>CAWUFW010003475.1:867500-1467500 GCA_963921515.1 Calotriton arnoldi
GACGAGAGAGAAAGCCATATGGCGCCTCTGCTCGCAATGCGTGTGCTGCACTCTGCACGCTCTAGGCAAGCCCAAAAAAGTGGTCGCATTTCTAAATGCCCACTTACAAAATGTCTCGCCCAGACCAGCGCAAGCGCTGGCTTCAGGGCGAGACCTAAAAAGCCTGCTGCCATAAAAAACAACTAACAAAAGGGTTTTACCTTGCATACACCGCATGTATGAGATAGAGAACTTAATATGAAAAACCTGTGCTGACAGTCTGCTATACAGATGTAAAGTATTTCCTCACACACTTCAAGCAGGGCACAAGTCCTAAAAAAAGAAGTGGGGGGACTCTCCAAGTTAGGTGGTGTCACAGGAAGTGACATCACAACAGGAAGTGACACCACAACAGGAAGTGACATCACATGTGCAGCAGGTCTATCATTTGCATGTATTGCAAGATTTAACAATTGAAGCTGCGCAATACTTAAGCCCCTGTGACTTAAGGTCCTGTATGGCAGTCAAACGAGTGTGACAGTAAAGCCAACCAATGGTAAGCACTCGGCAGGCTCGAAGTCACTGTATGTTCTTGGTAAGCACACAATGTCTTGCAAGAGACATTGCATGGGTTGTCTGGCAGGCTCGACAGAACAGGTAACTCCCACACACAGGGGGAGGAATAGCGATGGGTAGTGTCCCTCTGTGTCCCCACTCCCTCAGGAGTAGGCATAAGGCCTGTGGGACCCCCACCCTCCTCAGGAGCGGGCAGGGCCCTCTAGTATCTACCTGCATCAGAGTTCAGGAAGGGGGTGGAGGTAGCATGCAAGTGGAGTAGATGGAGAAGGCATCTGGAGTCAGTTGAGGAACGAGAAATGCCAAGACAAAGCCAGGTAAAGGAGAGTGAATGTGTGGAGGAATGGTGGCGGATTCTCTGCACCCTGCGGCTCTCCCAGGAGCCTCTCAGCATGCACCCCAGGACACAGACCAACCAGTGGTAGGTGAAACCCTGAGGCAGATGTATTTAGAGTTCCTCTTGTATGTGATAATGAAGAAAAAGGAGGGATATTGAAATAAAACAATTGCCCAGGGTCACACAATTTGGTCAAATGGAGAAGCCAGGATTCATCCCAGGTTTTCTGGTTCCACATTGCGTAATTGCGTTCAGCCACTAAATATACATGCATTGCTTCTCCTACACCGACTTTACACCGCCTGTGGGCATTAGTGCGGCCCTCGGTCACACCAAACACCAAACTTTACGGCCCCCGGGGAAAATGTTTGTGAGTACCCATGCTCTAGCCTGACTGCTCTAAAACTAATGTTCTCCAATCATAACATTTGGCCTCGAGGCTGCCTGCCCCAAAACTGACAGACCTTTCTCCCCATTCTCCCCTTATGAATTCTCCTATCAAACATGTAGGTCTTACTCTTGAATCTGGCTATCTTAATCACCCTCCTGCCTTGGGTAGCAGACTGGGTTGCGGCACTCCATCCGCCTTCCAGGCAACACCTACTCTTTTCTAATGCAATGTTTGCACAGTACTCTTGTTATTGGAATCTAGAACGTATGTTGGCTTTGAAACCTAAAACTAAATGATTACTTGAAAACATGAGTAGCAGGATGAATTATTTGATGTGGAATGACCATCAATTCACGAAAATGAATGTGACAATGAGATGTCAATATTTACTTAAAATATCCACTGAACCACTTAATGTGGTAATTTACTGAAAACCCCGTCTTATTTTAATGCATTTAAAGAAACATCTGTGTAGCAAGCATGTATTTTATCTTAGGCCCTATTCAAATTACTAGATTTGGGAATGTGCACTTTTTCGTCAAGCTTCATCTACAATCAGTTTTGAACACAAGCACTCCTGCTATACCAAACAATAAAAAGTAGCAGCGTCAGCTGTGCCGAGAATCTCACACACCTTGTGTTAAGCCAACACATTTTTAATACATTACCACATTAGTGAAATCTGTTGGAACGGAGAGAGGTCCCTTGCATGCAGAGGGCACTTGGGAGGCAGGCAAAGTCCAAGAGGCACTAGAGGAGGGAGGTGGGGGCGCACCTGCCACTGGGGGAGCCTGTGAAGGAACTGCTGCCCGAGCCGGTAATGTCTGCCCTTATGATGAAAGCGCCAGATACAATCTCACAGAAGGAAGAAGGGTACCTGTTGTAATAACAACACCTACGTGCACCTATTGCGATAGATTTAGAAAGGTGCAATTTTTGGAACCACAGTTTGGTAACAACATAATAATTATACTGGAAAACAACCCCTCAGAGTAAGTTCTCAGTAGAATTTTGAAGTGTTCAATAGCCTCACGTTTTTTTATTTGAACACTTACTTTGAGAGCGACTTCACAAAACCTTTGCCTCGCCGAAAAATATTTTCCCTCTCTAGATGCCAGGAACAGCAAGTTTAACTCATTCACTCTCGGGTAGGTCGGGCAGGTCAGGCAGCAGGCGAGGCCAGGAATGGAAGTGGAGTCTCGTCGAGTGGGAGGAGCGAGACACGACAACATCCGGATCAGGTGACTCCAAAAAGTAAAGGAGCCAGATTAGGAGAGCCCGAAAAATAAAGGGCATAGTAGCACGGGGCGGGACTGCCGAGTTGCACACACGCCAATCCAGTGACGTCTGCTATGGCACTGATTGATCGCAGGTCACAGCGTCCACTGGTAGGCGCCCGGCAAGGTACAAGGCGATGGGGGCAGGTTCAAAGGTCAAGGCAGAGCTTTGATAGGAAGCGCATTCGTGCGCTACACAAGATTGACAGCCCTGTAGTTGGGAGATGGGCGGGTAAGTGAACGTCATCTAAGAAAGTTAGGGGCGGCCAAGTTACGCCATTTTATCAAGTCCAGATTTGAGCAGGGTGGACGGCGTCCACCCTGTAAAATAAGTGGGGGGACGCCGTCCACCCGCGTGGACCCCCGACTCGTGCCCTGACTTCAAGAGAGCACCTCCTAGGATGCAAAATGATACTCAAAACAGGCAAAAGCATGACTGAGACTAAACTATTCCGCTTGGCTGATCAAAGGCGCGATTTCAGCTGTCTCAAACCAGGGGCTGCCAAAAATCCCACTCTAATTACAGTGTAAGCAATAGGTCCCGTAGAAAACTGAAAGCCAGACTTAGAAATGCATGATTCCATGTATGAGCGCTTCAGTGCTGGCACCACAATGCTATATAAAATGCCTTGAATAAAAACGTGAAAATACTTAGCAAGATTTTTTTTTTTTTTTTTTAACTTTACCAGCCTGTTGAGAGGCATAAAATGAATATTACAATTGCCAGTTTTTTGTCAAAGCACGACTGACTGCAAGTTTCACTCGCACAGGGCACGTGGGCCTGGGAGTGAGAGGTAGAAGACACGAGACATTGCAGAGAAGGGTAGAGGGGGAAGGTTACAAGGAATTTGAGAGGCACTTGCCTTTAATAGCTACAATCTGCTTATTAATATCGGTCATTAAGTGGAAGTTGACACTGACTTTGACATTTTTTTTTAATTACAGGAAAGGAGAACAATACATAAAAGGGTTCAGTTCATGCAATTAAAGCTACATTTAATCTACATTGCAGATTCAGTATCAAAAGGATGGCCAAGAAGCCGCCAGGTTTTTAGTAGTCATAATAATAATAATTACTCATATTTCATTTGTGCTATGTCATTATGTCAGTTTTCCCAGTTTTTGTTCTGCTGGATATGTGTGGGCCCACTGCCAGCCACCACGTTTTACCATAGTTTGTATTTTGAATGATTTCTTCGTGCAGTTTGCAAAACGCACTCGCATTTCACCTAGTGTCCGGTGACACTCCAACCACATGGATAATTCATGTCAAGGCCACGGTTGCCGAATATCAAGATTGCCTAGTCTTCATTCCATATGCTTACCCCGGCCACCATTTTACATTTCTGTTTCTTTATCCTACTCTTTTTAGATCTCACCTGGGACAGCGCACGCACCATCGTTTGCAAGACATTTTTAGCTTGCAGTGTGCATTGACACCCCCATTGCTTACTATTGGTTATTTTCATCATCACTTATTTCCCTGCTACTCTTTGGGCAGCAGGTGCTGGCTTCACTTTCTCTTTATGTGTTTGTCCCTTGCCTGGAGCAAGGCCCAAGTACTTTGTCCTTCCACAGTTCGCGCTTTCAGAGCTAATTTTTTCTTTTAGTTGAAGCACTCCATAAGATTGCATGTGTTTGAAGGGAGTATCACTTCAGTTGTTCTACACCATTCCCACCCTCCTTTCTCTTCTTGTGTTGTTGCTTGCATCCTCTCGGCCTCCCGTCACTTGCCGTGTTGTTGCTTGCCCCCTCCCACCCTCTGTGTTGCTGCTTGCCCTGTCCCACCCAGCTCCATCCTGTTGCTTGCCCCCCTCCCACACTGTTGTTGTTGCCCAGCCCCTCCGACCCCATCCTCATTGTTGCCTGCCCCCTCCAACCCCATCCCAGGTTGTTGCTTGCCTACTCCCATCCCATATTGTTGCTTGCACCTTTCGACCCTTCCGTCCTACCAGAAAAAACAAGCTTTGGAAAAGCCAATCTGTCACAACTATAGCTTAGGCTAGGCTTAGTCAATGTTTTTAGCTGACTGAAAGTTTAAAAAAACAAAAGCGCTAGGTCTCTGCCAACACTGGGTGCATGATTTCATTTTTTTCATTTCCCTCTGGAGGCCGGTGTGGGAGGCATTTACACTCTTTGTTCCACAACCTGCCTCCCTCTGTAATACTTACCTCCAGCAATTAAAAGAAAAGAAAAAAAACCTTTATGACTGTGCAACATGGCCAAAATCACTGACAAAGGTAACAGCTCACACAGGCGAGACCTATTGGTTTTGCCAATGCTTATCTCATCTCTGCTTTCTAACGTTGTCACTTTTCTCCTACCCATCTCTTTCTCCTTCTTTCTCTCTCTTACTCTGGATCAAAGTCTGGATGACGATAAATTGTTACTCAAAAAATCTGAGCTGGTGACCACCACCTGCACCAACATGCACAAATCAGGCACCGGCTGGTGCTCTTCAATGCATGATGTGAAGTCAGTGCAAGGTATTTGGTGCTAAATGAGACCGCAGAGATGCAATTTTACACTGAAGTCTGCAAAGCCTGACCAGAGCGAAAACAAACTTTATACTGACCCATTGGTGCAAACAATCAACAAATGAATAGTTCAACAACCATTCACCTCAGATGCTTTTGGAACATTTCCACAAAGAAGTAAAACCTGGCAACAGTGCAACTGTAGTTTGCAACAGTCTAATATATGGATGAGACTCTAGACTTCCCAGCATTACAAGTAATACAATATTGTTACTGACAATCTACAAGAAGGTCTCAAACTATACTGAAGAATGACAGTACCATTATTTTGTGTTATAAGCACTCATTGGCATCCTGCTGCTGAAAGGAAACAGAAGTACCAATTTATGGAAGCTAAAAACCATTAGCCTGAAAAGAAACGTTTTCAAGGATTTCCTCTAAGCTAAACGGCCGGAGTTAATGCACAAAGAGAGAGGTAGTGATTCACAGACCCCAACAGATGAAAAAGAGAGAGACCAACCACCAGCCTCATCCTGCAATTCTTGGGTAAGACTAATAAACAAGAAGACTCCTAGAAAAGGGAACCCCCTCTAATAGCTCAATTAGGTCTGGGAGAAAAGGGGGACAAGCACACCAAACATTATATCAAAAAGCCTCCCACTTGACCTCTATTTCTTTGATTTTTCGGGCTAAAACTGCTCCAATGGGCTATCAACGTACACTCTGAGACATGATATATACAACATCAACATTTAATCCAAAACATTTTAATTAATTTTTTTTTGAGATTTAAACTTATTTTCATTCGTGGTATCAAAAACAAAGAGTTAAAAACCATACATATTATTGAAGATTTTTCTCTTATACATTTTATAAATAGACAAAAAGTCCTATACATAGTTACACATAGGATACAGTTCTCTTCATAAGACCCCTATTGATTCACCACACAATCATTGACCTGTCATATCCACATTCATACTCTACCAAACCATCCATACTAACAACCAACCCAAGAGCACAGCCACCTCCTGGTCAAAAGGGGACAGATGTTTTAGGTCTCCGTGACCGTGTTGTGGGCTGGGCACATATACAAATGGGTCGACGCGTGTTTCGGTGGTATTAGCCTTGTGTTGACCACCTTCCTCAAGACCTTCCAAAATTATGAATTTTCGACGAGTGGTAGGGGTACAAGTGGGTGCAGTGAGGGGAAATTTCTATAGGCACCGCTACTAGCTGATAAGCAGATGTTGGCGTGCCATCAGGGTCGGATAAAAAGCTCTCCTTTCACGCGAAGCGCGAATACATCTGTATTGCACTTCTGTTGATTAGAACCCACTGATCCTTTTCACTATGAAGAATACAATAAATCTATACTGGTAATTAAAAATGCACAATCGCAATCATTTAGGGTTAAGGATGTCAGAAAAAGAGAGCCTCGCAGACTTGGTGTTCATAATAATTCTTTTTATCCAAATTTTTATAATTCAAAACAATACATACACCGACCGAGGAAGAACCACAATAGTGATTATATGTCCCAAGCAAATGAAACCATCTAATCACATTGTGAACAGACATGTGATATATACAGAACTTGGTTTCCACAATTATTGAAAAAGACACCGACCACAACATGAATTGATAATAATATAGCCTCTGTGTGCAATAGTCAGAGCTATTTGAAATGGTTCGCTATCAATCGAGTCGACAGCGTTTCGACCCTCTTGCAATGTGGGGTCTCCTCAGGACCAAGGGTGGGGACAATCTGATGGTAGTATTACAGCCGCGTGAGAGGCACATAAAGTGTGAGACACCCGTGAAATGAGAAAGAAGAAATTAATACTCACACGGGGACTCGGTCGAGCACCCGTGGTGAGAGACGAAGGGCTGTGAACTGGTATTAATCAATTGTGGCTCAGTCACAATAGTGGGCAGGATCAACACCACTCAATGTAGTGGTACCTGAGCAGGATCCTGATGAATGGTCATTGTTACCAGGCAGACGACCAGAGCAGTTCTCATCCTATGTGGCATATTTCAAAAGCCTTATTCTCCTGCCGTGGCACTACCGGTCCCGCGACTTTATCTATCCAGCGGAGGATCCTGCTCAGGTACCACTACATTGAGTGGTGTTGATCCTGCCCACTATTGTGACTGAGCCACAATTGATTAATACCAGTTCACAGCCCTTCGTCTCTCACACGGGGTGCTCGACCGAGTCCCCGTGTGAGTGTTAACTTCTTCTTTCTCATTTCACGGGTGTCTCACACTTTATGTGCCTCTCACGCGGCTGTAATACTACCATCAGATTGTCCCTTACCCTTGGTCCTGGAGACCCCACATTGCAAGAGGGTCGAAACGTCGTCGACTCGATTGATAGCGAACCATTTCAAATAGCTCTGACTATTGTACACAGAGGCTATAATTATTATCAATTCATGTTGTGGTCGTTGTCTTTTTCAATAATTGTGGAAACCAAGTTCTGTATATATCACATGTCTGTTCACAATGTATTAGATGGTTTCATTTGCTTGGGACATATAATCACTATTGTGGTTCTTCTCGGTCGGTGTATGTATTGTTTTTGAATTATAAAAATTTGGATAAAAAGAATTATTATGAACACCAAGTCTGCGAGGCTCTCTTTTCTGACATCCTTAACCCTAAATGATTGCGATTGTGCATTTTAATTACCAGTATAGATTTATTGTATTCTTGCTAGAACCGTTGTTTTCGGATACATATGACTTACCCTGGTTCCTAGTGAGTAGGGTCCCCCTTGTCCTCTTTTTCGCCTTTTCACTATGAGGCAAGTATTTATCAGATTATTTTAAAGGACCTTTAGCACCGCTCGTAAAGTGGCATCAATACCTTTTTTATGTCTTTCTTCCTAAGACACCGATTGTAAGATGACATAGGTTTTGACTTTATGTTAATGCATGTAGGGGCTCTCACAAGAGTATCCTAAGGCTCCAATCTTCACTAATTAATTCATAGCGGCAGTTTCCTCAATCAGACCCCCGAAGTCCAATGCGGTCAGTACGCCGTACATCGATAGCCCATTGGAGCAGTTTTAGCCAAAAAAAATCAAAGAAATAGAGGTCAAGTGGGAGGCTTTTTGATATAATTAACAAGAAGAAGCAGAGCGTGTAGCATGAGTGGTTTGGTAGAGTGATCAGGCTGCGCATAAACTCAGGGCTGTTACTATAAATGGCTGTATGGCAGATACTCTTGAATTTGACACGTTTGGCTATAGGGAGCCAATGTGTTTAAGGTGCTGTGAAGTGTGTGCCCCGTGAGGAAGTCCTAAAAGGAGGTCTGATGCTAGAGTATGAATAGGTTGGATCTTATGAAGATGGTATCTGGGAAGAGTCAGATAAAGTGCATTGCAGTAATCAAGACGCAATAGCGCATTACCATGGAGTGCACATCAGTACAAAGATAGGGAAATACCTTCTTCAAGAGACTAAGAAAGAAGCAGGAAGAGGTAAGTTTTACAATTTGGGCTATGTAGTGCAATGTATTACCAAAGATAAAGCCTAGATTGTGTAGTGTGGCAACAGTGGTAGGGCATGAGACCAGTTAAGCGGGCCACCAATTTTTGGACCAAATTGTAACGGGGCCTCCAACAATCAGAACCTCTCTTACCTGAAATAGGCTTCAGAAAGTTCTTTTACATCCACGAGGCAACAGCAGTCAAGCATGGCAAGAAGATATGTTGATCTGTGTGTAGATTTCAACCCAATCTCATCATAATTTGCATGTCGGCATAGGCCATGACCTCAAGATTGAAAGATCTAATGAGCTTTGCTAGCAGGGAAACGTACACAATAAATAGCTTTGGGCTCACAGAGGAGCCCTGAGGCACACCGTAAACAAGTTTTCAAAATGTTGAGTGGAGAGGGGGATAGATACTGCCTGGGCACATCCAAGAAGGAAAGAGATAATCCAGCCAATGGTCCTCTGACACCAGCCTCTCGCCATCAAGATAGCAGGACCGGATGAGGCACTATGCTAAACGCAGCCAAAAGACCCTTGGCCTCCCCTTCCGTAGCTGATCCTTTACTGCTAGACGGGCTGCTTTGGTTCTTTGAAAAGAAAGAAAACCAGCCTGTTTCTCGTCTAACAAGCATTGGCATAGCCAATAGGTCTCGCTTTTGGGACCTTATAAGTATTTAGTTATGCAGCACAATATCCTTGGTGCAACAAAATCAACGGTTGCATGGGTAAACACTTATAAGGTCCTAAAGGCGAGACCTATTGGCTATGCCAATGCTTGTTTTGGTAGGCACGAGGAGATTAAGTGATTAGCCGAGAATCACAGGATGTGGAGTCGACCCAAAGGCTCGAACCTTGGTTTCTCAGCTCCAAGGTCGGCGGTCTAGCCGTGAGACCACATCCTCTCCCATTTGCTGCCGAGAGGTGGGTAGAAGAGCCCTTCACATTTTCGACACATAAACACGTGCTTTTGGGTGACGCCTCGCCGTTCGGTTGAGGACCCCTGCAGTGCTTAATTTGCAAAAGAATATGTGCCAGGGCTTGCAGTTTTGGAATTCAGCAGCAAGTGCTGCCTGAATACAGGCTGCGTGGTCTTGATTTCACCGGGTCCCTTTAATCCACCGCCAGTCAGTCGCTCTCTGGGCCTTTATCACTCTTGTTCAGGCTATTTTGTGTCCCTATTGTCTTTGCCACTGTTCCTTGTCTTTCTCTCTTTAGTGTTTTACTCCCATGCTAGGGGTCACAGTCTGAGTAAGAAATATGTGCTGGTGAGCCCCACCTGCAGGCACCGCTCCAAATTAAGAACATGTGCACGGCCCTTGAGGGTGGGGGCTGCGCGCTGACGCTCTGCCCCGGGTCAGGCATGGACTTGTCCACAGTGGAGGGAGGTGGTCCGCTGCTCACTGGTGTCAAGTCTCCTAAAAACGCTCTGTCGTTGGCTATACAGCTGAAGGCTGCTCCCGCTGGTGTCTGTTCCGCGTAGAGGCTTATGGTACCGTACTGGTGAGCAGGGGGCGCACCTGTGTCCCGGGGGTGGAGTCTGTTTCAGTGGTGTCCCGGGGGTGGAGTCTGCTCGCACTGGTATCCATGAGTGGAGGCTTCAGGCGCCGGGGTGATGCTCTCACTAGTGTCCCTGTCGTCCTGGGTGGAGGCGGCTTCCACTAGTGTCTGTTCCGCGTGGAGGCTTCTGGTGCTAGAGTGCCCCAGGTGGAGTATGCTCTTACACGCCTCTGGTGAAGGCTGCTGATGCTCTCGGTGGTGTCCTGGGTGGAGGCTGCTTTCACCAGTGTCCTGGGTGGATGCGGCTCCACGGGTGTCTGTTAGTCGTGGAGACGTTTAGTGCGTAGGGTGTCCTGGGTGGAGGCGGCTCCCGCTGGTGCCCTGGGTGAAGGCTGCTCTCACTGGTGCCCTGGGTGAAGGCTGCTCTCACTGGTGCCCTGGGTGAAGGCTGCTCTCACTGGTGCCCTGGGTGAAGGCTGCTCTCACTGGTGCCCTGGGTGAAGGCTGCTCTCACTGGTGCCCTGGGTGAAGGCTGCTCTCACTGGTGCCCTGGGTGAAGGCGGCTCCCGCTGGTGCCCTGGGTGGAGGCGGCTCCCGCTGGTGCCCTGGGTGGAGGCGGCTCCCGCTGGTGCCCTGGGTGGAGGCGGCTCCCGCTGGTGCCCTGGGTGGAGGCGGCTCCCACTGGTGCCCTGGGTGGAGGCGGCTCCCACTGGTGTCCTGGGTGGAGGCGGCTCCCACTGGTGTCTGTTCCTCGTGGGCGCTAGTGTGCAGGGGCGTGCCTCGGGTGGCGCCTGCTCTCCCTGTCTGTCTCGGGTGGAGGCCTCTGGCGCTAGTGTGAGGGTGGACGCGGCTCTCACAGGTGCCCAGGGCGGAGGCTGGGCGCACCGGTGCTGGTCCCGCGAGCAGAAGAGCCACAGAACCTCCGCCTGGAACCAAGACTTAGAGTATGGGCTCGTCTTTACTCATTCTCCACCGTTGCAAACACCGGCGAAGGGTCCGTAACTAAACGTCACTTGTTGGTTTAGCCTTGCACTACAAGCCACTGACCCTTTAAACGCGCTCGCGCCGCTGCACGTGACGGTGCAGAGGCGCTTGCAGAGAATCTGATCAGACCCGAACAGGCCACTCAGCCCTGTTTAGGACGGTTTCGCTTGAGCTTGCGAAGTCTCTTGTATTAAAAAACAAGCATTTGAAGGCACGAGCGGGGAGGAGGTGGGGGCGACGCGAGTGGTGCGCGCGCCACAGCGAGCGATCTGCGCGCGCCACAGCGAGACATCTGTTTTGCATTATTGGGCACGATAATGCAAAACAGATGTCGGCCCTGCGCGCGTAACCGCAGGAAAAAGGCCATGACGCACGAGCGTCTGGTCAGCTTTCCAAACCCCCTTACTAAAAGTCTCACAAGCAGCGCATGCGCTGCTCTAGGCTCGACCTAAAAATGAGTAAGCTTCATATAATCAAAAGGTGAAGAGTTGTTAGTTCACCTCTCTTTCAGCTACTGTTTTTTTTACATCATTTGGTAAAGAATTTCCCGCTCTATTTTGTGCAATGTTTACTTAATAAATTTATTTTCCTGTACCCAGAGATGGAGACGTTTGGATGTGAACCACTCTCAGACTTGCTTGCAGTTTGTGGCTGTGGCCTAGAGAGAATTATGGTAATAGTCAACTCATCTACTGAATGGAGAGATGGTCCAGCAGTACAACAGACTGAGGTAAAGGGCAGAGTTTCAGTGTCCAATGCTGACTCAAGCAGTTCATCCATCAACTTTTTGTTTTTATCAAAGATTATCAATTTCTAGGAGAATTTTGTGAGAGTCGCCCAGATATAGTACAAAAGGAATACAGAGAATTACACTGGTTTACAGGAAAATATTTGCGATGTGCACCAGAAGCACTTTACAGAAAAGCAGAACTGAATAGTTCCCACAGAAATAAGAAATGCATCTTCTTATGGGTGCCAAATCCATACCCCATCCAGAAGGATAAACTGCAGAAAAGGCCCCAAGTAGAATTCGCGCAGTGGTCAACTTTGTTCGTGTACTCCCAGTGACCCCTTGATAAGCACGTAGGCATGGAAGGTAAGAAACAGAGATACACAAAAGTTGAGGTATAAGAGGAGTAAAGCTTGTGCAAAAAGGGAGTAAAACGAACAGGTAGAGCATGGCTTGAAGCCAGACCACTGCAGCATTATCTCTCTGAACTGAAGGAAGATCGAGAGAAAATACAGCAGCAATAGAATAGATTCCAAAGGACCCTAGAATGTGGTTTAGGTCCAGCTACGAATTTGCTGAGAATGAGAGAAGCATGTTCCAATTAACACCAATGCATGAAAAAGGGAACTGCCTTATGTATGAGCAGGGATAGAGATGTAATGTATATAACATGTATGTGTGTCTACCGCACACAGCTCTGCATTTACTCTGCTATGGAATTGGCTTCCAGTCGTAGCACTAGATGACAGAACACAGACAAGTCTAGAATAGGAAAAAGCCGTGATGTAAAATATCATAGATGACACATATTAGGGCAAGGGGGTACAAGGAAGAGGAAACAACACAGAAGGCAAGGAAGGAGCGGACAAGTGGACATGCCACAAAGAAAGAATGAATCGGGATGCGTAGAAGTGAATCCAGGATGGTGGACCGAAAATTGAGCAGAAACGTAGTTGTAGATTTGTAAGTCATCCTTAATGAAATGGTAGTGAAAGCCACAGGCAGAAGTGAATACACTTAGAAGGGCTACCACAGAGCCTGAGGGAATGCCAACAGGTGAAGGAATAGGAGAAGAGGAGAGTGTTAGTGAAGCTGGGAGAGATGGGACCACTGCCGCGAAGGGAAGTAAAAGGGAAACTAGAACAGACCCAAACATCCAGAAAGGTGACTATGTACAGAACAAGAACAATGTGCTAAACACGGCAGAAAGATCAAAGCTAAGCGTAGTAATATGTGAATGTGAAGAACAGCAATTTAGGTGGAGCAAAGAGCACAAACCCCTAACTGGAAAATGCAGAACACCAAATAAGAGAATAGTTTTCTAGCACTGATAATGCCAGGGATAGCTATTAATAAGGAGGTGGATATTTCCCATTTTAATTGCTTTAAAATCGGTAGCTATAGAGAGTGAGCAGATGATGACAGAGTTTACAGTGAAGAGAGAGGGTGTCTCAGTCCACAGTGCGAGGATGTGGGGAGGAGGGAGTTGGGAGGGAACAGGGGTGGGGGGCGTCCTGGTCCACAGGCCAGTATGTATGCACACACCAACATCAGACAAGGGGCCCACAACCGCACAGAGACAGAACTCATGGAAGGAACCAAAGCACACCACCTCACAGAAAGACAACAACTTAAGGTTGTTATCCTGGCATGTAAACGGCCTGGACAGCAAACTAAAGAGAGTAATAGTGACAAAATACTTGAACAGACGACCCCAACATGATAGTATTGCATGAGACACACTTAGAAGGAATACATGCAGGTTCTTAGTGTAAAGGCGACATGGCATGCTGGCCCATGCAGGGTTTACAATGGGGTCCAGGGAGACAGGGATTCTAGTACATAGATCCCTATCATTACAAATAACGAAAAGGTGAGTGGACGTACAGGGATGCTAGACATCAGTTAGTGGACGGGATGAATCAGCTCCGGCCTCATGGTACAACCCCCCCTCCCACCCCCCCCACCCCCCCCTCCGGTCCTGCAGATGGCTGGGTAGGAAAAACTGGGGGGAGGGGGGGTGGTGGCGATGTGCCCGACATGGTCTTGGTGGTGGGTGGGGGTCTAAAACTCACTCTACACAGCAGTCTGGACAGAGTTACCAAGTCCAGTAGACCATCTAAAACCAGACACGGCTACAAATCTTCTTGGAGGGAGCAGGCATGGTAGATATTTGGAGGGAGACTCCACCCAACACAGTGCCAGTACTCCTATGCATCCAATTCTATGTGCTCCCTGTCCCAAATAGACTGTCTGTTAGTGTCCAAATATCAGATGGGAAAGTTTGGGGGCACGCACTATCTACTGAGCGGCCTATCGGACCACTCTCCCATTACAACCATTTTAAGGTCGGCCTTAACCAGACAATGAGGGGTAGAGACTCTACCCATGGGACTTGACAGACTGGAACACACTGAAATGTATAACTCAAGAAAGAAGGTAACTGCCTCCGGTAAAACACTGGGTCGATCAGTTCTAATAAAGCCCTGTGGGAAGCATACAAACCAGTCATGAGAGGGCCCATACAATCTCGGAAATTGAAGCAGTATGAGAAAAACCAGAGGGAACTAGAACAACTGGTACAGGAGAAGGCTGATTATATAGCTACGCCCACTGAAGAATGGGCACAACACTTGCAAGTACTCTGAGAAGAGTACATGCCCAGGTCACTCAGGAGGCGAGTGCACGCTTCCAGAATAAACAAGCTTGACTCTATGAAGTGGGCAATAAAGCTGGAAAACTCCTTGCCTGGCAAGCCCACAGGACGAGATGAATACACAGAGTGTACGGACAAGACAGAAATCTGGTCGAAACAGCAGATGGTATCGCCCAGGCCTTTGCTCACCACCTGAGTAAACTGTATTAATCAAAGACGAAGCTGGAATGCGGAGAGCTGACCAGTTTTGTGGGCGACATACCAGTGCCATGACTGAGAATAGATGTGAGGACCACTCTAGAGGCAGAGATCACAGAAACAGATCTCTGAAGCGGTGACCCAGTTGCACAGCCAGAAAGGCCCTGGCCCCAACAGGTTCCCGGTTGAATATTATTAAAGTGTGAAACCCAAAATAAGGGGACCACTTAAGGCCACGGTGAAGCAGCGAAAGGAGAAGGGACGAAGGGACGCTACCTAGGGACTGGCAGCAAGCTATCATAGTGCTTTTCCATAAAGAAGGGAAACCACCGGATGAGCGCACCTTTTACAGACCGAGCTGTCTGCTGAATGTTGAAATTAAAATCCTAGCCAAAATACTAGCCAATCACCTGCTACACGTAGTGGACGCGCTTACTGTGCCAGATTAATCTGGCTTCATGCCATACAGGGCATAGAGCCACAATCTGAGGAGACTTTTCGGCTGCCTTGCACGGAGAGAATGCATGCAGGAGCCCACCGTAACCCTAGATGCCAAGAAGGGTTTTGATTCAGTGGAGTGGCTATACGTGGGGGCGGTACTGTGCAAGATGAGCTTCGGCCCGTCCTTCATGGCATGGACAGAGCTACTATATAGAGAACCACTGGCAAGGGTACGAATCAATAGTGCCCAAACCATTCCTGACGTGGGCACTAGGCCCAGGCACACAAGTGGGGTAGCATTTTTATCAGGACAAGTGGGGGAACGCTGGGTGGTAGGAAGATTGTGGATCCCTGCACATTCCTGTAGTTTACGTCACAGAAATGCATAGAAAATAGTGTCTTTATTCAAAGTTACATTTTTGCACGGTATTCTAGGTAACAAAATGTTGGGGGATCCACGCAAGCCACACCTCCTTGGACTACCCTGGATGTCTAGTTTTCAGAAATGTCTGTTTATGGTATGTTTCCCTAGATGGCTGCCTAGTCCGGGACCAAAAACGCAGGTGCCCCCCTTGCAAAACCAGGTCATTTTGTGATAAATAATTTTGATGTCTCCACAATATATTTTAGGCCCGACCCTGTCACTGGCATTGGCCCACCCACAGAAGTGAGGCATCATATTTATCAGGAGACCTGGGTGAACGCTGGGTGGGAGGAAACTTGTGCCTACCCGGTGATCCCACAACTTTCCCATACAGAAATGTGAGAAAAATGTGACTTTTTTTATCTAAATGAGGTTTGCAGGGGATTCTGGCTAAGTAAACATTGGGGGATCCACGCAAGCAACACCTGTGTGTCTGTGTTTAGTTTTAAAAAATGTGCTGATTTGGTAGGTTTCCCCAGATGGCCGCCAAGCCCTGGACCAAAAACGCAGGTGCCATTGCAAAACCAGGTCGTTTTGTAATAGATAAGTATGTCTCCACAGTACGTTTTGGGTCCTTCCCTGTCACGGGCACTTGGTCCACCCACACAAGTGAGGTAGCATTTTTATCGGGAGACCTGGCGGAACGCTGGGTGATAGGAAATTTGTGCCGGCAGAGTCATAGAGTAAAAGTATGTTTTTGTCAATGAATCAAATTTACAACAGCTCCTGGGTATGGAAACCTTGTGGGATCCACACAAAACATACCACATGTTCCCTTAGTTACCAGTTTCCAAAAAGATGCGAGGGAAGAAGGTGCTCACTACAGAAAAAGTATGCACCGACGGTAAAAAGCAAAAAAACTCCAAAGCATTATTGCACACCCATCCACTAGTCAATCACAGGCATACTAGTTGGATTTGGCACCAGGGTAAATAAATGGTTCATAAAAAAAATAAGATTATTCACCAATGACTTTACTGAATAAAATTCGCAAAAGTCATTGTTAATAATTTCAACATTAGATCAGAGAACCACTGATTTA
Organism: Calotriton arnoldi; assembly: GCA_963921515.1. Lineage (NCBI taxonomy): Eukaryota > Metazoa > Chordata > Amphibia > Caudata > Salamandridae > Calotriton > Calotriton arnoldi. The sequence continues at coordinate 884,014 of CAWUFW010003475.1, forward strand.
CCGCTCGTGGGCTGTAAAGACACAGCAAGGCACCAACCGCTTTACAGTCCATTCATACACCTTCCATGCGTTACACACAGAAAATAATTCACACTGCCAGCTGCGGGCCCAGCACAATACAACTCTTACATTTACAAAGAGGGCCATTAAAGTGCCCATCACTCTCATATGCCCACAGGACCAATCACACCACCAAGCACCCAAACATCAGACAACTGACTAACACACCTCAAGCAAGTCAATGCACATACTGGCTACCAGCCACCAACACACCACCAGTTCATGCACAGCAACTAGCCAAGCACCAGTCCATGCACACCGTCAGCTAAGCGCCAGTCTACACACACCGCCAGCCACACACACCACCCGCCAAAAGTCATCCACGCACACTACAAGCCAAGTGCCAGTCCATTAACACCGCCAGCCAAGCATCAGTCTACTCACACTGCCAGCCAAGCGCCAGTCTACACACATTGCCAGCCAAGCGCCAGTCTACACACACACTGCCAGCCAAACTCCAGTACACGCAGACTGTCAGCCGAACTCCAGTTCTCTCACACACACACAAACTTTTCCTGGTGTCTAGTGGCTTTCTGCCCCCCCTTTGGGGCTGATGGGGCTAAACATATGGCCGATCTGCCCCAAAGGCAGGCAGAAACGGCTAAAATATGTGCCCAAATAAAAGGGGAGCAACCCTTGAAAAAGGGGCAGCTCCCCGAACTGCGCAAGCAATTATCCCTGGTGTCTAGTGGGTTTCTACCGCCCTTGGGGGCATATTGGCCTAAAATATTTCCACTCTGCCCCAAAAGAGGGGCAGAAAGTCAAAATATTTCTCAAAATAAAGGGGAGAGACCCTTGCCTAAGGGGCCGCTCCCCAAAAGCAAAGAAAATCTCAGGTGGCCTAATGGGTGCATTCCTGCTGCGCGATTGCAGCCCCCACCCTGGATCGCGCAGCAGGAATGCACAGCAAAGTGACATCAGGGAAAGGAAAAATTCTTTCCTTTCCTTCTGTGCCTCTCTGCCCTTCCTGAATCCTCCCTGGAGGAGAAACTTACCTTGTTTCTCTGACACGCTTGAAGCAAATGACTTCCAGCGAGTCCTGGCGTCTTTTTATGACGACAGTGCATGATGTGTGTGCTGATGTCATCAGATCACCGAGGGGGCGGGGGATCTGGGGGAAGGGAGGTTGGGGGTGGCAGCGGAAGTGCTTCGGCTGCCACCCCTAATAAAGGGATTGTAGTAAAGTAGGATCTGCTTTTATGGTTACCTTCACTTTTTGCTTGATGTAATGCGGTTTCTGACTTGTCTGACTGGGATCCTGATAATCAGGACCCCGGTCTCTGTGCTTTCTCCCCTAAATTGGTTTGGTCAGTACTTGGGTACACCCCAGATTGGACACTGGTGTAACCTTATCAGTCCCAAGTATATGGTACTAAGGTACCCAGGGCATAGGTGTACATGGGGTCCTCCATTGGCTGAAGCATGTATTATGCCACCCATGGGAGAGCACTCAGTGTGTAACTACAGGCCTGCCATTGCAGCCTGTGTAAGCTGGTGCTAGCACCACTTACGAAAGATATAGGTTTACCTATATGTAGGGTCACTGCACTTAAAACCTATAAGTCACCCCTAAAGCAGGCCTTTCAATCCTGAAAGCAGGGTGCTCGGTTTTAAGTGTGAGGGTGCCCCTGCATGAGCAGGACACCCCTACAGCCCACGGGGTCCATTCTCCCGGGTTGTGAGACAGCCATATAACATAGAGGGGCACCGCGTCATTACACAATGACCATCTCTAAACTGGCTTTAACGAACCCTGTCATGTTTGGTATCAAACATGTTGGAATCATACCTCCCACACCGTAAACAGTGTGGGAGGTATGATTCCATGCACCGTAAAGCTCCTTTGGGAGGCCCTCGGTGCTCCCGGTACCAGTCTTCCAGACCCAGACAGCTAGCTAGGGCTGCTGCCGGCCAGAGACATGTTTCTGCCCTCCTGCTGCTGAGCCAAGCCCGGGCAGGGGAAGGCAGAACAATAGGCATCCTGTCACAGGGAGGTGTGACCACCTCCCAGACAGGGTTTAGTGTACTGGGGCGGGGTGGGGGCGCTTGCCAGCGCCACATAGTCTGCGTGCTGGGCACACTTGGTGCCCTCCATGCATAGCCCAGTCCAAACAAGTTCAGGGAGCCGTTTGCTCCCGCTCTGGCGCAAAACTGGACAAAGGACAGGAGAGTGTCCTCCCCCTTGTCCAGCCCCTCCTTAGGGAGGGACCCCTGAATCGTCCCAACCCTTTCCTTAGGGTAATTAAGGGCTTACCTGTGGGTGGGTCCTTAGATTCGTCGTGGGACAAGATTAATTTCAGACACCACTTCTTCAACCGTCTGGGCACTCTGGACTTTGCTCTGAGCATCAAGGCTGCAACCGGGAAGACTGCTGCTACTCCTGATTTCGTCGCTCTGCTCGTCTGCTGCAACATCCGTGCCTGTGCACCATACAGGAACCTTCCAAGGCCTGTGGGCACCCAAGACACCTGAAGGAATCTCCCTTGAAGTGAAGGCGTCACTTCCCTACATCTGCAGGCACCGCAACTAAGTTCACAGGTCTGCTGATCCTGGGCTCCCACGGACTCCGAAAAGCTCAGCAACACAGGTGGTGGTTCTTCTCAAACCTCGAGGCCTGCCCTGTCCTTTCACCAAGTTTGAGGCCAGTATCCCTCATCGGAGCCGCAGGAACCGAACCCCTGTGCACCGCGTCGACTTGCAGTTGCAAAGGCTTGTTGGCTTCCTTCTACCAAGATCTTCGGGCTCCAAGTAGGCCCAACCTCAAGCATCTCCAGTGACCAAGATCTTCGTCCTCACCGCATCACCTGCATCATGGACTTGCATCTTTGGTGAGCTGCTCGAGGTCCTCTTGCGACTCCAGTGCTTCCGGCCTGTGGATTCTCTTGAGGGTAGTCTTTGAATTCTTTGGACTCCCCCGATTGCTCGGGCCTGCCCTGACTCCCCTTCTTGTGGTTAGTCTCCTGGACCTTGCTAGTCCGAGCATTGCACCTTCTTCAACTTCCATGTTGGTTGCAGTTGGGTTGTTGGTGCTCCCGCCTGACACCGACCCCTTAACTCTCGACATCTGATGTAGGACAGCTCGTGTACTGCTCCTGGTCTTCCACAGCGTCGCCTGGTCCACACAGCTGCAGTTTCAAGTTCACTATCAGCTCTCCTGCAACACTCTATATTGGTGGGCATTCGTCTTCTGTGCCACCTGGCCACTCCTGGGTGGCTTAGACTCTGTCCCCTCTGCTTGCAGGTTCTTCACATCTTGAATCCACCTTTGGGTTCCACCGGACACTTTCACCTTCTCCAGCAGCGGCATCTTCCTAAAGTCCTCCATTGAGTTAGACTGCGGTTTCCGACGCCACTTCACACCTATGCACCCGGCTTCCCTAGGGCAGGTATCCTGGTTCCTAAGGTATGCATGGGTGGGGTGGCTCTCCAACCTTCTGTCTTCCCCGGGGTTTCTTCAGGGTCCAGTGGGAAGGTCCGTCCTTCTTTAAAACTGCAACCGCGACTTACCCATTGACTTGCATTGATCCCGCAGTCGTGTTCCCACTCTGCACACGGCCTCCTGGTTACTTACCGCGGGTGGTTTCTTGGGTCCCCGGCACTTCTACATCTTCTGGGTATAGTCTTGACTTGAGTCGTGGTTTGCAAACCACTATTTTACTATATGGTTTGGTCTCCCCCTGGTGACCACTGTGTATTACGTGCTACTTACCTATTTCTATTGAAAAGTATTGTGTGCATTGTGTACATCTCCGGTTAGGAGATATCTATATGTGTTAGTGAGTGTCTTATAATAGATACATATTTTTATAGATACACGGTGTGGTTCTTTTTTTACTAAATCTATACCTATAAGATTATGTTCTGGTAAAACAAGCTGCTTTACACTCCTTCTGGACTAGGCCTGAAGGCTGCTCTCCACAGCTACCACTTAGAGAGCTTTCTAGGGTTGTCTAAGACCACTAAAATCACCATAAGGGTTGTCTTGATTGGTGCAAGGTGCCCACTTACATAGGTGTACACCATATACCAAGCCAGCTACTCACAAGGATATTGCAGGGGGTGGGGAGGCTTGTGGGAGGAGCACTCCCAACACGGTTGGGTGCCAGGACGGCTTGAAGCTGTCCCCAGAATACGACCACCATGGCCCAGGACGGCTCCAAGCTGTCCTGAGCACCGAAGGGGTTAACTCCATTGCAGTATTATATTGTGTTTTACTAATGCATATTGCAATATTCCCTGTATAATGTATTAGTGCATTTAGAGTACAATTTCTACCATTTGATTTGATTCTCCACCAAGTTATTAAAACAGAAAGAAGAACCACCTAGACCACGGAAGAAATGGGGAGTTCATGGCACATTTGTGTGCTGTAGAAGGAGATAAGCATCTTTTTGCAATGTTTAGGTTGTAAAAGTTAAGAGTTATTCAGGATTCTATCTCCCATTGTGCCAATCGAAGGGCAAGGAGAACTTAATACATTTGATGAGGCCAAGATGGCATGGAAACAAGATTTCAGCCAACCACCAGCTCATTGAGAAAAGCCCTGTATATGTATTGCCTTTGGAATTATGAACAATGCAATACGGAATCAAATGAATGTCAATATTAGAAACAGAAGGACTCGGTTTTGAGTGTTAGGGGATCCTTCTCTTTCATCTTGATACACTTGGTGATAAAGATACGGAACACCAAACTGACAACATGCTGAGTTTTGGTCTTTCCCAATTGGTTCACTCTATTACTCGCATGGCTGGTCATATTTTGGATTGCATTTTCTCTAATAACTCACTACTTACTGAGGTATCTACAACATAGCTTACTTGGTCAGACCTTTATGCGGTCCTTAGAGCCCATTAGAGCAACACCAAAAAATAAACCTTGCGATAATGTTAAATGTCGAGTCTGGCACAAAATTGATGCAGATAAGTTTAAAATTATGTTGTCTGAAACCCAACCGGTCCTAGCAAATGAACTGGATCTAGCATCCTTAAATTACACTAAATGGCCCCTGTAAAAATTCGAAAGTGTCACAAAAACAAACCCTCTGCCACATGGTACACAGACAAATTAAGATCTCAGAAACAACTCTGTCGTAGACAGTAACAAAAGTGGAGAAAAAAACTATGATCCTTGCGAGAGAGACAGATACAAGCACTGCATTAGGGATTATAAAGAGATGATTTCTTCTGAAAAATCAACCTCCCATACTGGAAAAATGCAATCTGCCAAAAATTCTGCAAGAGAACTTTTTCAAACAGTCAACACATTGGCAAATTTTAATAATTAACGCTACAACTGGCATGAACCAACTCTTGTGAGAAACATGCTTGTTATTTTCAATCAAAAGTCAATGAGGCGGGGGCGTGGCCAAGATGGCGGCCGAGTAGGACGTGCCTGCTCGCTTCTCCGCTCCGCCGCCTAGGCCCCGCCGACTAAACACTGCTGAGCCCCGGGAGCATCGCTGACCTGTGCTCCCCCCCGCATCTAAAGACACCGGAGAACGGAGCTGGCCAGGAAAAGGGCCCGGGAGGCACTGTCTGACCTGCAGCTGTGGGAGGTCGTCAAGTCCGTATGCCGTCCCCCGCTGAGCGGTGCCAGGGAGAACAAGGCGGCCAAGTAGCAAGAGGCCTGCCTGGAGGAGAGTGTGCCTGAAGTGCTTGGGCCCGGAGATCGGCCGACTGCTGCCGGATCCACAGCGGTGGAAGCCCTTAGGCCGGGAGGCCCGGCCGAGAGCCTTGTGATCGGGTGGCCGAGGAGAGCGCACGGCACGGCCCCAGAGGCGGTGAGTCGTGCAGTGGAAGCCCCGCCTGGTGGAGGGGGGCCCCGGCTGGGACGGCATGCGGTGAAGAACAGCGGTGATCGCTGGACCGGCCGCCCCCTCCCCCCCCCCTGGCTCCACGACGAACACGGCGCCGGGCCCTATCGAGACCGGAGAGTCTGAACCTCACCGGGAGCTGTGACTGCGGGAGATATCCCCTATCCTGACGGGGTGGAGTTGAGCCCTAGACTCAGTCCCGGATCCGAAGGCCGAGTGAACTTCCCCGGAGTCAGCGTGTGCAGCGGAGGGGTGGACCCGCTGTTGCGGCCTGGGACTGCGCAGGCGAGGCCGCGTCAGACCACTCCCACCCTCCCCCTGCGAAAACCTGGCTTTTTAACCAATAATGCTTTCTGGCCACCTCTCTTAGCAGGCAGTGCATAGCGCCAGGACACCCTTGTGTAACAGCGCGCTCTATAAATTTGATTAACATAACATAACAAGGATCGAGGAGCAGATCGGCCGGGGGTGGCTGGGATGGAGGGGGGCCGAGAGTGGACACTGGTGAGGAGAGCAACGCTTGCCTTGCCCCCTCTTCTCCTTGCACTTTGGAGAAACGCGGTGATGAGACCTGGGAGACGGGTGAGCTTGGTTGCTTGTGGGGCCTGTAACTGCCAGCACTAGTCCCCCTAGACGACACCTGACGCCTTGAGGAAGTGCGATGCCCCCCACCCCTACGCCTGTGTGTGAGCCCGGCCATTAGAGACTGCTCGTAGCGCCACCACTCGCGGTGCCTGTGAATTTGACACAGCCCCTTGGCTAGAAGTGAAGGTAGCTGGACTTGCGCTGCGGAAGGCCCTGGCACCAAGTCGTGGTCGCGGAGCGGCCACATAATCCATAGTGTCCAGAAGCTGCGGGGCATTCGTGGCAGCGGGGCAGGAGGTGTAGGACGGTGGACATTCCTCCTATCCGGCAGGGCCTCGCAGTGCTCCTCCTGGGTCAGAGCGTAGCGCCAATCGAGATGGCTTCCGTCAAAACCAAGAAAGACCGGTTGCTCAGGACCTCCTCCTCAGGTCTGGTGCCGGGAGCGCTGAGACTCACCCTCCAGCGGCTGGTGGCCCCGCAGACACAGAGACGGGGGAAGCGGATAGCCCAATCACGCGAGCCTTCTTGGAGTCCCTATTTGCTTCCCTGAAAGAGGACATCCACACTATGAAGAAAGAGATGACCCAGGAGTTGCGGGAGACACGGAGAGACCTGGACTCGCTGGGCAAGAGGGTAGACACACTGGAGATGCAGGCTACAACACGAGATGAGGAGATAGAACAGCTCCAACAAGAGGTAATCCGCCTGCAAGATCAACAATTGGACCTCCAGGCCCACGCTGAAGACCTCGAAAACCGTTCCCGGAGGAACAACATACGGATCCGAGCTGTTCCACAGGGGTCTGAAGGGCAAGATATCGAAGCTTTTGTGGAAGAGCTCTTCCGCTTCATCCTGGGTTCCCCGCCGGAGCAACAGATTAAACTGGACAGAACCCACCAGGTGGGCCCGAAGAGAGCAGCAACGGCTCCCCCTCCTGACATACTCACGTGCATGCTTAAAGAAAGGATCCTCCGAGAGGCCCGAGCCAAGCATCCAATCGAATTCAGATCCACTAAGCCCCTGCTCTTCCAAGATTTGGCAGCGTCTACCCTGCAAAAAAGAAAGGAGTTCGGGCCGATCACCTCCCACTTACGCTCCAAAGACATCTCTTATTCATGGGTCATCCCTTTCGCTTAATCTTCAGGTGGGAGGGCTCACTGGTCCAGATCCGCTCCCTGCAGGATGCCAAGAAGCTGCTTGGCCTGGCCGATGCAGACCTGAACGTGCCTACGCAATCAGGGTCCAGACAACGCCAATCTTGATCTGAAGGCTGGAAGAGAGTCGGCCGATATCCGTTTCATCTCCGACCGAACTCAGACTATCGCCAAAGAGAGGCAGGTGGTCATTGCCTCTCTGGGAGAAGAGACTGCTAATGCGGACTAGGAGGGGTTTGGCCACGCTGAAATGAAGGGGGGATGGATGCAACAGCTTGTAATTGAATGCTCCTGGGTCATTACTGCATGGGGCTTGGGCGAGGAGGCGGGATGGATCCTGCTGACATCTTATGCCTTTCCATGGGGTTGACCACCCAGGACTATGAAAATGTTGTTGGGGTTTCGTTTTTGGGTTATGTTGGTTCTCTCCTCCCTCCACCACAAGCCATCTGTACTGGGGTTACTGCACTGGGGGTGGCCCCCGCTTGCCAGGCAGGCCTCCCTCTAGCGACCCTGGCCCTTGTACTGACCATGGCCACACATTCATGATGGGCGCACCTGCGAACTTACCCAATGGCTACGTCCCTTAAAATAATCTTGCTTAGTGTAAAAGGTCTTAACAGCCCATCTAAGAGGTGGGCCGTCCTTTCGTTTCTCGAAAACTCCGATGCACACATCTGCCTCCTTCAAGAGACACACCTACTGCCCGAGACACTCACAGGCTGCGGGCTAGGGCATTCCCCCACCAGCTATTCTCTTCCCACTCGGCCAAATCAGCCGGAGTCGCCATTTTAGTTTCTGCAACCTTCCAAGGCAAAATAGGTCCCAAACGGGCTGAAATCAAGGGCAGGATACTGGCGCATACAGTCACTTTGGGCCAACATGCGCTAACCATTGCTACAGTTTACGCCCCGAACTCCGGTCAGGAGGAGTTTCTTTACGAGGTGGTAAAGGGAGTGGCCGAATCCCCAGAAAGATCACTAATCATAGGAGGGGATCTCAATCTTGTCCTTGATCACAATATGGATAGATCGGCCCAGCGGTATGCCCAGACTGTCTACTGAAAAAGGTAGACAGATGCTAACAGAGATGGGACTGACAGATATATGGAGGGCCCAACATCTGATGTCAAGAGAGTATACGTTCTACTCCCACCCTCACAAGACGTACGCCAGAATTGATTACATACTGACCACTCACGCGATATCCCAACAAACTCAACAAGTCGAGATACTTCCTTGCGCACTGTCGGATCATTCGGCAGTGCACATATCTTTGGCCCTCTCCTGTCCACGGCCTACCCGTCGACTGTGGAGGTTAAGAGAGACGATATTACAACGCCCCACGGTGGTTCAGCGTGTTACTCAGACTATAGTGGATTACCTGGCCAATAATGTTACGCCGGACACCCCCATTGCCATGTTGTGGGACACATTGAAGGCGGTAGTTAGGGGGGAGTTTCTAGCAATTTCTGCGCATGATAACAAATCCCGGAGAGAAAAAAGGGAGCAACTCTCGGACACGGTGGCAGAACTAGAGCGAATACACCAAAGAACTGGTGCTCCCAGGGTCTGGAAACAATTAATGGCGGCGAGGGCCCAGCTCGCCGGCTTGGACATTGATAGGGCTGAGCACGCTGCACTGAGGCTTCGGCATGCATTTTATTCTAAAGGAGATAGGTGCGGGAGGCTTTTGGCCAACAAGCTGCGGTCGCAGCGGCAATTGTCCAATGTCCCACTGATTATAGATCACTCCGGGCAGGAGCAGGCCACTGATAAAGGCATTGCGGATAGCTTTCGACAATACTACGCATCCCTGTACAAGGCGCAGGAACTCCCTGAAACGGCATCTATGCAATATCTGCAGGGTGTAAAAGCCGCCAGGCTAGTTCCTAGTCAGGTGGAGGACCTCGAAGCTCCATTCAGACTCGAGGAAGTTATATCTGCCATATCACGACTAAAACCACTTAAGTTCCCGGGCCCGGACGGATTCTCCTCCCTTTTTTACAAGGCTTTCTATACTACCCTGGCCCCACTGCTAGTGAGGGTATTCAACTCGATTGGTTCGTCCTCTCCTATTCCACCCTCGATGCTAGAGGCGTTAGTCACGGTCATACCTAAACCGGGGAAGGACAAGCGGAACTGCGCTTCCTACCGCCCTATCTCCCTCCTTAACGTTGACCTCAAAATATTCACTGGGATTCTGGCACAGACGCTCTCCTCCTGCCTCCCCGGGCTACTCGACCCAGACCAGTCTGGCTTTGTACCGGGACGCCAGTGCTCTGACAACAGTAAACGTCTACTCCATATAATAGATAAATCGGAGGGTTTCCAGGATGAGCGCATGGTCCTCTCAGTAGATGCCGAGAAGGCGTTTGATAGGGTACATTGGCCCTATCTCAAAGCTATCCTACATCACTTCGGTCTGCCAGAACCTTTTGTCAATTGGGTCTTCGCTAGCTACACCATCCCTACTACATTGGTCCGGGTGAATGGAGTGGTCTCGGCCCCCTTCCCTATCCAGCAAGGGACGAGACAGGGGTGCCCTCTCTCACCGCTCTTATTCGCTCTATACATGGAGCCCATGGCGCAAAGAGTGGGTGACGACCCCTCAATCTCCGGAGTAAAGTTTGGAGGAGAGGACCACAAAATCAGCCTGTACACTGACGACGTGGTGGCCACCCTGGAGCAACCGGAGCAGTCGCTACCTGCCTTGTTGGCAGAGCTTGGACGCATTGCGCACGCATCTGGATTCTAGATGAATGTCAGTAAGTCCCTGGCTATGGAGCCAACTCTCAGTCCAGCTACGTTGGACTCCCTTAAACACACACACACCACCTTCAATGGGTTCGAGATTCTATTCCATACCTGGGTCTGCAACTTGCAAGCAACATTCAAAGCACTGTCTCCTTAAACTACACGGCACTGCTGCGGCAGATTCGAGACTGCCTCCGTCGATGGCGACCATACTCGCTGTCCTGGCTGGGTCATGTCGCAGCCATTAAAATGACAGTACTACCTAAAATCATATATATATTCCAGGCCCTCCCTGTGGCCGCACTGCAGACGGATCTAGAACGCTTCATCTGGCGTGATCAGAGGCCCAGGATGCGCAGAGATTTAGGTTACAGAGCTCCAACAGAGGGGGGACTGGCGATTCCAAATCTGCAGGAGTACTATTGGGCAGTGCAGTTGCGTGCTCTGGTCGAATGGTCTCGGCCAGAGTCCGAGAAGCACTGGCTGTTCATGGACAGGGCACTAGCTAAGCAACCACTGTGGGGGTTCCCCTTCCTCACCAAATCGGCCAGACCGCGTAATCTGTACCTATCCAAGGTGACGCATTCCACCATGTCGGCTTGGGACAGACCTACGAGCGCAGCATAATCTTCCTGAAAAAGAGCGCTACTGTTACCAACAGATTAGGCACTGGGTACTGCAGCCAGAGGTACGAAGGGGGGCAGAGAGATAGCTTACGTCATTTGAAAAATGGCTACTCACTAGAAACACGGATGCTCGACTGACCACGGACCTTTATAAACTAATCCGTGGAGGTCCCAGTACTGAGAAAACACCTAGTCAGCAGAGATGGGAAGGGGAACTGGGCCGGATGTTATCGCAGAAGGAATGGCAGGATATCTACTTCAGGGCTCGTCATTCTGCACATAGTGTCGCTAATATAGAGACCGCGACGAAAATAGTAACTTATTGGTACTTGACACCTCCACGGCTTCACAGAGGCAATCCAGTACGTAGCCCCTTATGCTGGAGGGCCTGTGGTTCGTTGGGTACTTTGACCCATCTACTATGGGAATGCCCCCAGCTGTCCCATTATTGGCAACAGGTTTTGGACGACATCAATTCCCATTTCCAGACTCAAATACCTCGCTTTCCATCCTACACTCTCCTGGGCCTGCCCAACACCATTACCTTCCCGCTTAGATCAAGGAGGGGGAAACAGATGGCATTGGCACTGGGGGCGGCTCTACAAAACATCCTATCTCAATGGGGGAAAACAACAACGCCTACCTATGTCGGATGGTTGCACAGACTGTGGGGGGTTCTCGGGATGGAAAAAATCTCTTTCACTGGCTAACCCAGGGGCCTCCTTCCATGACCTGTGGGGACCCATCCTATTGCTATTGACTTCGGAATTTAAGGAACTCACCTGCCCGAAATACTTAAGACTCCTACGTTTGGCAGACGCGCCTCAGTGCGAACCTTCGACTGATGGGTCATCTCAGGGCACACATGGCTAGACAATCTGGATCGAGGGGTGAGCTTGGTAACACCATTAGTACGTACCTTATGCCTTTAAGCGGCGAGGGAGGGAGGAATTGGGGGAGGAGGGGGAAGTTTTGTTGTTCACTGTGTCCTTGCCTTTTGGGTTTTATGGCTATCGTCTTAGCTTTCCGCCTGGCGGAACTTGTAGCAGGGTTTATGGAACATATGCCATTTTTATATGTTGTATGTCTATCCTGAAATTAATAAAGAAATCTAAAAAAAAAAGTCAATGAGGTTTATAATGAGTTCTCTGATAAAACACAAACCAATCTTTCAGATAGGAACTGTGAAAATAACTCTTTGGGAAGTACGACTCTCAATGAATTTACTCCTTTAACAACTGAGCAGGTGACAAAACTTATTGAATCAATGAAATCTGGTGCTACTTCAGATCAGTGTCCTTCAAGGGTAACTTTGTTTAGCACCTGAGACAGTAGCTTTATATCTCACCAAGCTTTTAAACAGCATGTGTAAATCTGGGTACTTCCCCAGACTCTGGAAAAAAGGCTTCTAAGAAACCTGCACTTAATCCGCTTGAGGTTAGCAGTTACTGTCCCATTTCCAGACTGCCAATTCCGCCAAAATAGTACAGAAGTCCATCAATATGGAACTCTCCTCATTTTTAAACAACAACAAACTACCTGATTTCAATCAATTTGGCTTCAGAAGCGGTCATAGCACAGAATCTGCTTTGACTATAGCAGCGGAAAAAGTCAGAGTGATGATGGATAACGGGGGATAAGGCAGCGCTTATCCTGCTCGACCTGTCGGCTGGGTTTAACACCGTCAATCATTCAATACTTTTTGCCCATCTTGAGAATACAGGGATTAAGAACTTTGCCTTGGCTCTATTTAGTTCCTTTCTTTCTGATAGGGACCAGTTGGTAACTTTTGGGGACTTTAGCTCTGTCTTTCTCTCATCCATGCAGAGTGCCGCAGGGCTCATCATGGAGCCCTACATTTTTAATATTTATGTAACACCTCTGGCTAGAATAATTTGTTTCTTTGGGTTGTCTGTGGTGTCATATGCGGACGATACTCAGATAGTGTTTTCCATTGCAAATGATCCCGCTGCAGTTGCGAATAGATTCCATGATGACATGCTGAAAGTTGGAAGATGGATGAAGAACAATTGCCTCAAACTTAATTCTAGCAAAACTCAGATCAATCAGGTTACCTGATCCTGTTTTTAGGTCGAGCCTCGAGTAGCGCGCAAGCGCTGCTCTGGCAAGACTTTATGTTAGGGGGTTTCGAAAGCTGACCACACGCTCGTGCGTCATGGCCTTTTCCCTGCGGTTACGCGCAAGCAAAAGGCCATGGTGCACGAGCGTGTGGTCACGCCTGCTGCTCGCAAGCGCACAAGCGCGCGCGACGTGCACAGCTGCAATCTGGCTTTCTACAGCGCGTGAATACCCTCCCCTACCCCCTCCTCCCACTCCCTCGTCAGCTTCATTTTCCTTTCACTTTCGTGCAGCGCGGCCGTGTCACTTTCACTGCCGCGCGGCTATCAGCTTCATTTTTAATTTTTTTATTAACTTTCAGCGCGAGGCGCGCGCACCACTCGCGCCGCCCTCCTCCCGCGCGTGCCTTCAAATGCTTGTCCTCTTTGAGGCATCGTCTACTAGGCCCTCACACACGGCTCTGCCTATGGACACCAGGCCTGACCAGCAGCCAGCCCAGTTAATGCAGCTCTGTTAATGCACATTGATATCCAGTTACACTAGTAGTAGGACATGAGGGTGGGCAGCATGGAGCCTGGCTGGAGAGGGCAGCACTCAAGAGAGGCAGCATGATGCACGGATGGGGAGGGCAGCACTGAGCATAGGTTGAGAGGTTTGCATAGGCGTGGGAGGAGAGGGCAGCATGGGCATGGTTAGGGAGCACAGGGAGAGACATGGCTGGTACAGGCAGAGAAGGGGGCAGGGTGGGTAGCAACCTGGAGCCCCGCCAGCCCTCCCAGAACATGGAGGCTCCGGTGGGCGCTGAGTCACTCACATTTAATTACTTTTTGCCACCAGGAAAGGAAGTGACTCGGCGAGAAAATATATGCAGCTTCATCTTGAAGCACCTGAGTCACGGGGGAGGGCTCGTGCCTTTGAACATCTGGCCCGCTGTCTTAGCACCGGTGCCCAGCAGTAACACTCCGTCGGCACTAACATTCTATATAGCGCTGAGTACGGCGCTTGTCTCGCTTCTTAGCGCTGCAAGCAGAACGTAATTTACCGAACCCGACCTAGGGCGGGTGGTAGGATGAGTCTCCCTGCCTTTACTCATGACCTGTAGCCCACCTCATTTTATCAGCGTTTAACGCTATGAGACATCCGCAGCGCTGTCGCCACGTGCTCTTGTCGTCGGTGACCTCCGCACTGCTGCCAGCACTCTCAGTCAGCCCCGGCCTCTCGTCAGCGTGCCCTGACTCTGCCCCTTTTCACCGCGCTCAGCGCATGCCACTCGTCATTGTGCCCTTTCATCACTCTGGCACTTTAGTCAGCCTGGAGAGGGCGCTGCAGCGGTTCCTCGTGTGAAACGTCGAGTGCAGTTCCCGGGGTCCGAAGTGAGGCCTCTGGTGAAGGAGGTAGACGCTTCAGTTCTGCTTACGCATACACAGGGGTTTTCCATATTGCTTCTTTTAACCCCTCCTCCTGGCAGTCAGTGACCAGGATCTGCAGAATCGTATCTAGTCGTCAATACTCTTTTCTTTGCTTGTCTCGTTAACCACCCCCCTTCGCGTGTTCTTCTGTTACATTACGTCATGTTGCATGTCTTTTATAACGAACGTTTGCACTTTACACAGCTTCCAGGCGCTATGGATTAAGGGGTAGTCTGTATATTGCGGGGTTCCACATGGTGGCAATAATTTTAGAAGCTCGAGCCTTGCGACCAGCCACAAATTCGTGTGTGCCTTTTCAGTTGGTGGTCCTCATTAAGGGGTTTCTTCTCCAGCAGAGGCCTGACAGGCGATGCGAGTTCACTCGAGCTTCAGGGGTCGTAGCTCCTCCCCGCACACTTGTGTGTTCAGTGCGCTGTGACAGTATGGAGTATGGTGCTGATGAGGGGGCACCTGGAGTATGCTTTCGGATAAAAGTCTTTCAGAACACGTGCTGCTGTCATTATATATGTATTGATCATAAAGAGACTTTGTTGTTGAAGACGAGTCATCGCACTTTGTTTTTGTGTCATAGAAACAGTTACCAAGGCAAGGCATTCTGTGGTGTGTCATTCACACAAAACAAAACTGTGTCGAATGATGCATGCCATGGATCAGAGAAACAGACTTGCGGCTCTAGCTGAATTCTCCCAGTGGAGGGACCACTTACAAACCACTGATATATTTCTGTAGAGTTTGTAACCAACCAGGAAGCCAGGAGTATCTCAGGACATGCTGGCACCAAGAGAAAAACAAGCATTGGCATAGCCAATAGGTCTCGCCTTTGGAACTTTATAAGTATTTAGTTATGCAGTACAATATCCTTGGTGCAACAACATCAACTGTTGCATGGCTAAAAACTTATAAGGTCCCAAATGCGAGACCTATTGGCTATGCCAATGCTTGTTATATTTTGAGACTACTGAAGAAAGTCTTTGCCTGCATCCCACTGGATGCTTCAGAAAACAGTAATAGTGGCCCTAGTTTTATCAAGAATGGATTACTGTAATGCTCTCTACATTAATGTCCAACAGAGACTGTTTAAACAAATTTCAAACTCTTCAGAACGCTGCTGCGCGTCTCCTTCTAGGGATTCTAAAGTTTCAGTCTATCTCGCAGGCATGACCTAAACTCAACTGGCTGCCAGTTAAGAAGCGGATTGCTTTTAAGGCCCTGTGTATTGCCCATAAGACTCTTTATGACTGTGTTCCGGAATATCTGAGGCAGGGTTTCCAGTGGTATGTCCCTACAAGAACGCTACGTTCCACCTTTACAAAAATCTGGTGGTACCAAAAATTAAAAACGCAACCTGGGGAGGAAGAAGTTTTATCTTCTCCACTGTAAAACTGTGGAATAGTCTGCCACAGTTTTTAAAGTCTCAAAACAGTCTAATTATTTTTAGGAAACTGCTCAAAATCTGGCTGTTTTTAAACCCCTCACCGCAAAATAGCATTGGCAACCTGTTACATGTTTATTCCAGTTGTTTGCAGTCTAATTCTTCACTGGTTGATTAGCACCAACACACCTACTGGCATTTGTTGCGCTTTATAAATGTTATCCATTGATTCATTGATACTATTACTACAGCAAAGGCTACTTACCACCCCGAATCCTGGACGAAGTCTGTGAATGAAGACAGGGTGGAAAATGAGTAAAGTGAAGTGTTTAGTGTTAGAAATTCTTTAAGGTTAACGTAACAAAAGAGAAACAAATTGTTTTGTGAAGAAGTTGAGTGCTTAGGTCACACCATTTCTGGTGAAGAGATTGTACCAGAGAATCTATTGCTAAGGAGATCAAAAATGCCTCTGCACCAGGCACAAGAGCGAAAGTGTTGTCATTTGCAGGCCTCTGTGAATACTATAGTACGTATATAGAAAACTTTGCTATGAAATTGAGCCCTTAAGAAATCTGTTAAGAAGGGATGCAAATTTGTGTGGGGAGATGACCAACAACTGTCAGTTGTTAAGATCAAGGATGATCTATCGAAAGCACGTAAAGGTATGGTTGGGGGCACTTGTGACTGAACGAGTGGGGAATGACGTTGCTTTTGCCTCCCGCACACTGAATACCTCAGAGAGGAGCTACGTCGCGATACAAAGAGTTGCCAGCATGTGTGTGAGCAACTGAACATTTCCATGAGTATGTTTGGGGGCACCTTGTGAACTGTGATCCGATTACAAACCTTTAGTTATCATATTGTCTCCAGGGGGTAGTTGCAATGCAACACAGAGTTGCTAGCTTATGATCTAGACTACACAGATACAGCTTTAGCAACACATTTGAGGGAAATAATTTCTAGGAAATTTGCTGGTTTGAGAGAGGAGTCAGCAGAAGCCTGGTGAAAAAGATGAAATTCTTAGATATGTGAAGGGTTGGGTGAAAACTGTTGGCCGAAACTTATATCAATTTTTAAATTGCATTCTATAGTGGCAGATTGTTTTGGGTACAGAATCTGGTGCCTGTACAAATAAGACTTGCTCTCTTCTACTGACGCTTAGTGCTTCTTCTTTTTAAAAGGGATCGAGTTAAATCTATGTTGGGATGGAATTCATGATGCTTGGTGCATAGCAGGGGAAGGATTGACTTGGAAAAACAAATCTAATATGGCAAATATTAAGAAAAATTCTAACAATAAAAGCTAATAAAATGTTCTTACTTCCTCACAGATACATAGTCTACTCGGGGGGGAATAATTGCAGATATCCTAAAAGATAACAAATATTTGTGGGGAGCATCTCCGGTAAACAAAGAAACATAAAAACAGACTCCTAGAAGAACAATACCAATCAATTGTGTGTCTTTTGCTTTCTCGCCCTAAGTGCGCCGGGTATGCACAGACGTGGGTCCCGAGCTCACTGTGCCACTGAATTCAAGCTATACTGGCTGATGAGGGGGTGAAACCTCGAAACCGGTCCTAGGATGCTTGTGTCCAGTCCAGTTCGGCGTATCGCGCCCCAGTGCAGTTAATTATACGCGCTTCCATAGGGCTATTTAAACGCGGCATACTAAGCCCAGCGTTATCGGACCATTTGCGATTCAGCAGTAGGACGCCACGAAGCAATGCTGTAACTTCTCTCCTCAGGTAATTATTCCTTTCGGCAATTACTGCTTTGTCGCTGTCGACAGCAGTTTGTGTTCGAGTTTGTTTGCTAGTTAGTCACCCGTATCTTTATCTTTATCCTTTCTTGTAGATATCTTAGCGGCCATTTCTCGGGAGAGCTGCCTATACCAGTGAGCTTCGGATGTATAATACACCTCCTCAAGGTTAGATTCTTATTACCAGTCATTGCCTTTGTAATATCCCTCGTTTTTAATTTTTGAGTTCTTCTGAATGGAGACAGGGTTTGACCCTTTAGTACACCGGCGGCAGATTTCATATTTATTTACACTAGACATTATGAAATCTCTTTTACTGAATGTATCTTTTTCTTTGTCATTTGCATTCTATAAAGATTATCAAAAAAGATCATCGAGCTATTCGTCGCATTTATCCTCATACTGGAATCTACCGTTCTAGGTGAGGGATTCACTTTCTCAAATTTGCATTTTACGCATGCGCTCACCTGACATGTCTTTACATGTTCGGCTTTAGTATACAGACTTACTGTCTCCCGCTTGTATATACTGCAGAGGCCCATACGAAGCACTTATTTGGAGATTCCTGAATTGGAGATTATTATTTCACCTACACTGTAACTTGAGCCTCGCCAGAAAACACTTTCTCATGTTTTCTACGATCCGCTACAGAGTTATTTCAGCTACATAGCACGTTTTTTGTAAGCTTATTAAGCATCTGACTTTTAGAGCTCACTGCAAGTTTCTTTAACAATGAGGTCATTTTGACGTTCATTTATGTCTCTCCCTAGGTCGCCATTATTCCTGAATTTGTTCAGTCGCCCTATCCGCCTCAGAGGAATTTTTAGTTATACCGCTTTTCATTTCTTTAAGCGTAGTGATGTACAGTTCATATATCTAACTAACTTGTGGGCTATAACCCTTAGGGGAGTGCAAGTGGGGGGGGTCCTTATTACCTTACTATCTCACTTGCCACCGGAACTGTATGTGTCCTGCAGATAACTATTTATTTTTTGAGTTATCTTTCTTCACCTAATTATCCCTTTTTTTTCTCTGTCCTCATCACTTTCTTGTTATCCCTACGTATGTGCACTTGCTCCCAGTTCCATTTACATTGCTATTATATACCATGAAAGTTCGACCCTCTGTGCTATTGACCATTTTTTTCATAAAACATGAAACAGATTATGTTTATGCATTTATGTAATGTTTATTTTTTGCATTCATTATTTTTATATGTTTATATAACTGATATTTATATTAAAAAAACTTTTTGTATATCTTATGTT
This sequence comes from Calotriton arnoldi, assembly GCA_963921515.1. Classification (NCBI taxonomy): domain Eukaryota; kingdom Metazoa; phylum Chordata; class Amphibia; order Caudata; family Salamandridae; genus Calotriton; species Calotriton arnoldi. The sequence goes on from CAWUFW010003475.1 coordinate 902,919, forward strand.
TATTCCAGACAGGCCCCATTGCCAACTTTTTCTTAAAGTTCCATATGCGCCCTGAAGAAGGTGATACCCAGAGAAAGGGGTTGTCTCACCGAAACGCGCGTCGGCGCTTGAATAAGTTTCCTCCTTGGATTATTTTGTCCCTACTATGTTGGATCACTGATCAATACATTTACATACTATTTTTCTATGTTGCATTTTTTTCAACTTTGATATCAAATTGCAAATTAAGCTTTCAGAATCTGCGAGATCCTTGATTAAGATTGGTGTTGGGCTAATCCGTTTTATATTAATGTCTCATGGGAACTTGAATTTTTAGCATTTTTCCAGATTCATTTGTTATGCCCTTATATGTGGTATGAGTGAGGACGATTGAGTATGATTTTGTATGTATGTTGTGAGTGGTGGATGAGAAATGGGGTCTGTTTTCTTTATGATTTTTCTATGATATGATATTTATTTGTGATAGATCAATGTGTTTAAAAGGAAAAAATTAAATAAAATAAAACAATGTTTAATTCAACTTGTTAGTGGTGAAGAATTTGGTCATTTGGGTTTAGATAGAGTGGTCTATTAACAGTTGACGGACAGCTTTTCTTAAAGTACCTAGGTAGAGTTTTTGCTTGTATATTTAGTCTGCATTTTTCCCCTGCATCTCTACCTTTAACCACTTTCAGGGGTCCCCTTGCTTATGAGTAGTTTCCAGTCCAGGGAGGACCTGGCTTGGCAGTTTGGGCTGGACTGTTCCCATGAGGCACAGGGTCAAGACTGATTTGCATATGGCCAGGTCTAAACTGGGGTGGCATGGTGAGCAAAAGAATGGTGGATTTAACCCAGATCTCTTAACTGGGAGTGAATGTTTTGATTTGTTCTGCATTCCGTCCATCAATTGTGCGTCTTTTGCAAACTCAATGACTGGCAAAGCAAACAGGTCTGCCCTTCTCTGTGTGGAAAGCTCTGCATAGAGTTACTAATGGAGAGCCATCAGTGAGAGGGCCTTGGACAAAGTGCAACTAGCATTGTTGAGACTACAGTGTCAAGAACCTGCTGTGACTGGAGAAACTCGGAACAAATCAAGAGAAAAGGGTTGGCTCTCACGGTTCTTTTCGCTGGCATAAGTCCACAACAAAGCTTTGAAAAGCGATCAAGCAAGGGAAAACTCGTCAAGTCTAGGAATACATTGCTCGGACAGTGGTTTACATAATAGACCTACTCTCCGGTGTTGGCCTGAGTGAGCCAGCTGTCGACAAAAGACAGCAATAACCATGTGTTTTAGTTCAGCGATAAAGCCGAAGGCAAAAGACTGGCAGATAATCCAGAATATGTGCCAACCTTCCTGAAAGTCTTTTTCTGGAAAATAAAGTAGTGTTTGGCAGATGTTGACTACCATAGGAGCTTAAGCAATTCTACCACTAAAGTCCTCTTCGTGGGTCTTAATACCAATTCTCCCATTGGAGCCCGCTATCAATGTCAATGATGCCAATTCTTCCACTGGAGTCCTCTTTCTGGATCAGTGATGCAAACGTACCATTTTCTCTCACAAGCGAAACACTGTTGGACCAAGAGGGCCATGTCTCCTTTCTGTAGCTCATCAAAATGAAGGAATCCGTAAGAGAAAACCTTTGTTTTTGGCAGAAGGTGACCGCCCAGCTAAGCCTGGACAAAATGTCACAGAAAGACACTTGAAATTTTGAATCTGGTTCTGTGAATAGAAGAGGGATCTTTTGCCTCGACCAGTGCCTATGATTTTAGCTTTTAGACAGTTCAACTCGTCATTGAGAAGGCATATCATTGATCATAAATTATTTTATTTTGCTGGAAGGGCTGTGTTATGGCGTGCTCCTTTAAATCCTTCTTCCTTTCCCCACCTATCTTGGGGAGTCCTGTTGGCTGGGAGGAAGGTCATCTGTGATTAAATCTATACTGTAATATATGAGATGTCATTATGTGTGTACTATTATCACCCAGGAGTAATAGTTTAAGAAACAGTCAAATCAGGGTGAATAGTGCCTCGATAATAGCATAGAATGTACTTGAGACTATGAAAGTGTACGCAGTACAGTCTAATTTGAATGTAAAACTGGTTTGTAAATAAAGGTCAGTTTGCTGACAAAGAGACAGCAAAAGAATATTGTAAGAAATTGGAGCGTTATTTAAAGAGGGCGAGAACCCACTTTAAATAATAACCACAATCCTTGTCAGGCTAAACCATTAAAGTCACTAAATAAACCTGTGCTTACCACTGGTAGCTTTGCTCATAGCAGTCAGGCTTAACTTGGAGGCAATGTGGAAATTATTTATGCAGCACACAAACTGTAATGGAGTGAAAACACAGCACAAGGAAATCCCAAATAAAAGCAGAAAGATAGAATAACTTTTATTAAAGAAAATGAAGTAGAAATGATAAAAATCAAATAAGTAGAACAAGAGGAATGGTTTTTTAAAGTCTGAATTAAGAATAGCGCCAAAAAGCACAAAGGGCCAATACCGAAGTCAAAAGTTAAGGCGGACTGCAATGGATCGCTCGTCGGATACAGGGACCAAGTTCGTCTCGGTGGAAAATTTACCTTCTGACTTACAATGTTTTATGAAGAAAAAGTGGTTGTCGAACTGTTGGCGGTACGAGCAGCAAACTGGATTAGAGCAGGGCAAGGATCAATGACAGTGGGATTCTGAAGAGCAGCGTCCTGGTGTGGTCTTTGACGAAGGCGGGAAAGCTCAGGGCAGGCAAAGTTCATGCACAGTAATCAGATGCTGCTGAGCGTCGGTCCTGAAGTAGCCCTCTACATTTGGACATATAAACATTTCTGGAAGTCAGATCTCCTTCAGTGGGACAAACTAACAAGCTGAGGCCTACCGGTGATTCAACGTCGACAGCTGCAGCTTTGACAGGAATCTCGTTCTGCGTTGGACTCTAGGCAGAAAGTTAGCAAAATGTTTTTAAGTTCCAACTCCTGCAGTTTGCAGACAAGACCCTTTGTCCACTGTCTTGGAGCAATTCACATCTCAACACAGCGAAGGTTTTAGGGGTCAGATGACAGCTGGACACTGGCAGAAAAGCCTTTTGGTCTCAGGCAGAAAAATGACGTGTCATTTTCAAAATAGTCGTATTACATCTGACTTGACCATTGGATTGAATTTTAAATTACTATTAAAGTAAGTTCTTAAACCATTCTTCTAGCTACTGCCAAACTGAAGTTAGCACTTATTAAAAGGTAATAGTGTAAACCAGAGTTAACCCATGGGAATGCAAACCTTGCCTGTTAGACTTGGCCCTTTTTGCAGGGTCATCCCTGAACTTTTTGCCTTCCTCCTGGTATTTTTTCTGACCTGGTGTTGGTGGTTTTATGACTCTGGGCACTTTATCACAGCTATCCAGTGTTAAAGTGCATGTGCTCTCTATGGTAAACGTGGTAAGATTGGTCTACACCTGTTTGACGTATTTAATTTACCCATCAGTCCTTTGTAAAGTGGTATCTCATATACCCAGGGCCAGTAAATTAAATGCTACTGGTGGGCTTGCAGCGCTGCTTGCGCCACCCACCAAAGTAGCCTTTCAAACCTGTCTCAGGCCTTTGCCATTGCAGGGCCTGCGCGCGCAGTTTACTGCCGCTGAGACGTGGCACTTAAAGTGGGTGCCACGTCTGTGACTCCCCTTTCACTACATATCAATCACCCCTAAGGTAGGCCCTAGCTAGCCCTACGGGCAGGGTGCAATGTAAGTAAAAGGTAGGACATGTGCCTTAACTGTGTGGCATGTCCTGGTAGTGACAAACAGCCATTTTGATTTCTCACTAGTGTGAGGCTGCCCTCTCATAGGAATGCATTGGGGATTCCCTGATATGTGTTTCAGTGGTAATTCCTGACATGAGAGGAGTAGCATGATCAATTTTAGTATGTTTGGAATAGTGGTAATAAATGCTGCATGATGGTGTTCGCAGATTTATTATCACTATTTTAGAAATGCCACTTGTGGGCATTTCTGTGTGCTATGCGTCTTTGTGCCTGCCTGTTGTATATTGCATGTCTGGCTCTGGATGACAGGGGCTGGGGAGGGTCAGTGGCTCCGGAGGGGCTGGGTGAGTCAGCGCTAGGCTGAATAGGCCTGATCTGCATTTGGAGTAGTGGTAGGAGTAGCACCTGGACCTGAATAGGACTGTGCCTGCCTTACACAATGCTGGCTCCGCCCCCCTGTGGTGTGTCTGAGACCAGAGCCTACACTGACAAAGGAGGTTGTTGTGCACTGTAAAGATGTTCTTAAGTGCCCCCCAGAACTGGTTTGGGCTGGGCTTAGGCCTGTGCCAGGGGGAAGAACAAAGACACTGACTGGTATAGTAGTGGGGCTGTGACCCCATGCTTACTTGGAACTTGTGGCCGGCAGGCTGCTGGACTGCCAGGAGGATCCGTTGCTGGGGACTGACCTGCTGCCCTGCTTGGCAGCTGAAGGGTCTGCTGTTCTGTCTAGGAGACCCAGTTTGCTGGCCTGCCTGTTGCAGCTCTGCCTTTGCAATTCCAGGAGGAAAGCGCTGCCTGCTCCCTGCTGGTGTCTGGAATTGGGAGACAGGCGGAGCGCTGCACGTTTTACTTATTGCCCTGGGCCTGAAGCGCTCTCCGTGGGGTTGTTGGGAGCCCTTGTGAGTGCAGTCCCTTTCCCCTGCAGCGGAGAAAAAGCTTGTGGAGTGTCTTGGTCGTTGATTACCCTGAGCCCTGAGGTGTTGTGCCACGTCACAGAAGCGCGTGGTGAGTGCTGTGTTTCCCCGAAGGAAGAGGAAAGGGGAAGCAGCCTGTGCGCGTGTCGGCTGCTTGCCGTTGGCGCATGCCCTAGCCAACCAGAAATCCCATTCCTAACATTGCCACAGTGAAAAACAACTTTGGACGTAACTCATTGCCAGGGCATGTAAACCAAATAATATACATGTTCTACGGGCATTTAGGTCCTCCCTTAGGGGAGGCTTTTAAGTATAAAAAAAAAGGTTTAGGCCTGGGAAAAGGTTTGTTTTGTCAGGCTGAAATGGCAGTTTTAAAACTGCACACACAGATATGTTTTACAGGTCTATTTTAGTGGGTAGCAATTGAGTGCTAAAGCCCACTAGTAGTATTAAATTTACAATCCCTAGGTACATGTTGTACCATATACTGGGAACATACACATAACCAAAATTGCCAGTTATGGATATGCTGAATCTAATATGTTTATACAGGAGAGCACACACGCTTTACCACTGTTTAACAGTAAATTGTGCAAAGTCCTATGGCCAGAAAAAAAAACTGGCTCAGCAGAAGAAAGCAAAAGTTTGCGCGAATATCACTCAAAACCTGGCCATTTCCAACACACATGCAAATTTGATTATGGAAATATCTGCACTATGGTGCTCCAGCACTTAAGGCCAGTCAAGAAGGAATGAGAATAAAGGATGCCTTCATGTTGCGCAAACATATCCAATCAGACCTTCAAAGGGCTTGAGGACACAGGGAATCTGAGCAGATAGGGTGAACAGGTGGCAGCATAATCAGAGGCCATAACCCAATGCAAGCATTCAGCATTCGGACAACAGATTATCTTTACCCTTGTATCACTCTGAAATTGGTTTCTTCCAGAAGACCATCTTTTGCCTTGCATCACTCTCAAATCAGTTTCTTCACCCTCGAAGGCTGAGGAGGTTTTCATAAAAAATTCATACAAAGGCATTCTCTAGGACCCACAGCTGCCACCTTTAAACAAAGAATATCATGCAACAACTGAAGCCGTGCGTTTGGGTGCTTATGATGGGGATTGCTAATAACTGCCTTCACCATACTTAAGTTTCACTTGTTAAAAGAGAGCTTTATCATCTAAAGAACACAAAACCTCTCAAATGTCTCTCAAACATTTCCCCTTGTTAGTATGATGACTACTCTGTGCACAGTGAAGCTTGAGAAGAGACCATTTTAATGAGCTGTTTTTTCAGGCAACACTGCAGGCTTCATTCCTGTGAAAACATTTCCACTCAGTCACATCAGCAAGACTCAAACAGGAAGCAAGCCATTTGTGGTTGTGTGACATAACTCAGTGATATTTTAGCCAGCTTTGGGATCATGCTGGGACAGAAAGATTATGCTCCTGTCCTTCTTTCCCTCTCATTCCTCTTGTGGGCAATTTAAGTTTAACTGCATTGATCTTGGCAGGGAATCATCATCCACCACATGGGATCCAATGCATGTCTTTATGTAAGACCTATTAAGACCTCCATCACAAGGGGACTCCCAGAACTCTTGCAACAGCTGCTTTTACTTCCAATGTTTGTAGCTCACTGTTGAAAGGTATGCATTGTTTCTAAGTCTACAATACTACTCCCATCATCTCCTTCAAGGTTGCCACTTTTCCTCCACGGTCAGACAACCTCTGCTCTAGGCCAGTCAGTCTAGTATGAGGGCCATTGGATTAGATTCCACAGAAGAAGCTCTTTATAAATCCTCCACATAGTTCTATAGAGTCCACCAAGAGACTGGGCAATTCGCTGTTCTTCTCTTGAATCCTCTCTCGCCACTCGCCACACACCTCTACCCCACCCCATGCACTTGCCTCTTCAGTCCTCTTTTCTCTTATTTATATGTGTCCCTTCTTCTGTTTGGGTACTGTCCTACTGTATTAATTCAGGATCTAGAAGGGAGGAGACTTAAGGCAAGGAATCTGTTATTTAATTCATTGTTTCACAAAGCTCATGGAGATGCTATCTTCATCTGCCAGGCTTCATGGAGACACCAGCTCGTCCAACATAAACCTCAGCATGGCGCCTTTGCATACCCCTCCTTAGGGTCTTTCTGTCCGTGGCTAGAGTGTACCTCCCTTCTATTTCGGAGTAGCTTCGGCAATCTCTTGGATACAAATTAGCTAACCTGCTCACTTGATTTTTTTTCCGTTGATGCATCAATGGTGCCCTCAATGTATAGAAAAGAATTATACATTAGCATTTAGAATGGTGATGGGCAGTGATCTGGAAGGTGATGGGCGGTGATCTGGACTGAGAGCTGCCAAAGTGCTTGGCTGGGTTCATGCTCAGCTAGATTATGGGATTTGTAAATTGCTCAGAGTAGGCTGAAATCAAATCTCTATTTGGGTAGGGATTGGATATATACTAGATCTTGTTCGACGTGCTGTGCTGATTGGTCTCCATTCTGGTCTTTTAACTGGACATACCCCCTCTGGATTAGGTTGGTTCCAGGTGGGCTACACTGAGAAAAGAACACATAAACCTGATTTTAGGTTAGTGACATGAGGTTGCTGAAAGGTTCTAGGAGAGACAACTGAAGTCAACTCGCCACAATACTTTAGAGAAAAAAGTGAGCTGGGACACTGGGCAATAGTTGGAGTGCAGGGCAAGGTCAGCTGTAAAAGGAGCAGAACAAAATGTCAGGCTTCCCAATGGACAGAAAGAACTTCACATTTGTGTGACAAAGAGCAAAAAATAGCGGTAAGCAAATTATTGTGAGTGAGCTTACAATGAGAAATATTTCCGAACAGAGCAGTCTAGAAGGTGGACAGATGGGAATAAGACACGCCCTTTTGCTTGGAAAGTGTGCAGTATTGGGAAGTGGCAGCACATCACAGGTAACACTGCCAACAGCATTTGGACTTCCTGATTTTAACATTTTCTTTTTCTGTGATAGGATCCTAAAGGCAGCGCTCGACAAGACACTGAAAGAATAAAAAAGGCAGGAGTGGACAAGGTCACTTGCCAGCAGCTATGCGTATGATGAATGGAATTAAATACCAATGCACAATTCTACATGAGCGTGGCAGGCAACGATATGAAAATGACAACGGAAGAGGATGTTTGGCTGAATAGGGGCAGAAGGTATTGCATTCACAGGCTGTTGGTAAATAACTCGAAAAGTAAAGTTTACACCAGTCTGAATGGGTAGGATCAAGCAGCCACAGACTCCAATTATGAACGAACACCACAAACTAGGAGTAGTAAAGGAGATCTTAAAACAAAAATGGTGTGATGTGCAGTGGGAGAATTCGAGCAAGAAACCTTCCTTAATCTGAAAGCCCTTAATACAACTAAAGTAAAAGTGTTGCGGCAAATGATGTATGCTCTCTGAAGTCCAGACAAATAGAAAGTGGAATCTACTACTGAAGGCAGGGGTGGTTTGAAGATCTTCATTTTCCAGGGATGAATATGAAACCTCGGAACCAGTTATGGGTGATTAGAAGATATTCCTTGCAATTTGGAGGAATCAATGGCCCTCCTGCCAGTTTCAGATTAACTTGCCGTTGGTGACAGGATCTTCACTGCTTCTAATACCTCGTATGGTATGAATGGTGTTGGGAGGTGGTTAGAGGGCCCTTAGTATCCCTACTAATGAATCATCCACTAGACAGACACCTAACGAGAAACAATATCCACTGGTTCCACTTTACCTCCTCGCCACCAATTCCTATGTGGCTGGTCATTACTCCAGGCTTCCCATTGCATGTGAGGGAGCATCACAGATGCCCCTCTGAGCAATACAGCACTCCTATCAACAGTGGTGAAAAGCTCAGAGGGAATTATGTCCTTTCAACAAAACTGTCTGCTTCTTCAAACCCAAGTCTCATGAACACAAATAAGCATGCAGCAGGAAAGGAGAAGAGGGGCGAGAGGGCAGGCCTATGTCCTGAGGTGTATTTGGGGCAGGATGACCGTGTTTGATAAGATGGGGAAGCTTGCGTCCTGGTCTAGAGGTTTACTAATGAAGCTTCCCCTATTCCAGGGTCTCCTACTCTGGAATGCTCCCTCCATCACACCCAACTATTTTCTTCACAATCGCATTCCCATTGCTGCTTTCCACCCTGTAACATGCTCTATGTGCTGTCGTTGGTCACCATCAGGATCTCTGTGCTTGCTCCCAATCTCTTATGGTTCAGTGTACAGTTGTATTCGCACTTCAGGTGCAAAAAAACATCTTGGCCTCTTTCTCTTCCCCGGAAATCAGTGGGTATTTCCTCATTCGTGGCTCTCCTCTCACAGGCACACATTTATTTATTTATTGCTGAACTCCCATCATACCTCCATGTAGCAGATTCCAGTTTCCCCAGGTTTTCTCTATGGTTGGTGTTCAATCTTCACATGCATCCTTCTGGTTGAACCCAACGAGACTCCATTTGTTATCATTTCCCTGTTCTGCATGATTCTTGTGCCAGTATTACCCCTGTCTATACTTTGTGTACAGCTGTTTGCCCCACTCCCGAAGTCCCTGGTGACAGCTGGATTTTCCCTTGGGAATCACATGTAGATCGGCTTCCTCACGTTTAGGTTCGACAGGCAGAAGTTCCTTTACCTCCAGGGTCTCCTCATAGCCGTTTCATCTTGCGAAGATTTCTATAGGATCATCCCTTCTTCAAGCTGGAGGTGTGTCCCCCCCCATTCAATACTTATCCCTCCTTTACTAGTCTCTGCATGTACCTGGTCCATCCCTCCCAAATTAATTGAGCAATCTGTTCATGCTCCCAGTTTAGCTATTTCCTCCCAAGGTCCCATAGGCAGCTGTGTAATCTCATTATTGGTCTTTATGCAGTAGATAATACCCCTCCACACCAACAGGCTCTTGCCCATCAGTCTTCCAGTACTGCATCTCTCAAGACACTTCTTCTAGTTCTCCACTCCACTATTCTCTCAATACAGCTGCTTTCTCGAAAGCTGGTCTGTGTCTGACCCAGCTTTCCCTGTGGCTTGTAAGGCTCCTTGGAGGCCCGATCTCCCGAAGCACTTCAATTTTCCACCACCCCCACGTGTTTTCAGTCCATCTGTGTTTTCTTGTTATGCTGAGCAGAAGTCGACAGATAGCAGGGTGATGTGGTGAAAGAAGCAGCATGTCTTCCACCCAACGAGCCAGAAGCATCGCCAGCTGGACAAGGATAGGAGGGAGATGTGAGTACTAACCCTATTCCTCCTGCTATTCAGGATTTGGCTGCCATGGTAGTGGGTTAGGCAGAAGAAATTGGCATACTGTCCTTAAGCACTACCACTAAAGGTGAAAGGGGAAGCTGCACAGAACATGTAAGCTGGGACATGGCAGACTGCATAATCTTCATCTTGTGTTTCGCGAGCTGACCAGACGCAACATGGTGGCTCACACTGCATAACACTACACAAATGTCAGCTGCAGATTACGGAGGCACACAGTACTTCATAACTACTTCAGAAAACAGGATACACAATTGCAGGGCCTGCGAGACAACTCATTTAAATCACTAAGTACTATTCAGGCTGTAATGCGCAGAATGCAGTCCCTTTATTAAACTTCTAATGACTGCTTTATGGAGTAAAGACTGGATGCTAACTAGCCCCACTGATCATTAAACGGTGAGGCTCTCAGAGCCAACGACTGAGCCAAGGTATAAAAAACTTCTCCCATCACATACTGTTTTAACACAGCTTTCAGCGACACAACGCACTATTTCCAAACCCTACTGTATATGCACATCAAAAGATGTCCCCCAAGTGTCATGAGTATTTGCAAACCGGCAAAATCAAGATGCAATTTGTGTTTTATAAGTATTAGACAAAGGTTTGCTGGCCATGCTGCAATGCAATGCAAAAATGAATAAGTAAAGGAAACTTTTTTTGAATAAACAAAGCTGCATCTGAGGTTTATGTTAATTACTTACTGAAAACAGCATTGCTGTGGCACATATGAACCCCTGAGGACATTGCAAAAGGAGAGGGTGAGCCACAGTGTTTGGAAATTAGAAAGAATTAGCTGTTATTGAGGTCTTTCAATCAATAAGTCCATGTTCTGAATTTGTCAGCAAACACTATGTGCAATCGTCGCAGCCCACACTCACTATTATAAATCTAAGGTTCTGTGCCCCGAGTTAACCAAACATAATATCATAAATTGGAAAAAGCAACGAATTGCTAGGCTAACAAAACCATTTAACTGCAAGATTTCATTAAAACTGTCATTCCGTCAAGCAGATTCCCAGGCAACCTCGCAACAAAACATAAGAGGAAATTATGTTATCTGTACTTACTGTCTGCTTGAAATGGACTTCTAGGTGCTCACATATCTCTTACTGATGCGTAGTTTGGTGTTGACTCCTACACAAGTGATCTCGCGCCCAGTGGGTTTAGCAGTAATCACCACCACACCCTGCACTGAGTCCTCTTTGCTCCAAGCCCACTCTGCACATCCTTCAGCTCTGCTCAGTGATCGCTGGCTGCTGGGTATGGCCTCTGGTTCTTGGTGGCACAGCGGGCACTGATGCAGTCTATGGTCTTTGGCCATCAACTGGTCCCAGTCCTTGAGCTCAAGAGCCCATTACAGGCAGCATTTGGCCATGCATGAAAAATCAATCGGAGGAGATAGAACATGAGGGGGAAGTCCACTCAGCGTCCAAACGTCGTATGGTGATCAATCAAAAGGAGAGTGAACTGCACAGGTTTTGATACCAGGGTCCCTTGAGTATTTTCCTGAAACCCTCAAGTTACCGCCAGTAAGTAGTCACCATTCGGGTGTCTTATTGGGTAGCGTCATCATTGGGTTCTGCACCTGGGTACTCGTTTCCCCAGGTAAGTAACGCCTCCACCAGGAGGAGGCTACTGGTGGGATCTGTGCAATGAAATATAAAATTACCTCCTATACCTTAAAAGTAAATGTTAATGCAGACAAAGATTATAGTCATAAGATTAAAAAGTGAGGTGGTGATATTGTTGGGATGAACTAACTGTCCTTAGCATCACACGTAAGTGGTCAACATGTTTCGGCCTTTGTTGCCCTAACAAGTCCTAGGCCTTCATCAGGATCTTTGCATTTGTGATCATATGCCTTCTGTAATCATTCGTTGTGCGTCTTTTGGTAAGTACAGTTTACTCACACAGCTTTGTTATTGCTGTATAATGAAATCTTTTTACAGGCGTATGTCATGCCTGTAACTTGGGAATTTGTTTTTGAGAGAGGTAAAAAGCAAGGGTTATTATGTACACACATCATCATTACTGTGTACATACAGCATCATTACTGTGACCGCTTTTCCCAATGTGAAGCTCTATTACTTGCATGCAGCTGTGCCTAGTCAGTGCATCGAACAATGGAGCTGCACCGAAGAAGCTTCAACAGCTAGTGGAGGTGACTGCCTCTGCTCCATTCTTATAATCGTGAGGCAGGGAGATGGCTTAACAGAAGGGACCAGACAGTTCCTAAGGTGTAGACAGCTTATGGTATGATGCTCTGACTCAACAAATTCCAATCCAGAGAGGTTCAAGACCCATTACATACTAGAACCATCATGAAATAGCGAAAATGTCCATGAGAAAACACTCCTGCCCACTCGACAGTAACAGCACCAAGAAGCTAAAAAGAGATTCAAGAAACAGAAATGAACAACAGGACAGAGCGCAGACGCCCCATAGGCAGTTCATAGTCAAAAGAGAAGCAGGGCAATATCCAAGGGATTAGTGGGACACAGGGAAGACATTCCACTGGGTTTAGGGTGGTGGCACATGATAAGACTGCATAGTGAGTTCTAGATCTCAAACTACAGGGTACATCAGCCATCTGTCCCAAAACCCATTGGAAGGACTTCCTATCTACAGTGTGGCAAGGTATTCCATCTATTGCTGGGCTATGTGAAGCTCTTCATGCATCTACCACAGAAGATGGCTGGAGTAATTAAAAACCTGAGCATACTAGTTCTGACATGCAGTTTCTCTAGTGACAAAAAAGAGCTAAATATATTTTGGGCACCAACTCTGCGACACTTGGTGCATTTGCCACCTTGCGAAGAGACATTGGTACTGCGGAGTACTTTCGACAGTTGAAGATGCTACCCCTACATCTGTAATCATACCTCTGGCACAAGGAGCACAGGAAGTCACCAAAGCAATGATCAGTGGACAATGGCACCCATTCCCAAAACAAACAATGACAATTCCAACAAAAGGATGCCAGGTGGTTATGCGTGATACCTCAGTCGCTTTAATGATAGTAATCATGGAGGGAGAGCAAGGAAGAAATACTCTGCAATGTGTTCTGGTCAAAACATCTTGGGTAACCATAGGAAGCATGCCTCAATACATCCATAATTGTTCCAGAGGTCAGCGTTACAAAGCCTCTATATATATTGCCTGTCAGGAGCAAGATGGCTAGGATCACCACGGTGCACCTACCATTTAGAATGGACAGAATTAATGACAACATTTGGTGATGCTGAATTTCGACCAAATGTCAGTGTGATCCAGCCAGCATTGCAGTGAAATGTTCATGTGGGAGACTCAGAGGCGCGGATCTTCCAAAAGTCCTAGTGTTCTTATACATTACTGCTGCCTTTGGAAAGAGACTGAATGAGCACAGGCAATGGCCTGTGATGTTCCCAACTGACTGGGAGCAAAGTCCTAGCCATTCCTAAACAAATTCCAGTTTTGCCAAGTTGAAAGTCATAGGACTACCTATTACTGCGACCACGTGTGCATGACCAAAAGCAATATTAACAAGCACTGGTGAAGCTAGGTGATCTGGCTTTCATGTAGTAAAGCATACAAACACTGGCATGCACAAATGCTGTTGTGGTGATAATGGTAGAGGAGGCGTAATAGTGTTGGTGGTGGTGGTGATGCTATTTAATGATGGTGCTGGTAATGGCTTGTACTCGAGCCCTGACAAAACTATTTAAAAACCCTACTGCAGAATAGAACACAAAAAAATTCTTCCTAACAAAAAGCATGCAAGACAAATAATTGAACGTGCTTTTTGAGCGTGCTAGAGATAAATAATTGAATGTGTGATGAGAGATTCAGATGTAAAGCAGTCCCTCCAGCATTGCAAAGCAAACCCACCACAGGCGATGGAGTGACACAACAAACAGCCAGACAGCATGAAGTGAGAAAGCAAAAGCCTGTGGTCCGGGGACAATAAGGGGCCGTGACTGCTTAGAAAATGAAAATATATTTACAGATAAATAAAGCGTATATAAATGAAGATGCAAAATGTACTGTTGGTATCCTCAGATTGATTTGATTTGCGGGACCAGTGCAAGTGCTTCAAACAGAATATAGTGTGAACGATGAGTGGCCTCAATTTAGTTCAGAAAAGCTTCAAACTTCCTTTTAAAATGTAGATTTTGTTTTTATTTATGTTCGAATTAAATACAATATTTAATCATTTGTGTATTTGTTTGATGAATGTTTGTTTCGGTCTATTTTCTGTTTTGTAGTGATTGGAAAGAGTCCAGAATACAGTCACTTTGAGACAAGCTAAGCGAGTAAGGGAGGAAAAACTTTGCAAGGCTCCATTCTATCCTCTATGAAAGCTGAGCGACAATGCCTAGTGAGATTACTTTGGCACATATCAGCTATGGGATCCAGGAAAAGTGCAATGGTGCTGAGCAAGGAAGGAGGAAAATATAAAACCACTTTGACATGATTCACTTAGCAATTTCTGTCAAACATTGCTACGTTAACGTGAAGTAAACTCTATGCATCGCTCTCAAATCAGAGTGCTGCTTGGAATTGAGAAGACAACAGAAGACTGCCTGCTTGTTGGAACTTCTGTGTGCCTGCTGAAGAACAGAGGAGTGTGATTCCTGTTTCAACTAGAATCTCAGAGACTAAAGTTCTACTCTCAGGATCAGGAGTGTTGGCCTCTACTGACCCTCAATCGCTTCAGGACCAACATTGTCGCATCTTTTCTGGGAATATAAAAATGAAGGTTGCAAGAATCCGAGAAAAACACATGCCTAGAACTCCCAGTTGAGATTGAACATTAGGTTGTGATCCTGATTTGAACCTGTGGCCAGCTATCAGAATACATTTCTTAGAATTTTAGTAACATTTGTGAACACCAGAATACAAGTTTAACAAAATTTGGACTCTTGAGGACAAGATGCTGGGGATACCCAACGAAGATGCAACCTTAGTAAGGAAGATTTCATAGTTTGTCCCAATTCAGTAGAACTTCGCAAACAACGTATAATACCAAGTGGAACCCTTCCTTGCTGTGGTCTCCAGCCTTACCCAGTGATGGAATTTAGTCCATAGATATGTTTATAAGTCAGAAGGAGAACCATGAGAGCAGGGGAAGGGACAGAAAAGTATGCCTCCCCACAATATCAGCAGGTATGACTTCAAAGGTCAGTGGGATTACAAAATGAACAAATCTAACCTTGATGAACCTTGCTTGACCACAGCTTTCAACCTTGCCCTTCTAATGGATTTTGACTTCCAGAACAACATAGAAGTTCTAAGGTAAAGATCCTGACCAGGGTGAACTATGGGACTCTACCAAACCTTGCTCCATCTCCGGACGGCAACAGAGGGTCAATACTTCAAAAGGATAAGACTGAATATTTTTATAACTCTGGATCTCTATATATTATTTTTAACATTTTGATGTCTTTTTGTACTCTACTGAACAAAGTTGGTTTGGGAATGTTGTTTCAGTGTTGCGGACACGTACCACAAGCACATATCTGAGGAAGTCCTTCCTGCTTGTGCCAAGCTACCAAGGGTTCCAACCTGGTTTGTTAGACGTTTCAACTTGATAGGTATGACTGCATTATTGGTGAATATTCTGAACAAGCATAATCTTCACCACTTCTCCTGACAAAGGATACATATTTTACTAAGGTTAAGAAAAATGATAATTGCACAAGAGTTACAAAGGTGTTGCTTAACCCACCTCATCTACAAAAGGTAGTTGGGTATTAGTGACATGAATTGGATTAATAAAAACAAATTTCTATAAGACGGCAATGGGACAAAGGCATAGTAATAGATTGTCTATCAAAAGACAGTTGTGATTCTAATGCGGACTGATTATCATTTAATGCTACTACCTGCTCTACCCCCATTGCTGAAGCTACGATCATGTGTGCTCGTGCCTCCTCCGGATGCTGGAAGTGGTGAAGCTGAGACGAATGAGTGCAAGTGGCGAATTGATGCAGCAGTTATGTTTGTTTGGACTGCGTATGCTATTCGGTCGAATCTTTGAAGCTGCCAGAATTCTAGTTCCGGATCTAGGAACCAGTGCCTGAATCTTCCCACCTGTGTGGCGGCAAGGTTGCTCGGCAGTCCCACAGTGAAGACCATGACAAGGGCCAGCGTGGAGTCCACGTCCCACATTGGTGCTCCGGTGGTCTAGGGAGTCTGCGTATGAGCGCACTGGTGGGTTCCTCCTGCCTCAGCTCCAAGAGTGCTGCACCAGATTCAGCTGTACAACCAGTGAACCTAAACATTGGCAGTCCATCAGCAGAAGTATCGGAACAGTGAACATACCTGGAGGAGGGGTACATACTAAACAAATATCAATTTAATTTAACCACAGTGGTAATGCCCTTTCAAAATAAAAGGTACCCAATAAAAGAAAAAGAGAGAAGAAGGCTTCAAGCAACATCACCACGAAACAATAGGAAGCAAAAACAGTGAGCTAGCCTTTGTCACCCTAGGACAAATTCCCGTAATTGAGCGCGCATTACAAGTCGATTCACTAGCTGATCTGACCCCCTTTGTTAAATTGGCTGCCTCAAATAAGGAATTTGTTGGGAAGCACAACAAACTTAATAAAGATGGCATGTCAAATAGATCTTCCTCCGGATCAGATACGGATAATAGTATCATATTATCTGCCTCATTAATGAACCCAAGGGACAACATACCTGTTGATTAATTTGATGGTTCTCTGGAACCATGTGTCTTTCTCCCTGGTGCTCACACGAATGACTGACTTGTCGTAATTCCAAGTCACAAGACTATGAGAGACAAGTGGCAGGGGAAAGGGTGGAAGATTCAGGCACTGGTCAAGTGGAGAGTCATGGTCTATATGAGCAAGGAAGGATGCTGAAGGCAAAAGGCCTAAGGTCATCAGGCCATGAAAGCCAACAAACACCAATTTAGGGATCTCAGCGTTTACATCCTCTTCAATGTTGGATGTTTTTTTCTCATTCAAAAAGCTTTATATGGTATTCTTGAATCAATAGTTTTGAATACTGTTGCTCCGAAGAACCATTCTTGTATATAGCCCAGGAGCTAAAAAGAATTGAGTGTATGCTTTCCTTGGCAGAGTAATTAGTGGCACAGATTTGGAAATTGTTACAGAAAATAATGTTCTACCTCTGGGTGGGGAAAAAGTGTAGAGATCCCCACAGTACACATTTCTAAAAGACCTATGTTGAGTAGAAAAAGAAAGGACTATTATTGGTATAGCAAGCTAAAATGCTTCCACAGAAGTTGTCGGAGGCCAGCCATTAGGACAAAAGATGTCACAAAAAATGGGCTGAACAAAAACTGAAAATGTCCAAAACAGTAAAATCTAGAAAAGAATTTAACGCAGCCCAAAAAACCCATAATGCCCAAAGTCAGACTGCAGATAGGAAGTTTCAAAATAATAATAAGAATAAGACATCTGTTGTGAAAATATGCAATGGTAATACCAAAGGAATAAGAAGAACAAACTCTTTCCTGGGAAAGGAGAAAGAAAAGAACCATGTGGAGTGCAGGGAAAAGATAGAGCAGTCTGCTTTAAAGGAGGAAATTAATCTTAATGAAAGGCCAATGAGAAAGTGGTATGATGATTTTGAGGATAAAGCCAACTTAAGGGACAATGATTTTTTCCTGTATATGGACTTTCAGAGAGCAGATGGAAAAAGGAAGACCGATAAATAGATCTCACCTACCTCAGGCCTTCAAACAAAAAATTGCTCATTCCTGCAAGCAATCTCTACAAACGATATCAAGTTGGGTTTGTAGCAGACAAAGAAGGAAAAAAAAAGTCTCAAACATACGGTTGTATTCCCTGGGTCATGAAACAAAACTAATTCATAGGGCTGCCAATGAGATAACCTCCCAAGGTTTAAGAAAGAAGTAGAAAACGGTGCAGATAAGTCGCTGCTAAATTACCTTGCACAGTTAACCAGTAACCAGATTATCCTGTCCCCGCCCGAATGGCCATGGGAAGCTCAAAGTTGTTCAGTGGAGTCAGTAGGGGAAACTTAAAGGTAACCGTCCCTCATACCAACATCTATCTCATAGCAAACTTCAGGCACTCACATGGCGAACCACTATGCCTGCCTGAACCTGTGGTGGGAAAAGGAAAATGAAAGCTATAATGATTTAGACTATGATGAGAGCTTCCCAGACAACCTCTGGGTCTACTCCTAGAACGTGCATGGGTTAAATACATTGTTGGAAACAGACAGTTTGAATAAAGTGTTGGAGGAAAATATGAGTATTCATTCTAGGAGACTTGGTTGCTCAGAGAAAAACTACCCTATGACGGTTTTGTTCAAAAATTTTCACCCACGCCAGATCTCTAGGGACAGGGTGCTCCTCAGGCAGTTTAATCACCTTAATTTCTATTAAAATGGCTAGAGGGATTAGAACAGCTGAGAACAGAATGTAAATGTATACAAGCAGGCATAATCAATTTTGATAGGAATTCTGTTTCTGTGTAGTCAATAATCATGATGAATGTATGTATGTTTGGGGAGCAATCAATATAACAAGAAACAAATGCACTCACTCAGAGTTGATTTAAGTCCTAGATGTTCAATGTACAGGAATACCCCGGTGGTATTATTGGGGGATTTCAATCTTCGTTTGAACCCCTAACGAGGATATTGCACAATATGATGTGTCAGTATAAAACATACCAATGGTAGTAGTACCTAAAGTGTTCAAGAAAGCACATTGTAGGTGAAATAAACATTTGCTTGATAAATCGAGGCTTTATCCATCTCAATGGTCGTCAGCAAACCGCCTCGCCACCTTCACAAACTTTCCTCTAGGGAGAAATGCCTCATAGATTAGATCTTCAAAAAAGCCTCGCATGTTGACCTTTTTTCTATGAAATCAATACATGTTGTAGCAATCATTGGCCTTTAAAAACTAAGTTTAAGTTTCAACTTTTTAAGAGTAAACAGGTGCTTCTATGCAGGTTACATATACTCATCCAGACTCAAATCAGTGAACCTGGATAACTGGAAATTAGATAAAGAAGTTACGATCATTAAGTATACTGCAGTAATAAGGAGGGTTGTGAATTGTTTGAAAGTAAACCTTAGTAAAAGTAATGATAACCTGAGGCAAGAGTACAGGAGGCCAACTACGACTGCAAATATAGTAAGACTGTCATTGTTATTTAAAAAAAAAAAAAAAAAAAAAAAGATGCACATTATTATTGACTATCAACTCAACTTTGGAAACCAAATCAAGCAGGTACCCAGCACATGCTGCACTGTCCTCAAAATGTTCAAGAAGATTGTCATTGGTTCCTTCTAGATGCCTGCAGAATATCATTCATTCATTAACTGCTTCCTGCCTCGACTACGGTAATTCTATCTCCTTGGAGATTATCAAGAATTCTATACTCATTGTCCTCAAGCCAGTTTCGGCCCACCTTAAGTCCCTCCCACTGGCTTACCATCAAGAATTGTGCTATAATCAAGACCCTCTGAATGGCCCACAATGTGGTGAACGACTCAAGTCCCATCTATTTAAGACAGAAGCTCAATCCTTACCTTCCTTCTTGTTCCCTTTGCTCAGTCTATGCCAAGCGACTGCTGTTACCCGCATTTTAAGGTCTCAGATTGAGGGGGTATTCATTTTCTTACTTGGCTGCCAAACTTTGGAACGATCTTCCCTTCCAATCAGCTATGTAGTTTGCCCCTCCAAGTTCAGAAAAAGCTTTAAAGGTAAGCTTTTCTCTCAGGATCCCACCTTTTCTCTTCCGTTCCCTCCCCCAACTCCATAGTAGCAAGCATGGCCAGGAACAAAAAAGGTTGACACAGAGGTATTGGTGGCCAAGTGTGGACTGAGACTTTGAGCGACAAATTGGAGAATGTGTGGTGTGTAAACCCCCTCAGAAGAGTCTGAGGGGCAATGTACAGCCGATGGTTGGTGTTGAAGTCCCAGAAAAATCTTGGGCAACTTTGGGAATTAGATCTCTAAGTTCACCCCATGTTCTATGAGCAATTCATAAGTATGCCATAGTCTTGGTGGATCATGCTCTCAAATTTTATCAGACACCCAATACTAGGAGATTTGCTGAGTTTATGGTGGGTGGTTTTTTTGAGAGAGGATTGCCCCAGTAAATCGGTGTCTATTAATGAAGAGCAGTATGTGGTGCACAAGTTTTTATCTAATCTAGGTGTAAGACAACCAGACGTGTTGTCTACACCATCTGTAGGGGAATAGGATGCCAGAGAGGGTCAACAGAGTGGTGAGTGTGTGAGTTGGTCAGAGGTGGCTAGAGTGGGTTTACTATTAGCTGTCCTGTCAGAGCTATGGTCCATTTGTAGTACTCTGCAAAGCCTAGTGACGCTTCTCGGGTCTCTGATAGGACGGGATGCCAAGGATTTGAGGCTAGCCTGGGTGGGTGTGGACAGGAAGGGGTTTCCTGTTGTCTATGACTTGGCAAAAGTTAAGGAGAAGATTCAGATTGCACAAGACAGAAGTGAAAAGAGATGACGTGCTGGTTCGGATGGACACCAGCAGGAATATCAGGTGAAAAAATAGCCCACTCAGCCCACCTATGTCTTCGGCTGTTTAGCATATCCTGAATGTGTTGCGGTCTTTAGGGATCAGCTTCCAAGAGAGGCAGCCCATGCGGCAGCTTTAGGATCACTGAATGGATGATACCCTTAAGGTAAGGGGGTTGAGAGGTCAACCAGATTCTTGTTGGCAGGGCAGGGATCTCTGCAACAGATGTCGGGCTACGACTCCTTTAACCAGGGAGGACAATTATTAAAATTACCACATGGTAAATCAATCCTGATCTCCAGATAACGACCAGCGCTACATTAAAAAAACATACAGACGGACTCTGTGGCATACTCAGTCTATATCCAATGGACAGAAAATACTTTGTTTTTATTTACATTCCACCTTCGGTTGTTGCTAATCGCTGTAAAGAACATCACAATTATCCAATTTAAAAGGACTGAATTTCCCGTAGAATGGAACACTTACTTGGCGTTGCTGGACATTTACTTGCAGAACTGACCTCAGACACAAATTCAGGTGCATTCATTAAGATACTAAAATATATACCTTTAAAAGAGCAATCATTAAGATACTAAAATGTATACCCTTAAAAAAGCCCCTCCCACAAAAAGACTACAGAAAATAAGAAAGTCAAATGAAATTCACATGGTGGATTACAGTCTAAATAAACCGAAAGAGGCTATGACTTCATCAAAGATGATGAGCACAAAGGCAATGGAGAAGAACTGCCAACAATATTCATAATGTATGGTTTCAGCAAGCTGTGGAAATCATTGTGATGAGTTGCATACTGCATGGCTTTATGACAATCTTTGGCCGAGCCTATGATTAGGGTGATTACATAAGCTGTTTATTACTTGCCGCAGTATATGGAGCGAGGAAAATGAACTGGTCATTTAATTTAGATTACATTTGTATCAAAGATCAGGAAACAAATGGCTAAGCCTGCTGAAGGATATAAAAAGTAATAAAATTGAAGTTACAAGCTTTCAGTAAATGTTTCATTTTTTGGAGGGGTTTGGGGTAGAGAGCAAGTAAGGTCTTGTCCATGCCAATTATCTACAAACCCTGAGAAACAAGAGATGAACATTCCATTTCCTTCCACCTGCTACTAAATCAAAATTAATTCCTCCGAACATCTGTGTAGCCCAAAGTGCAGCTCATACCAAGTGCAATGCGCGAGCCAACGGCAAGTAAAACGCTTACATCAATCAATTTCATCTAGATAGCCTGGCACCTCCGCGATAGGGACTGATGTCGCGCCACTGCATGCCAGCCCAGTGGGCCAAGCCCCAGAGCGAAAACCGTTCAGATTGCTCATAATGAAATCATAGTCCAGCGCCTTTGATTGATTGGGACAGGAACTCCTGGTTTCAGGAAGAGGACGCTATTTTGATAACTGCAGCTCTTCGCTTTGCTCAAAAATGTAATTTATACAAATGAAATTAAGGTAATTACTTTCAATAATCTGCTCATTAGCATTTTTTCCGGCTGTAAACAGAGAAGCAAAACATTGCAAACTGATCATAGTTACTTTCACCTAAAAATTCTCATTGGATGTGAAAGGGCTGTAGTATTCTCCAGCATTTAACTCATATTTGCTACATCTACTGCATCATCTTTGGTTCAGCCTTGATCTTCAGGGTTCCATTGAATGTTTGTTGTTCTGGTACTAAAGTGTTGTTTGACAGATGGAGCAGACCGTTTGCCTGCGTGCAAACTGAGACTTGCCCGCTTCCATTACCGAAATAAATTCACCAAGGCACTGCAACTGTGACTGTCTCCGTCTGGATCATTACATAAATATTCTAATGCAGAGCTTGGTGAGCTAGCTCACCTGTGGAAGGAGCCCAGGCATCACTTACAGCTGAAGGAGGTCTTTGCAGTTTGCGCATTGCCGGGCATCTTTGAGAGACCTCTCCAGCATCCATAACCTCCTCACAGGAGCCCATCAGTAAAATAATCAACACAGGTTGAATCCACATCACATTCGGATAATGATTGACCGTGGGGCAAGTAGCAATCAGCACATCATGGGCCACAGTGGAACACACGGCACATTTCAGATCTCAGGGCCACACTGAAATTGCATTGCATGTAAGTGACGGCTGATATTTACTCATTATCCTGTCGATAAGCAAGTCTTCACACAGACGCCATCTCCTTCCCGATAAAGGGATCAGCAGCTAAGTACCTGCACAATGAGGGATGGCCCGCGTCTCACATGATCACCACAAGCTGCTTTACACCAGCTGTGCCTTGTGACACAAGTAAGAATTAGGAAACCCACATCTACCCTACACCAGTCTTCAGTTTCACACATTTATTTCCCAGTGATGAGCACACCTCAGAAAGGGACAAAAAGTTTAGTTGATAATTAATGGGGACACACAGCTGTCTTTTTCGAGGCACTGACTTATCACCACTGCCACACACATTAAGTGACTGAGTTCCACTAATGATAATTTATTGATCTCCTTAAAAACCCCACTTGGGGTCCGCACCATTTTCCGCCATCAACCACCACCATTTTTGGAAACACATGCAAACCACCTACTGAGTGGAGACAGTGGATTGATGCTCTTGAGAACTACCTGGGAGGTATAGACGCTTCAAGATTCAGCCCAGAAGAAATAGAATTTTTTTTGGGGGGATAACCAATTTATTGATTTTCGAAAAAAGAAGAAGAAATCAAAAACAAAAAAACAATACAGCATGTCAGGCAGCATTGTAACCTGTGGATTTCGGCATACAGTACAGGTACAACAAGTACAGTGTAGTTGCTCTCCCTTCCTAGGGCATAGCAGTTTAGTCCCACAGATCGGAAGTTGGCATTCAGTCCAGCATACCTAGCCATTTGCCCCAAACTTTTCGGTGTTTGGCGGGGCATCCCCTGGCCTCAAACAATGGGAGCTCCTGCGCGGCACACCAGTCCACCCAGAAATAGATATTTTATGTTGCATTTGGAGGGAAGGACCATTTACAAATATTTACCAGAATCAGTTTTAAGCCAGATTGCAGTGATTGATGGATGTCAGGTAGAGGTAAAGAACCTCAGAAATTGGTTTGATGTACAACGAAGCTTAGTGATACTGAGGCAAGATTTTAAGGGGGTTCAGAAGGCAGGATGAAGAAGAGGATACTAACATAACTTCTTTACGTAGATAGGTGGCAGATTGTCAGATCATACATTTAAAAAAATCAGATTGATTGGTTTATGATCAGTATATAGCTCACTATGTGGACAAGGGCATTTGGGAGAAACTACTATGCATGGGTAATCCCTTGTTACAGGAAACAATTAAAACTCCTAAAAGTATTGAAGCATACCAAGTGTGAGGAAGAAAACTGGATGATGGACAGAACCGGTTTGTGTCGTATGGGGGTAAACTTGATAGGATACAGAGGAAAGCGTTGATAACTCTAAACGGTTTCTAAAAACAAACCAAGGTATCCTCTAGATGAGGGTACTAGTCCCAGGTAAGGGGTTGCAAAACCAATTTTTACAAGAATGTGACTTGTAGACTTTTCAACGAGCCAGGACACTTTGCCAAAGTGTGCCAAAATTTAAAATGTAACAGTGGTAGAATAGCTCAGAATTTCTGACAAACATGTGCAAGACGGTTTGCTTGAGATGTTTTTGTCATTGAGCGTCACAAAGTGAAGTAAGAAAATGAGACCCCTTAGAATGTGTAGACCCCAAATTGATGTTAAGGTGGGAGACAAGAGGTTTCACTTGTTAAGAGTTTCAGGGGCCAGAATCGATTACTCGTAAGATATTTTTGGAGACTTGGGGTGATAGTTGGAATCGTCTGATCACTCACTGGTGTCATATGAAGGTCGCAACATTGAATTGTCGAGGTTCTTGAGGACATTTTAGAATTCAAAGGCAGGCACATTCAGTACAAAGTTTCTGTGGTCGTCATGCGCCTCAACATACTCGGTTGGTTTCACCAGGGCTTTTACAACATGGATTTAAAAAAGCAGGTTCCAAAGAACAGATGATTGTCATGAGAGGTGATGGTTTGATGGAAGAAATGATAAATAAATACCTAAGTGTGTTTTCTGGTGGGGTGGGCAATATCAGAGTTTATAGACACAAAATCAAGATTAAGAAGGATGCTATCCCGGCTAAACATAAAAATAGGGGAGTGCCATTCAGAGTCAGGGATAAACTGGAATAAGAACAAACTGGAATAAGAACTGACAGTGTCATGTGAGAAAGGAATTATTGAGTCAATGGAATCCTCATTTTTGAAGTCACCCCTGTTGTGGAGAACAAGAACAACGGAGACTGTAGGCCTGTGTTGGCCGACGAAGCCTTAATAAGGAGATCTAGATTGATTCCCACCCTCTACACAAAATAAACAAAAGGTGGGCAACGTTGGAAGGTGCTAAGGGGTTAAAAAACTATCTTGCTTCGACTTACAACCAGGTGGACCTAGGCCCTGAATTGAGCCACAACACAGTATTCGGATCCGCAACAGGCACCTCTCAGTATTGAGGGATGCTGTTCAGATTAGGCATCAGTCTCTCAGTGAATAATGTTTTACATGTTTAAGAGGGTCAATGGTTTGCTATGTTCCAGGACAATGTGCAGAATGAAAAGACATAATTGGATTCTGGGTCAGGTTTCATCAGTAGTGCAAGATGGCCGGGTTGTCCTAAAGAAAGAAAAGTGTGAATTTCTCATCTATAAGAAACACCTAGAACCAAGTCCTGACCTTGTCAAGGCAATTGCCAACACCCTCTATCGACAAGAATGGTTGGAAATCCTTTATGGGCGGAGGGGCTTTTATTCTCCCTTCATTCCTGAATATGCACCCAACGTGAAGCCTCTGACCAACTTGTTTGAAAGAAGTTCACCCTTTGAATTATATCAAAATTGTCTGCTTCAAATCCTTTATTATGAAGGACAGCAAGATAAGCGACTAGTTACTTAACTTCGGTAATGCACTTTCTGGTAGAGAATCTACCCAGCCACGGATCCTCACCTTTTGAATATTCCCCAGGAATCAGACTGGATCTTGAGACTTTTTGGTAGAACCTCTGCACGCCAGAAGGTTGTGCTGTGCAGCTTCGCACAGGAAATGACTTATAGGGCTCATAAAGACGCCACTCCTGCGTGCTCACGCCATTAACTTTTGAGACCGTCCGTGCCTCCCAGACGTGTAGCCTCACAAGCAAATTGGTACACTAGTGTGCACAGTCCTATACTTGGGATCTTCTTAATGGACACAGTCCAATCACAGAACCGGGAGGATGGGAGGGTCGGTGAGGAATCTGCTCCTATATAGAGACTATCAGAAAAAGCATTACTGAAGGTAAGTAAATTGTTTTTCTGATAGAGACTTCTACCTGCAGATTCCTCACCTTCTGAATAGATGGCAAGGCAGTACCTATGGGAGGCGGGGTTTGTTAATGGACTCAAACCAGAAAGTCCTGCAGGACCGAGATGGCAAAGAGCCCCTTTAGGTGAACCTGGCTACCCAAACAATAGTGCTTCGTAAACGTATGGAGGGAAGCCCACGTAGCCGCGTGACATATGTCTAGGAAAGGGACTCCATGTGCAAACACAATGATAGCAGCTTTCACTCTAGTAGAATGAGCCTGCAGTCCTGGAGGCTGCTTCTCCGCCAATGCATAGCAGATCTTAATGCATAGCACGATCGGGGGCCGATAGTACGCTACAGCTTTGCCTTTTATCGCTCCAGCGAAACCCACAAAGAGCCGATTGTCCACCCAGTGTTCTTTAGCTACGATCTATGCGGAAGCTCAGGGCTCTCTTGGGGTACAATCGGTGGAGTCTCTGGTCCTCCTTAGAGGGGTAAGGGTGATAGTTTGACCGACGTGGACGTCACGTTCATATCATCGCCCTCTTCCACATTTTAGATCTCAAGGCAGTCAGTGCTGTGAAAGCAGCAATCCTCACTTCTAGAGCCCTGACTATGGGGCACAGAATTAGAAGTGATCAGAGTCCAGTCTGTTGACTGCTCAGTGGGCCTCTGCAGTATCTTAGAAAGCTCAGTATTCATGTCCACTCACAATGATGAAGAGTAATGACATACTTGCTTGGTAGGCTCTAAAAATGTAAAAGTGTCCCAGGAAATCTTGAAGTGGAAAGTGGAATGCACCTTCTGTTACGTTGGTCCTGCCATTGGAGCCCTGTTGGAGGTTATTGTATGCAGTTTTGCCAGAAGATTTCCTATGAAAACTGGAAGATGTTTGAGAAGTTATATGCACCTTTAGCAGTTTAAGGCCAACATAAAAATGTATTCGACTGGCAACAGCGTTTTTCCAAGTCCATGCAATCAGGTTCCGTGCAACTCGCTGAATAATTTAAGAACAAAACGTGGACATGCTTTCTGGAATGTTGAGTGCACACAAGACAGAAGAGGACTGTGAATAGCAAGCATGAAATCAGCCCTGAAGAAGCTGCACTTCATTGAAGCCATGAAACACGCGTTGGCTGTTTTGCACCAATATAAACTAGAAAGCAACATTGAGTTTGATAGGAGTTGGACAGGACTCCATTGTTCACAGACACGTAACTGCTATATGAAAACTATTCATTCATTAAATAAATGTAATGATTACAGTGTGATTTGAAATGAATTCCAGAATGACAAAGTCAATACATTTGAGCAACATAGAATCTAAGAGTGTTGGGCTCTCCACCAATTTGTAACATCTGTTGTTTACTTTTAAGTTCAAAACAGCCCCGATTTGCAGGCAAAGGCACTTTTTTAGCTATGTAATTCACTAATGGGGGGCACTTTTATTTTGGTGCCTGGACTAAGTCCGACCCTGTTTGGAAACTGATGGTAGAAGATTGTCACTAAAAGGGAGGGCAAAAGTAAGACAAATCAAAGTGGGAGTAGTGGACATAGTAAAAGAACATCAGGTCAATAAAACAAGATCGGTAGCAGCGAGCCAGTAACCCCAAAGGCTAGGTGAGGAACAGTAGATGAAGGACAAAGCAAAATATCTTCAAAAAAAGTGCAAACAATGACATTGGCAGCAGTGACAAAAGATTGCATAGGAACCAAGTGGAAATTAAACAGGTTCTCTCCAACAGAGAGGAATTTGTGACGAAGAAGAATGAGAGCACAAGATGGTAAAAAAAAAGCAGCAGGCAGAAGAAAAATGATCTTCGTGGTTATTCAGTCCTTTCTTTCACTTACTCACAAATGATGAGTATTGATTGTGCAGGCATGGCAGGAAAAGCCTCTCTAAAAATAATGCTGTCACTTAATAGATCTTTCCACTACCAAACATGAGCGTTCTGCTGCATGTTATGTCTGCCCCAAGCCAATGCATAATCAACCATCAAACACAGTTCCAAAGTACTTGTCCAACATGCAATGCTCTAGTATGGTCTGATGTAAAGGAGGATATGGATGAGTAGGTGTCTTGACAGAGGAAGGGCAAGTTCTCAGAGATTCATAATTATTATAAGGGACATTTTCCCTTACTCTGCTCTGCCTCTTGCCCAACTGGCTGGGAATCTTATTCCACATCAGCTGACGAGACAGTATATGCCCGAGGAGGCCTAAAACAAGCTGTCGGCACGGAACATCAGGCTAAGAAACTGCATCTTCCCTAACATCCAGTGAGCATTGCCTGCAGAAAGGATGTAGAAATATCCACATTGCTGGCAGACAAACGTTTGCAAATTATAGATGACTTTGGAAGGCCACTAATGTGGAATCTCCCAGAAGCCTGCACTCTAATTTCATAAGATTTCACAACACAGCAGACGTATTACCCAGCAAAAGTAGTTCTAGCGTCTCAATGCATTGTGGAAGCCCAGGATAAGATAGGAATAGATTATCAGAAACACTCAAAATAGCTGACCTTTTCAGATAAACATCCACACTTTTAGAATCCTATAAACTGTGTACTTTCTTATTAGTCAAGAAGCACATATATATATATACACACACACACACACACAAATATACACAGTGACTGTCACCACTATGTTGTTATGATTCAGCCACACTTGCAATTGAAAAGGCTGTTTTTAATTGGCCTATCACTTTTGAGCCTGTAGATGGATTCGCGTGAAACTTGGAAATCTGCTTACTCAGTCAGGTGAATTTCTGAAGATCCCTCCAAGAGAAAAATAAAATTAAGGTAGAAGATGAAAAAAAGCAGTGGTTTCCCATTTTAGCTTTTATGGGAACATTTTATTAAAGATATAGCAAATACCACTGATCGGATTTACATCAAACCTGGCATGAAAGTACAACTTTACTCCAATACCGTGCTTTTTTTTTGGGAGGGGGGGGCGCAAATCAGTGCAGTAGGTTCTAGAGATATTAGCATTTTAAAACGTTGGCATGTGGAATTTCAAGGGTTAACACTTTGTACATCTCTGTCTTTTTAATCATGCCAATCACATTTAAAAATATTTTCAAACTGTGAATGGCTGGATTAGGAAAGAACTTTTTTTTCTGCCTTTGTGAAGCTTGCAAGTATGGACCGAATTGTGAGTTTCACACAGTGGAAACAAACTTTCCAAAGCCGGGGGGAGGGGAGGATAGGAATACACATTTGCAGCCAAGCCCTGCAGTCAACAACTGAAGAGCCTATCTGAAGGCCGCAAAGAGGGGGTTGGGAGTCTACCGTTCATGGTGCACAGCCCAAGGACATGTACCTAGGGGATTGGACGGCCATGGTGGGTTGTGGCCAGCTCCAGAGCATAGACCAAGGACGTGTGAATCAAGGGCTGCAAAGTAGGTGCATCATAACAAATTCTATGAAATTCACTGTAAAAAACACACTTAAAAATTGACCTATGGATCTGGCTCAAATTTGTAAAACTACTGAAATTCACCCGTTAGGGTTATGAATGCACACAACATAACTCACGGCATCCACCATGATGTTTTCCTGATAACTTTTTTGGGTATCTGTGTGATTGGCAAATAGGTGTTTTGTGCATGACGGATGCTGTGAGTTATGTCGAGAGTTGTGTGTGTTCATTACCATAACTGGTGAATTTCAGTGATACTACATGTTTTAGCCAAAACTATAACTGTCTATAAATGTGACTTTTTCAGCAGTGACATTCCATCTATCTTCACAAAAAAAAAACCAAAGGTTACAGGAACGTTATAGTTAGGTTCTGAATTTACACGCACAAAACCATAGAAATTCAGCTGTTATAGTTAGAGTTATTTCAAGTAACTATAACTCATGCTCTAAGGTAACTATAACTCGCATCCCCACCATGCACAGTTTTTGCTTCAATCATTTTATTGTAAATGTTGCAGCGATATCAATGATGCTATAGAAGATCAATGATATAATATGTGGGGTAATTAGCTGTGCATGGCGAGGGTGCGAGCTATAGTTACCTTAGGGTACGAGCTATAGTTACCTTAGGGCACGAGCTATAGTTACTTGAAATCACTAAAACAGCTGAATTTCTATGGTTTTGTGCATGTAAATTCAGAACTTAATTATAACGTCCCTGTAACCTTTGGTTTTTGTCAGGGAATGTCTATGTTTTTTTTAAATGCAGCGGGGGCTGCTCACAGGGCCTGCCCAGCGGCAAACCCCCCACATGCTGCCAATCCCACACTGCGCATGGCCTTTGGCCATACACAGTGGGGGGCTGGCCGCAGGGCCTCTCCCCCCGTTTTTCTGAGTGCTTTGTCCTTCTTTTGCCTCGTTTTTTACTTCTTTCTCCTTCCTTTCCCCTATTTTTTTGAGTGCTTTCTCCTGCTTTCGCCTCACTTTGTACTGTTTTCTCCTTTCTTTCCCCCAGTTTTTAGCCCCGGGGAGCAGTACCTCCCCAGGGCTTTATGTAAATATTGTAATGGGGTCATGCGGAACCCCCTCCATGCGCTCATTTGAGCCCCGCAGACCACTACCTCCCCGGGGCTTCTTTCTTTACAATGGAGGGTGGCCATGCAGACCCCCCTCCAGGGGCTAACTGTGTAATTCTATACCACTTAAAGGATGGTGAGGTGGCGGTCCCCGTAGCAAAGTTTTTTGCCCCAGATTCGCAACTCCATCGCGATTTCGTAGCAAAAATATTTTTTTGTAATTCTTTTTTGCCCTGGCGGGGTCCCTCTGGGACTCCAGGACCAGAGATAAGGGATCAGGCTATTCCTGCTCTGCCCCCTTTTCATTTTTTAAATGTTTTTTCTGGGACTCTGCTTCAGCTGCCAACACTTCCTGCTTGAAGTGTTAGCAGCCAATCAGATCTCAGCACGAGATCGAGAGGGTTCGCGAAGCCTTCGCGTCCTTAGATACACAAATTTGGATTATTTAAAACTACTGAACGGATTTACACCAGATAACAATAAGCACTCTTTTTGACCAAGAGCTAGCTTTCTGCCAAATTTGGTGTAATTCCGTCCAGAGGTTCGGGCTGTAGTGGTGTTCAAAATCACTATGGAAATTAACAATGGAAACACACTTTTTTTGACACTCCGCCCCTTTTTCTTAGCCTTTGCTTGCCGGATCACCCTGAAAGTTTCCATGCACAACAAGACTCAACTTGACACCCTTTTTTTGGGAAACGTTTGTAAAGATTCGTCAAACGACGTCAAAGTTATAGGCAAGTAAAAAAATGCTTTTCCTATGGAAACATGGTCCTAACAATAGGCAATATAATATACACATAGCGAGGAAAAGTGTGCAAAGTCCAGCGGATCCCCAGAGGTATAGCAGAGGCTAAAGTAGATAATACCAACAGCTCTATTTGTGGTAGTGTGGTCGAGCAGTTAGGCTTATCAGAGGGCGGTGTTAAGCATTTACTGTACACACTCAGGCAAGCAATGTGATCACACACACAGAATCTAGACCAATTGGTAAGTATAATAGGTTATACTTTATATTTTATTGAAGAACCAAGGGTTACTTAATGCAGGCAAGTTGCAATAGTTTTCAAGGTATCAAAGCTTTTCAGGTAGAAAGTTTTGTAGAGTTTCAAGCAATACTTTTCAATCGGAAAGAAAATACTTGGTATTCAGGATATACAGTTAGTGCAATACAGAGGGAATGCTAGGCAATCCTGTGGGGGGGAAAGACAGGTGATGGACTTACAGGTCTTCGGATGGTCTCAGGCCAAAACGGCGGGCAATGTCAGTCGTGGGGGTTTGGGAGCACCCAGAGGGGCAGGATTCAGTATCTACGCCACATCGGTCGAAACTGGCAATGAGATTTACCCTTGCAATCCGCGGGAAAGTAATGTAGCAGATTGGTTTTTAGCAGACCGCCAACACTGTTGCAGTTGCGGGTGGCTGGCTGCCGTTATTCGGCTGGAGGGGTTCTGCCGCCGTCAGACGATCACGATGAGGTCGCGGTCGGGCCGTAGGCCGACAGGGCCACTTGCAGGAGGGTACGGGCTCTCTGGCACCAGCTGGGGTCATGGGGCCGAGAGGATCCCTCAAGGTCATGGAGGCCGTCCGGTTGGGATGCTTTTCTTCTTGCAGGGCAGAGTCGCGTCGACACAAGTTTCGGTCCTCTACCACTTCGGTCAGGGATTTCTTTTGTAGCAGTGAGTCGCGTCGACACCAGTGACGGTCCTCACTGTGGCGGTTCTTGTACAGGCGGATGCCAGGGACTAGAGCCTCTAGTCTGAAGGGAGATTCTTGGCGCTTTGGCAAAGGTTGCAGGGTCTCTGGGGTTTCTTGGAGGTCAGGCAGGGTTTCTGGTAGGACAGCAGGTCCAGTAGTCCACCCGGGTGCAGGTGGTGCGGTTCTTGCCGAGTTTTGTCTGCAGTGGTTCAGTTCCTGGCCCAGCAGCGGTCCTGGTCCGGCTTCTTCTTTGGTCCGTCAAATCTGAAGAGGTAAGGTTCAGGAGTGCGCAGGTCAGGACCAATGGGTCCCTTCCTTGGGGGTATCTACACCCCCCTAGTATGCCATCCTCCAGTGGGAGGGGGGCATAATCCTCTTCCTAATTGGCTGAGTCCCCTCATCTTCAAGATGGAGGGGACTGAGATGTGGGCTTCACCTCTCCCTCACCTGAGGGGTGGGGTTGGTAAAGGTGGGCACACCTCCCTTCCTGGCTAGGTTTTCCCACCAGTTCCCATGCCCAAATGGGGGCCAGTTGCTGATGGCAGCAAAAGGCTGGAGGTAGCAAACAAAGGCGGCAGGCCTTTGAAGCTCCCTCTTCGTGGACCCTGCCCATCCTGGGGGAGGAGGCATGACACCTCTGCCCAGGATGTGCTTTGTTTCCAGACCCAGAGAGCAGAGGGCTCTCTACCCAGGGGTCCAGAAAAATGGCTGATGGTGGCAGATGGCTGGTAGCCAGTCAGGAACCACACCAAGGCTGGCTGGGGATTAGGGGACATCTCTAAGTGCATTTTACATTAAATCCGACACTGGCATCAGTGTGGGTTTAATGTGCTGAGAAGTTGTAGGAAAATGGGCTTCTGTTGCAGTAACCCCCACTTTTTACCAGGTTTCTGATACGCTTTGACTTGATGTGCACTGGGTCCCTGCCAATCAGGTTCCCAGGGCCTGTGTTCTTTCCCAAAACTACTTTTGTACCCACAATTGGCACATCTCTGACCACAGGTAAGCCCCTTGTAAAAGGTACCATGTGTACCAAGGGCACTGTGACCAGGGAAGGCCTCTGCACCTATTGTGCCACCTTTAGGGGCCATGTACCTTAATACCCACACACTGCCATTGCAGGCTGTGTGTTTTGGTGCAGAGTCTCCACCAGGCACACTGCCTGTGGCCTAGATTTGCATTTGAAAGTATTTCTTACTTGCCTGTACCAAGTCCTGCTTGGTTCTACAAAATGAAACCTAAGTATACCTTTTTATACTTACCTAATTGGTCTGGATTCTGTCTCTGAGTGAGTGCCATCAGCCTTGATTGAGTGAATACAATAAATGCTTAACACACCCTCCTGATAACCCTAACTGCTCGCCCACACTACTACAAAGAGAGATGTTAGTACTTGTCTAATTTAGCCTCTGCTATACCGCTGGGGACTCCCTGGACTCTGTGCACACTTTACCTCACTTTGGTATAGCATTTATAGAGCCAGCTTCCTACAGAAGTTTGATACCAAACTTCTCAGTTTTCAGTAAAGCCATCATGGAGCTCGAAAGTTTGGGATGACAAACTCCCAGCCCATGTTTTCAAAATGGCTTTACTGCGCTTACAATGTCTGTGAATGGCACAGACACTGTAGGGGCACAGGGCTTGTGCCACTGTGCCCTCACCTGTGGTACAGTGCAGCCTTCGTGAGGGGTGACTTGTCTATGCCACAGGCAGTGTTTGTTAGGCATGGCACCCAGGGAAGGGTGCCATGTCAACTTTTGGGTTTGGGGTCCCACTCTGACACACAGGCTCTCTGGGGCTGGCATAATACATGCTGCAGCTCTC
Source organism: Calotriton arnoldi (assembly GCA_963921515.1). Classification (NCBI taxonomy): domain Eukaryota; kingdom Metazoa; phylum Chordata; class Amphibia; order Caudata; family Salamandridae; genus Calotriton; species Calotriton arnoldi. The sequence continues at coordinate 936,736 of CAWUFW010003475.1, forward strand.
AGCGGCTCTCTCTGGTCACAAGGCCCTTTGGTACCAGTGGCACCTTTTACAAGGGACTTACATGTGGGCCAGAGGTTGTGCCAATTGTGAATGCAAAGGTACGGTTTTGGGAAAGAACACAAGCGCTGGAGCCTGGTTGGCAGGATCCCAGCACTTACTTCAGTCAGGTTGGAATCAGTGCTAGGCAAAAGGTTAGGGGGTAACCATACAAAATAAACAACAAGGGGGACAATGAGGGCTTGATAAAGGTCCACCGTACTTGCCCTGGGTAGAACTAGAAGACAAAAGAGGTACGGTGTTCCTGGGTGGCAAGTTGGCCACCTAGTTAGTACTCAGAGTGGTGGGGAGGTGGGGAATACCTCCTTTCGGAACTAGGACCCTCACACACCCAGCAAGCTAGGTGTCATGCTTCATCATATGGGTCTGCTCCTCGTAGAGCCGGCGCTGCAATGCTCGACGGGCACCCATAAGGGGCTCTTTATCGGAGATCTTTTGTTCCTTGCCGTATAGGTGCCGTGGGTGTGAGGGCCTGGTAAGATGTAGATGTGGTGTGTGGGTTAAAACAGGTAAGGGAATCCTCTATAATTATTTTTATTCTGGAGAGGTCACAACCTGAATAAAAAGTAAAAAGAAGGAGGGCGACTATTTTGTTTTAATCTGACAAAAATTACGCTCTACCCCTTAGTGGTCAACATGTTTCTCGCCTATAAAATGTCTCTAATAGATCAGTTGGCGATTCCTCAGGACCTAGTGACTAAATGAAAACTATCTACAGTGTGTGGTGTGGTTCTACATACCACTTCTTCTCTCGGTAGGACGTTGCCCCGGAGAAAAGCAGCCAACCTCTTAAGGATTCAAGTGCCGCTGCAGCGGCGGAGCGGGTAGGTGAGCCGGACTGCTCTGAGCGGGAGCAGCGACACTACGTTGAGTGTCCATATACTCCGCTGCGGTCTGATGAAGCAGCACTTGAATCCTTAAGAGGTTGGCTGCTTTCTCCGGGGCAACGTCCTACCGAGAGAAGAAGTGGTATGTAGAACCACACCACACACTGTAGATAGTTTTCATTTAGTCACTAGGTCCTGAGGAATCGCCAACTGATCTATTAGAGACATTTTATAGGCGAGAAACATGTTGACCACTAAGGGGTAGAGCGTAATTTTGTCAGATTAAAACAAAATAGTCGCTCTCCTTCTTTTTACTTTTTATTCAGGTTGTGACCTCTCCAGAATAAAAATAATTATAGAGGATTCCTTACCTGTTTTAACCCACACACCACATCTACATCTTACCAGGCCCCTCACACCACGGCACCTATACGGCAAGGAACAAAAGATCTCCGATAAAGAGCCCTTTATGGGTGCCCGTCGAGCATTGCAGCGCCGCTCGACGAGGAGCAGACCCATATGATGAAGCATGACACCTAGCTTGCTGGGTGTGTGAGGGTCCTAGTTCCGAAAGGAGGTATTCCCCACCTCCCCACCACTCTGAGTACTAACTAGGTGGCCAACTTGCCACCCAGGAACACCGTACCTCTTTTGTCTTCTAGTAACCATACAAAAACCATACAAAAACCTACAAAAATGTAATGTAAAACATATAATTTGAAACTAACAAAACCACTGAAATTCCCCAGGTTATAGTTATCTCAAGTAACTATGACTCGTGCCCTTAAGTAACTATAGCTCGCACACTCACCATGCACAGCATTATCAACAATGTTGGCATTTCAGATGTGATTAGGGATGTTATAAATGAAGTCCATGAATATGTCATGAGCGATTTGATATGCAAGGGTAAAAGCAATGCATGGCGAGGGAGCAAATTATAGTTACTTTAGGGCACGAGTTTCAGTTACTTAACATAACTATAGCTGGTAAATTTCAGTGGTTTTGTTAGCTTCAAATGGTATGTTTTACGTGACATTTTCACTTAACTAGAACATCCCTTTAACCTTTGTTTTTTTAGTGAATTTCTATGGGTTATTTTAAAGTAAAGTTAGATAATCTTACAATTCTATGTCAGGGCCAGTGGCTCAGATTATGCTGATCGCTTTCCATTTTATTACTCGGCAGCCATAAACCCAACATTAGAAAACAACATGAACACAATAGACTACATATCTCATGAGTCTTTAGGGTTGACTTATAACATCCATATCCATTGAGTCAGTCCTATATATTTATCCACCAACAAAAAGCACTTCCTCTTTCTTCGCTGCTCAGCAGCCAGATAGGTGCTTTTCCTTAGTTAGAGGTGTTTTTCTGCCATATGGTTGTTTATGAGCACAGCGACTGCAATTTTCTGTCAGCCCGTTTTGATTATGGGGATTTGGGTGCCAGAGGCGCTTTCTCTCATCTTTGCTATTGGCGGCTTTCAACCCGTCCTGGGTTCCATGGCAACCTCCTGCGCGGTATCCTTTTAGTGCCACTAGAGGGCGCCCTCGCAAGCCTGCTCTGTCAAACAGCAGTTCGCAGTGCACTGTCGGGCCCGCTAGCGGGCGCATGGTGCACGGCTCCTCTGTCTGAGCAGGGATCCATCGGGAACCAGAAGAATATTGCTTCCTTATCCTCCATGCAGCTAGTTGTCTCCTGTTTTTCAGTGAAGGGAGACATTTTTGCTTGAAACGACCGTGCGGAGAAAAGCATCGGCATTGTGACCGTAAACAATTATCTCACCCTGCTCCAGTCGAGAGGTCTCTCCTGTGGAGCTAGATCTTGCAGCCCATTGTACTTAGAGGGGGTGTGCAGGTCCTTTTCCATCCCTGACTGCCAAGCATTGGCAAATTCACCCTTGACTGGTATCAGTGGTAACAAGCATTGGCCCATACAAATATTAACTGTAGGTATATTCGTGGGCGTTTTTACTCTTATTGGTGCCACTGACCTCTAAATTGTAACTGAGCATCCATGGCAGATGCGGATAGTGATTACTGGAAGTCTGTGGAGGAGGAGCAGATGCTCCTTCCCATCCATGTGGAACTAGTGGATGTAATTGATGCCTCTTTACAGTGGGCAATCTGCTCAGCCTTGGAGCCCCCGAGTTGGCAAATGGTACAGCTTACAGTCTGACGTAATGTTAAACGCCCGAATGGGGAAGGTGATAGGCTTTCACCTCCTAATGACACTCGAGAAACCCATAAAGTTAAGAGCACGGCTAAATGAGGCACCAAGGCTAGGGCTGCTTCGCGACCTTCAGACACTTTCAAGAGATTGGGCAAAGCTATCCTAAAAAGGTACCTTGACACCGTGGAGAATCAGGAACTCGATTACCAACATGGGTTTACCCCGATGATGAGTCCTATTCCCCACAGGAATAGACTAGTATACCAGTGAAGATTTGGATAACCCTGATGGGGACTCTGGTGATGAACTGGGCCCCAGAAGACCCTGACGACTGGAGGGTAGCGCCAAACGACCCAGGCTGGACGATCGGGGTGAGTCTACCCCGCAGGACTATGCAGGTGCACCGGACATGTTAAATCCGGAGGACATTTATCACCACCGCACTAAGGTAGCACTCTATGTGACCATTCTCTTTCGCAAACCTAAGGACAAAGAGGTCCGTGGTAGTCTGAGAGCAGAATGTCTTAGACCCTTGTTTGCTGGAAAAGTGGCTTGTACCCACGAGATCGATAGTAAAATGGCAACCTTCATCACCAGATTTACAAAGGACCCCAAAAAGGCCCTGGATCTTTCCTGGAAGTCCTGCCAGGACAAAGTACTTGACATGGTGGAAGAGACATGTGAGTCGGGCAGTTTGATAGACCCCCACGATCCTATCTGGCTGGGCCCAACAGGCTCTGTGTCCAATCTGGGGGAATTGACTACTACAGAAGCAGGATCTGTGTCAGATGGGGGTCTTTTCGGAGACCCTTTTATTAAAGAACTCACCATGTTCATCACAAACTTTTATTCTCTCGATAAGGCGCAACAGTCTATGCGTAAAGTCTTCGGCCAAAAGGTTTTTGGAGGGGCCGGAATAGGTAGGGGGCGCTCCTCTAGCAGCGCCTATAATTCCAACCCCCACAAGCTCCAGACTAGACGATCAATGCAGTGGCAGGACCAGAAGTAGTTTAGGGGTTTCTACTCCTCCGGTGGTAGCGGCAGAGGCAGCAAGGGAGCCTTCCGAGAGCCAATAATGCCCCTGGTGGTACCAATGAGAAGCAATGCCCCTTTTTCCCTACAAGGGTGGGAGGGGCAGATTGAAAATGTTTCTTCAGAATTGGGCATCAATAACAGGGGTTGCAGGTTTTCTCAGAGTTACTCCCCGTCAAGGTTCAATTCCCAGGCCCCTGTTTTTTTCACAGGAGGGTATGCTGGTGGTGGGTTGAGAAGTGAACGAATTGTTGCAAAAAAGGTTGTTCATCCCCATGACCCTCCATCCCACCCACGGGATTTGTCAGCAGCATTTTCCTTGCAGAGAAAAAAGACAAAGGGTTCCACTGGGTGATCAATTTGAAGCAGTTCAACAAATCGGTGGTGTACAGACGTTTCAAGAGGGAGGGTATCCACCTCCTTAGAGATATTCTGCTCCCAAACGATTGGCTGGTCAGTGTAGATTTGAAGGACGCCTACCTCAACGTCCAAATCCCCTCCCCCACCCCCCAGCCCATCCCCCTGGCACTTTCTGCAATTCAAGTGGAGGGTACAAATCTTCGAGTTCACATGTCTCCCCTTCGGTCTTTTCTCCCCACCATGGTGCTTCATCAAGGTACTCCTACCGGTCATTGAGTGGCACTGCACAAGCAGAGTCCGGATTATCGTCTACTTAGAAGACATTCTTCTGATGGATCAAGATCGGTACACCCAGGTGGATCAACTCCACCTAGCAATAGCTCTTCTCCAGAACCTACATTTTATTATCAACATTCAGAAATCGGAATTCGTCCCTGCACAGAAACAGGTGTTCTTAGGATTCGAAATCAATACTTTACTTCAATCACTCAAATTGCCCCAGAGAAAAACGCTCCTCATTCGCAGGGAACTGCACAGAACTTTAGAGAGGGGAAATGTATCTCTAAGAAATTTGGCCAGGTTTGTAGGTCTTATTTCACCATCCATCCAGGCTATTTTTCCAAAGCTGCTGCTTTACAGAGTGCGCCAACGCCTGAAGGCAATACATCTCAGAAGGAGTTTGACCTATGCTCAAGAGATCAGTCTTTCTCCAGAGGCTTGGATGGAGATTTGTTGGTGGCTCGACCACATACAGGCATGGAACGGCAGACCCATTTTTGGCACGACTTATAGAATCCAACGCAAGCCATCAGGGTTGAGGAGTTAGTTGTTGAGATGTTATCACGGGAGGACCGTGGTCAAAAAACTAAGAGACTCTGCACATCAACTGTTTGGAACTCCTCGTGGGGTCCTTTGCAGTGTGCAGTCTGGCAGCGAACAAGGTCCCTTGCTCCATCCTCTTGAAGATGGACAGTATATCGGCAGTGCGTTACATAAATCACTTCGCCGGCACTCGCTCCCAAGCACTGACGGATCTGGCTAGGATTTTTGGAACCACTGCCTGTCAAACAAAATATCCGTCACAGTAGAGTGCCTATAGGGTCGACTGAGCCAGACAGCAGATTGGTTCTCCAAACTTCTGAGGTATTCCAATGCATGGAAGTTTGACCCACTTCAGTTTCAGGCAATTATGGACAGATGGGGCCCATGTTATGTGGACCTCTTGGCCTCTCATCTCAATCATCAACTACCCCTCTTCTTCAGCTGGCACCCAGATCCCCTAGTGGAGGCGATGGATGCCTTAGTACAGGACTGGAGTCACATACAGGGGCATGCATTTCCTCCTTTCTTGATGATTGCCAGACTCACGGCGTTGGTCAGATCGCAGAAAGTGAAGGTGATTCTGGTCACACCATTGTGGAAATCGCAAGTCTGGTACCACTTCGTCTGGAACTTTCTATGGATTTTCCAATCCCACTTCCCCAGACTCTGCATCTTTTGACAGACAGTCATGGCAACTTGCACAAGTTGGTTCAGGACAGAAATCTCTGGTTGATGGCGTGGAAGATTACAGGGGACATTCCAGGCCTTTCGGCACCTGCTGGGCTCCTCCTCCAGAGAGCATGGGCAGACGATCAAGTGATATGGCTCAGCTTGGTGTACATGGTCAAGCTGGTGTCTGCGAAAGGATCTTGATCCCGTGGGGGCAGATGTAGTTTACATTGTGAATATTTTGTTGGAATTGGAGGGTGCTGGCTTGGCATACCGTACCATCAATGCATGTAGATCTGCAATTTCAGCAGGACATGGGACGTTTCATGATGTACCAGCTGGCGAGCATCCCCTTGTGTGCAGACTGTTGAGGTGTATTAGTTTGGCAACTCCACTGGAACCACGTTATTCCTCCCTGTGGGACGTTAATGTGGTTCTAAGCCTGTTGCTGTCATGGCAAGACAATGAACATCTTTCACGGAGGAACTATCAGGGAGGTAAACAATGCTACTGTGTCTGATTTCTTGCAGAAGAGTGTCCGATGTGTGAACACTAGATATCATGGCACGTATGTTTACCCTAAGGGGGAGGGGCCTCCACTATTTCCAGGCGAACCAAATCCAACTCCAGGGTGGTTCATTAGCCGGCCTTTTTGTCTCATCCCAAACTGCGTGTGTGCCTCAGAGCCTAAGGAGGTATGACTGAAGAACACAGCCTTCCGGGGAAGGCACAACTTCTCATAGCTCTCAAGAAACCGTTTAAGCCAGTTTGCTCAGCTGGTATCGCACATTGGGTGCGATGGGTCTATCAAGAAGCAGGCATTTAATCGTCCTCTTTTGAAGTACACTCTGCTAGAGATTCAGTGGCATCAAAAGCCTTCTTTTTGGGGAGACATCTAGAAGATATTATCAGAGCTGCGGACTGGTCCTCTGACTCTACATTTAAGACCTTGTATTTTAAACCAGTCCCAGGAACAGCATCACTAGTGGTCAGTCAGCTTTAAACTAGCATAATCTGAGCCTCCGGGCCGGACCTAGAATGTCAAATTTCCTAACTAACGTCAGGGAAAGTTTTAATTCTATTAACGAACGTCCATTCTCATTCAAAGGACCCTCCCTCATCACTACTAAGCTCCTTACGTGAAGATGAGTATTCTGTTTATGATACTAGTCTATTGTACAGTGTGATACTTCAACAATTACGTTGTTCTTTGATGTGCTTTGGTGCTGCTTTTAAGAGTACGTTACGTCAGTTTATTCTGTTGTGTCTTTTTCTTTGATCAAAAATCCTGTTTCTGTTTCGATCCGAACGGATTGGAAAAAAACTATTGCACGAAGAAAGAGTAAGTGCTTTTCCTCGAAGGATGAATATATAGGACTGACTCTATGGTTATGAATGTTGTAAGCCAACCCTAAAGACTCATGGGATATGTAGTCTTTATTGTGTTCATGTTTTTTTCTTCTGTTGGGTTTATGGCTGCTGAGTAATAAAATGGAAAGAGATCAGCATAATCCTCGCCTCCGTGTCCTTAATAGAATTGAAACTTTCCTTCATGTTAACTAGAAAATGTTACATTGCTGACTATAACGTCACTTTAACCTTTGTCTTTTTCAGTGAATTTCTAGCTTTTTTTAACGTAAAGAAAGATGTAAATCGTTGGCCCTACCCGCCTCCTTGCCTTCCAATGTCCAATTCCATACCCCTTCCCCCTCGTCCAGCTCTGTGTGGCCTTTGTTCTGCCACTGCCCTTGCGCCTGCTCTGCACAGTTAGCTTGCTGCCCCTACCCACCTCTTGCCTGCCCTCTGTTGTCCAAGTACATACACCTGCCCTCTCCCTCATGCCCTGCATGGTCCGATGTGCTGCCACTGCCCAACAGTTCGCTTGATGTCCCTAGCCACTCCTCCTACCCTCCGTTGCCCTATTATTGCCCTCTTGCTTAACTTCCGTACTTAACTTGCTACCCCTGCCCTTCGATGTCTGTGTGCATGCCCCTGCTCTCTCCCTTTTCCCCACCATGTTCCATGGACCTGCCACCGCCCTTCCTGTCTACTCTGTGTTTTGTTGAGCTGCCACTGCCCCTCCCGCCTGCCCAGCATGATCATATGGCTGCCCCCTGTCCCTACCCCCTCCACCCTGCCTTCCATTGTCCGAGTTCCATGTACCAATCCCCTCTGCCTCCTGTTCTCCATGGTCCATTTTGCTGCCACTCCCTTCTGTCCTCCATTTTCTGTTGTGCTGCAACTGCTCCTCCTTTCCGGCCTGCGTGGTCTGTTGTGAAGCCCCTGCCCGCTCTTGTCTGTGTCCAACCCCTACCTCTCCTTTCTGCCCTCCATGGTCCTTTGTGCATGGCCCTGACCCCTCTCTCTTGCCCACCATGGCCGTTGTGCATTTACTAACCCTCCTGCTTGCCATGCATGGTCTTTTGTGCTACCACTGCCCCTTCCACCTGCCCTGTGTGGTCAGCTTGCTGCCCATGACCCTCTCTCACCTTCCCCTCCGTTGTCTGTGTGTATGCCATTATAGTCTCCCTGCTATCTGTTGCGTTTCCAGTGCCCATCCTGCCTGCCCTGCACGGTCTGCTTGCATCTCCTGCCCTAACCCCTTGCCACATGCCCTCCGTTTTCCATGTGCAGGCCCCTATCCCTTTCCTTCTGCCTTCCATGGTGTGCTGGTGTGCCCCTGCCCCCTCCCCCTCCCCTCCTGCCCATCATGCTGCAACTGCCGCTCACGTCTGTCCGGTATGATGAGCTTGCTACCCTTACCTCTTTCCCCTTCTGCTATCTATTGTCCATGTGCATGTCCCTACCTGTTGCTTGCCATGGTCCATTGTGCTCCACTGCCCTCCCGCTTTCCATATGTGGTGTATTGTGCTGCTGTTACCCCTGGTGCCTGGCCTGTAAGGTCCGTTTGGTGCCTCTGCCCACCTCCCCCTGCTCTCAATTGCCAGAGTCTATGTACCTACCCCATTCTCCCTGCCCTCTGTGTTCAAATGTACCATACATGTCAATATTTTGAACTTGGTAAGAAGGAGATTTTGGGGGGAAAAAACCCTGGGAAATTAATTTTCCCTATTGACGTACATTGAGAAAGAGGAGCTTTTATATGGGAGACGGCTAAAATAAAACCCTCCTGGGCTTAAAAACAATGGAGTCTCCTGCCTGCTCAGGGTCTAAGTGGCATGTAGGTTGTAATGTCACTGCCTCTCCCTTCTGCCCTCAATGGTCTATTGTATTGCCACAGCCTCTCGTCTGTCCTGAATGGTTAGTTTGTTACCCCTGTCCCACTTTTCTCTGCCCTCCATGGTCCGTTGTGCTGCAACTGCCCCTCCCACCTCCCAGCATGGTCAACTTGCTGCCTCTGCCCCCTCATCCCTGCCCTCAATTGTCCAAGTACCTAAATCTTGTAATGGCTGCCAAAACCTATTGTTCAGGTTGAAACCAACCAATCAGGATTGACTAGTCCCCTATAAATTGGCAAATCAGAGCATACCTGGACACCAACTGACTAGATATCTATATTTTTTTGAACCTTATTTTCCCTACAGAACGGATTTACACCAAATCACAAAAAGCACAATCTGTGTACCAAGATCTTGCTTCCTGACAAATTTGGTGTATTTCTGTTCAGGAGTTTTTGCTATAGCCCTGTCTAAACCAGTCTATGGAAACTGCATGGAGATTTTGCGTTTTGGGACCCCGTTTTTCCTCACGCCTTGCTTGACGGATCACCCCGAAACTTTCCATGCACAAACTAGTAAAAAAGTAGCACCTTTATGGCTGGTTTTGTAAAACGGGGGCCAAAGTTATGAGCTACACCAAAAACGCTTTTCTTATGGAACAGCTGACATATACATGCATTTATAGATATATGTTCATACATATATCTATATATGTATGTATGTATGTATGAATGTATGTATGTATGTGCTGTGATGGCCAGACCAGACTGTGCAGTGTGTTCCCATGCAATTGTCTTAATAGGTGTACTAGGTGAAAAGGCGAAAAAACTTGAAGACAGAGGTGGACTACTGTCACCAAATGACTTTCAGAAATACTTTGAGAAAGGTTTGTTACAGGAAAGACAAGCGCTGACTGCCTGACCATCAGAGGCAAATTTCAAGTATTGCCAATGCTCTTCTGTGATTGGCATATCAAAGTATTCATCTTGAGGGTTAACAGATGCCATCTAGACTGCAGCCTTGGTATTCTTTGGCACGAGGAAGTAGTTACTCTAGGCCTTTCTCCTTCTATGGAACCAGTTTTGTGGGTCTTTTAAGAAGAAATTTTGGAACTATTATAGAAGTTCCACAGAGGATGTCAGAAAGACGGTTTAGGGTGTAACCGTCCACAACAATGTTTAGCGCTGATTGGCGGTGAGTCAAGGGAGAAAAATTAGCCCTCTCCCCTCCTGAGGGTGGCTTGTCCTAAATGTTCAAAAGAGCATCGAGTAATGACAGAGGGAAGTCAGCCTTCTAAAGTCTTTTTCTACAGCTGCAGAATAAGAGTCAGGCACTGGTCTGACATGAGATCTACGCTTGCTACCAGCTGCAAATGTTTTCCCGCCATTGTAATACCTAGCCTTATAAGCATTAATGGAACGAGAAGGTACGGTGTAAACATTTTGGTAGGAGTTGTCATAACAGCACTGATGGATTTTGTGGTTACTCCAGACTTACACATTTGCAATACCTCATCCCTGCAATGCCCTACTTCGCAACCCACTTCCGCCAGACTGCCAACCTTTTCAGGTAACTCTACATGCGTTATCAAGGGCCAGAATAAATCTGACCACATCACCCCAACCCTCTTGGAATTTCACTTGCTCCCCCTTTCAAACTCAGCTTAATAATCCACAAAGGCATCAACCCTATCTGGCTCACAAGCTCACCACCTTCGGTGGCTCTCAGCATTCTCACAGCCAAGACACCATGAGATTGGAGAACATGTGCAAAAAAGTAAAAACAAGCCAACAGGCCATTCACCATTTATTTACAAAGGATCTGCAGTGACATGCCTGTATTCATCAAAACCACCAAATCCTGTTCCAGCTTATAATAGAGCTGGAGAGAAACCTCACTAAAGAACACTACATCACAACGAAGTAACAGTCCACCTCACCTCTCAAAACCAAGCTTCCCCACCAATCACTCAATGGCGGGATATATGTTGTTGACCCTCTGCAGTGCTCCACTGTCTACTGTTTAGGTTTATGCTATAAAAATAATACACGCATACATTTAGATGCTGGAAGAGGAACCTTGCCATTTATACAAACAGACAAATCCTCAAGAAACAGGTAAGACATTATAGGAGCCATAACTGCGGCAGTATTATTTCTGGATACTTGTACAACATAACTTCTGATGGGATATTCCCTACCTCAGAGGACATCTAGTCTCTGGTGACTGCTGGTGGAACTGGAGCCAATAAGGGCAAGGAAGAACATGTGTATACTGTATTGTGATAGACATTAAAGACTGCTGTGGGTCTTGCCAAAACTTTTGGATGAGTCTTACAACAACATTCAGATGTTTGTTTCAAATCAAGAGGTGAGTGCAAATCATCCGGACAACTAAGGAACTGTGGATCTAGGCAACATGAGCAGTGTGTCAAAACAGCTGTTCATGTGACAGTCAGAAAAAAAGCAAACTTCTGTGAAGGAGAGGTTTCAGCTAGAGTTCCAACCTGCAGTTGGAAAGTAAACAGAATTGTCTAGTTTGGGGCACTGCTGTGAGTTTCCTCTACATCTCCACTGCTTCAGCTGTTCTAATCTTTTGTGATCAGAAGCATAAAACTACAGAAGGTGGTGATTTGTGCACCATTGTGATCTTCAGAACTTTGCTTCCCACCCTTTTGTGGAGCTATGTTTGTGCAGCAGTAGGGGGTTGATGCTTTTCAAGATTATAGGCGCACTGTAGTCCTGGAAATCCCAGCAGGAATGAGCTTTTACCAGAACCACGGACAAAGACTGTCCAAATGTATCAGAGGTTGAGTCAAACACCTGGACTCTTCCTCTAGAGAGAAGTGCAAGTGAGTGCCCTTGGTAGATGCCCTTTCTGAAACAGCAGTAGAAGGCATAATGACTGAGCGGACGACTTATCAATGCCACCAGGCGTCGTGGTTTTCAGTGACTAGTGGCAAATCCAAGGTGTGCAAACATCCATCCCGCGACATCAACGGGATACTGCTCCTAATCAACTTGCAAACATTTCAGCATAGAACTGACATGAGATTAAAAGACCAATATTACCCAAGCCCAAGGCTTTTCAGTGGATGGTAATCTATGCACTGCTTGAAGCAGTCCTAAAAGCATGCACGGAACATTACTTTTTCTTATCCCAGTGTAATAAAAAAACACTAAAAGTCACTCCAAGAAGGGAAGACATTAAAAGAACAAAGTGTACTGCCCAAAAGGGCGTGGGGTGTAGAAACAGCATAGAAGGAATGGCCAGAGTCTTGTGTGAGAAACAGGATAAAGAGCCGGAGCGCATGACTTAGAGGGACGCTAACTCATGGAGGCGTAAAAAAAATTTGGGGAGGGACAGAATTTTTTTTATAGAATGATTTCCTGTACTGTCTGTTGGCTCATCCAAATCCGAAACAGATGAGAAGAAAGGAATGTACGGCAACACAAGGAAAACAGGACATATCACAAATAAAGAGTTATGTGAAAAACTAAAAAAAATTAAGGCAGAGGATAAAGGTAAAAAAAATAATATGCAATAATGATTAGGATTTATTTATGCATAAAAATTTCTCAAAGAGATTAAAGACAATACCTACGGTTAGGTAAAAATCCCAAGAATTGTAATCAAGGTGAGAGTTTGTGTTACCAAATGAATTTTTATTGGCCCATTCAATATGGGGAGGGGCCAGAGACTAGACACCTTGTAAGGTAAGTCGCATATCTCCTAAAGATTATGACTCTCACTGCTTACTCTCAGAGACCCAGTAGGGCGTACGGTCTTTCGACTGTGTAATACTGTTTATGGTTTCTGAACTGAAATAGCATGGGCCTTGTTTATTATGTGCATTATAGCCTCTGCTTACTACATCTATGGGTGTCTGATGCTTACCCAGTAACCCGTGATTTCTTGTGTGTGACTCCTGTAATAGAATCCGGTAATTGACTAATCAAGTACATGCCATGCAATGACACTCCATCACGTCAATGTTCTCAAGCCTTACTTTAGTCAAAGAGTTGGTACAGATCAGATGCCACGGACAGCTGTTCTGTAGTACACGTTTCTCACCAGAATAAGGCAGTTAACACGACACAGGCAAATATATTGCATGTTTGCCCTGATTCTTGGAGTCAGTTCCATGTTTTGTTCCAATACCCCAGGGGGTTGGGGCCAACTTACGCTCCCCCTCCCCCCTCTTCAACGGTGTAGCACTGATGTGGCTTCAGAGGAATCGGCCTCTGAGCAAAAGCTTTCTAGAGCCACGAAGTATATTCAACCAAACATACCGCCGTGAACCTACCTTAATATGTATGTAACTAAAAATAAACAACTGCCTTTTGTATTTCAGAAGTAACGTGTCCAATTGGCATTAAGGACATCATTGAAATTCGATTACTTTAAGTTATGCAGCGGTCTTTTCGAAATAAAGACCGTCACTCTGTTGTAATGAAACGAGGATCTGTTGTTCTCCGATATAAAACCTTCCGTACAATAGGAATTCTAAATCTATGAATTGCCCCTTGTAGAATGTGTCCGTGCGCCCATCAGAAACAAGGCCCCGCAGCAGTTATGGGCTTATAGGTCAGGAGGGCAGTAAATTATTGCAATGGAAAGCAGTAAAGGTTTGCACGGCGTCGAGCCGCACAGTTTAACGGGTTGTGGAGAAAGGGGAAAAAGTAGCCGGCGTTTTGGGTTTTATAGTCCCAGCTGCCTCAATCTGTAGTCACTTCTATGAAGATGTCATATTCTAAAACATTTAAAATTTAAATTGTCTGGAGAATAGATTCATATAAAATTTATTTCCAGAGACTGATATTCCGCCTGCTGCTGGCTGACTTGATTGCTCTTATGTGTAAGCTTTATTCAAGTTGCCAAAGGTTTGCAAATACAAAGGCTGACATTTTAGATCCCGGACTCGTGTGTGTCATTAAACTGAAATTGAAATGGGAACATTTTCACCTTCTTAGGAATTTTCTCCCAGCGATGAGGATGCCGGCATGAAAGGGGAGCACACGGGTCCGTTAAATCGTTGTTATTTTACGGCGAAGTGCAGACGTGGCTTACTATTTGCAAAGCAGCAGGCCAAATCAAATATTTTAAAACCGTGGGTTACACAAAATTTAGTTTAAAAAACAAACTGCCTTCATTATAAAAATCTAAAGAGTAAAAAAAAAAAACGTACATTTATGATGAATGAGTTAGTTTAAAGTTAAGCATAATTTGTTCCAATTAAAACGTAGAAGCGGTTCGCCACACTTGAGAACGAAGTAGTCCCGGTCATATACATTATTGTTAGGATCCATAATTCAGCAAGTTTCAGAACACAGCACAGACCAGAACCCGGAGAATTTACAAAGTGCAGTGGGTCACAATGGGCAGGTGAGTTTTGAAAGTGCGCTTTCTTGCCATTTTTTTTAAAGGCAGGAACAGTTTACATTTGAATGCAATAGCCATTCTGAACTAAGTCGATAATTCACCGACTTCAAGAGAAGATATGCTATTGCAAGAAGAAGATGGCTTTCACCCCTTGGGTAGTGATGAAAGCAGAACTGTGCATTTTTCTGCTTATATAGTATGGTTTATGTTGATGTTTTAATATTTATAAGGCACACGCTGCCGATTGAATCACCTCTTGGCACACTGCACCTAGGTTCAACTAAAACAGAACTAGGATTGGCAAAGCCAAAAGATCTAAGTTGTGAAACTGACTGGCTTTGCCAATGCTTGTTTGCTTTTGGGACAGAGTTGCTGGGCTTGGTTGAGATTAGACTTTAAGTCGTTGTGGGCGTGAGGATATCTGCAGTTGTCCTCTTTCAATGCAGTTTGATAATGCTTTAACAAAACACATTTAATAACATATGCCATGGATGCATGTGCAACTGCAATGTTTGACTGCATGTTGTTTGTATTTTGTTAAAGCACTATAAGAATTAATTGTAATATGCACCCAGAGCATGCAGTGTCAAGGGACAACATCTTGAAATGGTTTAAAAACCATTTATACATAGCCACCCGGCAAGCGGATCTTAGAACAATTGAGCGGGGATTGACCTGCATGGTCTGAAATCAGTAGAGGAACTCTTTAAGAAATGGAGGAAAGCAATTGTATCAGGAGCAGGGCAGTGGGATAGACAGCAAAACCATCCATCCCAAAACCCACTAAGAAAACAGGCTGCCAACTGGCAGCTAAAGTGGTCTGTAGCCAAGACCTCAAAACCACTAAAGCGAGAAAAGATGACCTTCAGTTTTATTCAGTTGAACAAAGTCTCTACATTTTAGCTGGGATTGAATTTCAGAGATTAGTCGCTTATATCCCAAAGCATTTCTGAGCAGTCATGGCGTCACAAAACTAAGTGTTTTGCCTTCCATTCGGAGGCGATCTGCTCTCCTTCCTTTCAAACGGCTTAGAAATCTCATTTCAAAGGCCGACACGAGGAGACTGTATACATAGCATTGGTTCCACCAAGATGGGTTGTGAGCGGCTTGTCAATGATCTTGCCCAGAAAGGGAAAACTGCTGAGCATTTGGTATTGGCCACGCCACTGGGCCAGGTTTGTTGTTCTTCAGGATTGGGCGATCCGTTAGGTTCTGAGGGTGTTGGGCAATCAAGTCTTTGATACAGTTTTCAATAAGAACCTGAATGCTTCAACAGTGATCAAGTTCACCATTGGCGGGATGATGTTTTTTTCCATGTAGGTGTACATCATAACCATGATGATTCCAATCACTCATCGGTCCTTAGTGATACACGTTTATTGATTTTAAAAGGGCAAGAACCTTCCACTTACCATGACTCCTACGCCAAGATCCTTAGAGATGCTTCCTGCATCCCTGAAACAAAGTCATCCTGACTTCTTGGACATATCTTGAAATGCAGTAGGTGAAGACATATTTTGTTTATGTGTGGAATGAAACCTGCAATCCTTGCTAGATGTCTGCAGTTTTCCTTTGTAAATCAATAGAGCCTTGAAAACTTCGAAGGCATGGGCAGGAAAAAAAGAAACTGTCTCTGAGAAATACAATTTTTTTTTTTTTGATAAACAAATTTTTATTAATTTTACAAAGAAAATACACCAGCATTGCATCACAAACCCATGCAAATCTTAGATGACATATAAGACTCTGCGCAACCCATCGGACAGTTACTATTAAAATGCAGTTATTCAACAAATGGACAGTCCCCCCCAATGATCACCCCACCTCACCCAACCACTTCCCCCACACTCTGCGATATTTCTTGGGGCACCCTTGCGCTTCATACATAGCTTTCTCCTGCGTGGCGCACCAGTCCACCCCAGCCCGCTATCGTCCGACACTCGGGGGCTCAGGGCATTTCCATGAGGCCGCGATGTCTCTCTTGGCGACCACCAGTGCTGTAGTTAGAAAGGCCTTCTCGTTCCTAGACCCGTCTAACCCGTCAGTAATGCCCAGGAGTGTGTGCTTCGGGTCATGGGGGACCTCCCACCCCAAGATTTCAGTAAGCTCTTCCTCTATTTCCCTCCAGAACCGCGCCAGGTCGGGACAGGCCCACACCATGTGAAGGAAGTCAGCCGGGTCGTTACCGCATCTAGTACAGGCTGGGGTCGGCCTAAGCCCCGCCCGATGGAGGTGCGCCGGGTGAGATATGCTGCGTGTAAGTAGTAGAGCTGGACCAGGCGCAGCCTAGCGGATGCAGTGACTGTTCTAGGAGCCATAAGGGCATCACGCCAGTCCTCTTCCTCTAGGGGGCCAACCCAATCCTCCCACTGAGCCCGCAGTCGATCTAAGGAGGTGGGAGTATTGTTAATCAGTGTACGATAGATACGCGAGATGCCACCCTTCACCAGGTCCCCAAACATTATCTGAGCTTCAGGTGGGCTGTGGTCGGGAAGCCGTGTACCCGTTGTAAGGTGTGAGCAGAGGGCATGTCGCAATTGCAGGTACCTATAGAACTGTGATTGTTGCAGTGAGAATCTGCTTTGGAGGTCTCCAAAGGAACGCATATGGTCCCCCACCCACACGTCTCCCAGCTGTGAGATACCTACGAGGTCCCAAGCCCTGAAGCCCTGCAGCTCGTTCACTTCTCTGAGCCAGGCCCCATTCCACAACGGAGTACACTGAGTCAGCGTGTGTGTCCATTTGGTGTGCCGCAGTGCAGCCCGCCAGGCCAGCAACACCGAGCGCGTCACCTCGGGAAGGCGAGAGGAAATAGGGGGCCCGTACAACATAGCCTGAATCTTATAGGCGCACTCTCCCAGCTCGAGCCTGTAGGCCGGGTCCGACCAACCCCCGTTGAACCAGTCATGTATGGAAAGAAGTCGCGTAGCGAGGTAATATAAGTAGAGGTGAGTCATTCCTAGGCCCCCAGAAATACAATTTATTACTGCCTTCAGCCAGCTTCACACTTTTCCAGCACCTTCTGTTGGTGGCCAAAACAAAGTCATGCCATTAAATGGCAAATTCACAACTTTGACATAAAAACCACAAGATGTGCAGACCCAGACATATCGAACCATCTGTAGCACTGGAAGTCGTTTAAATTATGTCGTTAATTTGCAATTACTGCAAAGGTGCTACTTTTCTCACTAGAAGTCCTAATTTGATTTGTTTTGCAATGTTTTGAAGGTGAATACCTGCAAATTTGTGTAAATGCTTATAGCTTTTAAAACTTTAAGTATCTGCAACAAAGGCTGCATTAAAATCCACGACTGCAAGATTCAGAAGGAAAGCTACTCATTAACTGCAAGTGGCTCATACTTGTGAATTTTATAATTAGCATTACATTTTTCACATACATTGGTTCCAAGTGGGGTCTAGTCTTCATAGGAACAAACTGATCTTTCAGAGAAGACTATTTCAAGTAAGGTCTGCTGTAGGAAGGAAGGAGCCAATCTTGAGAACCAGTAGTTTAGAGCGAGACGTAAATTCAAGACTTCCCTTAGACATTAAATGAAAATGTTCTGTATGGTACAGATGCTCTTTGTTATTAGCAGAATCCAGAAATTGAGTATTCATGTCCACCTGTTGCTATACAGATTAGTAAGGACAATCCGATTCTTTCCCTAGTAAGGATTCATGATCTAGTAGAGGCTCTAATCGACGAGGAATAGCAATTGTAGAAGATTCTGGTCCGGCAAGCGTATCTTGTACTTAAGCCAGTAGACAAGTGATCAAGAAATGTGCCAGAAATAAAGCGAGTATGACAACTGCTGTGATACTGCTTGCAAGAGAAGCTGAACTACTACAGAGTACCAATTCTGCCACTCCTTCCTCTGAAGAAGACACTGAAGTACCACCACTGCTCCCTCTTAAAAAGCACTTCTATCTTTAAAGAGGACTTGGATAAGTACCACTTCTTCAGCTGAAGAAAGCATCGGACAAGTAACACTTCTTCCTCTAAATAAGACACTAGAGCAGTGGTAACACTGCTTCGTAAGAGAGGACTTGGACAAGTACCACTTCTTCCTTAAAAGATGACTTGCACAAGTGCTACTTTTTCCTCAAAAGAGGACACTAGACAAGTACCACTTCTTCCTTTAAATAAGGCACTGGTCCGGTGGTACCACTCCTTCGTAAAGAGGACTTGTACAAGTACCACTTCTTCCTTTAAAGATGACTTGCACAAGTACCACTTCCTTTAAAGATGACTTGAACAAGTACCACTTCCTTTAAAGATGACTTTAACAAGTACCACTTCCTTTAAAGATGACTTGCACAAGTACCACTTCTTCCTTTAAAGATGACTTGCACAAGTACCACTTCTTCCTTTAAAGATGACTTGCACAAGTACCACTTTTTCCTTTAAAGATGACTTGTACAAGTACCACTTCTTCCTTTAAAGATGACTTGCACAAGTACCACTTTTTCCTTTTAAGATGACTTGTACAAGTACCACTTCTTCCTTTAAAGATGACTTTAACAACTACCACTTCTTCCTTTAAAGATGACTCGTACAAGTACCACATCTTCCTTTAAAGAGGACTTGCACAAGTACCACTTCTTCCTTTAACGAGGATTTGGACAAGTAACACTTCTTCCTTAAAAGAGGACACTGAACAAGTAACACTTCTTCCTCTAAATAAGACAATAGAGAGGTGGTACCCCTCCTTCGCAAGAGATGACTTGGTCAAGTACCACTTCTTCCTTTTAAGATGACTTGCACTCGCCGAGTTTTAGCGTCTCTCTCCTTCTCCCGCCAATCCTCCCCGGTCCACCGTAGCAATCTTGCTGTTTGAGTGGCGGGAGGACTGGTTTGTAGATCTTCCCACTTCCGGAGGGCCATTTCTCAGCCGCCATATTTAGGAGGGAGACGTTCTAGTCTTCTCCCGAGCCTTTCTGCCTCCGCATATTTAAACGAAGGATGGCACTGACGCGCAGCAGCTAAGCTGTAGACAGGTACTTGGTGCCAGACTGCTTTTAGGGTAATCTCTTACCGCATGAGGTGCAAACTTCAGTAAACGTGTAAATCTGCTTTTTAAACCTGCTTTTAAATATTCTGTTTTACCCTCGAACTTTCGCACTCACCGTTTGCTTCTTTTTCTGACACTCGCCGAGGTTTTGCATCTCTGTCCTTCTACCGCCAATCCTCCCCGGTCCACTGCAGCAATCTTGCTGTTTAAGTGGAGGGAGGACTGGTTTGTAGATTTTCCCACATCCGGAGGGCCATTTCTCGGCCGCCATCTTTAGGAGGGAGACGTTCTAGTTTTCTCCCGAGCCTTTCTGCCTCCGCATATTTAATCGGAGGATGGCGCCGACGTGCAGCTCACGCGCGCGCCCCCGGCACGCCAAAGGCAAGCCCATCTGCGCCAGTCCGCGTCCGAAACGCGACCAGCGCCAGAAATGCAGCCCAATTTTCATCAGGCAGGCGTTTCACTAGAGATTCCCTTCTGGCCTTTAACAACAGTCCTCACATTTGTAAAAACCCTCTTGATGTTACTAAATGGAAGGGCCCCATCTGCTGTAAAAACTGTAAAACAGTCTTCAGTCCCCCAAAAAATACACCAATGGGTAATAGTCCTAATACCACCTACCTAGGAGGTCTCATTAATGCCCGATCATTATGCAAACATGCTCAAAGCATCCACGACCTTATCCTAGACGACAACCTAGACTGCCTCTTCGTAACAGAAACTTGGCTTAAAGCCTGGTGTAATCCAGATATCGTCTGTGCACTACCCCCCTGGCTATCTTATTCACAGACAGGATAGACCTGAACAACGAGGAGGAGGGCTGGCGATTAATTATCGCAGCACACTGAAATGTTCAGTATTTGAAATATCCGATCTCAAAGGTGCAGAAAGCATCGGTTTCCGCTTCCAATTAGAGGACTCCTTAGCCTTTTTTAGGGGCTCTGCTTTACCGCCCACCAGGCCCCGACAAGACTTTCTTGGATAGGATTGGAGCTCACCAACTCTTAGATTTGACAATTTCACCCTCTTAGGGGACTTTAACATCCACCTAGATGTACAAAGTGACACGGGTGCAATGAACTTCCTGGAAATCACTGATACACTCGGTCTAGACCAGCGGATACCCACCCCCGCCCATAATGCAGGCAACACTCTGGATGGTATCTGCTCTAATCTCACGACCCTTATAGTCAAGACCCCAGTTAGCTTAACCTGGTCCGATCACAAGCTTATACCTGTAGAAATTCGATACCAGCATACGAAAAAACTGAAGGGCTACATTCCCACCACTCAAAACACCAGACCCACATGGAATGATATGGCAGTCCTTCCCGACCTCAGCTTAGAAGCCTAAGTCTACAGGCCTAGGCTGTCGGGGGATCCAGCAGTAGATAACCAACGTTTAACACAATGGATGTCCACTCTGAGGGATCGTTTTGCACCTCCTGCCCCACAAAATAACCGACTGTTTAGAAACCCTCCGCCCCATGGTATACCCAAAACCTGAAAGAACTACACAGCCACTGCAGGAATCTTGAACGCAGATGGCGACAAAAATACAAACAGGACGAACTAACCAGGATCAAAACCGCTCTTAAAAACTACCACCAACAAATCAAAGCTGCCAAGAAATCTCATTTTACTGAGATGCTCAAACTAGCCAACGCAAACCAATAAACTATCTTTAAGATAGTCAACTCTTTCACTAACCACACATCCCTTAAACAAGAGATTCCTCCGTCACAGTCTCTCTGCGACCGCACAGCAGACTACTTCGAACAGAAGGTCCAGTCATTACAACAAGATATTCCTGCACCTTCCGTTTCTCCTGCCACTACAACTGCCAATTTAGAAAATAACAGACCATCCCTTCGAGCCTTTCAAGCCATTAGCCTAGAACAATCTCGTCAGGCTATTATTGCAGTGAAATCAGGTTCTCCTTTTGACCCTTGTTCCCCCTTAACTTTACACGCTATTATAGATACTGTCAATCCTGTCATCCTTAATATAATAAAAGCCTCTCTGTCTCTAGCTGAAGTCCCCAATGAATGGAAACTTGCAGCAGTCAAGCCTCTCCAAAAGGAACAACTTGCTGATCCCACGACCCTTACCAATCTTCAACCCATCTCTCTACTCCCATGTCTTAGTAAGATTACCGAAAAGCTAGTTAACTCAACTTATGACCTATCTGGAAGGAGCCAATATCTTACACCCTAATGAACCATGTTTCAGGCCTCAACACTCTACGGAATCCGCCCTCTTGTACACAGCTGAATCCCTTAAAACCGCTTTTGACCAGGGAAGAAATGCCGTGTTGGTCTTATTGGACCCATCAGCTGCTTTCGATACGGTCTCACATGTCATTCTCCTGGACCGTCTTCCGTTATGTGGTATCTCTCATCTCGCCTTGGCTTGGTTAAAATCGTTTCTACAAAACACAAGACAAGTCATCACTCTTGGACAATACCAGTCAGCAGAAAAAACCCTGCTTTCCGGGGTGCCACAGGGTCCATTCTCAGTCCAGTGATCTTTAATGTCTATATTTCCCCCCTGATTAGTCTGATATCGTCGTTTAAGATCGAGACCATCTCATACGCGGACGATACGTAGCTAATTTTGGTCTTAGATAAAAATACCACACTGGCTGAGGAAAACCTCCGTCAATGTCTCACAGCAGTCTTTCATTGGATGAAAACAAATCACTTAAAATGTAACTCAGAAAGAACAGAAATCATGCCACTAGGGAAAGCGAACATCTTCTCCCCTAGTCTATGGTGGCCCTCCGACATCTTCCCTCCCCCAATACAGTAACGGTAGCTAGAAATTTGGGGGTAAAATTTGACTCAGCATTATCCTTCCACCAGCAATCCCTAGCAGTGGCTGGGACCTGCTTCCATCTGATAAAGTCACTTAAAAAGTTCTTTGACCTACTTCCCTGTATGGCAAGACAGGCAGTTGCATGGCCCTAATCACCTCCAGATTGGATTATTGAAACATCCTCTATTCAGGAGCAAATAAGTCGGTCCCTTATGCTGCAGCCCGACTAGTACTATAATGGCCCAGGAGCTCATCAGCATCCACCGCACTGGAAGCACTGCATTGGCTACCCATCCACAAAAGAATCCTGTTTAAGATCTTGATAATTACCTTCCGAATCTTTCATTCCTCAGGCCCTCACTACCTTCGGCCTAGGTTTGCACGCTATGTGCCACGCCGTACTCTCAGATTGTCCAACGCAAACCTATTAAAACCCCCGCTTTCAGATGTGTCTCAAAAGGGGGAAATCAATCGCAGTGATAGGGACCAAGGCCTGGAACCAACTGCCCAATCAACTACGCTTTATCCAATCAGAAACGCTTTTTAGGAAAGCTCTGAAAACCTGGATTTTTACGGCCCCTGATGCTCTATGCAGAGCTCTCATCTAAATCTCTTCCCAACCTCAGCCACCCTGTCCGTCAGTGATCTGCTCAGCGCCATGATGCTCCTCGGAGTGAAAGCTGCGCTTTACAAATACCCTATAACATAACAAGTACCTCTTCTTCCTTTAAAGATGACTTGAACAAGTACCACTTCCTTTAAAGATGACTTGCACAAGAACCACTTCTCCCTTTAAAGATGACTTGAACAAGTACCACTTCCTTTAAAGATGACCTGCACAAGTACCACTTCTTTCTTTAGAGATGACTTGCCCAAGTGCCCTCCTTCGCAAGAGATGACTTGGACAAGTACCACTTCTTACTTTAAAGAGGACTTGCACAAGTACCACTTCCTTTAAAGATGACTTGAACAAGTACCACTTCCTTTAAAGATGACTTGCACAAGTACCACTTCCTTTAAAGATGACTTGCACAAGTACCACTTCTCCCTTTAAAGATGACATGCGCAAGTACCACTTCTCCCTTTAAAGATGACTTGAACAAGTACCACTTCCTTTAAAGATGACTTGCACAAGTACCACTTCTCCCTTTAAAGATGACTTGAACAAGTACCACTTCCTTTAAAGATGACCTGCACAAGTACCACTTCTTTCTTTAGAGATGACTTGCCCAAGTGCCCCTCCTTCGCAAGAGATGACTTGGACAAGTACCACTTCTTACTTTAAAGAGGACTTGCACAAGTACCACTTCCTTTAAAGATGACTTGAACAAGTACCACTTCCTTTAAAGATGACTTGCACAAGTACCACTTCCTTTAAAGATGACTTGCACAAGTACCACTTCTCCCTTTAAAGATGACATGCGCAAGTACCACTTCTCCCTTTAAAGATGACTTGAACAAGTACCACTTCCTTTAAAGATGACTTGAACAAGTACCACTTCCTTTAAAGATGACTTGCACAAGTACCACTTCTCCCTTTAAAGATGACTTGAACAAGTACCACTTCCTTTAAAGATGACCTGCACAAGTACCACTTCTTTCTTTAGAGATGACTTGCACAAGTGCCCCTCCTTCGCAAGAGATGACTTGGACAAGTACCACTTCTTCCTTTAAAGAGGACTTGCACATGTACCACTTCCTTTAAAGATGACTTGCACAAGTACTACTTGCTTTAAAGAGGACTTGGACAAGTACCACTTCTTCCTTAAAAGAGGACACTGAACAAGTAACACTTCTTCCTTAAAAGAGGACACTGAACAAGTAACACTTCTTCCTCTAAATAAGACACTAGAGAGGTGGTACCCCTCCTTCGCAAGAGATGACTTGGACAAGTACCACTTCTTCCTTTAAAGAGGACTTGCACATGTACCACTTCTTCATTTAAAAATGACTTGCACAAGTACCACTTCCTCCTTTAAAGATGACTTGACCAAGTACCACTTCCTTTAAAGATGACTTGCACAAGTACTACTTGCTTTAAAGAGGACTTGGACAAGTACCACTTCTTCCTTAAAAGAGGACACTGAACAAGTAACACTTCTTCCTCTAAATAAGACACTAGAGAGGTGGTACCCCTCCTTCGCAAGAGATGACTTGGACAAGTACCACGTCTTCCTTCAAAGATGACTTGCACAAGTACCACTTCTTCCTTTAAAGAGGACTTGCACAAGTACCACTTCTTCCTTTAAAGGTGACTTGGACAGGTACCACTTCTTCCTTTAAAGAGGACTTGAACAGGTACCACTTCTTCCTTTAAAGATGACATGCACAAGTACCACTTATTCCTTTAAAGGTGACTTGGACAAGTACCACTTCTTGCTTTAAAGATGACTTGAACAGGTACCACTTCTTCCTTTAAAGATGACATGCACAAGTACCACTTATTCCTTTAAAGGTGACTTGGACAGGTACCACTTCTTCCTTTAAAGAGGACTCTGGATAAATACCACTTCTGCTGCTTCTATAGCTGAAGAAGGCAGTGGAGAAGTAGCAAAGTCCTTCATAACAGAAGGTGGCGTTCGAGGTAACCAAGGGGCTGTAGGAATAGTGCTGACGGTAAATATTTCACACCACAGGCCTGGGCACTTACACGCGTTTTGAAAGAGGTGGAGTCTGCCCAAACTTGGAAAGAGGAGGAAGAAGTTCCTATTGAATAATAACAGACTGTGGCACAACTGATTACATCATCAGGTGAGAGCAGAATCTGTGGAGATGGCGGAGATCCTCTCCTGGGAGTACTAAACATTTGTTCTGATTGAACTGAGAAATAGTCTGGTTCATCAAATTCTTGTTTTTATGTCGAGAATGTATTTTGCTAGTGTAGAAGAGTGTTCCCAAGCTTGCTCCGGCACCAAAAGAGGCACTGATTTTGATTGGGAGGCCTAGAGTAGGACTTTGTGTTTACAGGAGTATCGATAACGAAGCAAACAGCCGCCTTTATATCCTTCATCTAAGGCATGAGAGACAGAAGGAGTCAAGCTCTAGGAGAACCGAAATCAATAGAAAAACAAACACCCCCTCCCAAAAGGGAAAGTAATAAACCAATCTGTACACCCAGCATTTCAGCCCGGTGACTACTGGAACCAGCATGAAGGTTACGTTTCCTGTCATTCTGGGCTAAGGTGTTCAGGAGACAAAAGACCAAAACAGGAGTCTTTCCTGCTGGCGAAGGGAGAGCAGGTCAACATAACATTTGCTCATAAGATTGTGAATTTGTAGGACTGTATTTACAAAGTTTAATATTGCCTAATAGTGTCCTGTCCTTTTTCAAGGTCGATAAGTGAGTCTATCTTCTGTGATCTTAACTTATAACCTAAAGGTTAGCATACAAACCTCAGAAAAGCGACATTTTTATACTGCAGCATCTAATTTCTTCCACTCAACAAAAAAACCCATAAAATCATAAATAAATGTGGACCACTTCCGGATGATGTCACCCAGAACACTTTGGATGGGATCCCGATCATAGCAAAGCTACATATAAAGTTGTGCGGAAAAAGAAAAGTTGCTCTATGTTTTCTGTGAAGGTAATTCAGGATATTGTTACTCCCTAGAAGTGCCCGGTTTACCAATCCTCTGCATTTTTTAGCGAAACCTCTAGAAGAGATTTCTTGATGACTTCCAAAGTAACCCGTTTCCCTTGACCTCTACCAAGGCTTGTACTTTACCGGTTTGTTTTTTTCTGGGTCAAATAGTTCATTTTCTTATTCACTGGGTCTCAACAAAAATGAAAGTCGCCCCTGAAGGTGGCAGGGAGATACCGCCCATGAAAGGACCTTTTTCTGGCCCCTCAGCACCTATTCCAGTTTTGTTATTTGGAGTAAATTGAATCGTTCTGGAGTGGAGCCATCACCTTTGCAATCTATTCCAGTTGTTGCTCACAGCATGAGCTGCACATATTCGTATTCTGATCTTTGCTTCCTGGAGCCCAGCACCCGACCACATTATGTGTTTTTTCATGAATTCTACTTTGCCGTCTGCAGATGGTTAATGGAAAAGGAGAGGCATTTTGCTTCACTCTGTTTACATCAAAGATCTGTTTGTCACACCTGAGACAGCCAGACAAATCAAGGCTCAATTAGCCCAGTCAATTCCTCCGGTATTACCCTCGGAGCCTACACTGACTTATTAAAGCCATGCAAATGCAGCACCATCGAGACAGCGATGATGGAGGGAAGATGTTAGGAGCCTATTAACTAGGCCATTTTGGAGGCTCTGGCAGATAGAGCGCCGGCCTATCAAAACGAGAAGTGTTATAACTCAACTATGATGACATATTTTGTCGAAGCATATTTACTTTGATGAGGTTGTACACAAAGTCACACAGTTGGCTAATATCCCTAAATGCATTGGATGTTGATAAATTGGCACGCTTGCTATTCCGCACGCGGAAAGTCCCATTATCGTTTAGACTTAGCACTGCTCTCAGAAATGCAGAGCATTTAACAAAGGCATAAACATTACATCCCTGTCACTTTACTTCTTAGAGGGTCGTATGCTTAATGGATCCGCAATCCTTGCCTAGCGCTCCCAGTCGGGAGCCACAGGGGAAGATATAGCCCTTCAAATGTTCTGCTTTTAGAATGCATTAGTGCCACTATCACACGTCAGCTAATGGTCCCTTTTGTTGCAATCAATTTGCTATTGTTTCCAGCATTCGAACCAGACAGATCATGCACAGTTAAAAGTGAAGGCAACTGCACAGGTGGATGGCAGAGTCGATGGATCTATGTAAATGTGGTGCATTGTTTTAGGAGTCGTCTGCTGAGAGAGTCACACAGCACAGGTATACGTAGGAAAAGTGATCCTGCCTTCAACTATACTAGGCTCGCCTTGCATATCATGGCTCAACGGCAGGGCTCCACTATCGGGAGAGCGCATGTAGTGCGTGCTACAATTAACGTAACAGTATCGGCAAAAGATAGGAAGATCTTAAGGGTCAAAACTAAATTTTAGATGAGAATATAAAGATATCACAGAACTTCAAGAGCTAAATCTATCAGGCTTCTTCCAGAACGTCTGCCATTTCTAGGTGCCCTCAATAAAGAGATGTTACAATTAACTATTTTAAAGATACTCTATATACTGACCACAGTAGAAGGCAAGGCTGAGTCTGACTTGCAGCAATTCCAACTCATGACCCTCAGAACACTGCAGATGGCAGCATAGAGTTTTAACCCACTGAACCATCTTACTGAATGGAAGAGAAAGGAGCCAACAAGTATTGTTCACAGGACGAGCTAAACAGTACTGCAGGAACGTAGAGGGGAGTCGGAGCAGGGGGGTCCTAAGGTCCGAACGACAAGGTCACAATATGTGAATTTATAGAATAATTTGAAAGTGACTGAACTTGGGATGTGAAGACCAGCAGCATCTGCAGAGGTGAGTGGATTCTCGTACTAAATATATATGCTGGAGGTGTAAATCGCTGGCACTGCGACTGTCGCAGTGAACACTGCGCTGCAGTGCATCAAGACCACATGCCGCAAAGCCAGTCGGATCCATTTGGGAACAAAGGTCTTCTCAACTTTTAGTAAGTCATGCTGAGCTCTGCCACACAACCAGCTCTGACTGTTTGCAGACTAGCGGAGGCCTTTTATGTCTCGGAGGTATCCTGGGAAGTGAGTTCTGTTGCTTGGAGCCTTGGACTCCATCTTTGGCGCCAATGCTGCCGAAACGACCAACCAGTCGATGGCAGCGGTCTTGAAGTCTGCGCCGGGATGGTCGATGCAATGCATATTTTAGGGCAGACTGTGCAGTATTAACTCACATTTCATTAGTCACACGTATCTGTCTCTGTGTCGCCTATTTCGACCCGGCGCTCTGAGGCACCAGGCGAGAAGTGCTCTTAAACACATAACTAAAGGACACAATCACAGTCCATTGGCTGGCCTTGGGAATGGTGCCTTCTGCGCCTGTTTCAGCAGGACAATAAAGCGGTAAACTACGCACACTATAGGGGCTCGTCCCCTTGGCCTTGTGGAGCATAAAGGCACCACAAACGCGACATTCGAGCCCGAAAGGCACCGTCTCGAGCAAACTAAAATCTATCCTTTGATTTTTCGTCATCCACAAGAAAAATGGCACCATTTTTTGTAAACACAAAATTGTTTTTTTTACACAGCTGCGTAAAATCAATAGCTATCAATGATGGCGATTATCACACATGTAATTGCTGCCTCTACCCGAGCACATAAACTCCATTATCGGCCTGCCTTTTCCATCACCCTGCTTTTATGCTTGGCACAGGGAAAGTGTGAAAGTATTTACTGTCAGGAGGAGGAGAGCGGCGGGTTTTATGTGAAAGCAGTATACAGGAGGTGTGATTAAACACATTTTAGCAAGCAGGACACGCAGTCCAGCAAGCGGCAGCCTCGGATGCATCTGCCGGGGCCAGATGAAGTTTCTGCTCCGGTTCCTACGGTACCGTGGCTGGCAACGGCCGACGGGATTGCTGCTTAGGCCCTTAATGCACTGGTCCGCTGCCAGTCCTGGGAGCAGAGCAGAGCCGATATTTGTGCCATATAACTTTTATTATCAACAGTTTAGTCTGCCTGCTCCTTGCAGCAAAATGTTCTTGTACACTGATTGCATTAACAGTTGGCGGCCGAGCTCCACGCCGCTGCCACGTAAACTCAGCAAACCCCAACATTCATGACAGGCAGGGCACAAGTCCTAAAAAAAGAAGTGGGGGGACTAACCAGGTTAGGCAGTATGCAAGTGAAATCATGACGCGTGCCATCACAGCGCATGATGTCACGACGCGTGACATTGGAAGTGACTTCACTGGAAGTAACATCACAAGAAGTGACATCAGATATTAAGACCTCACACATATGTTTGTCAGGTATATCATGGGTACATTTAAGCGCATTATGAGATTTAACAAATGAGATTTGGCATTGGGGCTGTGCCAAAAAAGTGGAGCAATCCCAACGCAAAATCAGGGCCTCAACTAATATATTTATTTTTTTAAGCCCTGCCACAAAGAAATTGGCAACAAGGAGAAGCATGGTAGTAGATCTGTTATGCTTAATTGGTTGCAAAGTCTACATTTTAAAATATTTGACTGAGTTAAGGCCGTTGTTATGATTTTTTGGCACAACCTTTCAGGATTTTTGGCCAATGAATCCCAAAAGTATTATTAAAGGCACTGTTGCAAGCATGAAAGGCTATCGAAATTCACTCAATCTCTACATAAACATCGTCTAAATAGTGTGTCCCAGGCAGTGCTTAATTTGTAATAACATAAGCGCCAGGGCTCTCGTCAGGAGGCCACTTCAGCTTGCACCACACATTGCCCCTGCCACGCTGCCAATAATAGTAACAATACAACTACTAACCATCACACTACTGCAAGTGTGACAATGCAGACTATTTCAGGCCCCCAAGGCTATAAGAATGGCTCGGGTGACGGGTAATAGTAATTTTTAATGTATATTGAATTAATAATTAACTGTTGTTGAGGTCATCTCTAAATTAGAAAGACAGCGCCACCTTGTGGCAGACTGTCACAAGCCCCGGTGTTCACAATTAAGTGCCGGTGCAGAGCACCGGAAAACACCAGCCCAAATTAAGCACTGGTTCCAAGCATTCTTATGTTGACTTTCTTTTATTTTGTTTGGTCTGATGAGAAAGAGCGCAATGGGGTGAGCACTGGTAATCAAAGGAAATCTCCTTATTAGCAAGCTGGAAGGCCTGTCCACGGTAGGTCAAGAAAGTTTACCTTTTCCCACACAATGTATTGGAAGTAGAAACTGAGGTGGGAACTACATGATCATCACAGCAGTAGTAAGAGAACTAGGGGTGGGCGGAGCTCACAGAGTTGCACTACGCAGTTGTTGTGCTCTTCGGAACAGCAAAGAGGCGGAGGACACTTCAGGTAAGTTAGGAGGGCCTTTAATTGTGGGAACATAAGCCACTGCTCCTCACACCACAGGCATTGAAGACCAACTGACACAACCAGAACATCAAGGGCTTAAACCATCTAGAACCTAGAATGCTCTAGATGGAACAACAAGTCTAAGTAAGCACAACATTACCGCTTTAAAAAAACAAAAAAAAACAACATAAAGAATGGAAAGCAAACAAGAGATAAGCAGAAGAAAAAACACAGTATAAAACATTAAGTCACAGTATATGTATAAAAGCAGCATGTCATAACTCATTGAAACTTCCAAGGAAGTCGTCTAACACGGCATGAACTTCTAGGAACATCCATCTCAGTCTTCCCACTGTTAGAGGACTCAGATTCAACCACCGGCAATGGCGGAACTTTCACCACCTTGCTCAAGTTCCAACAATGCCCACCTTTGACCATCACCGCGTTCCCACACACCTTTTCCACCGAAACTGGTTCTCCGAAGGACGCACTTCCCTTCTTCACAAAGTTGGAATTTTTGATGCGAACCATGTCCCCAGGGATGACATGAATTAACCTGGCTGACTTCTTAACATTATACCTGTCTGACATCATCTTTTGTGCAGTGTCAACTCTGTTTTCCACATCGACCATGTCCACCCAACAAGACAATTTGTTTATAACAGTCTTCAAAAGCCACGCTGGATACAAAGCAGAAGTGGGCACTCTCCCTCTAAGGGCCACAAAAGGCACCACTTTGGTAAGAGAATGGGGAGTCGTGCGATAAAACCAATATATGGATCTCACAGCACCTTCCACATCATAATTATTCTGCTTAGCCCACTTCACACACTCCACAATCACACGGTTCATTCTCTCAACTAAACCATTAGTCTGAGGATGTCCTACGGAACTCCTCAAATGTTTGACTCCAGAACTTTTCAGGAACTCATTCATCTCAGCATTCACAAATTGCACACCGTTATCAGAGACAAGTGTTTCAGGAAACCCTTCCCTCATAAAAATCTCCTTGAGAAACAAGATTGCAGCATGTCCCGAAGGTGATCCACAGAACTTGACTTCCGGCCACTTGCTGTGGAAGTCCATCAGGACGAAAGCAAAGCGCAAATTCTGGGGAAGAAAATTAAATGGACCAACCAAATCTACTCCCACCTTTAGCCATGGTTTTTCCGGAAAAGCTATAGGCTGCAAAGGAGGAACCACCACTTTCAACCCTTTTTCCGCACCATTACAGATCAAACATTCTTTCACATCAATGTCTTTATCCATTAAGGGCCACCAATAATGTAACCTCACCCGCCTTTTAGTCATGGTAGCGCCCAAATGCCCGTCATGGGCACAATCAACTAACTTGGAGCGCACACCCAAAGGAGGAATACACCTTCCATCTCTCATGACAACACCGTCTTCAATAGATAGTTCTCCAGCAACCTTCCAGTAAGGTTGAATACCTGAAGGCACACTCTTCTCCCGGGGCCAACCTTGCACAATATACTCCTTGACCTTAT
The DNA here is from genome assembly GCA_963921515.1 of Calotriton arnoldi. Taxonomy (NCBI): domain Eukaryota; kingdom Metazoa; phylum Chordata; class Amphibia; order Caudata; family Salamandridae; genus Calotriton; species Calotriton arnoldi. Next base: position 968,521 of record CAWUFW010003475.1, read on the forward strand.
TTAGAACCACATCATTGACAAACGCCTCACCCCACTCATTCTCACTGCACGCTCCCTTATCTACTGCATCAACAAAAGCTATAAAGCAATCCTCTTTGTCCTCTTCAACATCTACAACTTCGTCACCACGTAGAGGGAGCCTAGACAACAAGTCTGCCCTCACATTTTCCTTTCCGGGAATATGTTTCACAAAGTCATATTGCACGAGCTTTGTTGTAAGCCGTGCAATGCGTGGAGTGGCGTACTTGAGGCGTTCACCCCCCAAAATGTACACTAAAGGCTTGTGATCCGTATGGATGAAGAACTTCCTACCCCACAAGTACGCTCTAAACTTTTCACAAGCCCAATAGCAGGCCAACAGTTCTTTTTCTATGACCGAATAATTCAACTCGGGATCTCGTAAAACTCTGGAGGCGTAACTGATAGTGACCTGTTCTCCAGCAACAGTCTGTGTTAAGACAGCTCCCAGTCCATAAATACTGGCGTCAACAGTGATAGTACAGGGTTTTTCTGGGTCATACAGGCAAAGAGTCCTAGCACTGACCATTTCAGCTTTTATCAAATCAAATGTCTCTTGACAACTGTGATTCCACACAAAAGCAACATTTGTACGTAACATGTTAGAGAGACTTTTCATTTTTCCAGCATAGTCGGGAATGAAGCGCGAATAGAATTCACAAAGTCCCAAAAAAGAGCGCAATTCGTCTTTGTTCTTTGGACAGGGACAATCAACCACAGCCTTGACCTACCCAGGCCTTGGGCTAACCCCTTTTTCAGAAACAAGATGCCCTAAGAACTCCACCTCATTCTTCCAAAACTCACACTTATTTTTCTTCACAACAATACCTTTATCTTGAAAAATTCCAAGAACCTTCCTCAACGTTTTATTGTGTTCTTCCAACAACTTTGCAAAAATAAGCACGTCATCCTGGAATATGACAACACCCTTGACATCCTGCAAAACACTCTGCATGATCCGCTGAAACACTGAGGCCTCCGAGGCTAACCCAAACAGCATCCTGCAGAACTGAAAAGACCCAAAGGGAGAGTTGAAAGCGGTGTACTGACGAGACTCCTCATCCAACACCACCTGATGATACGCGGAGGCGAGATCAATTTTAGAAAACCATATAGCGCCCCTCAGTTCCTCCAACAAGTCTCCAATTCTCGGCAAGGGATGAGAATCAATCCAGATATTAAGACTTCTCAAATCTATGCAAAGACGAATATCGCCATTCTTCTTCCGTGCGACGACCAATGGACTCAACCATAAACTCGACTCAATCGGCTCAATGACCCCATTGTCTTGTAACTTAGTCAATTCTGATCTGAGATCCTCCTTAAGGCTAAAAGGAACTGATCTGACCTTATGCTTGACTGGCAAAGCATCTTTTTTAATTTTAATTTTGTGCTTGAAACCAACAATCGTCCCTAAAGAGTCTGCAAATACCTTCGGAAACTCTGTCGGGTGGAAAGAGGGGCCTATCTTCCCAACAACTCCTAAACAATTCGTGGGTGATCATCGTAATGCGAGCACCTGAATCCACTACCAACTTCAGACAAACATCTCCAACCAACACATCAACATAGGGATCAACGCACTCATCGGGATCACCAAACACTACACCATCATCCGTAACAGCTACAATCATGTCCTGGAACGTTTGAACCAAATCACTTTCAGTCACCTTCTCATCTTGTGTGATGCAATTAACCTTTTCAGCCTTGTTACCAAAGGACTGACACACCTTGGCAAGATGCCCTAATTTACCACACTTGTGGCATTTGGCATTCTTTCCCGGACAAAATCTGTTATCTTTTGTATGAGGCGCGAATCCACACCTAAAACAAATATTACTTTTCTTAAAGAAACTTCTTTCACTACTTTTGTCTTTCTGAGGAACTTTTGTCGCAGAATTAGGAGTGGCAACAACATTGACAACATCCTTGTTCTGACAACCCACACTGAGCTCTTTAATCGAAAGTTGTGCCAACTCAAAACTCTTCGCAACTTTCAAAACTTCATCCAAACTGGGATTACCCATAGTGAGCAACTTCTGTTGAATATGTTTATCCCGACAATTCGCAATAAACTGATCTCTAACAAGTTGGTCCCGATAATCCCCAAAATCACATTCAGCACACAGCTTTCGTAACGCACTGACGTAGGAGTCGACATCTTCGCTCTGATGTTGGACACGTTTAAAAAACTTGTGTCTGAGAACAACCAAACTAGGTTGAACATCAAACTTTATGACCAATTTCTTAACGGCCTCTTGATAGTCATCAACCACCTCCCCTTCCCCCAACACCACATCAGGCAAATGCTTAAACACTTCTCTTCCCTCAAACCCGAGGGACTGCAGGAGTAAACATTTTTTTCTTTCTGCCCTAAAGCGGGATGCTCCAATTGCACCTAGGTAGGTTTCAAATGCGTTGAACCATTGCCTCCATTGAATTTGAGGGGTACCAGGACTCTCCAAAAATGGAGGAGGAGGATTAACTGATTGCATGTTAGCTACTGGGCTTGACCCTGGAAAGTTAATAAGACAATAAAACCGAAGAAAAAACAATAGAATGACAAATGAAATTGTATGAAGGCAATAAACATGGAATAATGACTAAAGCATGAGTATGTAAAAGGGCATGACCAAGGCACAATGTCCCACTTATTCGTGAAAAATAACATAAAATAAACAGTTAGAAGAAAAACTATCCGTGGAGAAATTACCACCCAAAATTTGTTCCGTTGTAACACCAAGAAATGCTGCCTTGTCAAGAAAATTCATGAAATGAAGTCCGAAGGTTCTTTGACGTGAGGCGCACTGAATGAGGAAGAGAACAGTACATTTTCGGCAAGAAAAGAAAAGCAATATGGCGCCACGCAGCGTGAACCCAGCAGAGAGGCTCACGGCACGCTCAAGGGTTGCAGCAGCTGCGCACTCGTGGAGAACACGGACGTCGCTGCCTCCGCTGAGACGGTTGCCAGCTTCATGACGTCATCATTCAGGCAAGGACACCGGAGCGAAGAGGAGCTCCCAGTCGCGCACATCCAACACGCAGCGCGGACGGGAAAACACCGGAGGGACAAGGTGTCACAACTACCGAGCCGAAGATCAGACGGAGGCAAACACCATCAGGGATGCAAAAAGTGGCAAACGATCCAACTTCTCAAGACTCATTCTCAAGGGAACACTCCTCATACACAATTTACAGCCGCTGGAGAAATACCTTCTCGGAGATAACAGTGAAACAGCCGGTGGAGGAGAGTGATGAGATGAGAGCAGATAAGACCGTGGGATCGCAGATATGATGAGGTACGACACAGTTTCCAGAGCAAATCTGGTGATGCAGTGGCTTGCCCGCTCGTCACCAAAAAAGATGTTGTGCTCTTCGGAACAGCAAAGAGGCGGAGGACACTTCAGGTAAGTTAGGAGGGCCTTTAATCGTGGGAACATAAGCCACTGCTCCTCACACCACAGGCATTGAAGACCAACTGACACAACCAGAACATCAAGAGCTTAAACCATCTAGAACCTAGAATGCTCTAGATGGAACAACAAGCCTAAGTAAGCACAACAGCGGTATTCCGCAGAGTTGCATAAACACTCCGTGGAATTACGCGGAGTTCCGCGAGCGGGCAGAGTTGCTCCACTCACCCTCTCCTATTCCTAAGGAATGGTATGGGGGGTGCACTTGATGAAGGAGCTCTGCAGAGGGGGTGGGGACCTCCAGGCACACTCTGACGGCCCTCTAATACTGGCAGGCCCTGGGCACTCACACTGCATGAACTTACCAAACAAGCAGGAGAGAGGCTTGGAGGTGGCATCAGCCCGGAGCGCGCTGTGCATCAGGGCCATGATGAGCCCCTCTGAGGCCGGGTCCTACTTCCCTGGTCCCCGCTGAGCCCTAGGAAGCCCAAAGACCCACACACCACCGTCGGTCCCATTATAGGAAAGGCACCACAGTTGCCCTGAATGAGGCTGCCCGCCTTCGGCTCCTCGCTCCACCATCCGCCCTGGAGAACGGTCAGTGTTGCGGTCATAGAGCACCAGAGATCGCTGCTAGTGCTTACCCACCATCCAGAGTTGGAGCTCTCCCAGAACCCGTCCGAAGAGCAACTTTACAGGCATGTTGCAGCATGCCCCTGCCTGAAATCATCCTTGCCCTGCAGCAGCTTTGGTGGTGCAAGCTGCCGCCACGAGCCAACCGATCTGCTGAATGTCACAAAGGCACAGCTTCCGCCTGGACTGTCTCCCCTCTGAGTCCTACATCGTTAATCTGTGCTCCGGGATGCCGCCTGGGGGAGCTACGAAGGGGGCGAGTGTGACGAGCTGGGCTAAACCCTTATCTATATGTTTAGCATGCCGTTCTTTGAGGGGATGAGGGTGGCTTACAAGTACCCCCACCACAAATGTCAATGGATGCGCCAGTACCCATCTAGCATGTTATTTTTTGCTTACTAAATTCTAGATGCACATGTGTAAATTTAGTAATCTCTAACCATTTTTTTCTTTTGAGCATAAATAACACTTACACTGTTAAACTACTTGTCAAATATATTTTATTTTGAATATTATGAGCAATTTATGAACACACCATAAACATACCATATGTAGTACTTCAGTCCATTGTTAGTTGGCTCCTGCTGTCTAATTTTATAGCTCCATTTACTTATTTTATCAATAATTATCTGACCTGTCACGTACTAAGGTAATTTGTATTGTACTGTTGGAGCAAGTAAACTGCTGGCAAACCATAAATGTTCTGAACGCTCTTAAGATGAGCGCGATAGTCCCTGTAGACGAATCCTGAGCACAAGAGTGTTCACGTTGGGTGTAGTCCTCCATGACAGTGGACAATTATGGGGGCTGAAAAGGAATTGAAGTAGTTATTTACACCTAACATGTCCGCTCATTTGCTATACTGAAAACTCAACGTGCGCGGTCTAGTTGTTTTAGCGTGTTCCTGGATGTAAAGACCCCTGTCCATTCCTCCCCAAGTAGGGGGCCCATTGTTAAATACTCTAGGGACTTACTAATGAGCCTTAACAGACCAGACAAGACCCACAATTGCCCCCTGCTAGACTTACTAAGCGAGCCTAAAATATGCAAGCACTGCTCCCTAAATCTGCAGTTCACAAAAACCAGAGCCTGCGCCAGTGTCAACCAGGAAAGACCCCGACAGACACCTACAGCTAAGACCTTTTTGGGTATGCTCATCAACGCAAGGTCTCTCATAAAACATAAAATAGAATTTGCTGAAATGATGACTACTCATAAGATAGACATGGCTTTTGTCACCGAAACATGGGTGGACGGAACGTCCGACCCTGATCTGGTTTTAGCCATTCCTGCAGATTTCGCGATCCTCAGAGGTGATCGACCAGACAAACGGGGCGGGGTCTAGCCATTATCTATAAAGACTATTTGGCAATTAAGGGATCCACCACTGGAAGTAGCCCAGATTGCGAACTGCTATCTTTCAGAATTACCCTAAGCGAGAATTATACCTTTAAAGGACTCTTGCTTTATAGACCCCCGGGCCCAAAAAACAGCTTTTCGAACGTCATTAGCCCTTTTATTGAATATAGAATTGATACAGATGACTTTTCGATCTTGGGAGATTTTAACTATTCCTTACAAAAATTAGAGGACTACAATACAGCCTCTTTAGTGGACATGATGGCTAGTGTCTCCTTGAGACAGGTGGTCAAGCACTCTACGCACGACGCAGGACACACATTAGATGGCATTTTTACATCAAATCCTTTTTTGAAAGTCCTAGAGGTTCTGCCAATCACCTGGTCAGACCATAAAGCCATATTGTTTCAGTAACTACCACACATCACCTTGCCCCCACAATCCTCGCAGATCATTAAAAGGCTGCGATTGGAGGAATATTGACCCTCAGATACTGCGGTCATCCTTAACCAACGCAAAGCCTGACTTGACAACAGAGGCCAACTTGGCAGCCAGTAGATTCACCGACTGGATCAAAGCACAAGCCGACACCCTAGCCCCGGAAACAACCTTCTCATTCAGGCGAAAAAAACCTTCTGAACCATGGTTCTCTGACGCATTGAGAGTGCAGAAACAATTATTTAGAAAGTTAGAGAGACGGTGGAGAAGGAATTACAGTGTATCAGAAAAAACAATATATGCACAAACACTGACTGACTACAAGAAAATGATAATTGAAGAAAAAAGCAAGTATTTCTCAGCAAAAATTCTGCAGGCTATAAACTCTAGTAAAGAACTCTTTGCAACAGTCAAAAGTCTAGTTAAAATACCAGAATCAACTAGCATGGACAACAGCGAGGACTTTTGTAACTCGCTAGCACGATTCTTCAAGGATACGGTGGAGACCGTGTACAGATCCCTTACTGACAGAGACACCAATCACATTGGAAATACACCAGCTGTTACATCTTTCACACTATCCAATTTGTTGGTTTCCTTTGATCCACCGAATATAGAACAGATATCCCAGGTGGTCAGAACATCAAATTCTGGAGCGCCATCGGACCCATGCCTCCCTGAAATATTTCATCTTGCGCCGGATCTCATCAGTGAACTCGGTATAATATTCAAAGAGATCACCAGCTCTGGTACCTTCCCTGATTCCTGGAAGACAATCTCGATCCTGCCTCTCTTAAAGAAACCCAATTTGGATCCAAGGGATACCAGCAGCTACAGACCAATTTCCAGTATACCTTTCCCGGCTAAGGTTCTGGAAAAATATTGAACTTTCAGCTTTCATATCATCGGCGGATCTGCTAGATCCCTCGCAATATGGTTTCCGAAAAAAGCACAGCACGGAAACGACCTTAGTCATGGCAGCTGAAGAACTCCGAGCAACCCTGGACACAGGTGGCAAGGCCGCACTGATTTTATTAGATTTTTCTGCGGCTTTTGACACCGTGAACCATAATATACTGATCAGAAGGCTTTCAGACACAGGGGTAAAGGATTCTGCCCCTTAAACTGATTAAATCCTATTTGAGCAATAGGTTTCAGTACGTTCAGCTCAGAACATCCTCCTCAGAGCATTTTAGGATTCCCTGTGGTGTACCTCAAAGCTCTTCATTGAGCCCTACGTTATTTAACCTTTATGTGACCCCCTTGGCTGAAATAATTAGGCAGTTTGGCTTCTCCGTGATATCCTACGCAGACGATACCCAGTTAGTGGTGTCTATCTCTAGTAATGTGGAGGAAACAGCAGACCGATTTAACCGCTGTATGTCCCAGGTGAATCAGTGGATGAGCTCGAACTGCCTGAAGCTGAACGGGGGAAAGACGGAAGTACTTTTGCTGGGTTCCGACACTTCCTTTTGGTCGCATAGGTGGTGGCCAGCCGGTCTGGGAGATTTTCCGGTCCCAGTCAAGAAGGTGAAGAATCTGGGGTCATTTTCGATGACAATCTAACCTTTTAACACCAGATCAGCAAGCTCTCTTCCACTATCTTCTTTATTCTGAAGACCATTAAGTTTGTTCCTTCATAGCACCGAATTCCGTGAAAACAATGGTGACAGTTTTAGCCCTGTCCAGACTAGATTATGGAAATTCCCTTTATATGGGCCTGCAAAAGCAGCATTTACTTAAGCTGCAACGTTTGCAGAATGCAGCAGCCAGATTGCTGCTGGACATTCCTAAATTCCAGTCAATCTCCCAAGGACTAAGAAAGCTGCACTGGCTCCCAGTGGAAAAAAGGATAACATTCAAATCCTTATGCCTAGCATTTAAGGCATTGCATGGGAATGGTCCTCAGTACCAGAAACAACACCATACCTGGTATTTACCTGTCAGAAATCCAAGGACAGCACAGAGAAAACTCCTACAAACCCCCAGATTCAACAAAGCTCGTTGGGATGGAAGAAGCTTTATTCTGGGGACAGTAAAATCTTGGAATTCACTCCCGACTGACATAAAAAACAGCCCAACATTGCTCTCCTTCAGAAAGGCACTAAAATCTTGGCTCTTAGCTAACTAAAATTTTTCACTTTCACTTTTTTCCGGCACTTTACTGCGCAGTGCCTAGACGCCCTTGGGCAATCGAGCGCTATACAAATTCTCAAATCAAATCAAGTGTAGTGAGTGACGCGTGCCCGTCTTTGGACTTCGTGTGTTCTTTTAGCATGAATTTCCCACGATCTGCCCTGCTTGTCTCCCCCTTGCTGCAGCACCCGACCCAAGCAACAGGGACTTACTAAACTCTTGGGCTCCGTCCTGGCTCCAGTCGTTCTTGAAGAACCGCTCACAACAAGTATTTCTACGCCCTTACGTCTCCTCTCAGAAACCCCTTGTTTGCGAGGTACCCCAGGGTTCAGCATTGAGCCCTCTACTATTTAATGTATACCTGGCTCCTCTTGCGACGCTGGTTGAGACATGGGGAGTGAGAGCGGTCTCCTACGCTGATGACACTCAGCTGGTGTTCTCTTTCAAAGAACACTCGGAGGCTGCCTTTGTCAAGTTCAAGCAATGCCTGAAAAACATCTCGGCCTGGATAACTGAGAATAGCTTAAAGCTTAATGCCGAGAAAACAGAGGTCTTATTCTTCAGCCAGTCAGCACCTCCACCTTCTAATCTATGGTGGCCCTCAGAGCTGAACCCACCACCGAACCCGGTGGACTCGGCCTGAAATCTGGGGTTTAAATTTGACAATGACCTCTCTTGTAAGACCCAGGTTCGCCATGTCTCCTCTATATGCTTCTGGAAGTTATGAGCTTTGAGAAAATTCTTACACTTCCTTCCGGAGGACTGCAGGAAGACAATGGTCCATGCATTGATCACTTCCCAGTTGGACTACTCGAACAGTCTATCTAGGGCTGCCAGCTTATCTGGTCCGCAGATCATACAAAACGCTGCAGCCAGATTAATTAGGAATGTGCCGCTCCGCCATCACATCTCCCCACATTTGCGGCACTCCTCCATTGGCAGCCTGTCAATAGGAGGATCGAGTTCAAGGCGCTCACTTTGGCCTATAGAGCCACCATAGATCAGGGCCCGGGCTATCTGAGGCAGAGACTACAAAGATACCATCAAGATTGTGTCCTGAGATCTAACCAACTGCGACTGCTCAGGGTTCCTCGCATTCTTAAGGCCAGGATAGGTGGCAGAGCATTTGTGGTGAGAACTGCGAAACTCTGGAATGCTATGCCCCTTCTTCTCCGCATGATGGAGCCAGAACAGGCCTTTCGGAGGGCACTAAAAACTTGCCTTTTTAACCTTCCTTTGATCCACCCACTTGTTTTCCTAACTGTGAATCTGCAATGTAGCGCTGAGACACCTCCGTTGGAGGTAGCCGTGCGCTTTCTAAACCACATTTTCTTTCTTTCTTCTTTCTGGGCTGGCCGCTTTGTTTCCTGCAAGTAGCGTCTGTGCCTGTACAGAGGACAATATGCACCCAGCGGTCCAAGCAGCAGCAAAAGAGGTCTGAACTAGTGATGGGTGCCGGTAAACTCCGCTACACTGTGTAGGCTGAGTTTTTGCCAAACTCCGCCTTCCAAGCGGAGAGACAAAAACTCTGTGAAATCCGCTGGCGGAGCGGAATTTACCGCCCACCACTAAAGAGAACATGAGGATGGACGAGCTTTGGGTGCTCAAAGAAGAACTGCATAGGAAAAGTACTACCAAGGTTTGCCATTGCCGATCATGTAAATTTGATTATGGTTTGTGAAGTAATTAATTTCCTGCCATTGGATGTAGTCAGGCTTAAGCAATGGCTGTATACAAACAGAATATGCTAAAGCAGGGACTTCTGTATGTCAAACGTCTACTAGAATATTTAAGAGAGCATGAAATGAATTTCACTTGTCAAGGAGAAATTAAACCAGTAAAAGGTGGAGTGTGAGCCTCTCACAATAGTTTAAAAGTATTGTAATAATCAGCTGCATAAAATAATGCTCTAAGATCTTATAAGACCAGCATGCATATTTTCCTTGAGTCACCAATAGTCAACATATTGTCCCACAGTCGGGGCCAGATGATACTATAAGAACTGAAGGTAGGTGTATCTGGGGGCGAGCACCTTTGACAGTCAGCCCTATCTCCAAAACGACGTGGCTAGACAGCCTGCCCATGCCACATCCATGCCTTTAGTAATGGATACCAAACCAATTGACAGAGCAGGGAATCTGCGGATGAAAAAGTAAAATTTTACATGTAGTGCTGTAGATTCACCAGCTGTGCATACTCATGCCATGTAGTGTTGGACTCGAACTTATTGGCTCCATTGTTAGATTGTTTTTCCGCATGGTGGGTGAGGATGGAAATGAAGCGTAGATTAGGCAGGAAGGAGTGTTCAGCAAATGTTTCCCCGTTATGGGCAGTAAAACAACAGCTCAAAAGACTTGGCTACTATGCAGATTTATCTGCAACACATCGCTGGGGAAGAATGAGGTAGGAAAGGTGCAGGGATGTCCCTGCAATTGAAAAGGGGTTTTTGTCAACTGTCCTGCATTCGTGTGAGCGTGGCTCACTTCAAAAGTGCCCAGGAATGACCCCTACGTTTCTAACAGTTAACATCCCTGACTGGCAGCTCTCATCCTCACCTTCAGTTCTGTCAGCTTTGCATATAGAGGAGTCTCAAATGGATTCCTGACTGCACACTGTAAGATACGTACTGCTTGCTCTCTCTCTCAGCCACACAGAACGAAAAAGCCTGTTCTCCATATCCCTTATTGATGGCTTGAAGCACCTGACATTTAAAGCAGGAGAGGCCACTCTTTAATTGAAGGCGATAGGTAAAATGCTTGTTCCTTCTGCTATAAACAGTTGCTTCCAGTGCTGCCAGTTCTTCCCAGTGTGGTGAGATGGTTGTAGTCATTCATTAAAGAGGGGTACACATGGTGTATCCCCCCCAACCCCCCCAAACCGCAAATCCCCGCTCTGGGTCTCATACCATTTTGCAGCAGCACTCAAAGGCCCTCCGAACACACAGATAATTATGGTGTGAGCGGAGGCAAAAAATCTGAAATTTCCAGAGAAATGCTGCAAGGTGAACTCGAGGTAGGCATTCAAGCTCTACTCAGCATGGCATGGGGAGGTTTCTATTCCAAGGTGTATAAAGCACGTTCTTTGCTCATTTTTGCTTTGAGAGTTGATTCTTTTTAGAGCTATAATTTCCATACCGAATTACTGGGTGACGTCACTTGCCTCAAGAAGGGGGGCGCAGTAGTGCATAACTCTACAGTGACATGTGGTGAAGAATGAAGTTACGGTAACAGCAGAGGTCTCTCATTAAATGTGACATATTTGTGACAGACCACTGTACAAGGGAAAAACAATTTGAAGACACATATGCTTCAAGCTGTTCACTAAGTCCTAAACCTACAAGTACAAAACCTGAGTAAATCTTCCACTGACCCTAAACTATACATTTTCAGCAATGCAAAGTAGGCTGGATCTACAGACTACGGACTGTACTGAGAAAAGAAATATTACTTAGGAGCATTTGCAGTCTATAGTTTTCACAATAGAGGCAGTTCTAGTCCCTGTGATCACATTTAAGACTCTTCGGAAACATCTTGCTCTTGAACTTGAGCCTTTCCGGAGCTGGCCGTCACATTTTGAGATCCTAACTGTGGATGCAGAGGCCTGCCCTCTGCTTGAAAGAGAAGAATGGACCACAAGCACACATTCACGCAGAGGGACTCATCACCGGGCATCGTGGAATAGTGGACCTCAGAATCTGACCTGGCTTGTCCACAAGGAGACATTCAGGACGACAAAGGCTTGATTGTTCCCAGTTTTCCTTTGCACACTGGAAACTGCTGGAACAGGACGCAGGCACAAAAGATTACAAAGTAGAGGATGGTGTAGAAAACAAAAGATAAATCTCTGCGATTGGCAATCTACTGATTTTTAGTGGCTACACCAGCTCTGGGATTAAGAAAGTCTGCATGAACATGGCCCTTCACTGATCATTTGTATTATAAAGACTGGTGCAATTTTAATCCGAAGATCAGAATAAGGCGTGCCTCTTCGCATAATAGCCCATAAGAGATGTACCCTCCAGTCCTTTTAAAAACATGGCAGCGTAATATCTTCATGTATCGAAGTACATTTAGGGCTGCTGTGAGCTCCGTAATGTTGGTAAGATGTTGGAGGAGGTACCAAACTATGGAAGGATGACTTGAACAGGCTTTTCCATTGCTTCTGGTAGGTTAGTGATGCCACAGAAGAAGGGTTTCGGGTGGATTCATTATTTAAGCCGACAAACACATGCCTTCAACCACGAGATCTAATGGGCAAACAGGATCCAACCACAAGAGAGATAATACTATTACAATCCATTAACTCTGACCTGACTGATCTAACCACCAAGAGTCAGTCAATAAAGCAGTTAGGAGAACAATGGAAGATCTGCCTAATAGGGTGACACGAGTGGAGCAGGGCATGCTTAAAGGAGACTGTGTCAGCCTCCTTGTGTGTTTTTAGAGAACAGCAAAAACTCTTGTTGTCGGGTCAGTGCCATTTCAGCAACAAAAATATGCACCATCATCAAACCAGAAACAGTTCAGAGTCTTGAGAATGGCCAAAGGGGCATCAAAAATGCAGAAAGGGATGACCCCTCCTGATCGAGGCAATGTCTTGATCAATGGTGACCAAACTGACCAGCAACCTGCTGAGTGGGCAAGAGGGCCACTCTAGGTGACTGGGCTTCAAATTAACTACTAGAAGCGCAACTGATGCAGAAGTGGAAGGTAATACTGCACTGTAGACTGAGATCACTCAGAGCTAGAATATTAAGAGCAACTGACCAGAAGAAGGCGCTTTTATGTTGCAGAGCACTGTATCGTTATATACCTTAACTTCATTGATGGTGAAAAGAAAGCACCAGGTCTTGGAAATCTCAGCATGTGACAACAACCCAAAAATACTCACGATGGCTCATCAGGGGAAGAACTGTCAAGAGCTTTCCCAGAAGGGACAAAGAGGGTTGGTCCTGGAGAAGCCTGAATACTTTAGATATCTGCCCTCCTTCGAGTGATATTTTGATGCTCAATGACTAGAGATATGATAATGTTTTAACCATACTTGTTCCTCAGGTCACTCCGCTTTATTTATTTCCGCACAGTACCTAGTTTTTGGGGTGGCAAGGTTATTTAAGTACTGTGTGGGTAGAGCATAAATAAGGTTCAAGGGTTGATATCAGTGTTTTCTACTAAATCTGAAGGGGTTTGAAATTTAAGTTCACCTCGCTGAGTTGGAGATATGCGGACATGCTCTGCATGCTAGTTTTGGAAATGATTCCAAACTATGTTTGAAGGATAATCCCCTTGTGGAATGTACGCCACCTCACCAGCTCTCTGGTGCAGGAAATTCCAAGGTGGCATTTCCCTCTATACTTAGAACTTCCTTTAGAAATGTGATGATTGTTCATTATGACCACATTCTAAATAAATTCATGGCCAAGTATATTCGTCTTTAACATTTTGTAACTTACTGGACCACAACAAAAATAATTAAAGAGTTAATCTTCGTAGATATCAGAACAAGCAAATGTATGGCGTTGTGCCTGCTCTACATTAAACATCTGTATGTACAGCAGATGTTATTGCTTCCTGTCAATTTCCAAACAATTCAATGTTCCGGACTATTAAAAATGAAAATGCCAGCTATTTTGAGCACAAAGTATTTATATTTTCCCACCAAAGATTAATTTATTTAAATTTTAAGTTACAATCTAATTGCTTTTCATTTCTTTCAATAGTATTGTCCCCCAGCATAGAAGAGCTCTTTTTAATTCCGTAGATGCAGTATGGGATATATTGCCAGAACGAAAATGATAGTAATATTTTCTCTAAAACAAGGCTAATGTTGTTTAGGTTGGCAGACTATGGATCACGGCCCACTGTCTCTTTTTTGATGAATACGTTATCAGTTGGGATTGAAGGTCAATGATGACTAGCAGCGTTCCATTATGGGACGCTGCAATTTCATGTGCACTAAAGACAACAAGCATTAGCTATATAGGAACCCCTATGACGACATGAATTTCACCTGCAGATACCGGGAGTATACACACGATTAAGGCCAAAGACTAAATTCTTTACTTTTCTGCACATAAAATGGATCTACTGTCAAAATGGTCGAAATCAAGTAAGTATTACACTCAGTAGATGGTTTATTCTCAATTCCTTTCTGGCTTTCCAGATCCTTTGAATATTATGTGTGAGAGAAAAGAAGCTTTCAATTGCCTCATTATCACATAGAAGGGAAAAGGAGAGGCGTGCACACTTTGGAGACCACTGCATATCTACAGTAAATCAATACAGGGTGCGAAACCCCGACAGATTAATGCTACCTATCTTAACAAGATTTCATATGAATTTATCTATGAAGTAGCACAATGACAAATCTTCAAAATCTTGTAGAGCATCAGAAAAAGAGAGATCGAGTTAGGATCAAAGTGAGTCTACACATTCAGTCAATTATGCAGGTGTCTTGTACAAATCCAGAGTTGGAACTCAAACCTAAAATGTTCAAAACAGTGGAGTTTTTTTCACATGCATTTTGGATTATCTCAGAGTAAAAGTATTCTGGAGGAAATTTGCTGCATTTCAGGTGAATCAGGCTTGAACATATTTATTGGTCAGTCAGTATTAACCAGCAAATAACTACATGGCATACTGGATTTTACATTCTTCTACAGAAGTGCACTGGGGCACGATCCTCAGTGTTTGATGCCAAATTACATGTGTTGTCATCAGTTCTCATCTAAAGTTCATAAAGCACATAAAAAGCTGGGGCCATCCAAGTTGTTCTTCAGGAACTCCTTTGATTGCTTTAGCCACCATGGAATTATAGACCCTGAGGCTATTTCAGTGGCATACGCTGTGCTTTGTAACTCAAACTCATCTTCATACATTTGCAGATATCATCTTTGCTGTCCACCAAAGCTCACTCCCTTGCTTAAAGATGTCAGACACTCAAGCACTATTAGCATTACCCATTGCCGAAGGTCACTCACCTTACTTCTAAGCCACCACCTCACAGTCAATTAAAAGCAAGCTGATCTTCCGCCAGCAAGTAAGGGTTTATAAAGAGTCAAATCCGTTAGACAGCGCAGTCTAACATGCAATCAGCAACTGTGACTCCAGCCATGTGATACAACGCTAAGCCATTACCACCAACTAATCACAAACACGTTGTAAGGGTGGGGACTGGGGCTAAGAGCCAGATGTACTTCTTGCACTGTGTCTGTCAATCCCAACCCTCATACACAGCAAGATACTTTAATTTCACACACCCTCGCTGCCATTTCCAGGATTCTCATCCACAACTCACACCCCCAAGATCAACATTTGCTAAGTTTTTAGCAAAGTGACCACATTTCACACCCACTTGCAGAGCAGATCACATGCTTAACACACACTCTGTAAGTACCACTTGCTCTGGACATCACTGAAATCGTACTCGCACACAATATTGATGTACTTCAGAATCTTCATCCCAGAAACATCTCAACCTACATAATCGAATAGCCGAGACATTCTCTTCTGCAAAGGATACAAGATAAATTGCACGGATCACACTCAAAAGATAGAATGAGGCCGCTCCCTCTTGCTGCCGGTTTTGTCCCCTCGCATTGGTGCCT
This sequence comes from Calotriton arnoldi, assembly GCA_963921515.1. Lineage (NCBI taxonomy): Eukaryota > Metazoa > Chordata > Amphibia > Caudata > Salamandridae > Calotriton > Calotriton arnoldi. The sequence goes on from CAWUFW010003475.1 coordinate 984,124, forward strand.
GATCCTTTGCTTTGCTGTTTTGCTACCCTCGGCGCCCACTTCCCTTGCACTTGTGCATTTTTACTTTTGTATAGTCTGTTCCTATGCCTGATTCTTCTGTACTCTTTTGCATTTGCTGCTTTTGTTCCTGTATTTGCTGTTCTGAATTGTATTCACTGTATATGCATTTGCTGTTTTTGTGCCCCCTGCTCGCTTCCTGCCGTTTTTCTCCCTCCCGCCTCCCCCACCCACCACCTCCCAGCGACCCTCCCAGCTCCCAAGAACTACTTAATGAAGGTTGCATCGCGTCAGCGCGTCAGCGTACCAAAGGCAAGCCCGTCTACCGATCTGTGACCTGCACCGCGCCCAGCGCCAGGACCCTGGCCATCCAGCCACCCACAGGTACTCTGGCGTAGAACTCCGAAACCTGGATCCCAAACACCACAATAGCTGCATTGCATCTCTTCGACCAACGGTAGGACCGTTCACCTGTCGCCGCTGTCTTTTCACCTGCAACGCAGGACCTTCCACCCTCACAAAAACCTGCGCCACGCCCACTTCTCTGACCACGACCACCCCACGTCCACTCCGATGCCCCTTGCTCAACGCCCGATCTCTCTGAAAACACGCCACCGAAGTCTGGGACACCATCTTCACCCTCGCCCCAATGTGATTTTCATCACAGAGACCTGGCTCAACTCCTCCTCTGCTCCAGATTTTGCCCAACAGCTACAAGATGACACACCAGCATTGCACCAACAAACACGGAGGAGGCATCACCATCATGCACAAAGAAACAATCCACTGCACCACCACTGAAGAGGATAACACACCAATCATGAACCACCTCAACTTCCAACTCCACACTAACGACAGAACGATGATTAGAGGCACCCTAGCCTACAGCGCCTCCAGGACCACACACTGGGTTCTGTGACGCCATCACTGACTTCATCGCACCACAAGCCATCGAGTCCAAGCACTACATCTTCCTCGGTGACCTCAACTTCCACCTGGACGACCCCACAAATACAAACTCCACCAACCTCCTGGAACGCATGGGCAACATCAGCCTCACCCAGCTGGTCACAGACCCCACACACACATCAGGACACACACTGGACCCAATCTTCACGGCCAGCAACAGAGTCCAAAACAGCCATGCCACAGAATTCACCTGGACCGACCACTCTATTGTCCACTTAACCCTCACAGGATCATCGTGCACTGCTGCCAGCCTCCCCCCAAGCCTCCCTCTGCAGCTGGAACAAAGTGACACAGACCCAATGGAGTGGTGCCCTCAACACCACCCAGCCTGACCCTGCAAACAACTTGGAACAAGCAGTCCAGAACTTCATCACCTAGATCACCAACGCCGCCGACCTAGTCGCACACATCAAACCAGCCAACACCTGTAGATCCACCAAACAAGCCAGCTAGTACGCACCAGAACTCAGGACACTGAAACACAGCTGCAAACAGCTGGAGAAAAGATGGCGCACCAGCAAGACATCACAGACTGAGCCACCTTCAAGTCATCTCTCAACAATTACCACGTACTCCTCAAAGACGTGAAAAAAAGACACCCTAACGAACCGCATCGAAGCAAGCGCCAACCACACCAAGGAACTCTTTAGCATCGTCAGAGTTTTCTCGTGTCCAACGGCCACCGAGAATACGATCCTTCCTTCACAGGAACTCTGGCGCTCTTGTGAAACATTTCCACAGCCAGATATCCACCATCTACAGGAACCTTGAAAAATCCAAACCACCGACCTCCACAGCCTCCTCACTTCAATGGAAGCCTCTCCTGACCAGCCACTCACTGCAGGGGGAACAGCTTACCACACAGAACACCACAGCCATCATGAACTCCATCACACTCAGGAGTACCCAAAGACCCCTGCCCCTAAAGCCTTTTCAACCTCAGAGGCAAGGATATCAGCAGCAATCTCACCACCATCCTCAAAGCATCCATCACCACAGCCTCCTTACCCGACACATTGAAACATGCAAAAATCAGAGCTCTCCTCAAGAAACCCTCTGCCAACCCCAGTGAACTTCAGAAGTGCCAACCCCAGCGAACTCCAGAACTATCGACCCATCTCGCTGCTCCCTTTCCCCGCCAAAGTCGTCGAGAAGGCCATCAACCAGCAGCTCACAGAACACCTGGAAAGAAACAACCTGCTCAACGCCTCGTAATCAGATTCCTGTGCTAAGCACAGCATCGAGACCACCCTGATCGCCGCTAACATGTGCACCCTCCTCGACACGGAGAAATCAGCAGCCCTGATCCTCCTCGACCTCTCTGCAGCGTTCGACACCGTATCCCACCACACTCTCATTAAGAGACTGCACCACATTGGGATCCAGGGAGACACCCTAAGGTGGATTGCTGTGTTCCTCATGGGACAAACTCAGAGAATCTGCCTACCTCCCTTCACCTGAGAACCCAAGAGCATCATCTGCAGCTTCCCTCAAGGTTCATCCCTCAGCCCCAGCCTCTGCAACACCTACATGACACCTCTAGTCAACATCGTCAGAACCCACGATCTCAACATTATAGCCTACGCCCACGACACTCAGCGCATCCGCTCACTCTCAGCAGATCCCACTGGCACGAAGACCAATTTCCACAACTGCATGAAGAATGTTGCCGAGTGGATGAATGTCAACTGTCTGAAGCTCAAAACTGACCAGACCGAATTGCTGATCTTTGGCAGCAACTCCTCCCTTTAGAACGACACCTGGTGGCCCGCTGAACTCGGACACACTCCCACACCGACCGACAACGCCTGCAACCTCGACAGCAAACACCATGAAACAACAGATCAGTGCAGTCTCCTCTGCCTGCTTCCACACTCTCCACATGATCCGGAGAATCTTCAAATGGCTCCCCATCAGCATGAGAAAAACCATCATTCAAGCCATAGTAACCAGCCGGCTGGACAACAGCAACGCACTGTACGCATGAACCACTACCGAACCCATGGGGAGACTCCAGACGATACAAAACGCAGCGGGCAAACTCATCCTCAGCCTGCCCAAATGGACCCACATCACCCGCACCTTAGGAACCTCCAGTGGCTCCCCTTCCAGAAAAGATGCAATTCAAGATACTTCACACCTACAAAGCCCTCCACGACCTAGGACCAGCATACATCAACCACCGCCTGAACTTCCACCAACCATCCAGAGATCTTCGCTCCGCCTCCCTTGCCCTTACACAGACAATGCTCATCTGCCGGAACCACAGTGGAGGTCGTTCCTTATTCTAACTCATCGCCAAGTCCTGGAACGGCCTTCCCCTCCACCTCCGGTAAGCACCCTCACTGGCGGAATTCAGGAAGAGACTCAAGACCTGGCTTTTCGACAGAGCCTAGCAACCTAGCGCCTGGATACCTGCACGGGTGATTAGCAGCACTTTACAAATACTGATTGATTGAGGCCTAACCAACATCCATACGTCCTCATGCTCAATCAAAGACTATAAAAAACTCAAGACAATTGAACTTTGCACCTGCCACTTTCAACCTACTCTACAGATCACATGGAATATATATTCAACTACCTTACCACTTTAAGCATTCATTCACACTTACAACATATTTCTTGATAACTACCACTTTTCTGTCTATTTAACCACATAGAAAATGAAAGAAAATGCCATCATCCTCCTCGACACTGTCAAAACCACTAAACACTTCAATGAGCCTACCCACACCAAGGCAGAATGGATATGGACTTGGATGTGGAGGATAAGGATATGGTTTTTGTCACCGCACAGCTTTGTTCAGAAATATTTAATATAAGCTCAGATATTATGCAACAAGTTTCATTTCTCCTATGCATGTCACCCTTCATCAACCAGCTCTTTTTTTTTACAAATGTCTTCAAATTAGTGGTTGTGTCCTAGCCATGCAAGTGTCTCACAAGTTAATTCCCCACAAAATGGGTCCTTGAAATGACCTTTTGCAAAAACCAGAGAGCCTTTTTAGTTAAAAAATAAAAATTTAAAAATCCCTGCAACTGTGGCTCAGTAGTTAATCTTATTATATACATTGTCAAAAAGTGCCTCTGTGTGTGTTCACCCCATTTTTTGCTGAACAGTATTTTTCGGATTTGAACTGCACACTGGGACACTGCTGTCTAGACCAGTGTATGTGCTCTGACCCTAAAACATGGTATAAATGACTAATCCCAATGGTCACATTTAACTTCACAGTAAGGCCATTGTATCAGGTGTTGGAAAACATTTATAAAGCCATAATGGCCAGCACCCCTGCTTATATTGCAGAGAAGCTCACCAACTCTGTTAGCTCTCAGGACACTTGCAGCCTGGTCACCATCAGTCTTGGGGCTAAGTGTAAAAAAGAAAAAAACAAAGCATCAGACCTTTTCCATCTATGCACCCAGAATGTGGAACCATAAGGATCACCCCAACATTGCTCCAATTTAGGAAAGAGTTGAAGACACGCCAATGTAAAGAACACTACATCACAATGCGGTAACAATCCAAACCATCTACTTTTCTTATCAGTAGTTGACTGTGCGCTTGTGTTTAACCCTATACAGTGTTCTAAGCCTTTTTGGCCAGATTTGCGCTGCAAGCATACATACCCAAATGCAGAGGGTCAGCATTTTTCACATGGTGAAATCATCCTAGAACTCACCACAATTCTTAAAATAAGTATATCGCTATTAACAAATGACCAATACTGTGACTAAAGTCTTTGATCACCCTTTCCATATGCACTTTCGGTAAGCTGCAAACCAGACTTTTAAAACAATGCATTTTAATTGGACAAAGATGGAAAAAAAATCTACCAACAATGCTTCTTATAACCTTCACCAAAATAGTTATATGAAAAAACGCTGCATGTTAACTGATTTTGTGAATTTAACACCAAATGTTAAGGGTCCAATTTACAAAAGCAATATTATTCAAGATGGAGGGCAATCCCAGGTAGGTGGTGACTCTACCCTGGTCAATATATTCCTGGCCGTGCCCTTCCTCATCGATAACATTGCTTAATCACACTATACTTGTACTGTAGAAATCTCATGCCTGTTCGTTACACGTTATACCATTGTATATGAGGTGTGCTTGGAATGTTGGGAAAGAGTTGCTGTGGGGAAAAGTTTCCAAGGTCACTGTATTAAGGACACTTGAAATAAATTACTGTCTCCTGCGTTATTACTATAATCCACTTGTCTTCTTCATTGAGTCCACCTGTTGTCATCTTCTGCTAACAGATTACCCAGCATGTTTTCCAGTACTCTTTCAGCTTCTCCTACGAAGTGAAGAAACGTCTTCTACTACCTGACGTTAGTTAAGATAAAGTGTGTCCATTGTTTTTGAAATGTTCCACTACTAAAGATTTTAGATGTTTTGTTCTGATATATTTATAGATAGATTTATTTTCAGTCCATCTCAATGTAGCAAATCTTTTTGTCTGACACACGTTTTATAGAAAAATGCAAATTCCTAGGGCAACTCAAGCATAAATAACAAGCATTGGAAATGCAATAGGTCTCGCCTTTGTTCAAGTTAAAGCAATTTGCTTTGCTAATGGTATTGTTTTATATCTGTGTATTAATCAGTGTATGTTTGTGATATGTTGTGATTTTATGTTTTTAGAATTGTATTTGTTAGCTGTGTAGTAGTTTAAAGCATAGTTTAGTAGGAGAGGAGCAGTGTTTAAGATTTGGGAAGGAGAATTATTAGAAGAATAGCATGAGGGTTAATGAAGTATAGTGAGGATTAGAATACTATGTGGCAGAAGAAAGGTGCGCGGGTATTAAATAGGGAGAAGGAATGAAGTGTGGATGAGTTTAGTGTTGTTTTGAATGTAGGAAAATGTGGAGAGCAGTATGAGGTATATTCGTATTGTAAATGACAGTGCTTTTTAAAAACCAAAACATAAATAAAAGGCATTGCCATTTACAATGGCAATAGCTCAAAATCGTGTACTTGCGAGACCTGTTGCATTGTAAATGGCAATGCCTTTTATTTATGTTTTGGTTTTTAAAAACAAATAAAAAGCACTGTCATTTACAATACGAATATACCTCATACTGCTCTCCACACTTTCCTACATTCAAAACAACACTAAACTCATCCACACTTCATTCCTTCTCCCTATTTAATACCCGCGCACCTTTCTCCTGGCACATAGTATTCTAATCCTCACTATACTTCATTAACCCTCATGCTATTCTCCCAATAATTCTCCTTCCCAAATCTTATCATCACCACCACCAATTGGGAAGTACGTCACCGCAGCTGCTCTCTCACTCTCAGCATGTAAGAAGGTGACCCTGGACGGCTGCAGGAACCCTGTGACCCCAGCCTAGAGAATGTGCTGTGCTGGCCTCTCTCACACCAGGTGAGCTGCTTTGATCGACGCGTGGCTGCCAAGGCGCTGTGTCGTGCCTTCACCCAGCCTGAGCATGGCATTTTAACCCGCATCACTTTGAACACTGAGCTTTGCAACTCTACTAATTGGAAAAGTGAGTGTGCAAGTCCATTTATGCAACGTGGTGTTGGTTAAAAAGCCTGGACTTGCATAACAGGTCATACATACGGGGCACTGAGTAACAGAGAGCTTTTCACATTACAAGAGGCCAAATCACCATATATGAAATTAATTCAGCATTAGTGAGGGTGGAAGAGAGAAGGAAGTGCTAGGGCAAGAGAGAGGGACAAAAAGGAGGAAGAGCGTGACTGGAGTTAGACTAAAAGGAGAGAGTGGGAAGACGGAGAGAAAGAAAAAAAATACAAATGAGGGCTCGGTGGGGTGAAGATAAAGACAGAGGAAGGAGCGAGGGAAAGGCACAGGGTTGAGTAGGGTGGGAGATAAACGTAGGAGGGATGGAACAGAGAGTAGAGACCAGAGGAGAGGATATGATTGGAGGAGAAAGATGAAAAGACACACGGAGGAGGGGAAGAGATAGAATAAACAGAAAGACTCACCTAGCGGGCTCCCCTGGTTGCCCCAGGCGCTCAGATTCCATGCAGCGCCTCTCTGCTCCGCTTTCCCTCCAAGCACTGCTGCTCCGGAACCCCTGCGAAATAGTTTACCTGAAGGAGAGGGGAATCTGTCCAGGGCCAGGCTCAACTTCAGCAGACCGAAGCAGCGCCGTTCTGAGCTGCGTTGCTGCCGTCACAACCTAACAGGATCTCAAGCGCAGAGAGGGGGGCGGAAACAAAGGGAACTTGGACAACGGGAGGGGGACGTGAGCATGGAAAACACAGACCACGGGAGGGGTTCGGGAATAAATGGAACGCGCGCGGACAACGGGAGGAAGGAGAACACGGACAACGGGAGGGGGGTGGTAAAGTAAAGCACAACACGGAACGCGCGCGGACACCGGGAGGGGGTGGGAGGAAGGAGAACACGTGGTGGTTTAGGTGGTGCCTAAACAGGCACTTTCAGAAGATAACCAGATTGCATAAGTTGTGTTATTCGATGGACCAACTACCGTGGAGTCAGCAGCCGAACGCCGTCTGAATCTCAGGCGTTCGGCTCCTGACTCCACGGTAGTTGGTCAATTGCGTAACACAACTTATGCAATCTGGTTAACTTCAGAAAGTGCCTGAATCTTCACCTGGGAATGCAAAATATACGCTGGCTGATCAAACCACCATATATTCCAGTCTCATGGCCTCGTACACTTGATGGGCAAGTTCTTTCATCCGTGCGTGCCAGAGGACCTATTTTCATTGTCATTATTCTGTCCAAGTGACTTGCCTCTTTTGGGCATCCCGATCCTTTTTTCGTGGCTCTTCCTGATGAAGGCACTGCTATGCCGAAACGCGCATAGACACCAGACACTATCTGAATTGTAGCCACTGATTGATGTTGGAATTATTTACCAGTTCGATTCTATTATTAGAATTAGGCGTTCTTGCCATCTAAGACGACATCACATGTCAGAGTACGCATAGATTGAACATCATCACAAATGAGAATTGGCTCTACATATGTATATATAACTTGTTTGTCTCAATTCTATACTGTGATGCCAGAGTGAATGCTGATATTATTGTGGTGTGTCTGTGGACGATTTTATTGTTTTCATCATTCATATTTATTGTCTTGTCTTAATAAAAGTAAATTTTGTACTAGTTGTATATAATCTTTGTGTGTTTTTTTTTTTTGTCCCTCTATGTGAAAGTATTGTATTGCTGACACATTTTTATTTATGCTTGAGTTGCCTTAGGAATTTGCATTTTTCAATTTTTCCCTGCCTAGAGGAACTTCCTACCAGTAGCAGTGGGCCCTTTTTCCATTTACATTCACACGTTTTATAGAATACATGCCCAACGAATAATGTACATTACAGACCGGCTTTCACATTTTATATTAATCGCTCAGCCAGTACATTGTTCTGGGAGGAATTCATTTTTTGGCTCTCTTTAATTTGCCACAAATGTATGTAGCACTTTTGGTATACACACATTGAGTTGTTTAGGAAACTCTTTCATAGTTTTTCATCTTCTTCCCTGTGTTCGCTTAATAGACAGTTTTATTTGTATTAATAGAGTATTTGTTGAAAAATGTGACCCATTTCTCCTCTCTTTGACTCTGTCTTAGTCATAATGTGACCCATCCTCCTGTCTTTGATTCTCTAAGGCAACCGATTGCTTTCTCTTTTTTCAGTGACTTTCATTTTGCTTCCTCTTGCCAAGGAATGGTTTTCAATTGTTGAACCAACATGGTTTATGCTTGTAAATATTTCACTTATTCAGAATGTATTCTATTATATTACAACATTTGACAATGGGCTGCCCTCGTATAAGGCTTATCGGATGACTATCTGTATGCAAGCATAACAGTCCTTTTATATAAACTTTGGATTCAAGCATATTATTCTTGGACTTAGTTTATGGTCTAAATACCGGATTTGTGCCCTTCCAATAGTCCGTGTGAATTGAATCCTTACAGCATTGCTACTGAGCTCTGTTAGAAACATTGGTAGTTTATTCTGTTCACATTTCCATACACCTAATATGTTGCTTACGCAACACTACTAAGGTCATAATTTACCTTTTAATAGCTTCTGTTGCAGTAAATACTTGGTCTCAAAATATATTCTTGACATCTTTCAAATAAATCTCTCAGAATATTCAAGTTACTGTTAGGGACATGAGGGTAAAAAAAATTGGGGGAAATTATTTGTACTTATGCTGCTTTCTTGGTTCAATGGGTAGGAACGCAAAGAAAGCCTATGCTCTGTTATAAAATTTCCACCTTAGTTTCAAAATGTGTGACAATAACTGCTGCAGCAAATGTGACCTGCATCTGTAATACTCCTACCTTATCTTTAGATCATTTGCAATTTAACATATTTATAATCTGGTTTTTCTCTGTCTGCACTGGAATATGGAGCACACTAAGGAGGAAAATGGAGAGGACAAGGAGGACATAAAGAGAGGATAGAGTTGAAGGTTATCGAAATAAAGCTGTGGAGAAGAAGAATAGAGAGGAAGAATGAGGGCACGGAAGAGTAGGATAAGGAGGAGGACATGAGGTTAGAGACGAAGATATATCTGTCCGGATGAAGACTATATGGGTGAGGATACTGAGAAGGACATGGACGCTGGGGGATACAGAAGCTGGAAATGAGGATGATATAGAGACAGATGAGGATATGGAAGAAGAGACAGAGGAGTGAAGAATGAGGATATGCAGGGGGAGCACAAGGATTTGGAGGTGCAGGAGCCCGACAACATGAAGGAGGAGCATGATGATATGAAGACCGAGCATGAGGATCTAGGGGGGTGGGGATATGGTAGAGAAGGGACACACAAGGTGAATAGAGATGATAAACATAACGAGGATGAGGATATGATGTATCTGGAGAATAAGAAAGCGAAGGATGAGGACATGGTGGAGGAGGCAATAGTAGAGGATGAGGGAGCGGTGATGGGAGTTCGAGGAGGTGCAGGTTACAAATATATGCAGAAGCAGAAGATGGCGACGATAGAGCGAAGGAGAACATGGAAGAGGACACAGATGATACTAGTAGTAGATGAAGACTTACAGATGAAGAGGTGGAAGAGAACAATGAGAGAATGGGAGAGATGAATTAGAAGGTTATGACTTAATAGTCTAGCTGTGAATGAGTACTATTTTGGAATTGTGGCATTTTATTCTGTGCATGAGGATAGAGTACACAGATTCCAGGTTGGGTTTGAATTGCTGGTGGAGAAACCTCGTTCAGAGTTTCTGTAGGAAGTATTGCTAGGCACCATATCTCTTTGATGGCGAGTTTAATTCCATTCTTGTGTTGTGGTGGGCAGGTAAAGGTTTATTTGGTTAGATTTGACACGGTTTATTGTGTTTAAGGTTTTTGTTTTGAAATTATATTTGGATTCATTATGTGTATTGAGAATGTTGGATTAAGCCAGCAATAGGTGCACATATGGAAAAAATCTAAGAAATCGATCTATAGCGGGGAAGGCAACCTCCAGTGGGCAGTGCTCCATAAGAGATGCTGCTTAATCATGGTTTACATATATTTGTATGGGTTAAAGAAGGCATAAGGCCACTAAAGGCGATACAAAGCTGCATTTTCCATAGAATGGTACGCCTGATGTGAAGAAACCGGAGTATTTGGGGTGTATCATGTTTGATATGAGACCACAACCGAGACCTGCACAGTTTGAAAGATTGAATGAATCTATTATGTGCTCAATAAGAAAAGACATCAGAAAAAGGGCTAAGTTCGGAAGGCCATGAATAATTGGCTGGAAGCGGGATTGAGTTTACGGAAAAAGGAGTGGCATGAGAACCTGATAGAAATTGTGGGCATGCTTCCTGTGATTGCTAGATAAAACCAAAACAAAAGAGTAAAATAGAAAACAAAAGTGAGAAGCATGAAAAAAGAGTGAGAATAAGAGTGAATAAGAGAAAGTGTATGAATTCATAGAGGATTTAATAATCATGAGGAGACCACCTCTGTTAGACCTGACAGCCTAAGGGTGGTCTTCCCCCCAACTATTTACCTGCCTCCTCCTCTTTTCGGTTCTCGTTTCTACTGGTATTAGCACTCTGAGCACTTTACCACTGCTAACCTGTGCGAAATCGCTTGTGCTCTCTCTCCTAAACACGGTAACATTGGTTCATCCCGAATTGGCATATTTAATTTACTTATAAGTACCTAGTAAAGTGGTACCCCGGTAGCTAGGGCCTGTAAATTGACTGCTACTGGTGGGCCTGCAGCACAGATTGTGCCTCCCACTTAAGTAGACCCTTAACCATGTCTCAGTCCTGCCACTGCAGAGCCTGTGTGTGCAATTGTACTCTGCCATGTCGGCCTGGCAAACTAAACCTTTTGGCAGGCCCAAACCTTCCCTTTTTATACATATAAATCACCCCTAAGGTAGGCCCTGGACAAACCAGGGTGCAATGTATTTAAAAAGGCAGGACATGTATTTTAAGTTTTACATGTCCTGGTTATGAAAAACTCCCAAAGTCGTTTTTCACTACTACAGGGCCTATCTCTCCCATAGTGTTATATTGGGATTACCTTGTTACATTTTACAAGTGTAATTTCCATTTGGGAAGAGATAAGACCCCCCCCAATGTCTGGTGTCTCTGGAATCCTACATTATGGTGAAGTCGGATTTTAAATTACAATTCTAGAAATGCCACTTTCAGAAAGCTAAGGACACACAGATGATGGACGGAATGCAGAGCAAATCAAACATTCACCCCCAATCAATAGATCTAGGTTAAATCCATCATTCTTTTGCTCACCATGCCACCCCAGTTTAGACACAGCCATATGCAAATCAGTCTTGGCCCTGTGCCTCCTGGGAACAGTCCAGCCCGAACTGCCAAGCCAGGTCCTCCCTGGACCGAAAACAAGCATCCTGGGACCGGTTTCGGGGCATCACCCCTCATCAGCCAGGCTAGCTTGAATCCAGTGACACAGTGAGTTCAAACTGGAACAGCATGGTGAGCAAAAGAACGATGGATTTAACCCAGATCGATTGGCTGGGGGTGAATGTTTGATTTGCTCTGCATTCCATCCATCATCTGTGTCCCCTTAACTTTCTGAAAGTGGCATTTCCAGAATTGTAATTCAAAATCTGACTTCACCATAAGTTAGGATTTTAAATTGGGATTCCAGAGACACCAGACATTAGGGGGTCTTATCTCTTCCCAAATGGAAATTGCACTTGTAAAATGTAACAAGGTAATCCCAATATAACACTATGGGAGAGATAGGCCGTGTAGTAGTGAAAAACGACTTATGCAAATAAGTCTTGACCCTGTGCCTCATGGGAACAGTCCAGCCCGAACTGCAAAGCCAGGTCCTCCCTGGACAGGAAATAAGCATCCAGGGACCAGTTTAAGGGCATCACCCCCTCATCAGCCAGGCTAGCTTAAATTCACTGACACAGTGAGCCCGGGATCCACGTCTGGGTATACTCGGCGCACTTAGGGCGAGAACGCAAAGGACACACAGATGATGGACGGAATGTAGAGCAAATCAAACATCCACCCCCAGTCAATAGATCTGGGTTAAATCCATTGTTCTTTTGCTCACCATGCCACCCCAGTTTAGACCCAGCCATATGCAAATCAGTCTTGACCATGTGCCTCATGGGAACAGTCCAGCCCAAACTGCCAAGCCAGATCCTCCCTGGACCAAAAACAAGCATCCTGTGACCGGTTTCGGGGAATCACCTCTCATCAGCCAGGCTAGCTTGAATCCAGTGACACAGTGAGTTCAAACTGGAATGGCATGGGGAGCAAAAAAACGATGGATTTAGGCCCAGATCTCTGTGCTGGGGTGAATGTATGACTTTGTTCTGCATTCTGTCCATCAATTGTTCTTTTTTGCATTTGTTACCCCGAGTGGGACGGGTATACCCAGAGGGTGCCCATTGTCCCCAATGCTTTTTATTCTGGCACTGGAACCCTTGGCAGATTGGGTGCGAGGAGATCCCCAGATAAGAGGTATTGACTGTGGCGGGTATTGGGAGGAACGACTTTCCCTATACGCTGATGACATCTTGCTCTACGCCACACGACCACAACTGACGGTAGATAGGGTACTACATATCTTTTATCTCTTTGGTGGGTACTCTGGGTACCAAAATAATTGGGATAAGTCCCTGATTTTTCCCCTGTGTGGTGACACCCCCATATCGTTGACCCGATGTGCAGTTCCGATTGCCCAAGAGGGGTTTAAGTACATAGGCATTTACATAATGAGAGATGGGGAGGACTTAAAAAAAAAACCTCTATTCACACCTAAACCGTCTTAGTAGAGACGTGGCTCACTGGCGGCAACTCCCGCTCTCTGATGGGTAGAGCAGTGTTGTTTAAAATGATGACTAAGACGACTGCTATACAGTCTGCACAACACCACACAAGATCCCACAAAGTTTCTTCCAAAAAGTGGATGGTCTATTGAGACTGCTTCTATGGAATTGGGGATGCACGAAAATAGCACTCTGCAAACTGCAAAGTATATTGGATTGGCCATTCCAGATATACGTAAATGTTATCGGGCAGCTCAACTGTGATTAACAACTTGGTATTCTCAGATGTTACAGAACACACCTATAGGATCGATCGACAGACCATGGGTACGCGGGGATACTCCGCACTGCTTTATAGCAGGCAAAGTGGGAGAGAGCTGCTGCTGCCGCACACGCAAGTGACGCTGCAAGCCTGGGGGGAAGCCACCCGATTCCTATGGTGAGAGAACAATCTGACAGCGACAACCCACCTGTGGGGCAGCGACATCTACAAGAGGTCCGGAACCTGCAGGGCTTCTCCTAATGGGAATTATTAGGAATCAAGAAATTGGGAGATGTGTGCAGGGGACAGGCTTACATCACATTTGAGACCCTACAGCAGGAGTTTAAGATGGCTGACACCGAACGCTTTAAGTATCTACAGCTGGGCCATACGTTACGGTGTCATACATGGGAAGGGGAGACTCTATTGGATGCAGCACCATTAGAGGACAGCTTATTGTTAAATCCTATGCGGAAAAAAGCAGTTTCCTTGACTTACGCGAATCTCATGAACAATTCCCTGGATCCATTACTAAAGCGGAGGGTGCGGTGGGGGGAGGACCTGGACCCCTTGGAAGATGATGACTGGGCAGAAGCCACACAAAGTCCCAGGGAGCTGGCAATACGAGCTTGGTTCCGCTTTATCCAGCTACGTATACTTCACAGGTCGTATTATTCTAAGAAATTGCTCAGTCACCTGGGGAGGAGCGATAGCACTCTCTGCATTAGGGGATGTGGGGAAACAGGCTCCTTTTATCACATACTTTGGGAGTGCCCAGAAACACAAAGGTTTTGGAGCAGGGTGATACAAATTATGACAAGGGTCACAGGCCAGGAAGTGCCCCTAGAGCTACCCGACTGGGGTAGTGGAAATTCCACACCTAGTAAAGAAGTCCAAGTTGTATGCTTTTCAAACAAGCAAATGACTGGTAACTTGTCGCCAAATATCCCAGCAAAAATTGGACCAACTATAAATAATCATGAATGTATGAGTGAGACAAGCCCATTAAATCTGTTAGGTTGTGATCTTCTGTGCAAGTTAAATTACATAATTTATTGCACACCGGATTGTGTTCACATTCGGACAAAAGAAGAGGATGTTGACTTTAAATTAAAGTCTCAAGAAACAAAAGTTAGTATGTTTCCGGTTCTCACAACTGAGGATGTACCTTCAGATGTAAGACGAACTGTAATAAGAGGTTTGGAATTTTTCAGGAAAACAGAAACTGGGTTGATTAAAAGTGCAGAGCCAGTGCAAATTGCAGTAAATCCAAATGCAGTGCATCTTCAATACAAACGTGAAGCAGAGGAGGGAATTGAACATCCCATCATTGAAAAGTTGATTGAACAGGACATTTTCAGAGAAGTCCTAAGGAGTCCATGTACCACATCTATAATGGGCTTGGGCAAACCAAAAGGGAAATGGAGAATAGTTTGAGAGCTATGCAAAATAAATGACATAGTGACCCCGTGCTATGAAACCCAGCAGTGATTTTCTTTCAAATTCCAGCAGATGCAAAGTGGTCCACAGTGACTGATTTATGTTCAACTTTATTCTGTATTGCTCTTCATGAGAATAGTCAATTACTTTTTCAGTTCCGAATCCAAAATGGGATTCGTGTTTGGTGTAGGATTCCACAGGAGTATAATGAGAGTCCCTTAATTATTCCCAAATACTCAAGAAAGATTTAGAATCTTTGCAATTGCCTTGAAACTCATTACTGTTGTAGTACATTGATGATTTGATGGTTGCAGAAAAACAAGCGACGGTTGTAAATTAGACAGAACTGTGTTGGTAAATCATTTAGCTTAAAACGGGCATAAAGCATCCCCCACCCAATGCAATACAGTCACAAAGAAGTAATTTACTTGGGATATCAATTCAAGAAGGTGCCCAAAGAATGAATCTCTGCAATTCTGACAATTTATTTGGGACATCAATTCAAGAAGGTGTCTAAAGAACGCATCTTGGCAGTTCTGAGAATGAACTCTCCCACAGCACAGAGAGAAGGGAGGATGTTTCTAGGAATGGTTGGCTACTGTCGTCGGTGGAGTACCAACTTTTCCTCGATTGCAAAGCCTACAAAGAAACTGACACACAACGATGTTACTGATCTGGTAACCTAGGATGGAGAATGCATGCAAACCTACCTAGAGCTGAGATACTCTTTGTGAACGGCCTCATACTAGGAATGACTGATTATGAGACAGATTTTTACCTATTTGTCATGAAAAAGAAGGGAGCACACTTTGTTCTCACACAACCACACGGTGATGCAAAGAGGCCAATTGCATATTTTTCTTCAACACTGGATCCAGTACGGGCAGCTCTGCCTGGCTTCATGAGCAATATTGCTGCAACAGCAATGCAGTTGGTCATGGCGAAGGCAATAGTGATGTGATATACACTTATCCTGTTCGTTCTACATTCAGTTGAAACACTGTTAACTCGCACTTGCACTCAGCAACTGCCAAGCAGCCATTTAACTACATACAAACAATTAATCCTGGCTGCAGAGAACATTTCTATAAGAAGGTGCAATACACTTAATCCAGCCAGACGCATGTCACTTACTAAAGAAGAAAATGATATTGAGATTAATGAGTTCAATCACGACTGCACTGATGTAACAGAATCGTGCGCTAAGCCAAAACCAGACATTCAATACATACCACTTGAGTTGGCTGATTTGATTTTATTTGTGGATGGCTCATGTTTGAGAGATCATCATTGAACTCTTTGAGCAGCATGTGCAGTTTGCACATTGACAACCATTGTGGATGAATCGTAGTGGTGTAATGTAACTATCACAAGAGCATGCTGCTTAGACAATGAATTAGGTGTTACACTATACACAGATAGTGAACGTTTTTGAGAGAGCCATGATTTTATAAAATTGTTACAATTGTGGTCCCTGAGAGGATTAAAGGCACCCGCTGATATTTTGATTTGTTGAATGCCCTTAAATTGCCAATAGCTGTTGTGAAATGTGCTACACATAAGAGTAGCATACATGATTACATTGGATAATCATTTTTTATGGTGAAACTGCTAAATGCTATACTGTGTCTGCCATATTACCAAATCCAGATGTCAATTTAGAAGCAGATGATTCAGATGTTGAAACTGTAAATGCTTTTCAATCCATGACAATCAAGCCAGAAGATTAAGGGATTTACAAAATAAAGCACCAAAGGAGGAAAAGAACAAGAGGGAAAAAGCAGGATATAACTAAGATGAAAATGAATTGTGGAAATCAACAGACGAGGTTTGTTTTGCCAGACATAATGCTGCTGCAGATAGCGAGTTACATGAACAGGCCTACACATGTGGGAAATTATGGATGGCGGAGATATTTAAAGATTACAGGTTTTATCCACATTTCTGACATATTGCATAAAATGTATGTCAGAGATATTTCACATGCAGAAGATTAATATATGTAAAAGAATTAGAAAGACCATGAATCACAGGAAAATCAGAAGGCTCCTTCACAAGGCTGCTGGTGGATTCTGTAGAGATGTCACCTTGTAATGGTTTAAGATATATATTGGTGATGATTTGTTCTCAAAATCGACTGAGGTATATCCAACAAGGAAGTGTGATGCACTGACAGCAGTTAAACTGTTGCTGAGAGAATTGATCCCAAGATTTGGTTTGCCAACTTCTAGAGACAGATAACGGCACACAGTTTAAGAATGAAATTGTGATAGTATTTTGTACAGCAATGAAAATCAAACAAAAGTTCCTTTGTAGTTATCACTCAGAAGTATGAGGAGTTGTGTAGAAGACCAATGGTACAATGAAAGCAAATTTAGACAAGGTGTGCTCCTCAATGTCATTGAAATGGCCAATATGCTCTTCCTTTAATCTTGCTTAGCACCTGGAACAAGAGGACCGGTTTCAGTGTCCATGAAGTACTCATGGAAACAGCCATGAGAATCCCTGGTGTTCCATCATGTTGCTCTTTTTTTCGGTATTGCTGATAACTTGCTCCTGGATTACTGCAAAGTTTTGGATAATATAGTATGCTCTCTCTCTCATCAGGTGAAGTTTGCAATACCTTCTGCACGTAATAAGCCATGCCATAAACTACAGCCTGGCAACTGGATTTTGGTGAAGAAATATGTGAGAAAGTTGTGCCTGGTGGAGAGGACCATATCAAGTCATACTGGTGGTGAATACTGTTGTGAAATTTGGAGATTTTCCGTATTGGATCCACGCATCTCACTTGAAAAGTGTGTGCACTGCTGATGAAGAAACAGTAACCCTAGTTGGTATATTGGTGTGGTTTATTTTTCCCTTTTGGAATATTTCAATCCATAATATTGCTAATAGTGCAATATAACATAATTCTGATATTAATTTGACTAAGTTGGATAACCTATACAGTCATTTTGAAGAGAAAATTATAGATCTATATATATATATATATATATATATATATACACACACACACACACACACACACATACATACACTGAAAAGGCATCAAGAAATAATGCCTCCGATTGTTGCATATACTCACTTCTGTTTCTGAAGGTGTGGCTTATATTTAAATGCTGCTTAGTTAAGGATTATCCTCTGCAGTTTCTTTTTCTGTGATTAATCATCAACATTATTTAGAAGGGAATATAGATTATAATCTGTCCATAAATAATTTACCTGCATTAAGAGGCTTGAATCATCTGAACTACTGTTGAGTCGTTTGAGGTTGCATGCTACTAATACTAAAAACATTAATTCAAGAAGTGTGTACAAGTTGAGCATGATTTTATTAAAGAATACAATAAGGAAAGATCAAAACAGACTGATGAGAGGTACGGAAGAAGTTAAGTCTGATAGGAGAGAAAAAACACTGAATGAGAAGTCATCCTAGTCTTAGAATTTGGAAGCAAAAAGACGGAAATATATTATTTGTTAAGAGAATGAGTCGTAGCGCATATGAGAGTCCAGTTGAAGTAGGGCATAGTGAATATGCTTAAAGTTATATTATAGGTAGGTTTTACAGTTAGGAACAATTAACATTATGTTTAAAGGCACATATTATATGGGTAATAAGACTGCTTATTTTGTACTTCCACAAGGATGGGTAGGCTTGTTATCTAGCTTTAGTTTTCCCCAAAGTGTATCATGAGAATAGTCTGACTAAAGCTAGAGTAATGCGTCACGGAAGAGTAAAACGATAGAGTGTAGGACTAACCTTGTTGGATGAGTATGGCACGTTGATTCCCCTATTGGTGCGTCTATGAATGATGTTAAAATAGGAAAATTGTCTACTTTAGCAGAGCAATTAGCATAACACAACAGGTACTTTACCCAAGATTAATCAAGATGTTTGCTTCTCGCTCAATGGTTATTCAAAACTGTCTTGCCTTAGATATGCTTTTAGTGAAAGAAGGTTGTGTAATTACAGTACAGCAATATCACAACTATATAAACAACAGAGAAAGTATTAATAAATATACAGACAACGTAATTAATATTGTGAATAAAATTCATCCTACAAGAGAACTTGGTATGTGGGAGGAGACTAGTGCACAGTTTGATGAATTGGGAAAAGTGTTAATAATAAAAATACTAATAATACATAGATGACAATATTAACTATAATATGTATTGTTTTAATATTCAAGCTTTTGGAAGCCATTTGTTTAAGAAGCTTAAGTTATAATTGCAGAAAGAAGAAGTCAACTATACAAAGGATGGAGGAGGAAATTGTGCTTGATGAGATGAAAGCGGGAGCCTACAATGACCTAAAGACTTTACAGAAGTCGTCGAAAAAAATCAAGAATGATGGAGGAAATGTTATAATATTATAGTGTGAACATTGTTTGATAAATTTATAAGGGGGAATTGGTGGCGAGTTTTTACTTGCTTAATTTAAATGCGTTTGTTAGCATGACTAGGCTGCAGTCAGCTTGCACTGACAGATATTCCCATTAACAGAATAGTAGTCCACATTTATTGACTGAGAGTCCTCCTCCTCCTCCTCTCCCTCCACCCCCGCCCCCCCCCCATTTCAGCAAAATCATCTAAAATGAAGCCTCAGTTGTGCACGAGCATAAAATGTAATATGTGTTTTCTCTCAAGGAAGCAATTCTCAGATAGGTTTCCTGCTGATCTTCTGTGCATGTCATTGAGTAGCTAAACAAGTCAAAGTATTGCTGTTACATAAAATGTTAAATGGCTTCCTTAATTAGTTATGCATAACCTAAAAATAAAATTCATTAGGAAGTAGGTGTCTCTAGAAGTATTGAGTTTACTAAAATATTGATTGGTCTACATGTTTGCAACATTACTAGTCCAACCATCTTAAGTCATATAATGAAATGAAATGAGTGTGGCTGCTGTACCCTGAAACATTATAAAAGCTGTGTTATTTTGGAGGCGACTGGACTCAGTCTGTTTACTGATTTTTATTTAGTCTGTCCTTGGGTTTTCTTCAGAGGCACAGATATGTTAGTCCTGTTGCAGAATTATACTTTGATTATTCTGAACATGTTATTTCTCTGTCTAATAACTTTTTGCTTTCCGTAATGGTCATATTTTTGAATAATCCCATGAGTTTTAATCTGGAATCTTGTTTCACACAGGTTTATTACCCTTAAACTAAATCTTATGAAAACTATTTCTTGCTAAGCCTCGGACAGTCCTGCTCTTGTGCATCAAACCTCTTCAGTAGAGAATTAAAGCATTGACAAGGAGGAAGTGGAGGATGAGAATATGGAGAATATAAAACCAGAATATTGAGGATGAATAGGTGGAGGATGAAAGATATGAAGGAATGAGGATGGAGGAGTAAGAGCTGAGGGGTACGTTGAGACAGGAAAACTTGCAACACAGGGAGAAGCTCCCGATTCGAACTCCTGAACAAGGGCCTTAGAGACTTGCCAGTGAACCAGTTTAGTAAGGCCGAGCTCGATAACTGTCACCCCCCAATAACACCTTCTTGACCTGCATAGCGACAGAAGCGTCGCGATCAAGAGCAGGTGACAGGCCAGCAGAGGCCCAAGACTCATATCTGTTTCTTCCCCTTTTCCCCCCACTGTTTTTCCTTCCCTTCTATTTCTTTTCCCCGTACACTCCTTCTTTCCCATTCTTTCAACACGCTCTTTGTGTATTTTTTCTTTGGTTGTTTAATGCGCTGCAAGAGTTCAGACTTGTAACGCAACTTTTGGGTTGGGGTGGGCGACAGACCTCTACTGCCCTTAATCACAACCCCGGAATTATTTGAGAAGTTGTTGTTGTTTAAGTTTCAGTTATGGTACAGTCATAGAGTCATATATATGTGGATATAGGCCGAAAGTGGTCCCATTATGATGTTGTTACAGTCATAGAGTCAACAGGAAACACATGACCGGGCACAACCCCATGTCTGGGCCTTGCTTTACTCCATACACGCACGTACGCCACAAATACACTATAGTCAACCATGATGAGTTCTGAAAGTGAACCCTTCACTGCCTTGACCTGGAATGTTAATGGCCTTGGGGACAAAATTAAAAGGGGGCTGGTGACGTCCTTTATAAAGCGTACCCACCCGGACGAGGTGATGTTGCAGGAAATCCTTCTTAAAGGTATAAAATGTGGGTTCATAGCGAGGGGGGCATATACCGTCTTGGCCCATGCGTGGTACACCTCCGGCTCTAGAGGAGTAGCAATCCTGATTAAGAGGTCGCCCCCCTTCTGTGTGGCGCGCACGTGGCTAGATCCCCAGGGCACATTTGTGGGGGGTGACGGGGAAATGGGGCAGGAGGAATGTTACCATCCTTTCAGTTTATGCCCCGCCGAAACTACAAACTAGGACGCTAAACAAAGTGACAGAAATATTGTTAGAGACACTGGGCTCGACGCACATTATCGGGGGACTTCAACGACGTGATGCATATACCCATCGATCGTACAGGGGATCATGTCCAGACGACCTCTACCACACAGCTGGCACGCCTCGCTGAGACACTGGGTCTAGTAGATGTCTGGAGACACCTGCATCCAGGGACACGGCAATACTCATATTACTCCGGCGCGCATAGGGTCTACTCGCGATTGGACTATGTGTTCCTCCCGAGTGGTGCAATACAGGACATACACGAGGCAGAGTATATGGCCAGAGGTTTGTCGGATCATTCCCCTCTATATGTCAGAATAGGAGACCGGCACCGATCGAGACACATGAGCTGGAGATTGTCTGCATGGGACTTACAGAACGTGACAGTGCTCAAGGGCATTAGAGCTGACACAAAAATTTTCTTTTACGAAAACCTGGGATCCGTGCAGTCGGGGGTTGTAATCTGGGAAACATATAAAACGGTCCTACCAGACAGGGCACAAAACCGAGTAGCATGGGAGAGGAGGAAAGACCAGGAAGAGTTAACCAAACTAGAAGCTCAGATCCTAACCCTGGAGAGACAAAATGTAATGCAGACAGACCCCCAGATACTACGACAGCTGACGGACGCGCAACATCAATACAAGGCCCTGGCTACCCAGGCGGCCAAGGCACAGGCCCAGGCGACTTTACATAAACTCTATGATGTCGGGGATAAATCGGGTAAGCTCCTGGCATGGCTTAGCCGAAAGGAAGTGGAAGCCCGATGGGTAGTAAGCATTATAGATCCACAAGGGATGCCACAGATAAGCGACGAGCAGATAGTGCAGACCTTTGCGTCCTATTACAAAGACTTCTATGACGCCCGCCCCCTGTGTCCGACTCCTGACATCACAGACTACCTAGCAGAGATACACACCCCATTATTGTAAGATGCCGCTAGGGAGGGGCTAGACTCGGACATTACGATTGAATAACTTAAATTGGCTGTAGCCCAACTGCGTCCAGGTAGGACCCCAGGACCAAACGGCCTACCAGCAGAACTCTACAAGAGATGTACAGATATCTTTAGTCCCCATCTTTTAAATCTCTTCCAAGAAGCATGTCAGGAGGGAATCCTCCCATTAGATCTGCGTATGGCCACAATCATCCCTATTCATAAACAAGGGAAACCCCAAAATAAGTGCGAGTCCTACCGTCCAATATCCCTACTCAATACGGAGGTGAAGATACTGGCTACTATCCTTGCCACGAGACTCCGCCAAGTAATAACGGCCCTGGTTCATCAGGACCAGTCGGGATTCCTACCCCGCAGGGCAACCAGACTGAATCTACGTAGGACCCACAACTGGATGATGGAGGTTAAGGATCGTGATACCCCTCACCTACTCCTATCACTGGACGCGGAAAAGGCGTTTGACGCAGTCCACTGGCCTTTCCTCGAAGCCACCCTGATTAAATTTGGCATAGGTCCCAACTTTCGGAAATGGGTGGGACTCCTGTATAGAGATCCCAGGGCTAGGGTCCGGGTAAATGGTAAGAACTCCGGAGAGTTTTAGACGAGGTACCAGACAGGGCTGCCCTCTGTCCCCATTGCTTTTTGCTCTCACAATAGAGACTCTAGCTTGTGGGGTCCGACAACATCCCGCGATACAAGGGTTTTGCATCAACCCGGACAATACTTTGGAAGAAAAGATTTCTCTGTATGCGGATGACATACTTTTATATATCACGCAACCGACTACCACGATTTCTACCCTGTTTCGCACTATAGAGAGATACGGGCACCATTCTAGGTATGCAATAAATTGGCATAAGTCAGTAATATATAGCCCAGGTAACTTGACTACTTGGCCCACACTCCCCGGGGCTCTCCAGATAGCCCACAACGGGTTTACCTACCTAGGAATTTATCTCACCACTGAGAGGGATCTTTGCTACCGGAACAATATTAAACGCATACTCGTGAATTTTACAGAAGATGTGCAGCGATGGAAATCGCTTCCGCTTACCAACCTAGGCCGGGCCGCTATGTTTAAAATGATTACTCTGCCCTGATTTCTATACGCGCTACAAAACACGTACTTCCCCCTACCGCGATTGACCTTCCAGGAAATTGAGGCTGAGCTACGCTCACTTCTGTGGCTAGGGAAACAACAAAGAATCGCACTAGGTACCTTACAACGCAATCAGTATAATGGAGGGATATCGCTCCTTGACAGAGGCCTATTACTGGGCGGAACAACTAACCCCAGTGAATGAATGGATACATGCGCCGGGGGATCATCCCACCTACAGACTAGAGAGGGAAACTATGGCCGCCCGTACCTGTCTGCACTATCTATACGGAGGCAGAGGCAAGGGAAGACTTCTCCCAGCCACCCAAGCTACAATAGAGGCGTGGGGAAGAGCAACGAAGGTAATGGGATGGGATCGGAAACTTACTAAACAGACGCCCCTAAGGCACTGCCCTTGGCTCAAGGAAATACAGAAGTTGAGAGGCTTTGAAGGCTGGGATGACATAGGTATATCCACCATAGGTGATATTATGGACAAAGGTAAACTTAAAAACTTCACTACCCTACAGAAAGACTTTGCACTGCCGACCTCCCAGTTCCTCAAATATGCTCAAATTCGACACGCATGGCAAGCAGAGAACATAGACGATTCCCCACTGCCGGACTACGCACCCTTGGAGGGGAGATTGCTCCAGGAGCATATTCCCACCAAGGCTGTCTCACTCACATATCGGACACTAAATAATAACGCGCCAGATAGATTGGGCAAGTTGCGAGCGACCTGGGAAGGAAATTTGGGCACACTCGAAACCATAGATTGGGAGGCAGCCTTGATGCACCATAGAGAGGTGGCAATTAAATCACGCCTTCGCCTCATTCAATACAAAATACTCCACAGAGCCTATTATGACCGAGCCAGACTACACAAAATAGTCTGAGCTAGTGACCCTAACTGCATTAGATGTGGACATGGGGAGGGCGACTTTTACCACACTATTTGGGAATGCATTAAAATACAGGCCTATAGGAGGAGGATATTGCAGGAGCTGGGCAATGTACTGGAGGTTGTTATACCCTTGGACCCTAAATTTATATTGTTGGGAATCCCGGGAGAAGTGGACTTGGGCCGACCACAAATCATCTTTACTACACTTGCATTGGTTGTGGCGAAAAGGGATGTAGCGAGGAATTGGGGAGCCATAGATGCTCCATTACTCCAAGAATGGAAAGCGGGGATGGACATGTATATTGCAGCAGAAAGGGTCACTTATAAGGCGAGGGGGTGCCCGAAGAAATTCCACAGGGTATGGGGCAAATGGAGGAAATATTATGGCTCTGATGTTGTAGTGGAAGATGATTAATTGGATCCCAGAGGGATGTTCCTCTCAGGCTTAATGATAGGTAAAGGGCCCCTAGCGTCTGAGGGAAAGAGAAACCCTGGGGAATCACGACACAACTATGTGGGTTTCTTCTTTGATATTGATCTTTCAAAAGGCCTGCCATGGCTATAAAGATGTACTGTTTGATGTATGGATCACTAATGTACGACACTGCATGACTGTAACCGACCTTGTTATGATTTGTTTTTCTTTTGTTTGCAAAAATATAATAAAAACATTTAAAAAAAAAAAAAAAGATGAGGGGTACTGAAAAACCATTTCTGCTGATGGCTTGTAACATCTGTGCCGAGACCTTACCAGAAACTGGTTCACTCCCTTATCACTCCTCATGCAGTATGTTGCTGGCCGCCAGACAACAACTGATTAAGCATTGTCATCGCCTAGGCTGCACTAGCTTTTCTGCACTAGTGGTCACATAAGGGGGTGTTCTGTGAGCAGTGCAGCGCGTTGGGCAGGAAAGGCAATGGCGGCATTGGCAGAGTTCAGCACTGAGCTAAGGATGTCAATATTGAGCTTCTTCTTCATGTGCCAAAACTGATGCCTCGGGTTTCAGGATTGGGGTTTGACCAAGCCTTATAGCCTGCCCTTCCCAAGATAGTGGTGTGTCCAGAGAATTGCAGTTGACGTTCCCAATCCAAAATGAAGTACAGTCAGTTGCCATCTAAATCATATATAAAGGAGGCATTTACAAGTGATGCGTGCATCACACTGCATTCTTTCCCATATTTTCAGTAGCAGTCTTCATTTGGTTGCTACTATTTTTGTCTCTAATATGGCTATTTCCTCATAGCTGATGTCATTGGGGGGGTTTGGTGCTTTGCTATTAACGTCTTTGTTAATCGTGATCTTCACCAACAGCTACAAGATTACCAAGGACGTGGTTTACCCTTTCTGGTTTTAACTCTGAGAGGGTGTGGCTTAACGGCTAGGGCGGCCGACTTTGAAGCTGGGGAACCAGGTTCGAGTCTGGCGGGAGGCTCAAGCATCCTGTGATTCTGAGCAAATCACTTAATCTCCCCGCGCCTAAAATGAATGTGTCCGTCTGTAATGCAACTGGTGCTGATGTAAAGCGCTCCGATACCTTCGGGTCGAGTTCGCGCTGTATAAAACTGCAAAAAAAAAAAAACCCTCTGAAGTGGCACCCTAGTAAGAAGACATTTAGGACCTTTCATGCGTACTATAAAGTGCAAGGTGGCATTGTGGCTAGTGGTAGCAGCTCTAGAAATTCAGAAGACCTGTTCTGAGACCTTGACATGGCTACAGTAAGGAGTAACAGAACGAAAGAAGCGGTGGTTCCACAGATCACTCCGGGACGCCACACAGTATGGTTGTAAGCATATAGGGACAAAATTGGTAAGTGTACGAAATAATCATCCCTTTACATACGGTCTATAAAAATCATTTACAAATAGTATAACAGAATCCAATCAGCAATCTAAGTGTATTTAGAAAATGGCAATGGTTGACAATGAGAAGTAATGCACATTGCTATAAAACAAATGTATCACAGACTCTGCTACTATCGACCGCTGTTGTAAAGGTGTATAGGAGAGTCAAAAAAGAAAAATTCAAACTTGTGTCCTCAATCAAAAGATCCCAGTCATTACTTTGGAAGGATTGTATGAATATTAACATTTATGTTATTGGTATAGTATTTGACGTTTGAAATAGGACAACGTTGGCCAAGTCTGCCTCCTCAAGGTATTTTTTATGAACTAGTAAATAATTCTAGATCTATCACCGCCCGTGGTTTTCCTGTGATAAATCAGTATTTACACTGTAGCAGTGATTACATTTAAACTACTACATTCAACTATTCGCAAACAGTACAAACGGATTTCTCATGTGAATAAACTAAACGTACATTTTGAAAAAGGTATTACAAATAGGGTAATGTCCTGCTGCTAACTAAAATAGCCATGCTAAGATATAAACCACAAGAAAGCAAAAAGGATTTTCCTGGAAGAAAATGATATTGGCCATCAGCTGGAATAAAGAGATAAGCGAAAACCAATATCACTACTTTTCTGAAAACTGTGTAATAAGAATCCTAGCAGAATGTTACCAGACTCCTTCACTGGACAGTAATTTTAAATGGAAAATTCACATTGCCTAAATGTACATCTTCTATAAAAACAGATGAAACACTTACAGCATGCATTCTTGTCTACAAACATCAAAATAGAAAGCAACTCCTGAGACGTAGGTTTGAGAGGGACAAAATGTATGGTGCTTCTATTAAATGACCTCCATACTTACACACCATAAAACAGATGTACGGCTATGAATATTTAAAGCATGTGTCTCCCGGTTCTAAGAAATTTTTGTACAAAAAAAATCAATGAGTGAAAGTAAATTTTATAATAATCTTGGAACGGTCTCGCAGCCAACTCCAGAGGTTAACTGAAAGGTTGTGATGGGGAAAAAAAATAACTCTGCAACCCTCTGTATTTATGATGACTTATTTATTTATTTTTAGATTTCTTCTGTGAATCTTTAGGTTTCCTAGCCTAAAACACTGTGGACTTCTTGAACCAATACTTATTCTAGGAGCTCTCTTTACCCTTGTGCTCATTTCAGCATGATTTTTTGATATTGAACTACACATTATGCAACTACAAGACAAAGGCGAAAAACTGTTTTTCTAACACCTTGGCTGTCCCGGTGACATACAGTGTCCTGAAATGGTATAAACAGGACACCCTGGTGACAGGGGTGCATAAAATGCAGTCAATGGCTCCTCCTTAGCCTGGGAATACGGGAAAGCAGTTTGTCACTGAACGACCCTTTCTGAGCACTGGCAAGCTCCTTAATGATGCGGCCGGGTTGAAAACTTCCAGGCAGCTTCATTAATAGGGAAGCAACCTAACTAATAGTGTCAAACACCTGGGGAAATCCCTCCCACACTCTTCGGATGTGTGTGGGAGGGATTCCCAGTCCCGTCCCATCGAAGGATTGAAGTGGTGAGTGAAGTTACAGGAAGAGTTAGTGGAAGCTATTACTGCCCTCACCAAAGCCCACCAACTTGAGCCACTTTCCTGGGTTGGTGGGAGACGCGACCCTTTCTTCCACCACCCCTACCTCCCCAACAACATAAGAAAAGAACCAGGAGGCAGGGATTGGTAGGGTAGTAAACAGAATTGTTCCTAGCCCCTTCCCTTCCAGTCCCCACTTCCTGATTCAGTTTCAGACAATTCCTTTGCCTCCTAATGCTTCACCAGCTAAGAGAAACATTGGGAGACGAAGGAGCTGTGTGTTATTATTTTGATATTCAGGGAAGCCTCAAACGAGTTAACAGAGTTGAATCATTTCACATGTCTAATGTGTCCAATCTCAGTGCAGTTTTTATATAGCATGAATTTGGCCTAAGGGCATGAGGGCCCTTTACATGAGAACCAGACATTGAGAGGTTACGTGATTGGTTCAAAATCACAGGACATTAATCAGAGGCCAGGATTTGGTTTCCCAATTCCAAAGTCAGCACCTCTAGTTAGGCCACATTTCACGTCGCAAGTACCAAGCCCTTGGCCATTTTAGCCTCACGCAACAAATTTCCAACTTTTGCATGCTCCCAATCTAGCTAATAATCCAAAGTCATCGAAAAGTGATTAATAACAGGCCACTTGCTCCTACTCCTGATGACAATTTTGATATCCTCCTCATTCACAACCTTGATGTCAATTATTACAGAGCCATAGTTATTAGATCATTATTTACAGTTTTAGGAGTAAGACCCAGGGATTCCTTGATCCTACAGTTAAGCACAGGAAGAAAATTGCAGAAAGTCATAACGCACTCACTCCCTTCAGGATAGCGCTCATCTCCACAACACTGGAATCCAGAGTCCTTGAAGAAATAGGCTCCAACAGCATTGCTCTCTGACGTCATCATTTTTACTGTCTGTATATTCACTTCACGGACAGCGTCATTTTTAGATGATCTGCACACTTGGACTCGCCTAGTTTAAGCAATCTGCCCTGAACATAAAGCGCTGTGTAATGTCATTTCTTTGTCCAGTTTTACTCCTTCAGATTGCATGCTATACCACACATGTGCCATTGTATTCCTAAAACTCTGCATGAATCATTGACCGTGAATTACAACTCTTGATTGATTCACCGCCGTTCTTTCTTCAGTGGCTTTCTCCTTACCTTCCATCCTCTGCAAGCTTCCACTCTTCCCTTAGCCACGGCCTTTTCTCTACTGTATTTCTGCAAATGGCTCACACCTCTCTGAATACACCACAGCTCTCATTCTTTAAAACCCCTAACACTGTAACATAACAATACCTAATCCCCCATCAGCGCATCTATTCATCTCGCTAACTATTTGCATGAACGCACATAGACCCCACTAATGATCACACCTACCTCCCACTAATTTAATCTACCACAAAAAAATTGAAGTAAATGTGTTTTCCCTTGAGAGCACATGATTAATTTTACTAACCAATAATAATCACAAGACTAACTACTAACCCTGAGTTCAGGAGCAGAGTCCTACTTGCTGTAAAGTGCTTCCACGCCTCACCAAGGCAGTAACCACTATACAATTACGATACAAAGAGTGAGACAGTAGCAGCCCTCTCAAGGCAGCACCTGCAGCATGTGCAGCACTTGTCCAAGGCAGGACACAACAGTGGTGCTTAATGAGCGCCACCTAAATTGCACCAACCTCTAGGCTGAAGATAGGCTCGGGGAGAGGGCTACCAGCACATTGCTTTTCTTTTCTGTGTCGCTTGAGACATGTCGAACTGCTATTGCTCGCATTGGTTTTCCAAGGAGACTTAACATTCGCCCATTAGCAATGAGGTACTTGCACACACATTTGAAAGAATGCCTCTGCCTTCACACCTACTAGGCTGTTTTAAAACATTACCTACATGCACAAAGGCAGAAAGACACAAACTAAATTGTATTTTATATTTCACAAGTTTACTAATTAGCACTACAACATGATACCATCATTCATTCTTGGCTTTTCAGCCAACATGCTGCATTATGGGGCTAGTAGTTTTGCTTTTGGCAGTTTCATAAGGGGCTCAAAACCCCAACTTGCAAAATGCTGGTGGTTAAAATGGCAGAATTGGACAAAGGCGTTAGACATGGAGCTACCCGACAGGCATATGTTACAATTTTACAAAGTAGTCTAGTCCATTTGAAACAAATGGTTGATTCATATATAGAACGAGCAGTAAACTCTGCTCACATATTTTGTGAGGATTCTTTCACATGATGCCTTGAACCCTGAAACCACTCATGGAATTGCCATACATTCATAAACTCCTAAAGGATGAGGAACCCCCAACTACCCAGCGTGGTATGCTTCATCAATGGGTCCCACATCTAGCACTAGGGAGCATTCAACAATATACTGTTCACTGGTGGCACAGTGATGGGTTGCCAAGTTAGGGTGAGGTCATGTCCCTCATGCTGACATTTATGTTCTCTCTTTCTTAGACCTATGTTACAATTGTGTGTCGGTGAATGGAAGTTATTTTCACTGGAGTTTCCCTACTACAAGATTAAACAAAGGAGGATTGAACAACAGAACCTGCTTCTCTTTTCCATGAACATGTTTGGGCACCATAAGATTGCCCTTACAGGCACTTTCCTCAGGACGGTAGGTATCTTGCATCAAATATCATGAAACAGTCCCTGGTTCATAGGGTTATTATTTAAAATATCCTTTGTTTTTTCATAACATGGGGCAACCGCAGCTAAAACATCAACTTCCATATAGGACAGGTACACCTTGGGCAGAAACAGTGCAAGCTTCCCTCTTACAGAGGACAGCTACAGCTAGGGCAACAGCAGCACAAGCATTGAGGAATGCAAGCTTCCCTCTCACAGAGAGCAGCAGATATAGTCTTCCATGCAGAACAGATCCATCAGGGAAGACTATTAAAAGCTTTCCCCGCTCATAGAACATGTACAGTTAGCATGATTGATGTGGGTTAAAGACAGATCTCTGGAGAGGGTGCCTAAATCACTGTGAGGAATGCGTGGGTGGATGAATGACTGAATGTGAGTTCTGACACCATTCTCCCTTAGGTTATATTCCACGTCAGTATCCTAAAGGCCCTGCTGCTGTCATGCAGGGCCAGCAGTTTGTGAGGAATCTTTGGTTTTCCACACATTGAAAAGTAGCCTTTACTTAGTAGGTAAAAGTTGTTTGCAGAAACTCAGCCACAGTCTAAGTACCTGTTCTCTAGACAGGCACACATGTGCGAACCTCTTCGAAAAGGCTTTGAATGTACAAACCAGCTGTTGTGCAGTTTCAGCAATGGTGCTGCACCTGCTCAAAGTGTTGAGGGCCACAACTGGAGTGTATCATCCTGTGTGAGTGCATCGGGCAGTGTCAGACTGAGTGTCCATCCATCACAGATTGGATTCCTCATGGTCTACCTTTGGGTTCTGTGCTGGCGATTCTCAGGAACTGGGATGAGACTTGGCCCCTATACTACCCCCCGCACTCCCACCCACCCACTCCTTGGGCAGGTCTATCTTGTGAAGGCTACATTAAACACAGTTTATCCTTGCTTTGCAGTGGGTGATCATATTTACATTAGCACAATGAGGCCTTAAGGATGCACACTCAGAGAAGAGCAATGGCATACATGAAGCCCAGTGCCTGAACCTGGGTTCCCAAAATTGCAGGTTGCATGGGATCTGCAGCAGTTATATACATTTCCTTACTTTATTGGCACAATTGCACCAGCAGCACACAAGGGGTTAAGCCTCGAGGTATTGATGGTGCATCATCTATCACTGTAAGGAACTGTATCAAGGCGAAATGATTGAAGTGATGGAGAATAAACTGAATTTACTTCTCACTTCCTTTCTTTAAAAGCATGAGTCTTTGTGAGGCATACGTCATATCTAGTTTTCTCATTTTTGACCCTCCCTTTTAATCTAGGTGCAATTTAAAGTTGACTTCCGTAGAGAAGAGGTCAGGTAGACAAAGCAGCAGTGCTTAATTTGTAAAAGAAAGACTGGCGGTGCCCAAAGCTCTGCTCAGCCCACGGCCGGTGCTAATAAACTTCTGCGGCCCGAATATCACGGCTGGTAGTCTTAAACCACCTCATGCCTCTTATATCCACCAGACACTCCCTGCCCCTTTATCTCACTTCTGCCGGTCCCTGCTTTCTCCCTTTGTGACTTTTTTCCATCTTCCTCCTTTTTTCCTGCTTCGTTTTTACTCTCTTCCGCTCGGGAAATGTCTGATGAGGAAAAATAAGTGCTGGTCCCCACAAATAAGTGCCAGTGGCCCTGATAGGCCCACATTAAATGCTGCCAAGGTGGCCTCACCTGTCAAGGTCTTGGCTTTCTGACTTAGTTTATTTTCCAGAGCAAATAAGCTGAAGTTTGATGCCTTCCGTTTTGGCGCCAAAAGCCAAGAGCAGCACAAAGCACGATTTTGCAGCCTCCAAGACTGCTTTGCCGCTGGGGTAGATGTAGTGCCTTACCCTGGTCCAAGATTCATCTTGGGACTTAGGGCCAGATCTACAGAATCATTCTGCGGCTTCAGGATCAAGCTTTAGGTTATTCTTCTAAGTTTGTTTCACTTTCCTACAAACCATCACACATTTCCGTCACCAAAAGTGCTGCTCATCTGATCAGGTGCATTTATTACAGGTCCAGATAGTATATTTCACATTTTCCATACTTTAAATGAGTTAAAGTCTTCTTTCTTTGATTTTATCCGTCTCGGCTGTGTATATTTTATTTTGCAACGGTCTGAATTGCATTATTTATTTACCCGTGCCTTCCCATCTCTCCTGAAGGAAAGGCCAGGCCTTGCCTGCAACTGAAAGTGAGAATGGTTACAGAGCCAGGCTAATGTCGTTTCTTCGCGTTTACTGTGAATGGATGTTTTTGCCACGAGTTCTGGTTTGCCACACATCAATATCCTTATCCATCACACAACTGAGGGTTACAAAAGATCAGTATGAAGGACCCGATGGAGATCTCTTCTTCGGTCATTGCCTGCATGCGTGAGGTTTGGCATTGGAAGGAGCAGAAGGTTTGGATTTGATAGAATATTTATTTTCAGTAATCATTTTTAGATTGGAAAAACACACCATGTTGGAGACAATTCTGGAGAAAATGTATCTGATTTATCTTGGATGATGGGCCAGATTTATCCCACTACTTTCTAGGTTTGATTCCTGCTCCCCAAACCCCCCCCCCGCCCCCCAATCTGAAGATTCACTGTTGAATTAACACAGGAAGGTCAGTTGTCCGCTCCATCTTGATTCTGTAGTGCAGTTTCCAGGAGGACACAATGCCTAGGGAGCTCTTGATGTTCATGTTAAGGCGTGCAAGATTACCTATAACAACATTTTTATAATTTCAATTTTGCAAGTATCATATTTGTAAGCACAGGTGTGTTATCAGTCCATAAATAAACATCTTCAACTGAATTTGACAAAGAATGGATAAGTGAAGACTAAAGTACCCTTGATAGCATCACCGTTTGAATTAAAGGATGTTACGGTGTAATTTCGTCCAGGGATTTCTAATGATAGTTCACATATTACTGAGGATGGGGCTCTTGCAAGCCTACCTGGACCAGAAGGAAAGCACAGAGATGTAGGGATTCTGTGTTGCACAGAATAAGTATATCCAGATGACACAGTTGCCGACAAACACATGGTGATACATTACTAACCTTCAAAACAACATTACATGTGCTACGGTTGTACAGAGCTCTGGTGTATTAGGTTCATGGTCAGTGGTTAAAAGGCTCGTTTAAAGGATTCTCGAGTTAGGTGTGCAGAGGATGCTGTTAAATTGGTGAAATTGCCTGAGTACAGTGCACAATAGCGCAAAAACACGATCCTTAATGACTAAATAAAGACTATGTTATTGAAAGCAATTCACACCGTTGTTTTCAACAAGGTGCATGTTTTATTCTTGTCCCACTTTCAAGTGAGCCTTGCTTTTGCTGCAATTTGCTTCTGTGAGCATCAAACTAAATAACTTCTGATCCCCATTGTGCTGATAATGAAACCTCGCACTTCGCTGAAATTGCCAAAAGCAGTATGAGACTTTGGTTATTAAGATCCGCGCCAAGCAAGAGTGGAAGCAGGAGTAAAGCTCAAAGTCCAGCAGAAGGTAGTCCTGCCCCGCGCAAGCGGCCCCACGCTGCTGCGCGCTACATCTGAAATAAGTAACCGCTTCAAACGCAGACGCCAGGACGCGTCAAGCCTGGCGGAAACATGAGAAGAAGCAGAAGGTAGAAACGGGCTCACCTGCTGCTTTGGATTCTGAGCCCCAAGCTTGGAGATGGAAAGGTTCAGCTTCTCCTGCTGCTCCGTCAGGTACTTCTGATAGAGGCCCAGGAGCTCCTGGCACTCTCTGTACTGCTGCTGCAGTGGTGCAAGAGCAGGTCAAGGAAAATACAAGAAACAAACAGACCAAGCAGTGTTCTTCATCCTCAGCTAAGGAGCGATTGTTCCCTGCCTGTTTTTGTCGTTGACTCTAGAGACATCATTCCCCTTCCCCTCGCGATTCAGCACTTCTCTCTCTCCCGCTTACATTCACACACCACTCTGTTATCCATCCTTCTTTGTCCGACCGAATATTATGTCCGGTCCTTTTTATACTCTCATCTCCACTCTTACCATTTGCGTTTTGTAAGTGATTGTAATTTATTGTGCTTCATGCTCTACACCAGGTTTGTACATTGCCACCATTTTTATCATATTCTCCATTGTCCTTTCTTGTATAGTGCTCGGTTAACCCGACAGGATCTTGCTCGTCGATTATTGCCCAAGTATTATGTCCCACACTTTTGTTCTCTTCCCCACTCTTACCATTTTCGTTTGCAATATTGTTCTTCATGCCTTATGTCATGTCTGTACATTTCCACAGTTTGTATTTAATTTTCCTTTGTTCTGTATTGGAAAGCGCTATGCCACCCGTAAGGGTCTTGTTCGCGCTATATAAAACTTCAAAAATAAATAAATAGGAGAACGTTACATATGGGATCTCAACAACTACTGCCCAATGGTCTTTTGATGGGTATAAATGCCTATCCCACTTTGATCTAATATGCTAACAATTTCAGATTTAATTAACCCTTACTGATCACTGCTGAGGGCATTGACATTAAGTAAACGCCCTCTACAGACGATGGGAACCATTGCTAATCGTCAACCATGCTATGACAGTCTTGAGCTAAAGGTACACGAGTGAAAGGTCAATTAAAATCAAACATGTAAGCACTAGCACACGAACATACCAAATGTCCAGGTGTGCTCGACGTCCTTGGGTCACACTAATTAAATTTAGAATGCAGGTATACTACAGTAGTTAGTGACAGCACTGTAAGCATTTTGATTGGTTGAGCCAATCTTCGCATTACATACAGAGGACTTATAACCGTAGGAAGCGACTGATAACTTACTATTTTCAAGCACATGGTTCCACAGCTTATTAAAGACGCATATACACACGAACAGATGCTGAACCTGCGTTTGGACACAGTTTACCAGTTAAGAGTGCGTAAAAATGTTTTATTCACCCCACAAAGGAAATTCCCTGATTTCGTGGTCTGAGAAATCTCAGTTTCTGTTCAACAACACAAATAGCAGAATTTCATTCTTTCTCATGCAATCATTTTTAATACAAAATATTCCATTAATAGGTTGATCACTTTGGAATAAAAACTGTAATGTGTACATGGTGCAGCAACGGACAATTGGTTAATTTATATAAAGCGCTCCGTCACCTCTTAAAACCTTTTTGCGCTATACAAAAATGCTAAATAATGTGCATTTCTTTTTGGTTTTGACCTGTCATTTAGCAAGCTAAATAGCTTCCATATATATCAACAAGGGAGACCCCCTCCCACCCCACACTGATGGTAAGCTCATCCTGCACAACGGTTCAACCCCTACCCCGTGCACCACATTGAAATCGCTGAATGAACTGCACACCCAGATCCCACCAGAGCGGCGTGGAACATGTGCTGTACCAAATTGTGCAACATGGCCGTTTGTTCTCAGATCCAGCGATGATAGTAAGTGGCTGACACTTCGTTGCAATATTCTGGCTAAATTTTGATGAACTCTCGACATTCCACTGGGGGTGCCACAGCACCCAACACTTTCACAGCGCCAATCCCCCCAGAAACTCAGGAGGGGGGTGGCAGCTCCAGAATTTCCTTTAACACCGTGATGCAGAATAACAACTCTACTACGGCTCGTCAGTGAAGAAGAGGCACCCGTCATGGCTGCACCCACATGGCACATATGGATTACTCATCTGAACAACGATTTGAAAGCCATGAAGGAGATGGATTGAGAAGTCAAAAGGTCATTACTGTTACATTACACAAAGGAGAAGATCTTCCAGCTTTTCCAGAGTCTCCCCAACACCGGCAGGGAACATGACTGTGACCAGGAAGAGATAG
Source organism: Calotriton arnoldi (assembly GCA_963921515.1). Taxonomy (NCBI): domain Eukaryota; kingdom Metazoa; phylum Chordata; class Amphibia; order Caudata; family Salamandridae; genus Calotriton; species Calotriton arnoldi. The sequence continues at coordinate 1,020,320 of CAWUFW010003475.1, forward strand.
CCTTAAATGAACAATTTAACCCTCAACTAAACCTAAACTTCATAAATTGGAAATGAGGCAAGCCAACCAGACAGAGTGTCTATCAATAGATGTGTGCACGGAAGACAACCACAATAAAGAAGTGAGAGGGCAGGCCATACAATGATGTCAATCAGTGGCCCTGTGCAGGCAGAAACTCAGGCCATCTGGAATGACGCTGGGTGCCATCTTCACCCTAGACAGGTCACATGAGCTCTGAAGCGCATCTGCACAGTAAATGGGGAGTCAGCATACAGTACAATGGAGGTACACGAAAAACCTGGGGAACAAAGCACCATGAAAGTTGACACCGCATACACAGTTAGAGAGCAAGACACCAGACCTCAGAGGCTCCTGCGGTGAGAACGAATTGTGGATACTGCAGGACTAGACTCAATTTAGGGATCTCATGGCGGCCAACATTTTAACAAAAAGCAATCAAGGACATCTTATTCGAGGGAGTTCTCAATATAAGCAAAGATATCCTCTTCTGCACCAACAACATACCACACCGTCAACTTACAGAACATCTTCTAACACATCTAACCCCACTCTGCAAGAAATGTGAGTTCCTAAAATCTGTGGTTCAATTCTATGAGCACGTCTTGTCAGAGGTTGGAATCGGAGTAGACATACAGAAAGCAACACACCTCAAGAACACTGCTCGCCCAGGAAACTTAGAGGTGAAGAATTTTGTGGGGATGGTGAACTATTGCAGCCAGCCAGTTAGTTCCCACTGATACCACAATATCAGGACCCCTCAGAGCACTGACTAGAACAAGGACACAATAGGAATGGGACAAAGCACAACAAACTTAATTTCAAACCATCACATTAAGGTCACTAGATACCAGGTATATTATACCTAAATAAAAATTGGCGTACGGCGGATTTTCCATGGATCCGGTCGTACCCCAACTCATAAGAGATCCAACAGTCTTTCTGCCTTCTCTGGTACAAGATTGGGAGCGTTATCCCTCATCTACCCCACTGTTCCCACCTCCTGAGGGGCAGGTGGACCACTATACGCCAGGGAAAATGGCCTATCTGGAGGAGTGTGGGAACGCTGTGTGGTAGAAACTTGGTGCATCACCACAGATTCCAGAACTTTCCCTCACAGAAATGTTTGAGATTTGCAGGACATTCTGAGTAAGAAAACATTGTGAGAGCCACCCAAGTCACTCCACCTTAGACTTCCCTCGGATCCATGCAAGCAACAACACTCCCATGCATGTTTTAAAAAAATGTCTTGGATTGTTAGGTTTCTCATACTGGGACCTAAGCACTAATGCCGCAGCTACCCACGTTAATAAAACGGGTTGATTTGCAAGGAAAGATTTGGTGTCAACTTCTTGTGTGCTGGGACATTTCCTGTCACAGGTAATTGGCCCAGCCACACAAGTGGGGCACTGTTTAATGGGGAAAAGTGGGGGAATTCAGAATAGAAGAACATTTGTTATCCTTTGAATTTCTCTCAATTTTTGTCTTCTAAATGTAAGACAAAGTGCACATAAGACCACATATTGCAAAATCTGAATTACATGGCAGTATGAGTAACCCCAAATTCAGAGTTGTCAAATAGCCATTGTTACTAAACTCAGTATCTTGGGCACAATTAAAACAAGCATTCAAAGCCAATAGGTCTTGCCTATGTGAGACTTATTGGCTTTGCTAATGTTTTTTGTTATGCTGCAAAAGCTGAAAGTAATGTAAAAAAGCTGTATGACACAGCCAGCGTTGTCCGCATTATAGCGATTTTTTTTCCAGTTATGCTGCTGCTGTACAATATGGCTTAAGAAACATTGTGAGATCTGTTGGCTCTGTCAAAGGAGAGACCTATTGGCTTTGCTAATGCTTGGTATGGAATGCCATATGGTAAGTTATAAGTATTTATATGGTATTTACAACAGGTGAAGTGCTAATTTTATAGAATGGAGAATGCCCTTGCCAAGGTGTTAATGTGTCCAGGATCAGAGGCATTTAGGACCATACAAAAACTTGGAAAACGTGCCATATAAATTAACTGAATGCAACATAAGTTGTAGGTAGATAGAAAACTCAAATAGGTTACAGCTTTTATTACAGTGATGCTTTAGGCTATGTTACTTTGGGTGCAATGGTTACAAAATAACCAAAAAGCACTTTCAACTGCTTGTTTAGTAGTAAAATATGGCACTAATCGGTGTTCAGTGGTTTTCCCTGACCTTTTGGCCCCTGTGCCACTGCACCTGCTGCACCATTCAAATCATGACCCTCGTGCCTGCAAGGCAATTGAGACTGCTTGTTTAGTAGTAAGATATAGCAATAATCTGTATTCAGTGGGTTTTTCTAGAGCTTTTGGCCCCTGCGCCACTACACCTGCTACACCATTCAAATCATGACCCTAATGCCTGCAAGGTAACTGCACTTGTGACTGCTTATTTAGAAGTAAAATATCGCAATACTTGGTGCCCAGTGGGTTTCCTAAACCTTTTGGTCCCTGTGGCACTGCACTTGCTGCACCACTAAAATCATGACCCTAGTGCCTGCAAGGACAAAATGAGGAAATTGTTTATATCCAGCACTACATGTGTTCCGAAAAAGGCACAGTCCAAAATGGAATACATAATTATTATGAAGCTAAACAAACAAAAGCTCTCATAAAAAGAGTCTTTGGACGTATCCAACTCTCCAAAACAAGTTGCCACAGATGTAATGAACTAAGCATATGCTTTACATATCAAAGTGAGAACCAATAATTGTTAAATTGGGTTACAATGTGGCTGGCTCTTTCCTGTGAAAAGAGTTCACCCTGTACCTGACAGTGAATGGGCCATAAACAGGGTAAACTGCCCAAGATCACTATATGTTAGGCTGACACAGACTGACATTCGGTTTTGTACTTTGTTCCTAAAAAGGCAGTTTCACAAATTAAATGGACTCACCAAAAAAGGGGAGATTTGCAAAACAATATGCAAATGTTTTGTGCTTATGAAGTACAAAATACCTTTTGAGATGGCTTTGTCTAAAATAAAAATAAAAATTTAAAAAGGGACAAGCAGGCTCCAGGGAGAAAGTACACATTCCTCTTTCCTATAACCGCTCTCACTTTGAAGTCAGCTGAAAGCAAAATAAACACCAGGCTCCCACGAAACTACAGCTAACATTTGACCTCAGTCTTTGAATGCCCAGCAAATGTGATGAGATAAGAGCAAGATTTAAAGGCCTGTTTATTACTGAAAACCAGTTAGTGGAAAAATACTGTAAACACAGCTTTAGCATGGGGAGATTCGAAATCAAGCTTCACAGCTTAAAGTAAATAAAGCCAGCAAATCGAAAGCCACAAAACGTGAATTACAAATCACAAAGCCAATGGAAAGCCACAGGCAGAATACATTCCCAGGTCAACTTTCTGAAAGTCACTAAAATGTCTTTTGCATACCAGACAGCTGCGCAGTCTGGTAGGCGGCAACCTAAAAATGAATAGGTTTACTTCCATACCCATTTTCAGTCATCAAATTTTATCATAGCAATTGCTTCTTGCTCATCAAACAATAAAATAGCATTATGAGCTGCAGCACAGTTGTTGGTTGTATTGTATTGCCTGATTTTGGACAGCCAATAAACACTATATATCTCTGCGAACAGGATGGTCTGACAGATATATCAGTATATTAGTTGGCCACTGAACAACAGATTACAGACGAAAACCTCACATTTCTGTTTTTTACTACTTACTTTCATTATTTTTTTTATTTCAATTATTAGTTTATTTGGGTAAACTACGAGTGATCTACACAAGTGACTGTGCTGAATTCAAAATTTTGTCTACTTTTCAGAAATGTAGAGCTTTACAGGTTCACCAATGGGATTTACACAAGTTTCCACCAAAACTGCAAATAGGTAGAAACCGCAAAAATAGGGGAAAAAAATCAACTACTACGTAGAAAATGCAAAAACTGTGGTAAAAATATATATATATTTTTTTATTTTTACAACTCTGTTTCTTAAAGCCAGTATATTAGTGATGTTGGCACTGCAAACCTTTTGCTGATACCAAGGTAAAATGAAATTACATTTTGCTAGATTGTGGCTATTTTCTCAGTTCCCTTCAGGGGAATCCACAATCCCGGGTATTGTTAGAATTCCCAACATGTAGCTAAAAAAAGGACACAAATTTGATATGGACACCTTTTGTGAGAAAGCATTATGAAGGCTTAAAAGCAAAGAGCCCCAAACACCAAAAACCCCAAAAAACTCAACTTTTAGGGGGTGGTGTGGCAACTGTGCATTGTGTTATCATCCTGGGTGCCTAAACCTTTGTGCCACAAGTGACAAAAATAGTTTACACTTTAATCTGGAGCCAGTTAGACCGGACTATTTGCTCTTCACAAATCCTGGAAGTGATTTTGATTCTCAGTAAACCAGTGCCTGCCCTTAAATTCAATCTTTCTAACTTTACAGTTTGGTTGACAATTGAATTAATCTATTAAACATATTTTTGTTCTGAAACACTGTAAACCAGGGGGACAGGCACTCTCAAAAGCAGAGATGGGAGGGTGTGAATTTTGAGAAGTCGGTTCCCTTGGCCCTAAATCCTTGTAAAAATCAAATATTTTTACAGGCCCTCCACCAAAAGATATTACACAGCAGCTGCAGAGGATGCAAGCCGAACAGAGCACAAGAATAGAAGAAAAGCAGCACCGCAGTACAGGAAGCCAAGAGAAGCTGAGAGTTTGATCACCACTTACTCAAAATATCCCCCAGGCACAGCTGCAGCCCAACCAATGCCCGTAGTGAATGAAGACTGAGGCAGAGCCGCTATTGCTGGCACTCGGATCCGCGGTTTTAGGGGCAGTTCCAGCAGGACAGAGCGAGCCGCACCTGGAGTTGAGAGGAAGCGGCAAAACCCGCACAGACTACAGGAAGGCCATGATCAGGGAAGTACAGGCAGCGCTAGAAAAGGTGATGCACTTAGGTTGGCCTGCTTGCTGGAGCGGAAGCGCAATGATACAGCTGTGACCGTGAGACCAAAGGCGGGGACAGACCGCCAGAGGAGTCCACCCCTGCAGCAGAACAGCGGAGGTGAGGGATCACTGAGCAGACTGGCAGGGACTGGGTTGAGGGAGACACTGGATTGTGCAACAGCAGACCTTCGAGGGAGGATTCCTGGAGCTCTTGGCATGCTGACCCCAGAACAGAGACGCTTCATTGGGGATGGAGAGAAATGCACTGCAGAGGTTGTAGATAAGTCAATGGGGTGCACAGTGGGTAACTGAAGAGTGAAGAGAACACTCTTGTCAGTGGGACCTCTACTGGTGACAGCCTGTCCTTCCTAACAGGACCGCAGAGACAACTTCTGGGAGGAAATCCCCTGTCTAGACCTACCCTATGTGCCATCTGTGCTCCCGGACACTGTATATATAGTCCCTAATAGGCAAAGAGGAGCTAAGTCATTGTGATGGTTAAGGAAAAGCCAACATGGACGCCAGCAACAAAAAAATCTAATATGGATAGATACACCAAGGTGATTGTACAGGCGGGACGGAAGATGCGGCTGCGGTGAAACAACCAACAGAGCTGACACTCCAAGATGTCCTTAAGGCAATTCTATACATATGAACTTGCCTGGCATCGAAAGTGGATGGAGTAGCAATAGATCTGGGCCTGGTGCGAGCCAATCTGAGAAAGGTAACAGTGACCCTGGTGAACAGCAAGCAGAAGAAACACACCAAAAAGTGATGAGATTGGGTAAACTGACAGAGGGGCTGCTTGTGATAACTGCAGCCCTGGAGGCCCGATGGAAGATGCGGAGGGTCGCTCTCGCAGGAATAATATCTACCTAGTCGGACTGCCAGAGAGAGTGGAGGGGTAATGCCTGAAACTGTTCCTGGAAGAGTGGATCACCACTGAACTACGGCCGAGAGGTCTCTCTAGGTTCTTCTCAACAGAAAGAGCACCACAAGATGTCTGCTGCGCCCCCTCAACCAGGCGCTCCCCCCCGAGAACAATCATTTTCCGATTGTTTAATTATGGGCACAGGGTCGTCATCCTACAGAGAGGAAATGAAGAGACATGAATATGAAATATAGGATGTTTTACACTGTCATACTAAAGATCCTGTACAAGATCAAATCTCAGTTTTTCACTGCGGCTCAACAAGCGTGGGACTGGGTGGAGAGGCTTGCAAAACGGCACCAAAGTAGACACGCGGACCTTAACCCACGGCCAGAGGGCAATAAAAGACAAGACGCCGCAGATGATCGAGGAACGGAACCGCAGGAAAAATTAGATGGTGAAATACAGGAGGGCTTGGGTGAATGGAGAAAAGGTGAACACTGGTTACATATCACGACCTGCGGCTCATCAACCCCAAAAGTAGGGTGCTGGAAAAAGAGAACTATCCTACAGAGTACTCCCCCCCCCCCCCACCCCATAAGGGAGGCTCTGTAAGCACTGGGACTTAGGTGGCACAGACTAAATCAAGGCTTGACGTTACAGTGGAATGATTCTGGTGTTTAGTGTTGGTACGCCTTCGTAGCACTGATGGCAGCACAGCCCTCATAAATGAAGGTGCAGCTTGTTGCTGTAAGGGCTTTGGAGCGAGGAGTTGTAAAAGGGGGATGTAGCGAAGGGGAAGTCCTGTATCAGGACGGATTGTTACTCATGTGGAAGTGGAACAGTTTCTGCACTACCGAGCAATTCGGGAGACAATGCAGAAGATTTGGGCAGGGAGAGAGAAGAAACCTAGAGGGTCGGTCACGTTGAACCTTTCAATACAGACAGATAAAGGCGATGCGGTGATCACCGGGGTATACCAAGCAGTACGTGAAGATACAGGCACACCCCCTTTGCAGGCAAGACAGAAATCGAAAACTGACTGCAATGAACTGCTCCAAGAAGTGCAATAGCAAGAGCTCCTAGCTGTAATGCTGTATTAGTATGATAAAAAGAGGGCGCTAGGGCCTATAAAAAGAAGGAAGTAGATAGGGAACCGGAAAGGAAGGAGTTGAGCAGATATAGATAGGGAGGGACCTGTGAAAGTTGGAGCAGCCCGAGCTCCAGTGAATATATTGCAATAAAGCAAGTTACGCTTATGATAGTGTTGTTCGTCCTTTGACGCCATCACAACACTGCAACAGGCGACGAGGGTGGGCAGAGCACCGGGCGGCTGTCCACACAATCGTGCCCGGGGACCTTCTGTAGCGGCAGCGTGACGTCGGGTGCCCACCCCAATCGTGCAAGGCGAAAACCTGAGCGCAATGCGACATATGTAGCCTAAACCGGTCACCGCAGCCACTGTCAGCCAAATACTCACCTTACTGTGCAGCATCAATCTACCTGCGGCAAGCTGTGCATTGCTTCTCTCTGTCACTCCATTTCCAAGCCTCCCGCACTGACTGATGCCGGCAAGTCCCTGCAAGACTAGAGCTCTTCTCGGGGGCCATCTTTGAATCAGGCAGCTCCTCCAATAAGCTTTGAGTAATTCATGTCAGCCATTTTAGAGTCAGGCACCACTGAAACCCTTCACTGCAAGCAGCAAGTGTGGCTATAGCAACAGTGAAATAACTCATCTTCTCATTTGGACACCTACACAACAAGACATACTACCAGTAAAAGGCATTTTTTACATCATAGTGCATATGAGCCACGTCCGTACAGTGCCAATACAAGAAATACCGCATGCAACAGTTGGCCTCAATTAGTCAACTTTTCAAGGACACTATTAATTCTCCTGTAAATAGCTAATTCTGCGGAGTCACCCGTTCCAGCCAAGGACATGTCAACATCATTGGACTCTATGCAACGCACCCTACCAAGAACAGCCGGGGACATGTCAACATCACCAAATTCTACATACAACGCTGTGCAAAGAACAGCTATGCTATGAATCTCATTCTTACGCCCGCCAGAACCACTGGCTCTCACATCTGGCAGTGGCATGGGACTTCGCTGGCAAGAATGGCTGAAAGATTTCAAAGACTTCATGAACGGGTCACACGTCACTAACCCAGCTCAACAGCTCATTACCCTCTGCAACTTAATAGGCAAAGAGGTTGGACAAATCATCAAGGAACTACCGGCAAATGTCACAACATCCTATCAAGAAATGAGTGAGGCACTTAACAGGAAATTCCTCCACAAAAGTAACATGGACTATGAACGATACACCTTCAATCTAGGCTTTCCAGGTAAAGGCTGAATCCTTGGGGGAGTTTATCACGAGTCTCAAATGCCTAGAGTGCTACTGTGCTTTTGACACCTTCACGGCTGAAGATGGCCTTCGTCTGCGCATCATAGAGGGATGTCAATCAGAGTCCCTGCGTCGACGTCTCCCAAAGAAAAGCTACTCGCTGGATAAAACAGAAGAAAGGACGAGAGTCAACAATCAAGGTGAAGAACAGGCAAAGAAAATGGAGGCGGGAAAGCTGGAAAAACGAGAACAAGCCTTACGCCTTCAAACTCATCATAATGAACGTCGTCCATCTGTACGCTGGCAGGCACCCAAATCCACAAATCGTCCTCAACATGCAGATCGTAGTTGCAGTCCCAAACAGGTCGCCAAAAGAAGATAGCGCCAGCTGGAATGCTATTGCTGTGGACAAGAATTTCCACACGTAGGGTCATGCCCTGCCAAGGGTCAGAGATATCCATGTTGCGGAAAAGATAATCACTTTAAGAAAGTGTGCCGAGCATTTTAAAAAAGACATACAAAGAAAGTCAAGGGACTCCAGATCTTGCCACCATGCAAAGGGGCAGTATGTGACCGATGAGAATGCTCTCTCACTCTTCGTGATCAAGCCTACATTCACATGTTACATACAGATCTCTACGCTCCATGTCCCGTGAGTATCAATCTCTCCTGCCAATCACCCAAGACAGTGAGGAATATGTCTGCATGGTTGCCGATCATGATAGACTAAAGCCATACCAGAGACCGCACATCCAAACGGGGGAACACCCAGCAAAATTTGTATTAGACAGTGGAGCGTCACTCAATTACATCTGTGTCACAGAGTACAATAAAATGAACCCTAAACCCAAATTGCACAAAGCCGCTGTAAGAGTATACACCTGGATGTCTAAAGAACCACTACCATGTCTAGGACAATTTCAAACTAACTATACAAGCTCACATTCTTGGGTCTGAAGCAGCGGATTGTCTCCTCAGTTTGCCCACTACAGGATGTTTAAAATTAGTGGAAATATTATACCGGGTAGATGACGAAGCAGACACTGTAAACACGTTTCTGAAACAGTTCACAGGACTTGGAAAAAAGCTTCATTTTCAAGGTCTCCTACACATCAATGAACAAGTGACACATGTGGCTCAACACCACCGGAAAGTACCCTTTCATCTCCAACAGGCAGTGGAGGATGAATTACGGGATCTACTCATGGCAGACATCATCAAGAAATCATCCGAACCAACTCTGTGAGTATCCGCAGCTGTTGTAGTGCCCATACCAGGATCAGAAACGAAAGTGCGTCTACTTGTGGGCATGAGAGCCCCAAATACCGTTATTGAACGAGAGAGAGAGACCCGGGATCCCACATAAGTGATATGATCACGTTGCTGAATGAGGCATAACTCTTCTCTAAATTGGACCTTAACAAGGGCCATCACCAGCTTGAACTCCATGAGAGTTCATGTTACATCACCATGTTTTCAACAAGGCCTATTCAGGTATAAACGTCTCCGCTTCGGCATTTCATCCGCAGCCGCGATCTTCCAAGAAGAGATCAGAAGAGTCATTCGCCACCCAACACCCGCAACTACAGTGATGACATCCTCGTGTTTGGTGCCACTGACATAGAACACGCCAAAGCACTAGATCATGTATGCCACGCACTCCAGCAAGCAAACCTAACTCTTAGCAAAGACAAGTGTGAATTTCACAGGTCCACACTAAAGTTTTCTGGACACATCTTTTCGGGTGAAGGGAGGAGGCCAGACCCTGAAAAGGTCACATCGCTAAGTGACACTCCTTGCCAACAAGATGCTGGTGACATTCGGTCTTTCCTAGGAATGGCCAGCTATTGTGCCCGAAATATCAAGGACTATGCCACCATTAGTTATTAGTTAACTAACAAAGCAAGGCTAACCACTCAAATGGTCTGCGAGGTGTGATCAAGCATTTAACAAAATCAAAGCCACAGTCGAGTCAGCTAGCAATTTGGCCTACTTCAACCCACGCAGGAAAAACGAAATGACTGTGGATGCCAGTCCTGTGGGACTCAGAGCTATATTAGCACAATATGACAAAGAACATGATCAATGACACATAGTGGCATACGTTAGTCATAGCCTGACTGACACTGAGAGGGCATACTCGCAGTCGGAGAAGAAAATCCTGGCAGTAGTCTGAGCCTGTGAGCATTTTCACATCTTCTTCTATGGGAAACACTTCACACTCATTACAAATCATCAGGTTTTAACGACCATATTCTGAAACCCCCGAGCGAAGACGCCACCCAGGACCAAGCGATAGACATTTACGCGTTTATCCACAAACCAGAAAAAGCAGCAAATCAATCAATCAATCCGGCGATTGTTAAGCGCGACTACTCACCCGTAAGGGTCTCAAGGCGCTGGGGTGGGTGGGTGCAGGTTCCAGTCCATCAAGGAGGGGGTCCGTCGAAGAGCCAGGTTTTGAGGTTTCTTACGAAGATGGGAAGTGATGTTGTTTGTCTGAGGTGGAGCGGAAGGGCGTTCCAGGCTTTGGCCGCGAGGAAGGAGAAGGAGCGGCCTCCCGATCTGGTTTTTCTGGTGCGTGGGACCACGGCGTAGGAGAGCTGGGCTGATCGTAGGGTCCTTTGGGGTGCGTGGAATTTAACTCGCCTGTTCAGGTATGCTGGTCCAGTGTCGTGGAGGGCCTTGTGTGCGTGGGTGAGCATCTTGAAGGTGACTCCTGCCTCGATGGGGAGCCAGTGGATTGTGCGCAGGTGTTGGGAGATGTGGCAGTGTTTTGGCAGGTTGAGGACCAGTCTTGCGGCGGCGTTCTGGATGTTCTGTAGCTTGCGGGTGAGGTTTTTGTTTATTCTGGCGTACAGTGCGTTGCCGTAGTCGAGTCTGCTGGTGACCAGGGCGTGAGTGACAGTCTTTCTGTGTTCGAGGGGGATCCATTTGAAGGTCTTACCTAGGAGGCGGAGGGTGAGGAAGCAGGAGGCCGAGACTGAGTTGATCTGGCGGTCCATTTTGAGCTCGGAGTCCAGGATGATTCCCAGGTTGCGTGCGTGGTCCGTGGGGGTGGGCGGGTTTCCGAGGGCGGAGGGCCACCAGGTGTTGTTCCAGGAGCGGGGTTTGAGCCCATGATGAGTACTTCTGTCTTGTTGGTGTTTAGTTGTAGGCAGCTGTTCTTCATCCATTTGGCGACGGCTTTCATGCCTTCTCGAAAGTTGTGTCTGGCGGTGTTGGGTTCGTTGGATAGGGAGAGGATGAGTTGGGTGTCGTCTGCGTATGACACAATGTTGAGTCCGTAGGTTCCGACGATGGGGGTGAGCGGAGCCATGTAGACGTTGAAGAGCGTATGGCTGAGGGAGGACCCCTGAGGGACTCCGCAGGTGGTTGGTGTAGGGTCCGAGAGGAAAAGGGGGAGTCTGACCCGCTGCGTTCTGTCCGAGAGTAAGGAGCTGATCCAGTCAAGGGCCTTGTCCTGGATCCCTGCGTTGTGAAGTCTGCGTATTAGGGTGCGGTGGGAGACTGTGTCGAATGCCGTTGAGAGGTCGAGGAGGATGAGGGCTACTGTTTCTCCTTTGTCCAGTAGGGTGCGGATGTCGTCTGTTGCGGCGAGGAGGGCGGTTTTGGTACTGTGGTTTTTCCTGAAGCCGGATTGGGAGAAGTCGAGGATGTTGTGCTCTTCGATAAATGTGGCGAGTTGGCTGTTGATGGCTTTCTCGATGACTTTCGCAGGGAACGGGAGCAGGGAGATGGGTCTGTAGTTTTTGAGGTCGGTGGGGTCCGCCGACGGTTTCTTCAGGAGGGGGTTGACCTCGGCGTGTTTCCAGTCGTCGGGGAACGAGGCGGCAGCCAGGGAGCGGTTGATGGTGTGGCGGAGCATGGGTGTGATGGTGTCGACGGCTCTGTTGAAGATGTGGTGGGGGCAGGAGTCCGTGGGGGCCCCGGAGTGAATTGACTTCATTGTCTTCAGTGTGTCTTCGGTGGTGAGAGCTGTCCAGCTGTCGATCGTTGGCTTCAGGGTGTCGGGGGTGGTTGGTGGGGGTTCCGTGTTTGGGCTGTCTTCGTCGAAGTTGTCGTAGATGCTCTTGATTTTGTGGTGAAAGAAGGTGCTGAGTTTGTTGCAGAGGTCTTGTGAGGGAGGGATGTCAGTCAACTCGCTGGTGGGTTGGGTGAACTCCTTGATGATGTGGAGTTCGCTTTTTTCCTCGTTTTTCTGATGAGTTGGTGGTGGGCGTTGTTAGCGGCTCTGAACTTGTTGTGAGATTCTGTGGATTTGGTGTTCCTCCAGCCCTTTTCGAGGCAGCGGCAGATGCGTCTGGACTCTCGAAGTTCGCTGGTGAACCATCTGGCTTTCTTGGCGTGGGTGTTGTTGTTTTTCTTGATGGGGGCAATGGTGTTGGCGCTGTCGGAGATCCATCTGTGCAGGGTTTGGGCTGCTGTGTTGGGGTCGTCGTTTTCCGGGATGGTTGGGGTGGAGTTGCTGAGTGAGGAGGTGAGCTGGTCGTCGGTTATTCTGGTCCAGTTTCTTCGTGGGAGCAGGTGCTGGTGTCTGTGGATGGTGGGTGTTCTGAAGGTTAAGTGGACGCATCGGTGGTCAGTCCATGTGAGTTCGGTGGTGTGGCTGAAGGCGATGGAGTTTCCTGTTGTGAAGAGGGGGTCGAGGGTGTGTCCTGCTGAGTGCATGGGTTCGGTCACGATTTGGCGGAGTCCAATGTTGTGGAGGTTGTCCAGGAGGGATGTGGTGTTGGGGTCCAGTTGGTTGTCGATGTGAAAGTTGAGGTATCCCAGCAGGGTGTAGTTGGTGGATGCGATGGCATGCGGGGAGATGATGTCCGTGATGGAGTTGGTGAACGGTCCGCGGGGTCCCGGGGGTCGGTAGATGAGGGTTCCTCGGAGGGTGGTGGTAGGGTTGGTCTGTATCTTGAAGTGTAGATGTTCCATCATGTCTGTGGGCTCGTCGGGAAGTGTGCTCAGGTGGAGGGTGGATTTGTGAACGATGGCGATTCCTCCTCCCGGGCAGGTGTGGCGGTCCTTTCTGGTTATATTGTATCCTTGGGGAATGGCGATGGCGATGTCCGGTCCCGAGGTGGTGTTGGTCCAGGTTTCGGTGAAGAACGCTACGTCCGGGGTGGTACTGTCGAGGAGGTCCCAGATTTCGTTGGTGTGTTTGTGGAGGGGTCGGACGTCGAGGAGGAGGCATTGCACGGTCTTCGGTTCGGGTGTGTTCTTGCAGTCGGGTTGCGCTGGGTCCGTGTTCCTGTCGGTGCTGCAGGTTTGTCTGCAGCGGTGACAGCTGAAGGGCCCGTGGGTGTCAGCCGGCGAAGCTAGCTTGCAGTTGTTGTTGTTGCGGCCTGGGTTGGGTTTGTGGACTGCTGCTGGGCTGTAGCGTTGGCGGTGCGGAGGTCCAGGGTTCCTGGCGATGGTCGCGGACGGGCACAGACGGGCTTGCCTTTGGCGCGTCCGCACAGCGGCTGCCATTAAGTAGGGGTCGGGGAGGGCTGGACAGCTGGGAGGCAGGAGTGGGGAGGGGAGCTGGATTGGTCGCGCTGGTCGTGCTGGGGGGGAGGGGCCGCGGGGGCAGCAGCGGCGGGGCAAGGAAACGGGTGGGAAAGGAGGAAAGAAGGAGGCGAAGGAAATAAGTGGAATAAGGCAAGAAGGTAGAAAAAGTGCAAAAGGTGCAGAACAGAGAAAGACAGAGGGAGAAAGACAGGGAGAAAGAAAAACGAGTGAAAAATGGAGAGCGGAGCGAGACAAAGGAGAACAGAGGTCCACTGGACCGCCAGGGAGGCTAAGGAAATAAGTGGAATAAGGAGAAAGGTAGAAAAAGTGCAAAAGTGCAGAACAGAGAAAGACAGAGGGAGAAAGAAAAACGAGTGAAAAACGGAGAGGAGAGCAGAGCGAGACAAAGGAGAACAGAGGTCCACTGGACCACCAGGGATGAGGCGCAGGTGATCCTGCGGGTGGAGGAGGGCCTCGAACACCAGCAACACTCAAGAGTGCAGCGGCTCGGGGAGGGCCTCCCTCAATGGTGGAGCTGCGAGGGTGGGAGAGCAATTTCACTGACAATTAGTCAGTGGTCTTGCTCCCGCAGACTACATGTCAAGACATCCCAGGGCATCCTCCAGAACAAAACACTTGCTAACTGAATAATACATTCACTTTGTCATCGATCAGGTAAGACCATCTGCAGTCCCACTTGAAGCCATCGCTGAGGCCACTGCAGAAGATGTCAATCTTCAGGATGTGGCACGTCGCATCCGAGCAAACACGTGGAGACATTTGGGAGAGCCCAAAGGTAACTGAAACATAGGCACCAAAGAACTGGTCTCCTTCCGGCATGTCAAAGAAGAACAGACAATTGCCGAAGACGAGCTGCTACTCAAGGACAAAAGGATTGTCATACCAAAACAAACTGTGTCAAGGGGTGATCAACTTGGCACATGGACACAGTAGCACTGTGTCCACTAAAAGGGCATTACACAAACGGGTCTGGTTCTCCTCCCTTGACCTGAAGGTCGAAGCAATGCTAAAAGACTGCCCTCAATGTCAGCTAGTCAGTCGAGAAGAACCACCCTCGCCACTGCAAAGTCCGAACTGCCAGAAGGTGTATGGCAACATGTGGCGGTCAACCTCTTTGCCCCCATGCAGTCAGGCAAATACATCCTCGTTCTAATGGATGAATATTCTCGTTCCCCAATTGCTCAACAAGTATCAGCTAATAAAGTGGCTGTCACCATACCTGTACTGGATGAAGCATTTGCAGCGGGGGGCATTCCTAAAGTGGTCAAAATGGACAATGGTTCTCCATTTAACGGACATGAGTTTACTGAATTTGCCAAGAAGATCACTCCCATGTGGCCTCAGCCAATGGGCTGGTGGAGAGGGTTATGGCCACATTAAAGAAAACCATACAACAAGCCGAACTATCAAGGTGAGATGTTCAGATGGACCTGAATAAAGTATTGCGAGTTTACAGAAGCACGCCTCACTGCACCACAGACAAGGGCCCAGCCACCCAGATGCTGAGCCGCGCTGTGCGCACAAGAATATCCACCTGGGAAAATTCGGCCAGCTGTATTCATCAGGCTCCAGATCACGAAGAGCTGGCAGAGCCAGACCGGACTAAGAAGGGCAAAATGAAGGAATATGCGGGAAAACGTCAGCAAACAGCGGAGTCGGGCAGATAGGGAGGGAACAGGGAAGGTTGGAGCATCCCGAGCTCCTGTGAAAATATCGTAATAAAGCAAGTTACAGCTTATGATAGTGCTGTTCCTCAATTGATGCCGTCACAACACTAACCAGCAATAGTCGATTCCGACGGATTCAGTTAAACTATACACACCGTACATATATCACTCCTGCAACGCTACACAAGTTGGATAACACCCGATCCGTGCACCGCCCCAGGTACCGGCAAACTGAGCCAACACATCACCATGCCCCAGATACCGAGAGTACTGAAGACAAGTGGCAGACCAGGCTGTGAGTCAGTGGAGCGGGGGCTTAAGCCACAAGTGGTTTTGTTAGATATAGGGACCTATTGCAGGAAACATGCAATAAAGAAAGAAAATTCATAGATGTATACACTGCTACTAGCCAGGCGGCAACTGGCCAGTCACTGGCTCAGCTCTAGAGCGCCTGCAGTAGATGCACGGTTGGAAGATGTGGCTGACTGTAATGTCACTGAAGGCGTCAGAATGAAATAGGTGAGGACGGATGCCAAGCTCCCAGCAGATCTCGACATACGGCATGCACCGACTAGGGCCCTGCGATTCCCCCCCAGATGGGCGTCCTCTGTGATCGAATTATGTGGCAAATTCTGGATATGCTGCGGCCTCCCCTGTGGACTGCCACTGAGCAGGTGTCGCGGGTTGTGGTCAGAGGGGATCGAACCGCACCCAACCAGGACCCCACCAGTCTCTGTGTACAGCAATCAACCTGGACAAAACAGTGAAGCCCTCTAGCAGGAGTTTAACATTAGCTGCGATGCACTTGGAAAGATGCTAATGTTCAGAAAAGTGTTAACAAATTAGATGTGAACATGTTAACGGCAGCCTGGATATGCTTGTGTATGTTGTAAAACTGAACTAAAAATATCTTTAAAAAATGTGAAGACGCTGGGGTATGTATGTACTCATTTTAAATAACAATGTGCAGAATATCTATCTGGTGATTGCTTGGCTTACATTTAGTGACGTTTCCATTTGGGTCCTCCTCCTTCTCACGGGCACTGGGTTTTCCTCAACATTGTTTCACTTGTAATCCTAGTTTTTATCCATCTGGACTTTTGTTTCCAGATTTTCGTTAAGGTACAGGCCACATCTTAAACCTGTCATTTAAAATACGTTTTTATTCTACATTTACTATTACAATCATACAAATGTATCAGCATCACGATCCGCACTGCTTGCAGAGACTATTTCCTCATTAATTGTGCTCCGAGCACATAATATCTTCCACTTTCCTACTGTGCTATTGTCATCCTTAATTAAATATTCCATTGGAACGCACAAAAAACGTTGTAACTTATCAGACTTGGGCTTGCAAGATTTAAAAAACATGGCCTTTAAGGTAAAAGGGCAACTGAAATAAAGCTTGCAACAAACACACCTATAACGTAGCACAGCACGTGGGACAACAGCTGCTGAGCATTAAAAACACAACAATGACTCACGAAAACAAGCAGGGGAACACCGCTGCTCCCACCCCGCACAACGTCATCAGACGCACGAAAAGCTTCTAAAAAGGGAAGGGAAAGAGCGTGAACACCCGTCTGAACTAACTGCCCCTAAAATAAGAGCTGCCAGAACTGGCGATCAATTATTCACGTTTCAGGCACTTGCGCAAGTAATTGGCAGTTGTAAAAGGTGGTTTATCTTAACCTTGTTAAAAATTTAGTAAAACAAATAAAAACACAGCTAGCTCCGCTGTCATTTTGTTGAGCAGCTCATAACAGCGACTATAAAATGATAATGTTCCACCATATGTGCAGCCAGGGAAAAGAAACCAGCTAAGCACTGGTCAGCTCAGCAATCAAACTCAAGCCGCACACGCCCTCTAGTGGCCACTCTTCAAAAATAAATTGTGTCCTTGGGACTTCAACTGGGTAAAATTCAAAACAGCTGATTTGTGAGTCTACTTCGAGACAGCTTTAGCCGTTTCGCTAGACTACTGCTTTCTAAAACCATCATACAGAATATACATTCAGGGAGTGGCTTTTGGTCAGCAGGCTTCATCCATTGGCCAGCTGAATGGTCATTTACATTTTGCTTCTTCCCATCACAGCAGCCAGCACTGGGGAATGGATCAGCCCACTTTAACGACAGGCTCCCTTCATGCTGGGGGGACCACACAAAGGTTGTGCATATTCAGGGCACGAGTCGTGTGTACACGCATGTACACAGCGTCCACACACTAGTTTCAGAGTGTGGACGCCGTCCCCCCTGCTAAGAAGTTGGGTCCCACAGAAATATGCTGAACTTGTCCTGGTGTAAGACACCGGGACACGTTCAGCAGCGCCTGCACGTTGTCTGCTTTCCATTTCCAGCAGCAACGTGCAGGCAGCGAGGGTTTTTTTTTTTTTACCTATAGCCAGGCCTTAGTTAAGGGGCAATCAGGCCTCCTTTTGTTTGAATATCTTGACTGGAGGGGACCTGAAACCTCTCACAAATGTAAATACCACAGAGGAAAACAAAGGCACACAGCTGGCTATCTCTTCACAGGTACTTAAGAGAGGCATGCTTTTGCCTTTGTACTGTCCCTGTATATAAGTGCAGACACTGGAAGACTCAGATGGGGTGGTCTGTCCCAGTATTTACACAAATAATTTAAATAGCACTATTTTATTTTTTATAGCGCTACATCGTGACGTCATGTGATGTTTTGGCATGCGTCATGATGTCACTTGCATAGTGTCTAACTTGGTCAGTCCCCCCACTTCTTTCTATAGGACTTGTGCCCTGTGCATATTGATCACATCTGCTGAAAATAGTTTCTCTTCAATAACAAACCTCTTTCAATGTGTTTAATATTGTATTTAATTTTGATTGTATTTTTTAAAAAATTGCTATTTGGTTCGCTGCGTGTCAGGTGGCCAGTTACATGGTGATTTGTTTCCGGTCTCCTTTTTAGATCGGACTTAATGCAAATATCCTCGGGCCTTGCCTGCTCCAAAGCTGAAGAGCTCCGACCAGCACTGACGAGATGGGCTTTAGTTAGCTGGTCCCCAAGTGTAATTCTGAACATATTTACAATGTTACGACTATGTGCGTGTGGCGGCTTACCTTGTGGACATGTTTACGCTCAGTTCAGTGGGCCCGAGTTGGTTATGGTGACGAGGAAACGATAAAGGCCATAGATTAGGTCTGAAGGGTTCTTTGAGAAGCATTCCGTCATGTGCCATAAGTCTAATCTGTTTATAACGTGGTGTTCTTGTTGCCTTCATAAAAAACAATGATAAAATGCGTGGCGCAGCTAAAAGGCTTAAAAAAAATCACCAGTAAGACAGCCACATCAGTGAATATTTTTTATATTTCACATTTTATTACAAGCATACGGTGGGTGGCCGCATTTGAGCTTGTTCTTTTTTTATCTTGTGGCATATACTTACAATCTTTTTTTAAACAACTAGGCAATGTACCACCTTGCCAAGGCCAGACCTATAGGCTTCGCAAATGCATTTTTAAATTAGGAAGATACCAAATAAAACCGTTTATAAGAATACCAGATGAATAAACTACAATTACATAAATGCACCATAAATGGAAGAGATACATTTCATATAATTTACATAAACATCCACATCATACAATAGCCAATATAATCAAGAGTCCTTAAGAAAAAGAGGAACTTCCTTTTCTATAGGAAAACATTTTTCAGGAGTAATGTCAGGATGAAGGGATACCACTCAATCCACAATAAGGTCCCAGATTTTCCTAAACTTTGACTAATGAGGACTGCTTTGAATAACGAAAGTTTTAGACCACATAAAAACAAATTCCCACCACCATGCTTTATATTCTGGCGGGTCCTCATCAAGCCACGCTTGTGCGATTCCAAGCCTTGCAACTGTAACAACTCCTACCGAAGGAGGTTTCTGATTTGTTAGCCCAGTATTATTTTACTATCCCAGCAAATCTAACTGACTAATAACGGATTCAATTGATAGAATATCAGAGACCTAAAAAATGCAAAAGTCGTTAGAGCATGCCGATAGTCGCCCGCCTAGGTAAAATAATAAAAATAATTCATTAAGTGTTGAATTAATCTTTTTCTGTGCAAGATGCTGCAAAAAATCCAAAAACTGCAAATATCTGAAACAAAAACCCTAGTTGCAGGATTGCATATGCACTTCGCAGATCCTCAAACGATAAGATACCACCTCTGGCTAACTGTTGTAGCACTATTAGGTCTAAATCTTGCCAACTTCTTCAATAACTCTTGTACAAATGAGAGAAAATATGGATTGTAGCCAAGAGAGATACATTGGTTAAAACTAGAAATATTGCACATAGGCTTAGAAGACCGCCATATCTTATGATATACCCCCTGTGCCTTAAACCCATCACGTTTAAAATAGGTTGTGTCAACTAACACTTTCATAGCTTTTAAAATCAGGAAACAGACCCAGCAAGGGCAGCACATCAACGCTTCTTATACTGCCAAAGTAATTGTTGTCAATTGGACTCGACTTGCTATGAGATGATACAAGCGAATTGACCATAATAAATACAAATATCGGGGGAAAATAATCCTCTTAAATATTTTGCATCATTCAATTAATACAAGTCTGTCCCACGTCCTAAGAATTGCAGTACAATTTATATACAAAGCTTCGTAGTTTAAATATATCTATATAAACAGCTGGTCGAAGCCTGAAAACTCAAGTATGCAGCTGATTTACCAATCTGGGGTTCACGTGTTGCCGGAGAGAGGTTGGTGACTATATGGGTCTTCGCATCGTTTAGCTTATAGCCCGAAACACGGCCAAACGGCAAAGCAATGTTCAATGGCACTGATGGGTTATAACTGGTCAGGGGAAAGAATAGCTATATCATATGCATATGCTAAAATCCTTACCTCTAATTTATGTAATGTGAGTGAAGAGAATGTTGTTAAAAATCTCAAAGCTTGAATATAAGTTTCTAAATAAAGAGAAACAGCTGCAGAGATAGACAGCCTTGCCTTGTCCCACGATAACTACAAATAACATATGAGAGGATACCCATTAAGATTACATGTGATGTCAGAGAAGAATATATGGCATTCGTGCAAGTCGGAAAACCAGACCCACTATCCATAACAGATCAAAGGAACCTCCAGGAGAACCTTTCAAATGCCTTTTCGCATCCAACAGGATCATCTCGGCGATACTTGTGAGGTTCACCACCTCAAACCCTAAGATAGCCAAATTGATGCGAAAAGTAGTACGCCTTTGAGATATAACTCCATGTTGCATAGAGTCAACAAGTGAGGTGACAGCTTGAGCAAGACAACTAGAGAGAATATGAGCTCCTACTCCTATTGGTAAGCATGCTCCCCAAGGCACACTGTCATGCATGCTCCTCAACACCCGCTTGCTCAGCAAGTACACCACAGAAATCTGGGACTTACTGGACAACGATGCCCAGGATCTCCTCTTAGTCAATGAGACATGGCTGACCCTCGCGTCAGCAACCAACAGCACCATGGCCATTCTGGATGGATACAAGATCATCCAACAAGACCGCCAACACAAGCCCAGAAAATAAATCGCTATAATTTTCAAGGAAATCATTAGGAAATGTCACCCCCCAACATGGATCACATACACTTCAAAATACTAATCTTGGCAAATTTCACCCTGAAAGGAACCCTACTCCAACAACTACCTGGACCATGAGCAATCTTCCCCATCAACATCGTAGACTTTCGCCCTCTCACTATCAACTTCAACTTCCACCTGAAAGATCGGACTGACCCCAAATCGGCCCCACTCCTCAAAAGCTTAGGAAACCAAGACTGACAACATGGTGCCGGGCCAACACACATTGCCAGACACACCCCTGATCTCTTCTTTGCCTCTTTCAATGGCATCAAGGTCACCACAGCCCCGCCACTCACCTGGACCATCGTCCACTTTCAGATTAACACCACTCGCCACAAAAAAATAAATAACCACTCAGGTCAGGCCAGGACCAGCTGAAACAGCATTACGGAAACAGACTGGTCCCAGAGCTTATGCCAGAACCAGCCCAATCCCACTAGAAACGTAAAAAGCGACATCAACCAATTTGATAAGTGGATCGCAGACTATGCCCACTCCTTGGCACCCCACAAAGAAAATCACCAGAAGACAACCTAGAAGCAAGCCAACTGGTACACAGAGGAACTCTGATCAACCAAGCAATACTGCAAACAGTTGGAACAAAAATGGAAAACCAATCAAAACAAAACAAGATCACCTTCAAAGCGGCCCTAAGATGGTACAACAAATTAGAGCAACCAAGAAGATGGCCCTAGCAGAGCACATAGAACACAGCTCCAACAGCAGCACAGAGATCTTCGCCATAGTCCAGGAATTCGCAACACCAACATCCACCACCAACAGCATTACTTTCACCCAAGATCTATGTGACAACCGATCGGAATTCCTCAGCAACAAAATCACATCTGTCTAACTCAATCAGGCTTCAGACCCAACTGCAGAGCAGAGAGAGCCCTCAATACAGCAAATACATCAGGATCTTGGAAAATGCCTTGAGTGAGTGAGGCACCGACAATGGTAGGTAGGGTAGGAGAGTGTCCCCAGAGAGCGAGCGCTTTAATGAAGGCCAATGCTAAGACATCATCTTCAGTAGAAGGTGCGGGTGAAGTGGAGGAGGAGAGCTTGTATTATTGGCCTTGGTAACCCATGAATCCGCTGCATCTCCTGCACTGCAGGAGAAATTTGTTCAGCTGCTGCTGGACTGGTTGGCAGCACTGACGAAAAGTCATAGCCCTATGCCTGAGAAATTGGTGCACTGGTCATGCCTATCAAATTGACCCGGATAGCCCCCCAAAAATCTGAATTTTGGAGGCAGGAATGACGCCGGAGGGACATGGAGGAGCCCACTGCCCATGCTACTGAATCCACAGTTGTAGGCCTCTGCCCACTAGATTTGCTGTGCTGTGTTCTGCCCATCAGAAGCCATCTCGGCAAAGTGGTCTCAAAGATGATCCAGCATGCTAGGCATGGCCATCTGTGCCAACTCCCAGAATGTGTGGGAGTACCTAGCTAGTGGACAAGACTTTCTGATGACAAGACCTTTCTCCCCATGGCCTCTATCTTTTTTGACTCCAGATCAGAAGGAGCAATGGGGAAAAACCCGGAGTTCTGTTTAGTGCAGGAGGAAGCCTGCACTAGCTGGCTTTCTGGGAAGGGTTATCCTAGAGAAAGATGAGATCTACTGCTGCAGACTAGTGATAGCCGCCAATCTGGAGGCTCACTGCAGGACCGGCAGATGGTCTGCTCTACACTACCAGAATAGGCTCCATCAGTGCCTCGTTGAATGTGATTAAGAGAGCCGAAGATGAGGAGGCTGTCGCCTCCATGTGGAGAAGTACCTCAAGGACCTCACAGCCTTCTTTTGTTTCTGTCATAAAGGAAGACACCTCTGAGATGACAGCCAAAAAGGGCACTCTGATGCCACCTCTAGTGAGGTATGCAGCCTGCATTTTGAAGGGCCAGATTATTTGCAGCATCAGTGCTAGTAGGAGGGGTTAATTTGGCCACCTCACTACTACCATCATGCCCAATGATGTCAGGCATATAAATGTGACCCGAGTCTCTGCTGATTTTGATGGATTTTTTTCTAGACAATGGCCTGTACTAGTACTCTTCCCTCTACTGGGCATCCTTCCCTTCCTCTGGGCTTGCCTTCTTGAATGCATGAGGATAGCCTTGGTTGTTGTGACTGACTCCAAAGCCAATGGTGGCGGAGCCTGTGCTGAGCCCTGCATGTGCTATGGTAGCGCCGTGGGTGATGGTGAAGAATCCACCGGCACTTGTTCAGTCAGGGGCTGCACAGGACCCATGAGGCTCAAAGGTGCATCAAGAGAACTAGGGCATTGTAAAACGGCACCAGCATAGCTTGGATGAAGACCATAACCTTCTCCAGTAAGTCCAGATAAGTCAAGGGTGGTATCGCCTCCATAGCTGGTGCAGGGATCGGGGCCTCGGTAATGTCCACCGATTCTGGTCCTGAAAAGGATTTGTCTGCCTGAGTCCGGGATCGCCATGGCGATCTACCACTGGACCGAGTCGGTGTCCGAACACCAAAGAATCCCTCCTGTGGCATTTCTTGAGTTTGATTTTGTGGTCTTGGAGGAGTGTGAGGATCGGAACTTTGAGTGGGGCCTGGAGTAGAGCCGAATGTCTTCACATTTGAGCTACTAAGAACTTTGCCTCCCACTATTTAATGGCTTTTCTGTGTATGATGTCACACTGGTCACAACACTGAGTTCTACATGGGCACCAAGCATCAGGATTCAAGTGGTTCTGAAATGGACATCTGACCATAGTAGGAAAGACCAGGCTCGACTCCTTACTTTTTACGAGGAGACATCCTGCCTTACACTGTCAAGACTTACGTTTTTTGGAAAAATGTTTCACGAGGGCCACTCTGGATCAGTCATAGGTTGTAGAAAAAAATTGAACTAACATCAGGACTCTGGGGTGGCATCTATTCACAGAAGGCATGGGCGAAGAAGGCCAGTGACCGTGGACCCCATCTGGGAAATTAACATTTTCCCTATTTGACATCGGTCTATTTCACGATCTAAACCTATCCGCCTGCCTCAACTTCTGACTCTCTCTACTCAGTGTCATGTTATGGAAAATACTTATTTCAACTGTTTGTGTGTAACACCATTACGGAGTATAAAGAATAGTCAAGTGCAGCATGGGCTAGAAATATCAGGAAATGCATAACCACATTCAAAGTTATTCCAAAAGGGGGCTTCCAACCAGTGCTTAATTTGTAAAATAATAAGTGTCAGGGCCCAGGATATTTCTCAGGAAGGCACTGCTGCTTGACCCACTTCAGATTCCAGCCAGCGCTGCCAAATACCAGTACCAATGATTCCTACTTGCCATTACAGTCCTACAAATGTTACAATTTTAACTTTACTAGGTAACCCACATTTTTAAGAATGGCCTAAGCACTGTAATATTACTTATAGTTGTATATTTATTTTGTAAATACTTTGCTCATCTGCTTTAAAAAAAAAAAAAGAAATAGACTGACAGCGCCACCATGTGATGGACTGCATTAAATATGTCCCGGTGTTACGAAATAAGTGCCGGTGCTGAGCACCAGAAAACACCGGCTCAAATTAGGTACTGCTCCCAACATATGTTTTGCCAGTATTCCCCAAAAATCATTTAGATGATACTGGCATCTATATAGCTCTGTGATAGCATATCAGAAGTGGTTCCAGGTGTGGAGAGAGAGCTGAGCGCCATCTATAAGCAGATTAGAGCTGTTGCAACTTTTCTGGATCCAGTTTCGTACCTGTAAGCATTCAAAAGGTAAAGAATCTACTGAGTAATCGGCAGGTCGAAGCATTCATCAGAATGGCAAACATAAATTTGAAGAATCCTACACAAGCATTATGTTGAATACTGCGACTCTATTCCCAAACAGACCTAGACATTTATTGTCTCAACAGCACTATGTCATCAGGGTACAACAGCACACAACGCGCGCAACCCTTTCTTAACATTTTGCATTACCTGTAGTCAACATGGTATTTTTGAGGGCATACTTTAGCTTGAGGACTCAGGAACACTTAAAAAAAAAAAAAAAAAACTAAGATATTTAAGGATGTACACTGAGTAAATGCCTAAATGCATGTATATTTTGTAATAATAAAAAGTTGGTTAAAATAAAAATAAAAAACATGAACTCACTTTTTACATCCACTGTGGTTTTGTTCAAACTTATTGAAATGGCTAGAAATTCATGGTTTGTAAAGTGGCCATTTGGAGAATACATTTGTTCTTTAGAGCAGAAGCTGCTACTGTTTACATTAAAACTATTAGTCATAGCAGAGCCATTTGGCACCCAAACAGCTGTGTTCCTCTTACTAATGTGACTACTGTGCTGCTTTTAAGAGTTTGCAAAGCCGGCAAGAAGGAGGGGCCCATTCTCTGCAGCACTACTGTAAGAAATACTTCTATCCTTAGTGGCCACACCAGACTTTTCGTCTTATGCCGATCCCTATATTTTTGCTGGCGTTCGAACTCTGTGCACTTTACCCTTGCTAAGCAGTATTAAAGTGCCTATTCTGTCTCTCTAAAAAATTGTCAAATTGGTATATTCCTAATTAGTATGGTTAACTTACATATCAGCCCCTATGGTACAAAATGTACCCAGGGCCTGTAAGTTAAATGTCACTAGAGAATTGCAGCACCAATTGTACTATCTAGTCCTGTGAGAGTGTAAAACATGGTTTCAGATCAACAATTTACCACTGTAGCCCGAATGTGGCATTTAACCACTGCTATTCGACCTATCAAAATAAATCCTTTTGACAGGTCAAAAGGCCCTTTTAAAAATATTAATATGTCACCCCTATTGAAGGGTGCATGGTATTTAAAAGTAGGACATGTAAAATAAAAATGCTTATCACCCAAAAGCTATTTTTGACTGTGGTAGGACTAGCTGTCCTATATAGAAAACCAGGGTATAGATTAATAAGCCTAATACTGTATCTTAGGAATGGGACTAGCCAGAAAAGTATTTAAACCGCTATTTTTACTAGTTGTTAAAATCCAATTAAATGGTGAAGTCAGATTTATAATAAATATTAAGAGTAAGTAACGTTTAGAAAGTTACCTTTTCCTTGTCTGAAGTTCCTGGAGGCTAAATTTCTACTTGCTCTCCCACTTTTGCCAGCCAGTAATTAGCATTTGAATAGAGGTGAAAAAGGTGTCAAATGCTTCCCAGAAGCAAACAGTAGGCTGACCTGAATAAACAGAAATGACTCCTCTGAACCTCAAACAATATGCAGGGTGGGGGCCGTGAACATCTTTTTGGACAATACAATGTCAAATCCTGCCTGATTGTTAAATCTTGCTTAAAAAATCTGTTGGGTTTACATACAACACGTTGGGGTGCACTTGAAAAGAAGGGAAACATTATGTCAAAACAATTCTTGTGTAACCACTATCTGATTGCCACATGATCTGCTTTGTCCCAACTGACTTTTGCTCCTGGGTTTTACATATAACATTGGGAGACCACTTGAAAGAAATGGAAACAAGTTGCCAAAACAATTCTTGTGTATCCACTGTCTGGCTGCTGGAAAACGCTGTTTTCTTCTACCAGACCTCAGTCTCTGGGCTTACTGGAAGGGTACAGTGCCTGCTCAAAACTGGACTTAGGTGTGGGAGGACACTAGGATTACCATAGTATACCCCCCCCCCCACACACACACAGCCCAAGTTTAGTGTGGCTGAAGACTTTCACCATCTTGAAAATGCCAAATTTGGGTAGGGCTAGCCCCAGGAACTTTTACCCCATTGGCTAGAGTATGCCCAAGAATTGTTCTCTAGCTCATGCCAGGCATAAATGCGCCATCTCAAGGCACCCACTTCAGAACCTGAGGAAGAACAGAAGAGGAATGACCTGACTGTGACCAAAGAAGAGCCCTGAAGGACTGGACTTGCTCCCTCCTATACCAAGGACAAGAAGGTGGATTCCAAGGGTCATAAGGCTGATTTCCTGTTAAAGCTACAGGAACACAACAAACTATAGTAGGAGTTTCCTGAAAATGCCCAGGTGACCTGTGGCAAATCGACCTGGGCTTGTCCCTGCTGTTGGTCTCTCTGCCTGACCCCCTGTGAGTCTTAGTGCCTCCCCTGAGGTCTTTAAAAGTCTATGCCTGTGGTGGATTGGAGCTTAAATTACTAAGTGAGGAGGTACAATCTTTGACTAGGTCGAACCTGGTGTGTAGCAACCATTGACTATCACTGGGACCTTAAAGCTCTTAGCGCTATTTCTACTTAAAACTTAAATAATTCAAACCTATGGTTCCCCATATTGGATGTTTGTCATTTTAGTGTCATTTTGTTTATTAAATTTTACTCGGTTTTGATAACTCGGTTTGGAATTTTTATTGTGTTGCATTTCTAACGTATTACTGTTTTGGTGCTGCATAAACATTACCTCAAAATTAAGTCTGTCTGCCCTACTCTGGCACAGCTACCAGATTATTGAGCACAAGTTTATTTAGTGACTTTCGTGGTTCTCCCTGACAAGGGTTATGATCATTGCTTGAGGTGAGTAGTCATCCACCCCACTTAATATTCCAATTTCTACAACCAACGTAACAGAGAAGTGGGAAAACACACATGTTCACCAACCGCAGCATGGCGTGTCCAGACATGGCAAAGAATGGAAATCCACCTATTTAAACATAAGTGCTGAACCACCTTATCTACTGAGGCTTTTCCACCCCGAGTGCGGAGCCCATATTTTAGGATTGGGGTACTTTGCGCTTAACCTCTGTAACTTTTTTCTGGCCACCGTCTCGAAAAACCTGTTGATTGTGGGTGTCCTAAAAAAAAAGACCGAAAAAGTAGACAAAGTACGCACAGCCAGTACTGCCCAACCTATATGGCTTACTAAATCATCGGGCGGCTGCTCCTTCACCTTTCATTCATTTGAAGGGACCCTTAAAATAGAGCACTTAAATGGAGATCGTTTGTAATAAGAGGGAGAGCGAGTTTAAAAATACTGGTGTATTGACAAATACAAATTTAATAAGGTCATGCAGGATAATATTAAAACAACAAATATGACAAAAAGAAGGACAACAGCCGCCCCTTATTTATACATGGTCAACATGTTTCAGCCGAAGAAGGGGTCAGGGGGACTTCATCAGGACCCACTAATCTCTACCCGTGACCATCAGGACGTGAGTTTGACCTAAGATGGACCATCACAAATCCCCACCAATGGTAGTTAGATAACCTTTCCTGATGGGATCAACCTAATCTGGACTAAGGCTAATATGCAGGTAGTATTATGTGCATGATTATTTTAGAGACCTTACAATACACACTGCTAGAGGCAGCATACTCAACCCACACAGACATACTAGGCCAAAATGTCCTATATTTACAGTTTCTTTGAAGAGGTTAGGATTCTAAAGTTACCCAGGGTTTGTGGATTGCCCTGGGGAGAAACGACAAAGTAACCAAACTATTCCAAATATTTGTTTTATTTTCTGGAAAAAAAGTGCTGTGCAGGAAATTACATTTTTTCTATAGATTTAATCATAAAAGGCTTGCTATGCTAACACCAACATCTTCCTAGATTCTGGAACAAGCAGAGTTGTAAGAAAATCATTTATTACCGCTCCTTAATTTTATTAAATGCTAATTAATTTTTCCTATTTTGGTGGTTTCCATGAACTTGCAGTTTGTGCCGGAGACCGATGGATGAATACAGAAAGCTACACTTTTCTGAAAAGCATTCACATTTTTTTTTATTCATCAAGTGTTGTGTAGATCGCACACGGTTTTCTCAAAGAGACCAATAGTTGAAATCAAAAATAATGTTAAAACAAAATATGAAAAACACAAACAATTTAATATGTAATTTTTTTCAGCCACTGTTAGATTCCCAAAAGAAATATACTATTACGTCCACCAGACCCCTTATGGTCAGAGGGATGTATAGTGCTTGTTCATTGTCCAAAATTACCTGACACAGACAGAAAAGATCCCAAAACACAAGATGTAGACATCAAGTTTTCGCCTTGAAAATTAATCCATTTTCTCAATGCGAGTAGCTGTCGTATTTAGACCCAGGTTTGGCCACCACCCATGGAAACCTCCTAAACCCAGACATTTCTTAAAACTTCTTAGTCAGCATGTAGCAGAGTTTAATGCCGAGAGCTATCCAGAGTATTTTCTTTTTTTTAAACACCAACTTTGATTTCTTGGTCCCAGTGAATCAGCAAAGAGCTGATCATCCACACAATGTTTTCTGATATGATCACTCAAAGCTCTTTAGGGTCGAGCTGTTGCAGCCACTCCTTTTGAGGAGTATGGCACACCGCAAAATGTCGGCAAGATGGTCAACTGAAGAATATAGAAAGGCAAGATCACCTTTAGCAGGTGGGCAGCCCAAGTCTACAGCACCAGTTTATCTGGGAAGAACAAGGAGGGTGCACCGAGATAGTCTATAGTTCACTACTGCAGCAAACAGAAGTGATGGCAATAACAAAGACTGTCATGATCATAAAAAGACACAGCAAACAACTGTGAATAAATTTGAATGGGGTACAAATAAGGAATGTCAAGACTAGGCTGAGGTCACACTGAGGCATGACTAATGGTTTTGGAGAGAACATTTGACTAGGGCCCTTTAGAAAAGAAATCACAACCTGTGAGGTAAACCCAAAAAGGCCAAATGTTCTGACAAGTAGCCCTTAACTGTGCCTACCGCAAGGCTGTGCTGGGCCAATGACAAAAATACAGCACATTAGAGAGTTTGGCAAACCGAGTCTAGATAATGTACCCCACACCAGGCCATAAAGCTTTCCCAGTGCCCGGTCTGTCTTGACTTTCCTCAGAACTTGAGACCGGTGGCTCGTGTCCCATCATAAATGGAACATGTCTCTAATTGCTTCTTTGGAGGAAATTCCAGTTCAGAAAAGTCTTGACACTGACTGTTCGATGGTGGTGAACAGATCTAGTCAGGGAATGCCCCACTGAACAAAAATGCCCTATGTCACTACTGACGGAGATGCCAATTGTGGTCCACCAGCTGATGTCTGCTCAGTTCATCCGCTCTGGAGTTCAGGGTCCCGCTTGGTGGCTGGCAGTCAAAAAGATTTCCTGCTGGTACAGCCACCTCCATAAATGCAGAACCCCTCTGCACGGCTTGTTTCAGTACCACACTGGAGTCAAATCAAATCAAACACAGCTTTATTCGATTGTTGTACAATACAATCATAAAAGCACTTCATATACAAGATATAATACCCATCCCATAATTACACAATTAATTCATCATTAATGCACAAGTTACTAACTTGTGTAACGATATATCTGTAAGAGACAGTAGTTAGTGATAGATTCCTTACCTTAGAATATCCCCAGGCGTCAGGCTGGATCCGGAAAGTTTTGCGTAGCAGTACCCTTGCGCGTCGGTAGGCGGCGTCGTGCGGCTCCGCGTCCGTCGTCGGCGTCGTGATCGCCGGGATGACGTCGCGGGCAGTACTTAGACGCCGCCCCTGCGCGCTGACGTCAGTTCTGTACACGACTTTCCGCGCCAGGAACGCAGAGCCATGCAAGAAGCTGACACAGGTGTCTGAAAAATACTAGGGCCCTGAAAGGGATGTCCTTAACCCTAGAAATCAGTTCGCAGAACGGGGAGGATGGGTGGGCGGTAGGAATCTATCACTAACTACTGTCTCTTACAGATATATCGTTACACAAGTTAGTAACTTGTGCATCTGAAAGAGACACGTTAGTGATAGATTCCTTACCTTAGAATAGATACCCCAGCAATACCAACCCCGGTGGTGGGTCTGCGAACAAAGATCAGACAAGGAAGTCCTGGAGGACAGAACGGCCAAAGAAGCCGTCCCTCCGGACCTGACTGTCAAGGCAGTAATGCTTAGTAAACGTGTGCAGCGAGGCCCACGTAGCTGCCTGACAGATAACCGGCAGCGGAACACCGCGGCCCAAGGCCGTGGTAGCAGCCGTTGCCCTGGTGGAATGGGCACGCAGCCCAACAGGAGGCTCCTTCTTAGCCAAAGAATAGCAGGTCTTGATGCACAAGGTAACCCAGCGGGAGATGGTCCTCTTGTGCACCGCCCGACCTTTTGGCGCCCACGTAGCCAACAAAGAGCTGGTCATCCACCCGGAAGTGTTTTGTGCGGTCGATATAGAAGGAGAGCGCACGTTTTGGGTCCAGACGGTGGAGCCTCTCTTCCTCTCTGGAAGGATGCGGAGGCGGAAAGAAGGTGGGCAAAGTGATGGTCTGCCCAATGTGGAAAGCAGTAACCACCTTTGGCAAGAAGGACGGACGCGTCCGAAGAACAACCTTGTCTGGATGAACAGACAGAAAGGGAGGTTTGCAAGAAAGAGCCTGGAGCTCACTCACCCGCCGAGCGGAGGTGATGGCCACCAGAAAGGCTGCCTTTAGAGTCAGAAGACGAAGAGGACAGTTATGCAGAGGCTCAAAGGGAGCGCACATTAAAAGGTAAGAACCAAGTTCAAGTCCCACTGAGGCATTACAAACGGAACAGGAGGGAAGAGGTGAGTAATGCCTTTTAAGAACCTGTTAACAACAGGGGACTTGAAAAGGGAGGGCTGATCAGGGAGCCTGAGGAAGGCCGAGATAGCACAAAGATAACCCTTGATGGTACCCAGGGCAGAACCCTGTTGGGCCAGAGAGAGAAGGAACAGAAGGACCTCAGAAAGAGGGGCAGAAAGGGGATCCACAGCCTTTGCTGTGCACCATGCCACAAATTTGTTCCACCTGCAGGCGTATACCACCTTAGTGGAGGGACGCCTGGCTGCCAGAATCACATCACAAACTTCGGGAGGCAAGTCGAAAGGAATCAACTGCCGCCGCTCAATCTCCACGCAAGCAGGTGTAGACTGGACAGGTTCGGGTGGAGGACCGTCCCCTGCTGCTGCGACAGAAGATCCTCCCGAAGAGGCAGACGGATCGGGGGATCTATGCTCATATTGAGTAGCTCGGGATACCAAACTCTTCGAGCCCAGTCCGGAGCCACAAGAATGACTTGGGCCCGGTCGTGCCGAATCTTCTTCAACACTCTGGGTAGAAGTGGTATAGGCGGAAAGGCGTACAACAGACCGCAACTCCACTCGCGACGAAAGCGTCGCCGAGCGAGTGCCGCCTTGGAAATTCCAACGCGCAGAACTGATGACATTGCGCGTTCTCTTCGGTGGCGAATAGATCTAACCAAGGCTCTCCCCACTGTAGAAAGAGTCCTTGCGCCACTTCCGAGTGAAGACGCCATTCGTGATCCATCATGCACCTGCGGCTGAGTTTGTCCGCCCTGGCGTTCAGAGAACCTGCCAGGTGTTGAACCATCAGGAACATGCCCTGATGTTCCAGCCATGTCCAGAGGCGCAGAGCCTCCTGACAAAGGGTCCAAGACCCCACCCCGCCCTGTTTGTTGCAGTACCACATGGCGGTGGTGTTGTCTGTGAACACCTGCACTACCTTCCCTTTGACAGAGGGAAGGAATGCCTTGAGTGCAAGCCGGATCGCCCGGAGCTCCAGAAGGTTGATATGGAGCCGGGACTCCGCCGGAGACCAGAGGCCTCTGATCTCCGCCTCTCCCAAGTGACCGCCCCATCCCAGAAGGGACGCGTCCGTCACAACTGTATGCTCTGGCTGGGGAAGGGAGAGGGATCTGCCCATGACCCATTGCCGGTTCGAGAGCCACCACTGCAACTGTTTTGCAGTCCCCTCCGAGATCTGGACGTGATCGGACAGGTTGCCCTGGTGCTGCGCCCACTGGAACTTCAGGTCCCACTGCAGAGCCCGCATATGCCATCTGGCATGATTGACCAGCAGGATGCAGGAGGCCATGAGGCCCAGCAGCCTCAGGGTCATCCTTACCGAAACCCAGGATAAAGGCCGAAAGATCGGAATCATAGCCTGAATATCCCGGACTCGCCGTTCGGGAGGATAGGCCCGAAACTGCGTCGTGTCCAGAACTGCTCCGATGAAAAGGAGCTGTGGAGAAGGAATCAGATGCGACTTCGGCACATTGATGGAGAACCCCAGCGAGTGCAGGAGTTCGGCCGTAGTCTGGAGGTGGGAGACGACTGCCTGGGACGAGCCCGCCTTCAGCAGCCAGTCGTCGAGGTAGGGGAAGACTGAAACCCCTGCCCGGCGCAGATGAGCCGCGACCACCGCCATCACTTTCGTGAACACCCGAGGGGCACTTGTAAGGCCAAAGGGGAGCACGGTGAACTGAAAATGCTCGTGGCCTACCGTGAACCGAAGGTAACGCCGGTGGGCCGGCAGGACGGGGATGTGGAAATATGCGTCCTGCAAGTCCAACGCTACCAACCAGTCTCCAGGGTCGAGGGCAGTCAAGACCTGAGCTAGGGTGAGCATCTTGAACTTCTCCTTCCGGAGGAAGCGATTGACGTTCCGGAGGTCCAAGATAGGACGCATGTCCTCCTTGTCCTTTTTGGGCACCAGAAAGTAGTGGGAGTAGCAACCACGCCCTACTTCTGGGGTCGGAACATGCTCGATGGCCCTCTTGGTCAAGAGGGCCGTGACTTCCTTCTGTAGAAGCACCAAGTGATCCCCTGACATGCGGTGGAGTTGAGGTGGCATGGCTGGGGGGTGGTCTCGAAGGGGAGGGAGTAGCCCCTTCGGACAATGTCCAAGACCCACCTGTCCGAGGTGATGGTGCGCCAGTGGGGAAGGTGATGGCGGACCCTGCCCCCTACTGGCGTGCCGTGCACCTGAAAGGAGGGACTAGGAGGGCTTGGAGGCCGCGGACGGGTTGGAGGTGGTGGCCTGACCCGCACGCTGGTTGCCCGATCCGCCACGGCGGAATCCACGTCCTCGGCCACGCGAAGACGCCTGCTGCGCGGGCCGGTGGCTGGGCTGCTGACGTGAAGGGCGCCCCTACCGTGGCCACGATAGGGGCGAAAAGCAGAAGGCAGCGGAGGGCGTGTAGCAGAAAGGCCCAGGGACTTGGCAGTAGCCCGTGAGTCCTTAAAGCGCTCCAACGCATGGTCTGCTTTGGACCCAAAAGACCGACTCCATCAAAGGGCATGTCCATGAGAGTATTCTGGACATCCCCTGAAAAACCAGTGGTTCTCAGCCAGGCGTGGCGGCGGAGCGCCACCGTCGTTGCAATCGACCTGCCCAGCGAGTCGGCGGTGTCAAGGCCACAACGGATAGTGTATTTGGCCGCATCCCTTCCTTCCGCAATGGCGCGGGAAAGCAGTGCCTGGACCTCCTCAGGGCACTGGGGCAAAACATCCGCCACCGAATCCCACAGAGAGTGGGTATAGCGGCCCAAAAGACAAGCGGTGTTAACGGACCGCAAGCCAGCACTGGAGGAAGAAAAACCTTTCTTCCCAAACTGATCCAGGCGTTTGGATTCCCTATCCGGAGGAGCGGTAGGGAAGGCGGTTTGGGAAGCGGAGGCTTGGACAACCAAGCTCTCAGGAGTGGGGTGGACAGAAAGAAACAGGGGGTCGCCCGGAGCGGGGCGATGGCGTCGTGACACGTTCCGATCCACAGGAGCCCCTGTGTTGGGCTTGGACCAGGCGCCCAAAAGAACGTCTGTGAGGGCGTCGTTAAACGGCAGCACAGTCTCCGCAGAGGAGGCTGCCGGCTGAAGCACCTCTGTCAAGATGTTAGGCTTGACCGTCAAAGTAGGGAGCTGGAGACGTAAGGCCCCAGCAGCCCTACGCAACACCGTACCAAAATTGGCCCCCTCCTCCGTAGCCACGGGAGGAGACAGCATGCCAGTGTCAGGAGAAGTATCCAGACCACTGGCCTCCCCTAGACTCTCTGTCCAGTCCTCATCATACTGACAGTTGCGAGTCAGAGGGTCATCAGACCCCTCCCAGTCCTCCTGGTCCTCCTCTGGTTCAAAATAAGGAGGAGGAGGGACATTTGGGACCCAAGGGCCCATCGGCGCCGGAGCCGGCGTCGAGCGACGTCGCTCCGGGTCCATGTCCGGAGCCGGAAGGAACTGGGGGACGACGCCGCCCGGAGCCCAGGGCGGCGTCGAGAACGGCACCGGAGACATCGGCGCCGGCGGAGGTGTCGTGAGGTCGACCGGCGTCGATGGGGGTTGTGGAGCCGGGATCGAGGCCGGGGCCGAAGCCGGAGCCGGGATCGAGGCTGGAGTCCCGGGCGACGCCGGGGCCGGAGCCGCCGGCGACGCCGGAGCAACCCCATCAGGGCCCGCGGGGCCCGAAGGCGCACCGGAGGGGCCTGAAGGCCCGAAGAGGCGGGCCATGGCCGACAGGAACTCCTGTACCTTGGCCGGATCCGCCCCTGAACCCGGGAAGGGCGGGTATGACGGGGGCGACTCCACAGGCAAGTCCGGGGCCGCGGGGCGGGGACGGTGCCGGGAGGGGCCTCAGCCGAGTCGCGAGACCGGCGAGGCGAAGTCCGAGAGCGACGATGCTTCTTGGACTTCTTGTGCTTAGACTTACCGGACGAAGAAGACTTCGACGCCGACGACCGGTGTGCACTCCGCGAGCGACCCCTGGACCTCTCACGCGACCGGGGCCTCCGTGGAGCCGAATGCCGGGCCTCGAGGAGCTTTCGAGACCGCTCTCGCAAAGCTTTCGGGTTGAGGGCCTGGCATTCGGGACAAGACTCGGTGTCGTGGCCTCGGCCGAGGCAGAAGAGACACTCCCAATGCGGGTCGGTGACGGACATCATCCGCGCACAGGCGCCGCATCGCTTGAAGCCGGGCATCCCTACGACACCTTAAAGATGGAAAAAACAGTGAAAAAATCACCAAAAAGTATGGTCAAAAATTGACCAGGGCACTGCTCTTCCCGGATCTGCGCTTGCTGGCGCGGAAAAAGAAGAACTGACGCCAGCGCGCAGGGGCGGCGTCTAAGTACTGCCCGCGACGTCATCCCGGCGATCACGACGCCGACGACGGACGCGGAGCCGCACGACGCCGCCTACCGACGCGCAAGGGTACTGCTACGCAAAACTTTCCGGATCCAGCCTGACGCCTGGGGATATTCTAAGGTAAGGAATCTATCACTAACGTGTCTCTTTCAGATACGTTGTATTAAAATAGGCTACTAATGCCTATCAAGATTAAAAATTGACTTAAAAACATTTTAAGATCTAAGCAGGTAGGGGATAGTTGATACACACTGGAGTCATATTGTCAATTGGGACCTCTACTACCCTTCCCTTGCTGGTCAGTAGGAAGGCTTTCAGAGTCAAACTGATCACCTGACACTCCAAAAGGTTCATGTGGAGCAGGCTCTCCACTCGAGACCATAGAGGGCCTCTTATATCCTCCTTACCCAGAAGACCTACTCGCCCCCATCCCTAAAGAGTAATAAGTTTGTCACAACCATGAAATCTGGGTGGAGAAGGGAGAGTGGCTTGCTGCACGACCATGAAGAGCATCCACTCCGGAGCCCCATCGGACCCCTGCCCGTATCACATCTTCCATAGCATAGCCACCTCAATCGCCCCAGAGCTTCACCGCACCATCTACTACTCCATCAAAACCGCCACCTTTCCCGACTGGAAACACGCCGAGATCAAACCACTGCTGAAGAAGCCATCCGCCGACCCCACAGACCTCAAGAACTTCAGACCCATCTCCCTCCTCCCCTTCCCAGCCAAGGTCATCAAGAAGGCCATCAACGCCCAACTCTCCAAGTTCATTGAAGAGAAACATGTCCAGCACATCTCCCAATCCGGCATCCGAAATAACCCCAGCACCAAGACCGCACTTCTCGCCGCCACCGACGACATCCGCTCCCTACTCAACCATGGCAAAACCGCAGCCCTCTCTGCCGCCTTCGATACCGTCGCCCACTGCACCCTAATCACAAGACTCCACGATGCTGGCATCTGCGACAAGTGCCTGGACTGGATCTACTCCTTCCTTACTGACCAAACATAGTGAGTCAGACTACCTCAGTTCCTTTCAGAACCTACAGAGATTAGCTGCAGAGTGCCTAGGGGCTCCTTCCCGAGCCCCACTCTCATCAACGTCTACATAGCCCCCCTCGCGGCCATCGTCAGAAACCACGGACTCAACATTGTCTCCTACGCCGATGACACCCAGCTGATCCTCTGCCTCACCAATGAAACAACAGCAGCCAGAATCGACTTTCAAAGCGGGATGAAGGCCGTTGCCACCTGGATTAAAGACATCGGCCTCAAGCTCAACTCAAACAAGACCGAAGTACTCATCCTGGGACCCGCCCCCTCAGGATGAGACGACTCCTGGTGGTCGGCCACACTGGGAACCCCTCCCACCCCCATGGACCACACATGTAATCTTGGCATTATACTAGACTCCTCGCTCACAATGATCCGCCAAATCAAGCCCATATCGTCATCCTGCTTCCACACGCTCCGCCTGCTTCGAAAGACATTCAGATGGAACTCCACAGAATCCAGAATGACTGTCACCCTAACACTCATCACGAGCAGACTCTACTACGGCAATGCACTCTACGCCGGCGTCACCCACAAAGAGCTCCTGATACTACAGAACATTCAAAACGCAGCAGCCAGACTGGTCCTCGACATCCCCCGCCGCAGCTACATCACAGAACACCTTTGACAACTCCACTGGCTCCCAGTCAACAAGACAATCACCTTCAAGCTCCTCACACATGCCTACAAAGCTCTCCAGGACGTAGGACCAGCATATCTGAACCACTGCCTCTCATTCCAAGTACCCACGAGACAACTGCGCTCCGCCTAAATTGCCATGGCCACCGTCCCACGGATTCACAAGACCAGAACCGGAAGATCCGTCTCCTACCTCGCCGCCAATCCCTGGAACATCCTGCCCCTCCACCCCAGTCAATTCCCGTCGCTGATCCAATTCAGGAAGGATCTCAAGACCTGCCTCCTCGACTGGACCTCCATGCCGAGAAATCTGCAGCCCCCCCACTCAGTGCCTTGAGACCCTCACGGGTGAGTGGCCGCGCTATACAAAATCCTGATTGATTGATTGATACTGGTGCTAGTCTGCCACCGCCAGAGGTCCTGAGCTATCTCTTAGGAGATCTGGATATCATCGGAGAGGCAACCTCAGCACACGCCAATTCAAACCTTATATTCTATTACAGGGCCTATATGTGCAATCAGGCGTTTGGGGAGGAGGGGGAGGCTTCATAATACCAGGAGACCAACAAGATTCAGAGCGATTCTCACTGAGACCCAGGTCGGGGTGCAAAACTAGGGATCATATTCTAAATGTCCCAGACTCACTGCAACGGTGAAAAGGCCCTGTTGTGTTACCATGTCCAGGATAGCTCCTATGAAAGGAAACGTTTGATTAGGACTCACGTTACACTTCAGATCATTGATAGCAAATACCAGGGAGATCAACAGCACAGCAATTGTCTGGATGTTGTCAGTAACTGACTGTAGTGTGCCTGTGCACACAAGCAGTCAGTCATTGAGGTGCAAGAATGCAAGTTTCCCCAGATCTCTGAAAATGTGCTGCGTCCACCGCCATCACTTTCATGAACACAGAGGGGCAGAGATAAGGTCAAAAGGAAGTATGGCGAATTGGAAATGTTCTGAACCAACCGTAGACCACAGGTAACGTTTGTGGGATTGCAGGACAAATGCATGAAAATACATACTCTTCAAGTTTAGGGACACCTCTAGTCCCCAAGATCCAGGGCAGGAATGGTCTTCAGAATATCACTCTGATGTGCGGGGGGTGCTATCTCTGCTGATGTGGATGTCCGCCACCACATCCTCTTCCCCAAAAGGGTAAAAGTGCTGGGTTTGCTGCTGCACAGGCTGGGAAAGTCGGCGCTGCCAGTAACCTTCAGAAATCGCTCTAAACTTTCCATACTGCTAGTAGAATTCTATGGTTGAGTTGTGACATGACTATCTTTGAAGCGCTCAAGCATCTAATCAGACTCCATCGAAGAGCATATCCGTAAGGGACCCTTGGACACCTCTTGAAAACCCAGCTGATGGCATTCAGGCATGCTTTCTAAGCACTACACTGGTGCCAAAAGCATAGCCTGTGCCATAGGTGGTATCCAGGCCTGCATGCAATGCATTCTGTCCGTTTTGAATCGTTTAGGCCAGTGAGCTCCTGAGCTCCTTTGGAACAAGTGGCAACATTTCACTTGTCATGTTACAGAAGGCATGGGTGTATAAAAAGCCAGGCTAGTTGAGGAAAACACTCTCTCCTAAGGCATGGACACCTTCTGACTTCATAGCCGAGGGAAGTGGGGGGGGGGAGGAGTTTGAAGGGAAATCATCCACGGGTGGACCAAGTATTGAGTCTAGTACCATCTCTGGTGAGGTATCTAGTCCACTTGTATTTTGCTAGTCTAAATACTGCCTTTTATCAGACTAATGAGTAACCCTGGGCAAAGCACTACGCTAGCGTAGTTTGCGAAGTTTGCGCTACTTCGCACTACGCGAATTGCACGTAGCACAGTGCAAACACGCATAGCGTAGCAGTCATTTTTTGCTTGCTCGCGGTCCTCAACGTCAAGTTGGCGACCGCGAGCAAGCAAAATGACATCCCGGCGAGACTTTTTCCTCGTTCGCGATCAGCAACATCAAGTTGCCGATTGCGAGCGTGGAAAATAAACCTCCCGGCGAGATTCTCAACACGGGGAGGTCAGGTTTCTCATTGCGAGTGGTCGCGTATGCTCGCGACCGCTCGCGATGAGAAACTACCAGTCCGCGTTGAGAAAGCTGCCGCTCGAGTAAAAATCTACTCGAGCGGCAGTAAAAGACAGCTCGCACTGTGCCAGATGCCGTTTTCAATGATTGCACAGTGCAGACAAGCATCCGGCACTGTGCAATCATCGCGAACAGCGCACTACGCAGTTCGCGTTGTGCTATGCGTAGTGCGAAGTGCACTTCGCGTAGCGCTACTTTGCGAACTACGCCCAGGCTTACTAATGAGGGGTGAGCAGATTATCTGCCTCTTCGTAAGTATCAGTGTTATGAGTCACAGTGGGTATGCCATGGATCACAAAAGGGCCTCTACCCTCTGATAGTGCTGGCGTTGCAGGAAAGGTCAAAGCTGAAGGTCTGGCTGCATAATCACAGGTTGCACCTTCGTAATTTAATAGCCCGGCATAGGCCTGGTGTGGGCCAACTTTGGTTTGCGCTCAGAAACCAGTGTCTCACTGGATCCTATACCAGCGCTGTACAGGAAGGAAATGGTGTGGCTTCTGGGGTCTGAGTGGAAGTCTAGACAAGCTTCAGGATCGGGTCTTGAGAGGGCAGTTAGGAGAGAGCCTGCCACCATTGATCCAAAGGGGGACCCTGTAGCTTCTTTGGGCCCGAAGGCACACCATAGGAATGCAATAGCATTTGGAAAATTTGCAATATGGCCTCCCTGAAAGGCCACTATCTGCTGCATGGTTGACAATGACTCAGGGAATTGGGGAGTGCCAGGAATAAAAAAAAAAAGGGCCTGAGTCAGAAGATAGTTAGAGAAAGAGAGAGGAGCCCCACACCCACATCAAAGGGACAGGGCACCACTAATGACTTACAAAGTCGAATAATCTCCCCTGGGGCACTCAGTCAAAATGCATGGAGTCATTCACTCACTTATACCCGTCATCTCCATATGACACTCAGTTACAACCCCAATATAACCAAAGTTAAGTACCATAGTAATATCGAATTGGTAAGATCTTTAATATAGCCACTTATAGAATTACATCCAAAATGAAGAGTCCTATGACATAAAAATGTTTTTTTCTTTTACACGATAACTAACTTTATTCTAGAGCATCAATTTTAAACCAAAGTGCATGATATATTAAAAACTAATCAGAATTTTTAAAAAATCAATCGAAAACATAAATCACAAAGAGGGGAGAACAAGTAAGACAGTCACATGAGTCTTAATGCACTACGGATCTGTGCAGATCATTTTTCTGGGCATATGAATCAGAGTCAGAAGGTGTCTGACCCATCGGGGGACACCCCTATGACTTCACAACGGGTATGAGCCCCACTTGGCTTTTTGTGCTTATGGCGAATTTTGAAATGGACTGACCGGAAGACTTTCAGCTAGAATGAATCTTCGCGCGGGAACGGGATCTTAAACAGGATCATGATTGACCATGCGACTTGTAGCGGGAACAGGACCTCTGCTTCAACTGTGACCTTTTCTTATGATTGATTATGTAAAGGTGCATGAGGGCGCAGTCATCGCATAACTGAGTTATGGCTGGATCCCAAGCACCATAGGCACACATATTGCAAGTCTGTGACCAACATGCATTTCTTGCAGGCAAAGCTTGAATGAACTCTCTAGTTTTCAGGAAGACACCTTCCCTGGCACACTGTCTTTGAAACCAGCAGAGTTGGGAGAGGCGCTCCGATTCTGCATAAACAGCACGGAACTGACGTCAGCTTGCAGGGGTGGCGGTTATATGCAGCTGTGCTCCATCACTTTGGGGGTGGGGGTGATGGGGCGAAGTCACCGGGGATATTGGGCGCATCTACCAACACACAGCAAGCACTGCTGAAAATCTCCAAATCTAGTATGGCGGCTGGGAGTTGTCTAAAGGAGAAAATTCTGCTGTGGTATCTATTCTAAAGATGAGAAATGTCGGGTAAGAAGTATATAGAAAAAATGGGTTGGCACCAGAAAGAAAAATGGCCCACAGAGATAAATCACAAATAGAAGTTTTAAGATGTCCAGTTTTCGTGGTACTGCGGGTAAAGGGGAGGAGTTAAGTACAAACCAGTACACACTTGCACAAAAACCAGCCTACACTGCCTTTCTGTCACTGCCTGTTTGCCAAATAGGCAGCCCAAACTGCATCCAGATTTACAAGACTATGTACCACTACTAATTATTTGTTAATAAAAGTAACTTCTTTTCATGGAATCGGGTGATTTAAGCCCCGCCTCACAGGACAGCATCATACAAATTTACACTCAAAGACCATCTAACCAAAAGATGAGCCCAGGCGAACAAACTTACCTTTGCACTAAACACACTACGATCTAAATTAATGTGCCCATCTAATTCCCATCTTCTACAAGTAATTGCTGCTAAGTTTCTTCCAACGCTTACTTATGGCTCCAAACTATTCAAAGGCAAAGATGCAAATTTTGGGAATTTACAACAATCTTGTCTTTTTAAAGTAATTTTTCGGATTCCGCAATTTACCTCCCAGGCGCAGGTTCGTTTGAAATTTGGGCTATTCAACCAACTCCCGGTAAGGTCAGCAGCAATACTTAAATTGTGCTGGAAGATGAGAGCAGCTCAAGAAGAATCCTTGTTAGGTCTCTGCTGGACGGAATTAAAGAACCAGCCTAAAAGTAAGAAAGACTGGCCTACCACGCTTGAGCAAGCATTAACTATCCTCAACATGCACAAACATCAACTTCCCCATATTAAAAAAAACAGTAAATAATGCTGCTAAACACAAAGCCTGGCGACTGGATAAAGCAGTGTTCGCAAAGAAGAAACACGGATGGATGGTTTTATCCTCGTATGGGGTCCGGTCGCCGCAGCTGTATCTCGTATATCACATATCTCCAACAATACAGCACTTACTGCTCTTGACTCGTCTGGGAGCTTTTTGCTCAAAAGATCAAGTCCCAACATGGAAACAAACATGGCCGACTTGTCTGTGCCAACTGCGAAAAAGCGGAAGAGTCAGTTTTACATTTCTTGTGCATTTGCCCAGCCGTCAGTCAATGGAGACGGCACTTTCTACTTCCAGCCCTTCGATCTCTTCAGATAAGATCATGCCGACCTGCCATAATGGCATTATTAAATAGCCAGTCGCTACAGCTTTCATGCTGGACAACTAAGTTTTTGCAACAAGTCAGCAAACTGTTACAAACTACAGCGAACCCACTTTGCTGACTATAGACTATAGTCTTGCGGCTGCTCTAAATTGCACAGTGCAACTCTATAATTATTGAAAAAGAGGACAGTGGACATCTAGCACACTTTTGCACATAGATCCAACTTTATTGTTTTAGATATAAACATGCACAATTCCTTATTTTAAGATCGTCACAAGAATTTGCACTTTTGCATACCAAATTTCAGTCTTGCGGCAGCCATGAATTGCACAGCTAATGTTCATAAATATTGAAATGGAGGACAGTGGAAATTTTGTATATACTTGCACACAGCTTGTTTCTCCATTGATTTTAGACTTCACATGTATAATGCCTCATTTTAAGATCTATGTTTGAAATTTAAATTATTGATTAGCAATTTTTGCACATCAAACTCTAGCCCCGTGGTAGATCCAAAGTGCACAGCGCATCCTTACAATCACTGAAAATGAGGACAGTGGACACTTTGCACATTTTGCACACAAATGCATCGTCTTGGTTCTTAGATGTAACATGTTTAATGCCCTATTTTAAGAAGGTCGAATGAATTTGTAATTTTGTACATCAAACCCATGTCTTGACGCAGCTATAAATAGCACAGTGTTTGTACACATTCATCTAAAGCGATGACAGTGGACATTTTGCATAAGTCTGCACACAGATCCCACATCTTTGCTTTAGACGAAATGTGTGTAAAGCCTCATTTTAAGATTTTCGCTTGACAATATTTTAGTATCGGCCCGGACTAAGCCATCTGTCGTTTCAAATTTTACAACGGTGTGGAAAACCACAACATAAGGAAATAACGCCTCATGCGATGCTAAGTAAGCGCAATTTCAAAGTGTAAATAAGAACTCTGTTGTACTTTGATGCATTTTATGTTAAATTGTTATGGTTTTAATCAACTACACAAAGTCGTTTTTCACTTGCAAAAAAAGGTCAGGATCATTCTTGTGACGTCAAAGAAAAGCAGGAAGGATTGATCATCAATACAGCGTCACCTGCATAGTTCACATTTCTGGAGTTTTTAGTAAATGATTGTGTAGAGCTCTGGAAACAGAAAACATGTGAGTGCGGCGACAGATGGGGGCAGAGTGCTGAGGGGTGAAGTTGCGAAGAGCAGCGCAAGTGACAGCCTGTGGCCAGCCCGTACATGTACGTTCTTTTAAAAAAAAAAATATATATATATATATATATATATATGTATGTATATATTTTTTTAAACTTTGTCCTACTTTACTGTTTACAACCAGACTGCTTTTGGAAACAGGTTTGGGGGAAGACACCTGCTGTAGAAATCTGCGTACAAACAATGTCTGAGGGTGGAGCACAGGTCGGACAGCTCGATAGGTTACTGCACTTCCTGCAGGGATCACTGTGGAATCTATAGT
Source organism: Calotriton arnoldi (assembly GCA_963921515.1). Lineage (NCBI taxonomy): Eukaryota > Metazoa > Chordata > Amphibia > Caudata > Salamandridae > Calotriton > Calotriton arnoldi. Next base: position 1,064,473 of record CAWUFW010003475.1, read on the forward strand.
CACTGGTCTGACTCGTTACAAAATAGCATCGAGTTTTAGCTTCTTGCAGAAATCCACGTCGTGCAGGTCATGCCATCCACCCATGGTGTAAAGCAGACCAGGGAGTTATGCACCTGATGGAAACAGCTGCAAGTAACTAGCATGCAGGTTTTTACTCAATCCTTAGTACTTCTAGGGGAGCGTTGGGGTCCACAGCAAACTGCTAGTTTAGATAAGAAGATTGTATTGTGTGGTATGCAAATGGTCATTGTTGATCTAATTACTCTCTTAGGCTGATGCACACAGACATCCAGACATTATGTACAGGTCGGGAGAGGCACACACGTTCATGTCTCGGTTTAACTCGTGGCCAGCTTGTAGAGAGACAGGCAACCTGTAGTTTGGCTTCTCAGGTTGAGATGCCAAGATTGGCAGCTCGGTGCGACAGGCCTGCTTTCAGCAGGCTACAACACCGCAAAGATTCATTATTGATTGCACTTTCAATGAGGCATGCCGATCTAACCCTCAGCTCCACCGTAAACTGCAGTTCTGCACAGCTCAACATACATAAAAAGCACACTGGCGCTGCTGTGGCGGCACACTGAACCAGGAGACAGCCTGGCTCGGTCGCCAGCTCCAGCAGAACACTAGAAGTCAGAGCCGCGCTGACCCAGGAGACAGCCCGGCTCGATCGCCGGCTCCAGCAGAACAATAGCAGTCAGAGCCGCACTGACCCAGGAGACAGCCTGGCTCGGTCGCCGGGTCCAGCAGAACACTAGCAGTGAGAGCCACACTGAACCAGGAGACAGCCTGGCTCGGTCGCCGCGTCCAGCAGAACACTAGCAGTCAGAGCCGCACCGACCCAGGAGACAGCCTGGCTCGGTCGCCGGGTCCAGCAGAACACTAGCAGTCAGAGCCACACTGAACCAGGAGACAGCATGGCTCGGTCGCCGGGTCCAGTAGAACACTAGCAGTCCGAGCCACACTGAACCAGGAGACAGCCTGGCTCGGTCGCCGGGTCCAGCAGAACACTAGCAGTCAGAGCCACACTGAACCAGGAGACAGCCTGGCTCGGTCGCCGGGTCCAGCAGAACACTAGCAGTCAGAGCCACACTGAACCAGGAGACAGCCTGGCTCGGTCGCCGGGTCCAGCAGAACACTAGCAGTCGGAGCCACAATCAGTCTACTCCTGGGGGCTCCAACCTTTTCTGTAACTAGACCTATTTATGTTCAATGAAAGTGATTCAGAGCTATTATTAGTGTTGTAATAGTGACCACGGAAGATAAGGCTATAGTAGCCACCCCATTCAAGATTACCAGCAGTGATCACCTCAGTGCATCATGCAGAGTTGCCAGCACTAATTTAATACTGGGCAGTAATAGTTGCAATGCCCCAGTCACCAGGGTAATATTGCATGATTTTTCACTCAAATATATGCTTTAAATATATTTTGGAAATCTATTTTTCTCTAAACGTCAGCTTATGAGTTTTGAAAACACACATTTTCATCACAAAGACACACTTTCAGTTTTGGAACACATTATTTCAATTCAAACCAAGTTTCTAATTTAGTATGCTGGCTGCACACAGGAGAGTTACTTCCAAGTAGCTGGAGAGTTACCAGTAGCTCACGAGCTATTCGTTGGAGAAGCTTGTTCTACTCCCATTATGTGCTAGCACTGTCCTATACAGTGCTTTAAATGCGAAAAAAGAAGTACAGGTACTCACCAAATGGAGTCTAGGGAAGGGGCTAGATGCGGGGGTAGTCTCTCTAACAGGGAGGTATATTGGCAGGGCCGGACTGGCCGTAGCAGGCACTGGGTGTTTCCCCGGTGGACGGCCAGGGTGGGGGCCGGTTTTGGACCCCCTGGGTGCCATTTTTGTTACCAGGAGCCCATTTTGCAATATCGGCCCCCTGTAACAAAAGCAGCAGCGGTGAGAAGGGAGTGGTGCTTCCAATTAGCACCCCCCTCACCCCCACCCCCTCCGAGGTGAGACAAGCTGTTTGCCAGGGCCTGTTTGGGTTCCCAGTTCGTCCGTGTAGACTGGACTAGTGCGTAGAGATAGTGTCTGCGCTGTATGATGCTACCCATTTGCGCTGTATGATATTGGTCAAGCACTGCGCGATCTTGGCCACTGCTAGGTACTCAAGTGTGCCTGGAGTGGGCCAGCAGAGTACACTGAGGCAAGTGATTCTAATATTGTTTACTAGCAATGACTATTCAGTCCCACCAGGCACACCAGTGCTGTTGAGAACTGGACATCTGATTATGTGCACAATTGAAGTATCTCCTTTACGGGGAACCCCCAAACAAGAGAGTTATTGTAGTTAATGTGTGTGCGCCTTTCATCTCCAAGGGCACCCTATGGACACCAAATATTAGCATTGCCCATGTACTTCCATCAGTGAATACCAAGTTTACAGAGGTCAAAAGACAAAGAGGCAATCTATTCTCAACATGTTTTCATAATCAGAACAGATTCATTGTCTTTGTCGTACGAGTTACTTCCCTTCGGTAACGATGTATCTGGTAGAGACGATTCTAGCCGCAGATTCCTTAACGTAGAATTATCCCCAGGCGTGAGACTGGACCCGGAAAACTTTCTTTGCCCCAGCATCTCTGCGCGCCGGGGGGGCGGTGCCACGCGACTCCGCCCTGACGTTGTCCGCGGGCGTGACGTCAGCGAGGTCACATAAGCCCCACCCCGGCGCGCTGACATCAGTTTTCTTCAGAGAGCTTTTCCGCGCCACAACGCGGTGCCATCACAAACAAAACTGTGGAGATTATGGGAACAGTGTGCGAAAAATCAGTGAAAAAGAGAAGAGAGAAACGAAAGGTGATGAACAGCACCAATTGGAAAAGTGCCAAGCACTAAGGTACCAAAAAGTCATAGCAGCGAAAACCATAGCAGGGAAAGAGCAGAGCACCGCTCCGAGGAGCAACCTTTCAAGCTAAGGTGACAGCCCCCCTGGAGGCAGAACACATGTGAAAAAACGCTATAGCAGAAGAGAGAGAGAGAATCTGCAATCACAATCCACAACAGTGAAGGGGCAACAAGCCCGAAACAGAGGAGTAACAGCAATCCACCCCCAGACGACACCATCAAGGAGGGCCGTATCCCCTGAAAGGAGCGAAAGGGCCGAGGTACAAGCAAAAAAAAAAAACGCAGAGAACTGCAAAGGAATTAGAAACCCCAAGCCAGTAAAAGGGAGAAGAGTCAAGGAGGCCCCTACACTTGGAGAAAAAACCAAAGTGGAGGGAGGCAGAAGCACACATGAACCAACCGACCTCGGATCAGAAAGGAAGGGGGTGGAACAATCAAGCAGAACGAAGCATCCTGTCCTGGGGGAGGCGAAGCACACCCCCACAGAAGACAAGCCACCCGGAGGGAGGCGAGTGCAGAAAACCAAACAGAAGGTCCTCGCAGAACGGGGAGGAAGGGCGGGTCGTGAAGGAATCTGCGGCTAGAATCGTCTCTACCAGATACATCGTTACCGAAGGTAAGTAACTCGTACATCTGATAGAGACTACTAGCCGCAGATTCCTTAACGTAGAATAGATACCCTAGCCATACCCAGAGGGGAGGAGGGCCTGCGAGAGAACCTCCCCTGTAGGAAGAAACACAGGGCCACCGCAGGGGATGTGTCACAGGGACAAGAAGGGCGGCCCAGCCCTCACCAAACAGAAGTAAGCAAGAACGAGGCGAAGGGAAGGCCAGGAAAACCCAAGCCCATCCAAGGTACAACCGCCAGAAAACCCCGTAGGGGCAGACAGCGCCAGAGGAGCACCAAGGAAGAAAAGAACCACCCCAAACTCCAGGGAGAAGAGGTAGAACCTGAGGCAGAGCCTGCCGTAGGAAAACACAGACACAGCGACACGGGGCAGCTGAACAGGCACCAGCCTCAAAGCAGCGGACAAGGCAGGAGCGGCTCCACAGCCAAAAGGCGCAGGCGAAGAAGAAGAAAGGCACAGGTGCGCAAAGCCCCAGCAGAACAAGAGGCAGGGGCACAAGGGAACACACCAAGGGCCACGGCGGTGGACCATAACAAGCAGGCAGGCGCAGCCGGCAACACCATGGAGCAGTGCACCCAGAACAAGCCAGGCGCAAGCCGAGGACAGCGGCCAGGGAAACCAGAACAATCCCCAAAGGGGGGCCGTGCCAGAGACACACACCGGCCCACGAAAGAAGTGGGACCAGGCATAAGAGAAAGAGGACGGACCAGCCGGCAACCAGAGCACAGGAAAGCCAGAAGAAACTGAGCCCCCCCTGGAACACCAGACAGAGGACCAGGCCGAAACACCGGATAGGAAGGCGGAAACGCCACAACACGATGCCGTAGACGGCATGCCAGGCTGGTCCAGCGATGAAGCGAACCCTGAGAATGACAGACGTTGGAGCCGCGTAAGCTGCACCAAGACAAAGGCAAAAGAGACCGCACCAGCGGTATACAGCGAGGCCAGGAAAGGCAATGAACACGAAAAAGGGCATCCACACCTCCCCAGCGTAGGACAGAGCTATGTAATAGCTACAAGTACCCCACTTAGGGCATGATACGTCCCAAGGAAAACATGGGAACACCTCTTAGGAAAAATTCTGCAGCAGAGGACAAGAACATAAAGGACCTGTGGGTAAAACCACAGACGGCTTGCCAATCAGCCAAAAAGGCACAGAAGGCCCAACCTGAGGACCTATACGGGTTTACCAACCGCCCAAAAAATCACAAACGCCAAAAGGGGACTGTACCAGCAGCCAACAGTACAGAGGGGCCAACCGAAGGACCCCGAAGGCACGCCAAACCACACGGAACACACAACGGGTCAATCGAGCACTAGACCCCAGAAAAAAGGTGGGAGAACGCCTCCCATAAAGCACCAGGGGACCGACAAGCCAAGTTTACGGAGGGGGAGGAGGCCGGAGCCCCGCAAGAAGCCGCTGAATGGCGGAGTCCGCATGGGTGCTAAACAAAAGAACCCCATCAAAGAGCAGGTCAACCAGACGCTCCCTAATATTCTCTGGAAAAAAGCTATCCCTCAACCAAGCATGGCGTCGGAGAGCCACTGAACTTGCCATGGCGCGGCCGAGAGCATCAGAAACATTTAAGGCCGAACGAAGAATAAACCCGGCCAACTACCGGCCATCCAACACAGGGGGTCGCAGATCAGCGTGGACACCCTTGGGGGAGGCACCAGACAGAAGGGACTCCACGGAATCCCACAGACTGGAAGTAACCCTGGCCAACACACAAAGTGTGTGGAGCGCTCGCAAAGCAGCACTAGAGGAAGCAAAAATGTTACGCCCCCACGAATCCAAGCACCGGGCCTCCCGTGACGGAGGAAACAACACCAAGGGAAGGAAAAGCAGTCTGCAGAAGAGGGCCCTGTGTAGAAGGGTGGAAAGAAAGGCAGACTGGGTCGTGCGGAGCCGGGCGATGGCAATGTAGGAGCGGCTGAGGCACAGGATCACCCGTGGCAGGACGCCCCCAGGCCCCCAGAAGAGAAGTATGGAGCGAAGCTTCGAACGGAAGAAGCAGCTCCGCCCACCAGAGCCCTGATGGAGAACCTCTAACAAATGGTCCGTAGGGAATGGGGTGCCGGGGTCGCACATGCACAAAATGCCAGCGGCCGTGGAAATGGCCCGGACAAAAGCTGCACTCGCCTCCGTAGGGCGTCGTGGGGGAGAGAGCAATTCCTCCGTGGGCGATGGCTGTAAACTAAGCCGGCCATCCCAGAGTCCAGCTGGAGGAAAAAATGGCCAGCCCCGGAATGGCAGAGGATCCACGGACGAGTGGGGGGCCTGAGGCGCCTCCGGGGAAGTCCGAGATCGCGGGGACGGCGAAGAGCCCTCCCTGGAAGACGCCGGGGAAAAAGCAACAACGCGGTGCCCGTCTCCGGGGAAGAGGAGACAAAAAGGTGACAAACCTCCGGAGAGGAGGGGACCTCTGGAGACGAGTCGCCGGCACGGCGCCGTGGAGTCTGGCACAGGGGCCGGTGCGACGTCGACCGGCGCCGGGGCCGAGTCGACCCCCATCATCACTTGCGCCCCAGGAGAATGGGGCGGGGACGGAGTCGGGGCGGCTAAAGAACGGCGCCGAAAAGGCGCCGACCCGACCTTCGACGAGGCAGACGCCTGCACGGAGGGCCGAGAGGGACCCGGGGAAGCGCCCTGGCCCCTAGCCAGCACCCGCGGCGCAGCCAGGGCCGACAGCTGTCGGCACCTGAACGGCGTCGGCTCGGCCTCCGGCAAGGGCGCCGCCTGCCCAGAGGACCGAGGGGGACTCGGCGGCAAACCGCGAGTCCCGGCGACCTCCTGCGACACCACAGGGACCCCCGTGGGGGTTTTTCGGCGAGGCAGAAGCGCCGTGGGCCGAAGAGGGGAACCCCGTAGGGCCGCACCCCGACGACACCACACCCCCAAAACCTGGAGCCGAACCAGTCGGCGCCGGGGCCAGAGCCGCCGGCGACTCCGCGGAAAGCCCCGCACGAGGCAAGGGATCCGCGGACGTCTCAGGAAGAGGAGGAGGAGGAGGGGCCAAGGAAGCCTGCAGAGCCGCAGCATAGGCCTCCATCTGGGCCCTCGTCGCCCCAACGCCAGGAAACGGCGGGTAGGGTGGTGACGAACGAGGCCGCATGTCCCGAGGAGAACCTGCGCCCTCCGCAGAACGGGGACCAGGCCTCGGGGACAAGCTATAAAACTTACCGGCGGGCGAGCGACACCCCTGGGGCCTCGGTGAAGGACGATGTCGGAGGCGGAAGCGGCGGTTCTTGGGCCCTTCCGCGGGGGACGGACGCGGTGACGACACCGATCTGGACAAGCGGGCCGAAAGGAGCTTCATCCGGCGCTCCCCCTGGGACTTCGGCTTCAGATGCTGGCAAGCGTCGCAGTCGGTAGAGTCATGGTGCTCGCCCAGACACCACATGCAAATAGGGTGAGGGTCCGTTGCCGACATCTGACGCGCACAAGAAGTACACGACTTGAAGCCCGAAGGCATTCGCACACTGTTCCACAACGCAAAAGCGTAAAAGAAGGCCTGAAAACAGGCCAGGGACACGATTCCGGATCCGCGTTGCACGCGGAAAAGAAGGAAACTGATGTCAGCGCGCCGGGGTGGGGCTTATGTGACCTCGCTGACGTCACGCCCGCGGACGTCAGGGCGGAGTCGCGTGGCACCGCCCCCCGGCGCGCAGAGATGCTGGGGCAAAGAAAGTTTTCCGGGTCCAGTCTCACGCCTGGTGATAATTCTACGTTAAGGAATCTGCAGCTAGTAGTCTCTATCAGATAGTGATTGTTATGCGCCTCTAGGCTACTTCTAGTAATTGAAGAACTATGCCGAGTCACTGAGCTTGTATTATGCCACTTCATGTCTTATCTGAATGAAACCTTGGTACAAAGTTTAAAGCAAGTCCTTTTTCACTGCTTGTCATCCAAATATAACAAATGTTAGGACTCCTACAGCAGTTTACCGAACATACTAAAAAAAAAAAACACAGTTATCAATCCCAGCCTAAAACACAAATTTGAAATGCTTGTTCATTACCAGGGACACGATCTATGTGATTCAGAGGCTGCAGCGTTGTCAGCATAATTATGGATTTGCTGCACTTGCCACAGTGGTTCGTCTGGCGCATATTTCAGAATTTAACCCAAAAAAATAGTTTCTAACTCAAACAGATCAAAAGTAATTAAAAACACTGCCATGCGCGTTGCAGTGCAGGGAAAGGGCCACTGCAAAGATTAACTGGTCACCTTTAATTTGCCGAGTGCTGTATTTAGATGCCAAATGATTCTATGGAGTTAAAACCTGTGTTTTCAGCTGCTCTTGCTAATTGTCCGCGAGTACCGGTACTCTCACTGTTACAGGAGAAGTGCAGGTACTGTACGGAAAAAAATAAGAAGTGCCCGTACTCAGTACCGTAGAGTACCGGCCCATTGAAAGCATTCGCTGTACATAAAACATTCCATAAAACATTTCACAAAACACGCAGTTATGAGAGGACACGAGCCACCCCCAGCCCACAGTCAGACTAGCCCCACTCTATGCTAGCACCAATCTACATAAACATGATATATGACAGGTAGTTGCGAGGGTGTGCTGTGAAAAGGAGCCTCACTCCTAGCAGTCGGAGCTGCAATCAGCCATAAAACATAACACGTAGTTATGAGTGTGTGCTGAGAACACGAGTCTCATTCCTAGCAGTTCGAGCCACAATCAGCCAAGCGCCACTCTGCTAGCACCGATCTCCATAAAACATTTATATAACAGGTAGTTATGAATATGTACTGAGAACTCAAGTCTCACTCCGATTAGTTAGAACCACAATCAGCCAAGTACCACTCTGCTAGCACTGATCTCCATAAAACATTTCACATAACAGGTAGTTATGAGTGTGTGTTGAGGACACGAGTTACCCCTAGCCCACAGTCAGCCTAGCCCCACTCTATGCTAGCACCGATCTACATAAAACATTTATATAACCGGTAGTTATGAGTATGTGTTGAGAACACAAGTCTCACTCCTAGTAGTTAGAGCCACAATCAGCCAAGCGCCACTCTGCTTGCACTGATCTCCATAAAACATTTCACATAACAGGTAGTTATGAGTGTGTGTTGAGGACACGAGTTACCCCTAGCCCAGTCAGCCTAGCCCCACTCTATGCTAGCGCTGATCTACATAAAACATTCCGCCCTTATGAGAGTGTGTTGTGGACAAGAGTCTCACACCTAGCAGAGCCACAAACTCATTCTAGACAAGACAAAGCCTCACTCCGGAAAAGGCAGTCCGCGTAGGAGAAATGGAGGATGGACATCTAGGACTGCGTTCATTAGCGACGGCCACCAGCAAAACCCCGTATGAAGACTCTACTGCACCGAACCCAGGGACCCCTGCAGGGTGGCCACTAAGCTCTGCCAGGAGGCAGCACCTACACCCTCCTACCCACATACATACAGAGCGCAGCCAGGTACTCCACCGCATAAACTCTGGCTCACCTCACCCCAGGATTTCAAAGATGGAAATTAATACACAGAAAAAGCTCAAATGAAAAATTCAGCATGAAGTAATTAGTTGATACATTATTAATGTGTGATCGCTGGCTTTTAGCATGCACAGGAGTGCCCCGTTATTTAAAGGGATCTGCATAGCTGAAATGATTCACCAACCTGATGAGTCAATCGCAACAAGGTGCTTCTTATAAACTCATGGTAATTGAACCAGGCTTACTTCCTATACTTTGCATAAGATGAGCAGGCGCCAGGTCTCGGCAGGGCATAAGATGGCGTCCTTTGGTTATGAAAGCAATCTGAGGCACTGATGTAGGGTGACGTCCCTCACATGTTCTACTTAATGGCTCTATGCAAATGTATTTATTTATTCATAAACGTATTAAGCAATGAATGCAATGGTAACAGCTTCAGATCACACACTTAACTGGCTAACAAAAATAATTAGAATTTTCACAATCTGATGATTTAGAAATGAATATGATGGGGGGCTGGTGGGGGGAGGGGAGGTTGGACGGGGTGGGGGTGGCGGCGGCCTCCCCTATCCCAGTTCCCACTCGAGATCCATAAGAATCGACGAAAACATTTGGAAAATTTCATCAGAGCATAAACAGAACATGGGTGTCAGAGTAGACAATGCTCTAAGATCTCTCTGCTGCTGCAGCAGTTTCTTACGGAAGCCAGAATCAAATGCGGACATTCAATTTTCCAATGCTGCATTGTAGATACGTGTCATTCCCAAGCCAACACCAAGGTCCGTTCCCATGTGGGAGAGGTGATCACACCTTGGCAAAGCCTGGGAGGTTAGTGGAGGGGTGTGCAAGAAGAAGGCCAAACAGCCACAGAACTACCCCGCCACCGTGCCTATGCACAGCCATGATCTGTGAGACTGGGAAATGTCTGTGGAGGAGTGAACTAACCCGCCACCGTACCCATCTACAGCAAAGATCTACGTTAATGGGAAATGTCCGTGGAGGAGTGAACTAACCCGCCACCGTACCCATCTACAGCAAAGATCTACGTGAATGGGAAATGTCCGTGGAGGAGTGAACTAACCCGACACTGTACCCACGTACAGCCATGATCTATGAGACTGGGAAATGTCTGTGGAGGAGTGAACTAACCCGCCACCGTACCCACCTACAGCCATGATCTATGAGACTGGGAAATGTCTGTGGAGGAGTGAACTAACCCACCACCGTACCCACATACAGCTATGATCTATGAGACTGGGAAATGTCTGTGGAGGAGTGAATTAACCCGCCACCGTACCTACCTACAGCCATGATCTATGAGACTGGTGTGGCTGTGGAAGAGTGGGACCAGAACGCCAGGAATCCAGGCCAAGCTTAGTCCATGCTCCGGCCTCAGTGACCCTGCACGGGGTCTGAGACCTGTGGGCGGTTTCTAAGGGAAATGGGCTGCACTCTCTTTGGCCACGTAAATGCAAAGAGAGAGGCCTCACTACTCCAAGAGACAGGGTTCCTTCTTAGACTATCAGTCTAAAACAAAAATTCCCTTGGAGATCACTAACCTACCTCAATTTTCTCTAGCAATCTCGCTGCCAAGCATACATACATACAACCAGTCTTGAAAGAGCCAAATGTTGAGAGAACCACTTTATGTCTCTAAGTTTAATGAATAAAATCTCACATCAATAGATCAATAAAATACCCAACGTCAAAAATTCTTCCAAGATAAAAAACATAAAAAGAAAAGGAGAGATAATGCATAACACATTCACATTTGTCATTCAACAGTGTTAATTTGTAGGAAACAAGACAAGAAACACATCGTAGAAACAAATTTCTTTTCAAGTATGTGAAACTGTGTTCCCAAATTTAACAACCAATAGGCGTCAGATGAGGAGGTAGTGAAGGGATATCAGTGGTATACAGTAAGCACTTTTGATGGAATGTTGAATCCAGTCTGGTGACATGGGTGCTGCTTATATTAGTAATTCCTGACAAGAAGGGCTTATGCGAGCCGTAATATTCAATTTCTGAAATGGAGTTATTTTGAAACATGTATGGGTGACTACATATGGTTTTCCCAGAACACTTAACATAAGGGAAAAAAACACCATTTACACATTAGACTTCGTGTGTACTCTCTCTCTCATGGGACTCGACACAATTCTGAAGACAAGACATGCTGATAACGGGAAACAGCCTTTACAACGAGGATTTTACCTCATTGTACCTTTACCACGCATTTTTTAGCACGCATATTTTTACAGCGAATATGCATTTACAACGCATGCTTTTAAATTTTTTTTTTTTTTTTTTAGAGTTTTATATAGCGCGAACTAGACCCGAGAAATTGGGTATCAGAGCGCTTTACATGAACACCAGTTTCGTTACAGAAGGACACATTCATTTTTGTTAGGCACGGGGAGGTTAAGTGATTTGCCTAGGATCACAGGATGTTTTAGTGTTGTTGCCGAGACTCGAACCCGGTTCCCCAGCTTCGAGGTCGACCGCTCTAGCCGTAAGGTTACATCCTCATGCCAATGCCACGCATTTAAGGTAAGTTGAGGGGGGGTGGTCTCCCCCCACAAATACATAGTTTTTAAATCTAAAAACAATGCGTGGTATTGGCATGCGTTGTAAATGCATATTCACAGTAAAAACATGCATTCTAAAAAATGCGTGGCAAAGGCATACGATGTATTTACCTGCGTTGTACTGTCTTACAACTGCTGATTACAGGTCCTCCTCCGCATGTGACACAATCCCATATCCTTGTAACCTTCCTATGTACAGTGCGCAGATTCTAGCCTTAGGACTTGGAGTCTTTTAGATTTCAAACTCAAAGCCTCAAGAGCTACACGGGGATCCCCCTTCCTGCCCTAGCCCGCCACAGAGACCTAGCAATGCATCTGAAATCGAATTATTTCAACTGTGGGCAGCGTTAAAGAGTTCCTTTTGAAAATAACACAAAATCACTTTTTTCAAGTTTTTCTTTTTAAACATGCAATTTGAAACCCCTACGGAAACAGAAGCGTGCGGGTGGTGCACACAAACTTCAGCCTGGTCACTTTGCATCACAATTTTCTTTAGTGAAAAACAATGGCCGATCAGTGGAGAGAAACATTACTCTTTCGTCATCAAAGAGGGCGCTGATTAAGTGTAAGTGATGAGTATCATCATTGCCAAATGTCTCTACAACCATCAAATTACGAAATCCGTCCGAAGTAGAACGACCAACGCCCTTTACAGCCACAACTGTAAGTAACTTTTTGATGTTCAATAAAACTCACTGAAGTAGTGTATGTGAAGAAAGTGAAGAATGAGCGATGAACAGAGGGATGAACCTTTGCAGACGAAATAATACTGATTCGGATATATCTGCTGTAGATGAAAAAGGCCGATTTCAGAACCTCCACCCATTACTTATTTGTTTAAAAAAATAAATAGTAAATGGTCTTTATCTCTTACCAAATCCTCGCCATGCAGACCACTTGAGGTGTCATCGCGCGAACAGAGACATCCAATACTCTGTCCTCGATCCTCCACAATCCTTATCCATAAAGAGAGCTCATTTAATCATCATGTAGAGAAAAGACAATGAAGATATGTGCTGTCCGGGGCATATGTCAATGGACCAATGGGACCAATGAACAATAGCGGCGTTGGCTTTCATAGCAGTCAAAGAGAAGTCTAGGTGATCCACTTCAAGAGAAGATTATTTCACTTGCAACAGCAAGAGTGTGGTACTAAAGACAAGCTCATTCTGGGGTTTAGGCACACAGGCGGACTTTAAACGCATTACAAGGCGGCGATAAACAGCCAACGCTTCCAAACTGCTTACTTCACTGGTGAGACTTATTGCGACTAAGAAGAGGGGAATTAAGTAGCATCAATACTATCTCTTGAGTGAGAAAATGTCATACGTAGATCCCCCCAAAAAAATCTGAGTAGTACACGCGTCTGATTTTGCATGGACATGGAGAGAAGACAACCATTGGAGGGACAAGATGGTCAGAACTTTCAAATAACTCAGAAAACATACATAATACGAATGCAGACCAGTCAACCTATTTCATGTTAATTGGCTCCTTAGACGTGTGCAGGACCCCCACACACCAAATGTCAGAGACCAGCCTTCACGAAAGACCATTTAGATGGTAAACGGCGACACAGCTAGACTGATCCCTTCTGTTGCCACTTCCATCTACCTTGGAAAGCATACCGTGATGTACCTTCTCACCGTGAAATGTGCACTTCAGTAATGCCATTCCAGCAGCGGCGAAGCATTTGAAGGGAGCTAAAAACGAATGGCCACCACAAACTACGTAACAAATGCGATTGGATGATGACAGGTACCTTACTTTCAAAAGGTTAACACAAAGTTAACTACCTATGCTGCGGAGACGTTAAGACTCAAAAGACATTTATTACAAATATGGATTTCTCCCTCAACCAATCATCCGGCAGCCAACACAGCTGCTCCCTCCGCTTGTTTCATTTGTGCTCCTCCATCTCGAAAGGGTTGTTTGCCAATATACTCAATTTCATCCTTTTGCTTCAGATGTATAGGTTTTGTTACGCACAACGTATCCCTAAACATCACCCTCAGCAATTACAATGCTCAGGACAAATTGACCACTGAAGCTACATAAGACGAAGCATGAAACAGGCTTTCCTCCCATATAATTGTTGTGTGTTTGATCTACCACCTTAAGTGAATGCCCAGACGTGGGTCCCATGTTTACTGTAACCAAGCTTCACCCAGCTGACGAGCCCCATTTAGGGGGAAACTGGTCTTGGTTTGCATGTTTCCTGGTCCAGGGACGACCTGACCTGGCAATTCCGACTGCGCTGTTTCAATTGGAGCAGAGTTGAAAGTGATTTGCATATGGCTCGGCGAATACTGAGGTGGTATGGTGGGCAACATTTACGATGGGTTGTAATGCTCTCCTGAGCAATAGCCCGTGGTTAGACTTATTGACTTATCACCTTTTGTGTGTTTGAAGCATTCCACTGGAGTAATCTTCATGGCCATCGATGAGTAAAGTTCAGCTCAAAATTGCGTAAAGGGAGATCTGAGGAACAGTTGCCAGGAAGCCAATGATTAACCTTCATCGTTGCTCAGTTAGGACAAATTGCAGGTAAGTCTGCACTTAGTCCCACTACATCTGGGATATCAAACCTAGTCTGTAATAAGATCTACTTTTGGTTAATGAAAATCATCCCAAGCTGCTAATATTTTTAGTGGTGTAACACTGACCACATCAGACAAGATTACAGTACTGGCCATGATATGCAAAGCGTGATCACCTCAGTGCATTAGACGGGATACCAGCATTAATGTAAAGCAGGCTTTGTCAATTTGAAATGCCTCTGCATGGGTAATTCAGAACAGTGATAGTTGCAAAGCCTGACAGCAAGGTAATAATATTTCTAATAAGTCTTGCAAACCCCAAATGATATATCAATCACATACCAGCTTTTGAACATCGGTGTACGAGTCCTGAAAATACACACATTATCTAGAATACACGGTCTGAAATTTGGTCTAGATATATTAATTCACCCAAGCAAAAGCTTCTAATTTAGTGGCTGGGATGCTCATAGGAGAGCTACTTACAGGTAGCTGGAGAGATACAAGTAGCTTATGAGCTATTCGTAAGAGAAGTCTGCACTACACCAACCATTTTGAAGCACTGACACAAGCCCATCTTCCATTCTGACTTAGGTCACCCATGTCAGGACACAGCATTACCATTTCCATCATTATTATGGCCTATAATTCACTGATCATCTGATCCCCACCTGAAAAAAAACAATCAAAACCATCAACAGACCCCAATCAGGACATGGAAAAGGAATTCGGAAAATAGCGCTACGCCTTCTCCGACTAGATGCACGTAAAGGAGGATGCAGCGGGATTCATGAACCAGACCAATCCCACCAACCACAACAAGATTACTGCTAGTCTCCCGACTATGAAATGTGCTACAAGTGAAAACCTTTGACACTGAACGTAATGAATTTCCAACCAGTGTACACTGGAAACAACAAACCATGATAACAATACCCGGGGAACTTATCAGTGTCAATTATTGGCCGTTATGCAAAGGCAGGAGAGAAACATCAGGTTCCATGAAGTGTAATGGAGCACATCTGGAGAAAACACCCCATGCTCTGTGACAAAGCATGATCTATTTGCTATGTGCGTTGGCAAAGTCTGCAACTGAGATCTGCTGCTCTCTTCCAGTCACCCACAAAAGATGAGCCTTGACTACCATCAAACCCGGTGTCTTACAAGAAGCCTTGCAATAACAAGGCCAGGTTTTAAAGGCAATTCCGTCTAGTGCGTCTCTAGAGGAGAAGTCTTCTTCGGCAACGCTACATATCTCAGGGTGATGGGCAGACGGAAGACATCATATGCCTACACACAAATGAGAACTGGGGGTCAAGCACCCGATTATCGTGTTGTAGTAATCAGTCGGTTAGTGAAAGTCCATGCTTTGTAGATATGGAACTACATGCAACCTCTGCGTAACTGCATAAAGACGTTTTTAAGAAATCTTTGCATACACTCTCTATACAAGCACCGGGGAGGTGCTCCATGGTCTGCCCATCTCATCTAAACTAACACTGTCCTCACTGGGCCAATCATGGCTTGGAAAAGTTAGCTTAGCAAATATATCATTAGTGAGAAGGGGAAACCCTCGCGTACACCACACACTCAAAGACCACACAGACCCTCTCACACTGCTCAACCAAGTGAAGTGTCAGTGCCTACTGCAGAGCACTCAAAGCTATGAACCTTCCCAAACAACACGGACTAGAGGAAAAGACACCCTGACAAACCATGCATAGAGTTTGAACCAGCATCCACTCTGAGTTCCCTCTCAAATGTTTGAGCGCATTTCTCCTTAATTTCTTTAGTAGATGTGCACAACACAAACTTCAGGAAAAATCCACCAGACACATTCAGCTTGCTTCAATATTACAACTACATATCTTGCCTCTCAACTATACAACCGGTTTCATATTAATACAACCAACCACCCAAATGGACGTTCCTGGTCCATGCAATATCCAAACATCCACCAGATGAGTTTGCATTTGCAGAACCGCAGACCTAGATTAGAGAGAAGTACAGCAAGCTTCGTTTACAAGCCCTATCTGGTCCTGCTTTTGGGATTTAATCTAACAAATTAAAACTGCAGCTTGCCACCACTACTCACAGTGGTGGAAATGAGGCAGTTGGTATATCAAATACACGGCCCTGGAGCCCCGCTACAGAGGTGCACAGGGAAAAACAGAAAGAAACAAGGGTAGCACACAGATGAGAAAATGTCAAATCCTTGAAAAAGAGAGGCAAATACATTTTAGTATGCTGAATATATAGGGTGGAGTTATAAGAGGTCAAGGACAAATGGGGTTATGGAACTCAAGAAAAAGCTGGATTGTTGAACTAAAATCTGTGTCCACAATCCACAACAGTGAAGTCGGGAGATGCACATCAGAGGCAGGTGAACAAATGTAGGGGGTGGAAGGGAACGCTAGTCTAGTAACAAAGGGAAGAGAACAAACCTACAGAAGGGGCGAGACCGCTTAGGCAGCAGAACATTACAAATAGGATAGACACTCCACCCAGTGAAGGACCCACACTGGACACCCTCGCACCGGGCCATTAAACGGCATTAAAGACAGGACAGAACCCGCACCATTCATGGAGTAAAAGAGCCAACATTACACCCCTAAATGATGTGAAAGAGACTACGTGCGAAACCATGAACGTTTTTGGCACTTTTTATCGATAATAATGTGAATAGCGACGGCTCACAGTGCAGTAACAGCAGCTGTGAGGAAACACAGACAGGTGGGTCTCAAGACCGGACACTGGGTGTACAGTTGTTATTTCTCCTACAGCCAGTGGGTAGATCACAGCACCATGTGAGAAACACGGGGCGAAACAAAGTGAGACAGACTCCCCTGGTGTACGCGAGGCTTCAAACTGTCCACAAATACGTGGAAATGGAGCAAACTGGGTATGAAACGGAAGGGAGAGGTCGAGGGGCGCGAGGGAGCCAGGGCGGAGGGTGCGGGGTGCAGGAGGGGGAGATGACCTGATACTTGGCAGGTCTCGTCTTATCGGAGGGTTAGCTATGGGGAGTGGCACTGAAGTGAAGCCAGGGATCCGAGGGGCCACAGAAGGGGAGAGAAGCTGGGGGCCACAGCAGCTGGGAGACGGACCCCTGTCTTATTAGACGACAGAACAAGCTCGGGCAGCAGGGTTTAGGTCCAGGGGCGAGGGGTCCACCATTAACGGTTGTTCGATTAATAGGTTTTCGCGGCATCGATAGCAAAAACAGCTCCCCAATACAAGAGGTGAAGATGAAAGAAATAAAAAAAAAAGACCTGCAGCATGGAGAATAGAAAGAACCAAGGCAGCAAAGATACAGCCAGAGACCGTGCGCTGTAAACAAGCGGCAAAGATAGATCTTTTCACGGATCGGGGCACACTGGGTGCTCTGTGTGGCGACCGAGCCTGCACGAGGCCGATAATGCGTGGAAAAGAGGCAGGATTAGGGACTCTGCACTACCAGACCTGCCAAGTATCACGCATCAGGTGTGACTCTCACGCATTTCAGTGTGGTGTTCCGCATCACCGCACTGAAATGCAATGTCACGCATGTATGCCACTACGCCAGGGTGCTAGCGCTCGCCGCCGGCGCCTCTGTGCAGCACCGGCTCTGCTGCTCCCCGCAGACTTGCCAGCAGCTCTGGCTCAGTTAATAAACAGTTAACTGTCTTCGTCTGCTTGCTCAGCTCTGGCTGAGTGTGCTACAATGTTACAAATCTGCCGCCCCTGATGCCGCTGCATATTAAATCCCTGCGGCGCGGCTGTCAGTCACTGACTGTGTCACTGACACTGCCGAATCAGACCCGGGGGCGGGGCCTGCCCTCAGCAGTGGTTGCTAGTACTGGCTGTGGCACCCCGGTGGGGGGGATTATAATCCGGATGTGACGACCTCTGCCGAGTCATCACGTGAGGTTAGTTAGAAGCGGCGGGGGATTCAATCTGAGAGAGTCGGACGAGTCTGTGCGCTGCTGTCTGCCAGCCCGTGAAAAATACCCGGCGTGACAGGCCTGGCTGGCCACCAGCAGTGACTCTCACTTGATGGCCGCTGCCGCCGCAAAGCCATTCATCATCATGATGAGACTGAGTCTGAGAGGCTTCTGGCATGATCATCGGGCGCAGGCAGTGCTGCGGCCGGGCCCGCCAGGGAGTCGTCGAGTGCAGTCTGTCAGTCTGGCGGCCCCGGGACGACCGGGGGACGCAGAGTGACACAACACTTAAGTTCAAGTAAGTACTACAGGTAATTTCAACACACATAGAAAATCTGCAGGGCTGCTCTGTCTTGTCATCCTTCTGAGCCCGG
This sequence comes from Calotriton arnoldi, assembly GCA_963921515.1. NCBI lineage: Eukaryota > Metazoa > Chordata > Amphibia > Caudata > Salamandridae > Calotriton > Calotriton arnoldi. The sequence goes on from CAWUFW010003475.1 coordinate 1,082,856, forward strand.
TTTATCTGCAAGATCTGATTTCATTTGAATTCTCACACTAATCGGCAGGCCGCGGGCTGCTCTGTATCGTCATCCTTGGTTATCATTGGGCAGCAGTACTACTCAGGGTTTATCTTCAGACTACGGGTGGTGTGTGTTTTACAGGGCTCTACTCTCCTCTCTCTCATCATGATCCTGTGGGGCCGGGGGGGGTCGTTAATGCCTCACCTGAAGAGCGGGTTATAAAGGTGACTCCTGATGTCGGCGGTGAAGGACGCGGCTCCCCCACAGAGGAGAGCAGATCCGGGCGGTGGGAATGGGTCTGAGCCATGCCGGGGGCTAGATCATCAGGGAACCCCCTCGGATTCCTCTTTCTGTGGAGAGAAGCGAGTGGTTTATAGTTTAACTCACTGAACTTTCTTTGGCAGAGTGCAGCAGTGAGAAGAGAAGCAGGGGGCAGGCCCAGCCGGTCACCATGGAAACCTGATGCACAGCAGCCAAGCCTTTACTTCTTGGCTGGGAGCCTCTCCCTGGCTGCCTGATTCTGGGCCTGTAGGCTCTGCTTCTGGGCTGGGAGCCTCTCCCTGGCTGCCTGATACTGGGCCTGTAGGCTCTGCTTCTGGGCTGGGAGCATCTCCCTGGCTGCCTGATACTGGGCCTGTAGGCTCTGCTTCTGGGCTGGGAGCCGCTCCCTGGCTGCCTGATACTGGGCCTGTAGGCTCTGCTTCTGGGCTGGGAGCCGCTCCCTGGCTGCCTGATACTGGGCCTGTAGGCTCTGCTTCTGGCTGGGAGCCGCTCCCTGGCTGCCTGATACTGGGCCTGTAGACTCTGCTTCTGGGCTGGGAGCATCTCCCTGACTGCCTGATACTGGGCCTGTAGGCTCTGCTTCTGGGCTGGGAGCCGCTCCCTGGCTGCCTGATACTGGGCCTGTAGGCTCTGCTTCTGGGCTGGGAGCATCTCCCTGGCTGCCTGCAGCTGTCCTTGTCCTGGCTTTGCTCTTTCTTGCTGTGTTTTAAGCTGGGGCCCTCTCCCTGCCTGCAGCTGGTTCTACTTCAGGGCTGAGATACTCGCACTGGCTGTGCTCAGGGCCGGACTGGGCGTACCGGGCATCCGGGGTTTCCCTGGGAGGCTGGGGGTTGGTTTTGTAGCGGTGAGGGCCGGTTTTGTTATTGGAGGCCAGTTTTGCAGTGGTGCTGCAATATCCAGCCCTGCCAAGTACCACGCATCAGGCGTGATACTAACGCATTTTTGTGCGGTGGTCCGCATCACCGCACTAAAATGCAAGGTCACACATTTGTAGTGCCTCCTTGACATCACCGCCGGTACAAAGGAAGTTGACCCCCTGGCCAAACACGCCTGATGAGCACGTGTAGTCTGCACATTGGCTACATTCAGTACCACAGCGAACAATGATGTGTGCTTTCAAGTAAGGAGACCCAATTTGGAAAACAGTTCTCATCCGCCTCCTTCTCCCCCCCCAACCCCCAACATAGCAGTCATTATGCTTTTCTCTGTACTTGAGGTGAGCAAGTGGCAGGCACACACACACATAATCTGACCCTACAACAATAACTGATTTTGCTGAAATTTACAGAACGTTCTTTTGTATGCAGTGGTGCGGAGCGCATTGTCAATCAGAGTGGTGCAGAGCAGAGTCCTCGTTTTGTTTAACAGTACGATCAGCTCAGAAGGGCACTAGGTGCTTCAGTTTCCGGCGCTTTCCAGCAGTATTAACATCTTCTTATAGGGCCTTGTTGCTCAAATGTGTGTAATTGCTGATATTTATATGTTTTCTTGGTCTTCATTGCTTGATTTTTGCTTGCGAGAAAGTGTCACTCAGTTATTGAAATGTCACTCATAATTACACTGAAATTATGAAAATGTCACACATAGCAATCTGAAACCTTGGCAGCTATGCACTACGTATCTTTTCATTTTCCTAAATGTTTGATTAAAGTTTACGTCCCTTCGTATTAAGTAGGTATCTATTTGTTATGTGTATCAGAAATGGCAACTAACACTAATTCGCCAGGAACCACCTTAGAAAACACCGCAAGACTGTAGTGCATATTTGCTCTGACACCTGCAGAGACAAGGGCAAAAAATGAGATTCGACCCATCGCTGAAAAATATATATATATATATTGGGCACCGGCTGGCTGGGGCTAAGTGGCATTCTCTGGTCGGTCGGGTGAAAGGTGAAGCCAACAGTGCAAACCTGCGCCTAAAAGCCAACCCGTTACTATCCATTTTTTTTGCTTTCACAAATCTGGGGGACAAAAGATGGTGGCGGTGACAATGCACTCCCCTTGTCTCCTGCTCTATGGGGCTTGTGGAGAGAGGGAGGGCCTTGAATCCAAGCAATGCCATATCTATATTTTTCACACACCCCTCGCCCCCACCCTCCCCGGCTGCACCTAGTTCTTCTTTCAAGGGCATTCCCATTAGGAGCAAACACTCCTATCCTTTCTCTCTCCCCTAAAGCACAGAGAAAATAATCATTTCAATCAAGGCAAAGGGATTGCGGTTTCCAAATTGTCTCCGCTCTCAGCGGGCGCACTCTCCAGGCAACACTTCTGCGCGCCTCACAACTCATTTTTTCCCTCCAGCTGACACCGTGTACTTTAGGCGCTGAGAAAGGACGGATGATGTTTGTAATTTTAGGAGGCAAGGAACCTCCAGAGCAAAGTCAAATAATAACAGTTGTAAACTATCGCTCTGCCGCCCAACCTTCGCCAATGTAATTTTCACATCACAAAAACAATTTCGCATCCCTCCCGACACAGAAAAAACAAGAGGGAAAAGAGCAAAACCCGGGCATGGAACCTTTTTTTGTCTGAGAGGAAGATCGAAAGAAGTAAGCACGAAAAAAGCGAAGACTACAGTGTGAAAAAGGAAGAGAAAGAGGAAGAAAGAGGAGTACAACCTCTGTAGTGAAATACCACCAAAAAGCTACGTATTTGTATCCAATCACGGGTTAATGCTGCCATCTGCCGGGCAGACAACATATCACACAATTTGCTTTTACAATATAGGCGTGCCGACTAGCATTTATGTATTGTTGAAGGACATTTCAGAAAAATACCGTTGTATTTAAAAAAAAATAATCTAACAGACATCTTCATTTACGCTTCACCCAATTATTTCTGCCCAGATGGCATTTACACACATGCAGCTGATTTCTGCTGTGTACGTTTATCTGTTCTTTTTAGACGGTTTAACTGCCCTTTGCTTTTTTCTGCTTGACACACTCCTCTGTCCAAAAACTGATTTGCCACGGCTGAATCTAGTACAAACTCCTAGTACTCTTCCACCAGGGATCGCTTGCTTTACTAAGGAGCTGCTTGCCACTCGCGCAACAGCTGCATTGACAATAACTTTGCAAACAGGAAAGTACTGATTGCAAGCAGCCCTTTCCACCAATATTAAATGTTCTTTTGGGGGCCTAGCTTGGAGTGATATTAAGAATTCTTGAGCCCACATTGGATTACCACTTCAAAACGTTATGTGCCAGATTCGCCTCTATCATAGCTGGATCCACTCCGGGGGAAATGGCACACCTGACCACCACAGAAAAGATCCTGATATTCCTACTACTGTTGAGAATCCTATGGACCCCTCCAGACATCCCCTTGCAGGCGGGTGCAGTCACTCACTGCACCTGCCTGCAAGGAGATCTCGCTCCCCGATTAAAGGTACAGGAGAGTTGCCGCCTGCACAGTGAAACACGGAGCGGCTGCTTCAAAGCTGCTCCATTTTTCACTTGAATGCGCTTCCCACAGGGCAGCACACCTTCGTTGGGGGCGGCGCATTTAATGTAATAGGCACAAACAGGGAAAGTGCACCCTATGTGTAACAGGGCCCAAGGAGGTAGTTTTAAATTCGCCACATTGTATGTATAGCACTCTGCCTCTCACCCATATCTAGCGCTCATCCAAAACTAAAACACCTCAGCTCCTCTCCGTTGGAGAGTTGTAGCCTGCACCAGGTACCATGTGGTCCTGGTGTGAGGAGGGAACCCAAAGATGAGTCATGCCACCCTCGGCTGGGTGAGGGTTCTTGTCCTTAAAAAAACATTTCTTCACAAACACAAATACTCTTTCCTTAACTAGACGTACTCGTGTGTTTTCTATGATAGGGAGCAGTACGCTTCTGGTTGTGTTATTCACTCCCAACGGACCCCTTGAGTGCATAGAAGAGAATACAATTAAGAAATATTTATTGTGTTCACCATTTTAAAATGGTTTATCTTCAAGCCTGGCTAATAATAGCATTTTACCGTATATCTCTGTCAGGAATAGGATTAATAATGTGCGTTTGGGGGTACCCTTACAAACGTAATTCCACTCTGGTTAGGTCAAATAAAGGTCTGAGATAATTTCTGCTCAAAATCTTATAGCTGTGGCACAAGCAGCAGCCAATCCGCAAAGAAGTGCGTGTAAAACTCAAGCAGTGCTCACAATTTAAGTAAACAAAGTGAACAAAATAAAAATCCTAAACCACTCCAAAAAATACAGAAAAATGTAATCAGCAAAAAAAAAAAAAGGTCATTATAATCGCCTAAGGGGGAACCAGAGAGGATTTAAAAAAAATGTTTAAGTCAAAAGTGCCATGAAAAAGTAAAGCGCCAATTAAGTCACTGTTGTCCACTGACGAGGAAATAGGTTCGATTTTAGGTCGACTGCAATTAGCATTTATTGGGTCGTTTGGGACGAACAAGTTATTTACCTCGAGTAAGGCTCTTTCTGGTAGAGACTATCAAGCAGCAGATTCCTCACCTTTTGACTATACCCAAGGCATCTGACCGGATCTGGAAAATTTTCAGCAGTACGCCGGGAGGTGGTGCCGTGCAGCTGCATGCACTGATGCCGTTACGCTCTAGAAATGAAGTGCGGAGCCTATATAGGCACCACTCCCTTGATGATGGGCCAACCGGGACTTCAGATCCACTGCAGAGCCCACATATGCCACCTGGTGTGATCTACCAGCAGGATGCAGGAGGCCATCAGTCACAGAAGCCTCAGAGTCGACCTCATTGAAATTCAGGATGGAGGCTGAAAGATCAGGATCATAGCCTCGAGGTCCTGGACTCTCTTCCTTGGGGAAAAGGCATGAAACCGAACCGTTTCCAGAATTACTCTGATGAAGGGAAGCGTCTGAAAAGGAGTCAGATGCGACTTCGGCAGGTTAGGGAACCCCAAAGATGACAGGAGGTTCACTGTAGTTTGTAGGTAGTTCACGATTGGCTGGGGTTTGCCTGCCTACAACAGCCAGTCGTAGAGATGGGGGAGAACTGACACCCCTGACCTCCGAAAGGTGTACTGCCACCATCACTTTCATGAACACCAGAAGGGCACTGGTGAGACCAAAGGGGAGCACAGCGAACTGAAAATGCTCCTGTCCCACCACAAACCACAGGTAGCGCCAATGGCCTGCAGGACGCGTATAAGGAAATAGGGGTCCTGCATGTCCAATACACCTCCAGTCACAAGGGTCGATGACAGACCAGACCTGGACCAGTGTAGGCATTTTTAATTTCTGCTTACGAAGGAGGATGTTGAGAGGGTGCAGGTCTAAATTAGGAGAAAGTCCGCCGTCCTTTTTGGGTAACAGAAAGTAGTGGGAATAACAAGGATGTCCTACTTCTGACTTAGGCCCCCTCTCAATAGTCCCTTTGGTCAAAAGGGGTTGCACTTCCTGCTTCAAAATGGAATGATAGTCCTCAATCAGTCTCTGGAGGGACAGTAGAACGTGCAGTGTCGAGAGAATGAATGATAGGGAATATCCCCACTGAACACTTTGCAGGACCCACTTATCTGATGTTATGGCCTGCCAACCCAGCAAGAATCATCAGATCCTGCCTCCCATCTGGTGGCTTTGCTCCACTAAGGGCATGCTGACGGGGTTTGGCAGGTGGGGTTGAGGTAGCTGTCCTTGAACGTGGGGGTGGTGGACACCACGGCCTGAAATGTGAAACTGCTGGGCACCTTGTGAAGGTTGGAATGGTGGGTGGTATGAGGTACCTCTGCCGAAGCTGCGAAAGGAGCAGTAGGGCTGATGCGACTGGTGAGGTGGGCAGATCAGTCCAGAGAGCGTGCCGTGCCCTGCTCTCCTTGAACTATTCGACAGCGGGGTGTGCCTTGTCGCCAAATAGGTGAATCCAGAATGGCATGTCCATGAGGGACGGCTGGAAATCGCATGGAAAACAGCGAATGGCAGCCAAGTGTGGCACTGTATGGCGCCACTGGTGCCAATGGCCCGCCGGATGGAATCAGTGGTGTCCAAGCCACGAGGAATTGTGAACTTGGCTGCGTCACTACTGTCCAGGGCGAGGGACATGTCAGAGATCTTGGGTAACACTTCAGTGGCCTTGAGATACAGAATCCCAAAGGGTGTTTGGAATTGCGCCCTAGCAGATAGCTGGCATTTACAGATCGTGGTGCCAAGCTGGTGGACAAAGAGGACCCTTTTTCTGAATGTCTCCACCTGTTCTCACTCCCTGTCGGGGGGAGATAAAGTAGTTGGGAACGTTTTGAGGTTAGCTTTGCTAGCAGACACCTGCACCACCAAGCATTCAGAGGGGTGCAGAGATAAAAATGCAGGATCATCCAGGGCAGGGTATTGGCGTTGTACAATAAGGCGGTTGACAGGGAGGCCAGAGTAACGTTTGGTCCATGCCTTCAACAAAGTGTCTGTAAGGGCCTCGTTAAAAATTAGGAGGGGTCAATGGAGATTTGCCATGGCTAAAGGATTTTCATAAGAACATTGGTCTTTACCTCCAAGGTGGGGAGGTAGAGGTCAAGGAATTTATCCGTCTTTCACATGACCATGGGGTAAGAAGGACTCTCCTCAGAGGCAGGACCAGAAGGTGATAGGAGCCCCAACTCAGGGAAGGTGTCCAGGTCACTAGCCTCTTGCAACTTGTACATGGTATGGTTGGCCAATCTCACCACCCCCATCCTAATAGTTACCTGAATCTGTGCCAAACAGGGAATGCAGAGTATGTGTTCTCCCTTGTGAAGGCTCGAGTGGAGGCAGCAGCGCCTCGACAGCGGCCGGACACGGCCTCGGTTAAGGTTGTACTGGTGCAGACTCAGAGTCAGAGAGTACAATAGGTACCTTGTCTTTTGGTTTTCATGGAGTCGGCATTAGTGTTGAAGTTCGGGGAATTGGCGTGAACCTCTGTGCCGGTACAGCTGGAACTGGAGCCAGAGGCTGCATTGTGGTGGGCTTGGAGGGTCCAACTGGTGCGGAGAGTGAACACGCCTGCAGTTTTCCGGATGGTGGGCCTCTCGGCTTTGTGGGACCTGAAGGCGAGCCAGAGGGAGTAGACACCTGAAACCTCAAAGCTGAATGAACCTGGTTTTCTTGCCCACCTAGGATACAACCTTGCTGGATAAGCCTCAGCACCCTGTCCCTTATTTAGAGTTTAGTGGAGAGGTATTCCTTCACAAACGTGGCAGACATTCCATCTGTACTATCACAAATATCACGGACTATAATAAAAATTAAATATGGCAGACAAGAAATCTGCCACGTTTAAGACAAAGTACCCTGTTTGCCAAACTTAAAATAAGGCTCTCAGTCTAACTTTTCTTCAACTACTGGGAAGTTCCTTCTGGTCAGTCCTATAGCCCCTAGTTCCTCAGTGCAGGCTTCTAGATACCAGGTAATTTTCCAACCAGGTTTCCTGCAGGGTCAAGTTTACAGTGGTCAGCTGCGTCCTCCTGGAGTCAGGAGTATTCACCTTTTGTGCCCCTGAAGCATGCAAACAGGAGGCCAACCACTTGACCCTTGGAGAGCAGTTCAGACTCTGAGTGCAATCAGAATTTTTCCAGCAAGGCCGCTTTCTTCAGAAGGAGGCTTCCCAGGTCCAAGAATATTCTAAACGCAGTGGTGGCTGAGGTGCCGTATTTATACTGTTCATTAGCCAGTGATCGTAGGAATTCTGCCACCCAACCCGAGTTATTTTCTCGCAGAACCCCCTCCCCTCCCCCAACCAGTGCATCACTTTGTCTTTGCCTTAATGTAAAATTACAGAGGAGCCCATCTTTCAATATGGCAGAACCATTCTGCCTCCAGGTAGGCATGCCTTCAGCTCAGAGTCTATTTTCACATTTAAATCAGCTCTCTTCCTAACTAGGAGGGTTGAAATGGAGTCTCTCTCCCACCAGGACTAGAGCCTGGCCGTCTAAGAGGGTACGGGGCAAGAACAAGAAAAGCACTCCCTTGCATCTCCAAGTCAAAAAAGGTATTGCTAAGGTTGTCTGTTCTGATAACGGCTTCTGTCCACTCAAGGATAGATAATTCCTTTTAACTGGTTAGCAGTAAACACCTCTCTGTCTTTCATGGGCTCATAGACAGACCACTGTCTTCTGCACCAAGGCTGTTAACTCTCCCAGCCAAGGATGTGCATTCCTGCTCTGGAGGTGTGGTGTATGGCAGAACAGATTTTAAACCAGTTCTGGCTCAGGCAGCCTAAAGTACATTTTTACAAGTTAGCAAAATTCTGATTTCACCAACAAATCAGATTTTGAAAACAAAATAAGAAATTCATTTGAAATACATTTCCCAGGCGAAAATGTGAAATTAACATTTCATTCATACCAAGCCCTGTCATATGAATAACGTAGCTAGACCTATACAGTGAAATAGATTTAGGCCTTCAGTCACTGTGACGGCACACTCTTTAAACATATAGCATACATTTTCATGTATTAGGCACCCCGCCTTGTGGCTTACAATGTACAATTTAGTGGTGACCTATTAAGATATAAAAATTGTTTTCCTATGTGGAAAAGGCTTGTTTCTTTGCCAAGTGTTACTATAGAACCTTTAAATTGCAACCCAGCCACAACACATTGATGTTCCTGGCAGCTATATATTTTTCAATGCTGTGTGGGGCGACACTTCGCCCCAGAACCAGTCGCACAGCTACATTTGTGAATACACAATGCTTTGAATTTATCCTCCATTTTACTCCAAATACTCAATGCTTTGTTCCTCTTGTTATGCTTAAACCACACTTGATCCACACATGGGGTATCATGCTATTTCCCAGGTTTCAAATGTTCAAGATGTGACCATCCGGACCTATGTCAAGAACACGAATAAACGCATAATTCGTCCAAGGCATGTTCTTTATTCAAACCCAATGCATTTCGGGCTTCGCGAGCCCTTCTTCGGAGGTAACAAAAACGTAGTTTTTGAATTGACACCATAGTCAATTGTTCAACATATATTAACACATATTTTCAAACTACAAAATATGAATGCCTTAATGTTCGTTCACGTTCCGCTTGCCCAAACTCATTTAGAAGAACAAAGATGTTTCGCCGTAAGTGTGGATCGCAGTGAAAAAAACATTATTAAGCATAACAAGAGGAACAAAGCATTGAGTATTTGGAGTAAAATGGAGGATAAATTCAAAGCATTGTGTATTCACAAATTTAGCTGTGCGACTGGTTCTGGGGCGAAGTGTCGCCCCACACAGCATTGTTCACTATCCCTGTGCCACCAGGGCAAGGCACTAAACCAGTGAGCACGCATCCTTGGACGATTTCAGGATAAACATGGACGAATATAGTAGAGAATGGTGTGCATCCCAGCACTTCTTGAACAGCTATATATTTTTGTCATATATTAAGGTGGAATAAATACACACTGCAGCCCCCATGTGACATTTAACTCCCATGCCATTGGTGCATTTTCTACAGTATCTTCTATGGCCTTAAAGGAAAGTTAAATAGATGAACTGAGTGAAACCAATTTTACCAATATAACTTTTTGGGGCCAGGGCACGCACACCGTGGCACTGATAAGCAGTGTCAAAGGGAACAGAGTTCTAAAACTTGCAGAAATAGGATCAAGAAAAAGGTGAAGAATCTGGGGTACCATGCAGAAAAGGCAATTTTACTACATTACGTTTTACAATTATTTGCAAATTATGTGTTATCCTTCTTTAATGTTGCTGTTATTCAGTGAAGTTATCAGTATGTTACACCTAAATTATACTGTAATACTGTGCTAGATTTTACATTTTTTTCTAGCTTTATTTCCTATTTACTTTTATACACAATTTCTTACATTGTTTCTATTATTACAATATAGTAAATAGCTATTTTTTGACATTCTGTAATACTATTGCCATGCCACTAAACGTGCTAGGGATCTCACCCCAGGGGCTGGGGAGCTTGGGGCAATTGGCCTAAAAAATGGCTGTGTATCCAGAGCTGAGGCCACCGAAACCTCAGGTCTACGGGGAATTGAGGCCTGTGCTAAGCAAAGTAGCAGTAGAAGCGAAGAAAGATCCAACATAGAGGAAACCCCCATGCAGATTACCAAATGCATGGAACCCCAAAACTGGAGGAGCTGAATCTTCCTCCGGAGTGCTGCCCTTATGTGGCAATTTTAACTAATGTTCCCCACCTACCCATTAATAATATAGAGTCTCCGAGCCAATTGAAAAATAAAGTTTGCCACTGGTTATCATGTGATGCAGATTTCTCGAATTCCAGCTATCATGACATCTTATTTGTTAGAAGAGTGGGATGGTTAGGCCCCTTGAGAAAATGCATTCAGGGGGACTGTATTGTGGTCAACCGTAGGTCCCCCTATCTAGCGAAACAATTGATTAAGTCCGGGGAGAGGGTTAGACCTTCGGATCAGCATTGTGGCCTTGGGGTATTTTTTACAGACACCTCATGCATCCCTGTGTAATTACACCAAGCCCACATTGCCTAACCCAGATTCAGCATCAGGGCCACTACACCTACGCACTAACAACTAATAGGTTTCAGCCCATAACCGATCCTGACAGCCTAGACGGACTCACATGGGGTCCTACTGAACGCAAACATAATTCAGCCAAAGAATCAACAAGTCATCCCCAGAGGACTAGATTCCTTAGTGCGAATGCCCCACTTAATACGCAAATTACCCCGTCTGAAGGTTATGTCCTGCTAGATCATGACCCAAACCCAGGCACAGAAGAGCCGGCTGAGGGCCCTACACTACAGGTGTTCCCAAATCCTAAAGACCAATTAAAAATCATTTCCTGGAACGTTGCAGGGCTAAAGTCCAAACTGTCAGATTCCAACTGGGCCAATCTAATAGACGAATGTCATATATGCATGTTCCAGGAAACATGGTCTATTGAACAAATTTCTAGAGTAGGGTATACTAACTATAGCAACCAAGCCAGACCTTCACGGGCATGTCGACCGTCCGGAGGTCTACTCATTTTGGTTAGGACAAGCCTGGCCTACAAAGTTACTAGACTAAAAATTGAGTCAGCTGATATATTAGGCATTGACCTCACATCTTTAAAAGGGGAGTTTGCCATAAGACTAATTAATGTATATAATTGTTTCAAGAACAAAAACCAGGAATCTAGCACAATAGCACTTTTGAACAACTTCCTAGACAACTCAGAGAGAAATTTCTAATTGTAGCCAGAGATTTCAACGTTTCATATGAGCCTGTGGCCTACGTCCAGGAGCTTGTGCAAGAGGAAGAACTAGTAAGTGGCATAAAAAAACTGCAGGCGCCCCCGCTTAAGAGATGTACAAAAGGTAACCCAGGGAGTACGTATCTGCAACAGGCGGACACAGTCTGATCTAGAAGCAACATTCACATTTAAGAGGGCGAACGCTCGAAGCAGGATTGATTATATAATGGTCGATCTAGACTTATGGCATAAAGTATATGACATGACCATTATACCAAGATATGACTGTGATCATAATGCAATGGTTTTGGGATTAGTTGACATCCCGTATTTGTCTAAGAGCCCTGTCAGATTGGCCTCCCCTAGAGTCACCTCAAACGATGATAGATGGATCAAATGGAGCCACGTCTCAGATGAGAACTCTCTAGCTAATATATATGCCAAGGTAGCGTCTACCTTCGTCAATCTGAGCAACTTGGGATGTGATGGCTTAACTATCATGTCTACTTTCTCCCATCTTCTTAAGGCAATTAAAAGCCACTTCTCTAGACAAACAGCAAGCACGACCTCCAGACGCAGGGATATGCCCTGGTTCAATCGGAACTGCAAACAGGCTAAGACCTCCTTAATTGCAGCAGTAAAGGGTGGGAGTAGTGCTCTTATAGCACAGAGAAGAGCCTATAACAAGGCTCAGACAGAGGCTAAGAAAAGCTGGGAGGAAGAGAAATGGTGCACTTTGGCCGAAGCATCAAGAATGAAAAATGGTAAATCATTTTGGCATTGATTGACCAAAGGTACAGTGCATACGGTAATAAAAGAGGATTTTTTCATTCAACCACATGTTTGGGAGGAACACTTCACACAGTTGTATGCCATGGAGGGCAGCGCCAAGGACTCAGATTCCAAAGGACGGCCCAAATCTGATACTAGAGGAAGCCGCAGAAGAGGTAGTCTCCTTTACTCTAGAAGAAACTGTCACTGGGACTAGCAGCCTGGGAAAGGGTAAAGCCACGGGATTAGACAAGATACCGGGGGATCTTTACTACTCAGAACCCACCATGTGGGGTCCTGTACTTCACAACATTTAACGCAATAGCGCGAGGAGGAGACATCCCATGTACACGGAAGGGCGCCAAAATCATCCCGATTTTATAAAAAAGGGGACAAAGGGGACCTCTCAAACTATAGACCAAACAGCCTCACAGATACAGCTCAGAAAGTTTTCAGTGAATTGATCCTGATGCACCGAAGTATTTGGATTGAGGAAAACAATATATTGTCTCACCCACAAGCTGGTTTTTCAGGTATTTCGTTTTTTACTGCTCACCTGGAAGGAAGTAATCATTAGGAAGGGTCATCTCTATGTTGTGTGCATAGATCTTGTGCAAGCATTTGACTCTTTAAATCGCACCAAACTATGGGTCGCCCTGCGGGAGCTCGGTCTGCCACATGGGCTGCTACAACTTATAGTGCGTATGCACCAGGACAACTAAACTACGCCCAGGTTCGATGGAACCGGGGGGGCGAACTCACTGGGAAGATAGGAGTGCACAAAAGAGTCCGACAGGGATGCGTCTTTAGCCCCAACCCTGAATGGGCTAATCCAAGCTCTGTACAACTATGGGGGTAATCCTCCTAAGTTTGCGGGCAGACAAATTCCATCACTCCTGTTCGCAGATACGATACTGATTGCAAAAACTCCTATGGGCATGCAAAATGTCCGAGTTACTTACCTTCGGTAACGGTGTATCTGGTAGAGACGTTGTCTAGCCGCAGATTCCTTAACTTAGAATATCCCCAGGCGTCAGACTGGATCCAGAATTTTTTTTGCGTAGCAGTACCTCTGCGCGCAGGGGGGCGGCGCCGCCTAGCTCCGCCCTGACCTTGTCCCCGGACATGACGTCAGTGGAGCTATATAGGACCCCCCTGGCACGCTGACGTCAGTTTTCTTCGGAGGAACTTTTCCGCGCCACAACGCGGAGCCCCCAGCAAAACCGTGAGAGTATGGGAACAGTGTGCGAATAAAAAAGAAAATGGGTGAGAAGGCACCATGAACAACAGTGAGAAGCACTGTTGACTGAAAGGTGTTGAAAAGGAAAGAGCAGAGCAATACATGGAGAAGCTATTGCGCGGAAGCAAAGTGAATGTTACCCCCAAGGGAAAAAGATGTATAAAAAGAAGACCGAGGCAGACGACAGAAAGTCAGCACTCGATGAAGGGAATGAAAAGCAACCCCACAAAAGGGACAGAATGCCCTCTCCTGAGGCAAAAGGAGTAATGAATTGAGCCAACTGCGACAAACAAGAAAGCCCCAACCCATAGGGTTAAAGAAAGAAATAGGGAGACTGTGTCCTGTTTGATAGAACTAGTGGACTGAGGAACAGGCCAGAAAGACCTCAAAGCAACGGAGAAGGAGGGTGGGAGGGTAGAAAACACCAGTAGGCTCCATACTGGAGGAAACTGATGTGAGAAACGCAGAAGGACACCTGAACCTATCACCCAGGCATGAGATTGGGAGAAGCAGAACAAGCAATGCCAGAATAAGCCTAACGGGGTGGGTGGCGAAAGATACTGCCCCGTAGAAGGATAAACCACTCCAAGGGAGTGAATGTAGAAAACCCCACCTGAACAGGTCCTCGCAGATCGGGGAGGATGGGTGGGCGTTAAGGAATCTGCGGCTAGACAACGTCTCTACCAGATACACCGCTACCGAAGGTAAGTAACTCGTACATCTGATAGAGACATCTAGTCGCAGATTCCTTAACTTAGAATAGATACCAAAGCCATACTCCATAGGAGGCGGGTCTGCGAGAGAACCCCACTAAGTTGCTAGGGGAACAGAAATGTCAAGCAGCCGGCTAAACATAATGGGGGCAGAACTGCCAGAGTGGCCAACACCGGAGTACAATACTCCATAGGGAGTGGCCAACAATGAGAGGCAATGGCATTGAAGCTGCCGAGGGCGGCAGGAAATCCCTGTTGGTGAAACAGAGGAGAAGCGAGCACAGAACCAGAAGGACAGTGCGGAATAAAAGTGGATACCTTCCGAAAAAGGAGAGGAACCAAGTGTATAATATGAGGGATCCACAGGATCTAATGGACTTGGAAAGAGAAAGGTGTAGCTAGGGTACAAAAATGGACCGAGTCCGAGCAGGCAGGACGGACATGCAGAAGCACAGTGGAAGTAAGAACAGCAGCGGAAGGATGCTGATAACTCCCAGGATGAGGCAGTGTTAAAGGAAACACAAGACCGGCTAATGCACTGTGGCCCATGCACCAGACATGTGAAAGGCGGGCATGAGAAGAATGGCAACAACCAGCGCCATGAATGTGGGGAACAGAAGTACACAAGAGAAACCGTATGTACCGCCAGAACCACACCATAGAGAGGAGAAGGCCCCATAAAGCACCACGAGCAACAGCTGAGACAAGAGAGACTCACTAATAGGGGTATCGTATGAAAGAGAGCCAGCAAAACTAACACACATGGAAGACATGCGCTCACGAAAGTGAGGAACCAACCACAGCCACCACAAGGCAGAGTACGCCTGCAGGAGGTCTGGGCGTGTGTAGTACACCGGACAGGACTAAAGAAGACAGGGCCCAGCCCGGTGGATGAGTCGAGAAAGAAAAACCATGATAGCACCAACAGCTACGTAGCAGTGGTACGGGCCCAGAGCCAGACACAACAGCCACAGGCAGTAGGAAAGACCCACTGGCTACTGTGAATCAGACCGGGAGGCCGAACAGCACTGGAAGGAACAAGAGTGGATACACGCTCAATACTGCACCAGAGAAAACACTGCTGGGAGGAGAACACCCCCGCTGAAAGCAGCAACCGCAGCTGGAAGGAAAAACAGGACAACACCTGCGTGGAATACAGCAGGAAATAGAAAGGCCTGGTAGGAGTAGAACCGTACAACGGAAAGGTGCCGGAAAACGCACCAGCCTGTGAGAGCGAGCACACTAGGGAGCAGTCGCTGTACGTACTAGAACACAGCGACAGGGTCCTGTGATAGGCAGTCCAGAGATGGAACGGCCACAGGGAAAGAACCAGGATGAGACGGGAGGGACCTAAAAGCCCTTCCGGCCTCAAGAAATGGAGTAGTGAGATGCAGGGGAGTGCCGCAGACCAGCAGCAGCAACCATGAGAGAGCCCAACAAATGGACCGCAAGAAGGCCCCGGGAGGGCATGCAGCAGCAGTAAAGCGCACAGGCACAGCTGCCGAACAATGTAGTAAAAAGGGCCCCACAGAAGCGTAGAAAGACTGCCGTGGGAAGAAGGCAGCTATACAATAGCTAACAAATACCCCACATAGCATAAGTATCAACCCGCAGAACGGGCACCTCTTGAGCGTGAACCCATAGACAGAGGACGTAAAGTGGGAACACAGAAACCACAGGTTCCGAACATATAACCCCTGTAGTAGGGGCGTGAAAGGCAGAAAAAATAAGCAGCTGACCTGCTGCATGAAAGAAAACAAATACGGCGAGAAGCCGCTTAGGCCGCTGAGGTATTACCAGGAACCCAGGGCCAACCTGAAGCAAGACACACTACGGAAGGGTAGACAGCAGGCGGTGAACCGCAGAGTCCGCATGTGCGTCAAACAGGGACACACCATCAAATGGTAAGTCCCGGAGACTGTCACGGACATTGTCGGGGAAACCCCCGTCGCGTAGCCAAGCATGGCGGCGCAAGGCAACGGACCTCGCCATCGCCCGACCGAATTGGTAGCGTCAACGGCGGACCGAACGGTAAACCACGCCATTTCTCGGCCTTCGTGAAGAAGACGAGCTACCTCAGCGCGAGGACACTCAGGGAGGGCAGGCAAAAGACACTCCACCGAGTCCCATAGGGCAGAAGAAGCCCGGGCAAAGACGCAAGCTGGGTTCAGAGCACGTAAGGCTGAACTAGAGGACGCAAAAATGCAGCGTCCACACGCTTCCAACCAACGAGACTCCCTAGTAGGAGGCTGCAGAAGAGGTGGAGAGGAAGGTTGCGTGGCCAAAGACACCTGCACTACAAGGCCATAAGCCCCAGGCTGAAGGGACAAACAGGCTGGGCTCCCAGGAGCCGGACGGTGCCGGTGTGCTACAGCCCTGTCGACAGCATCCCCGGAAGAGGGCCGTGCCCATGTCCCGAGAAGGGCATTGAACAATAGGCTGCTAAAAGGTAGCAAGGGCTCAATATCTACCGCATCCTGGTGGAGTAGATCCAATAAAGGGTCGGAAGACAAGGGCATAGAAGAAGGGTGCAAATGTAAAACAGCTGCAGCCCGACGAATACCCCTCAAATACAAAGCACCAGCTTCAGTGGGCGTGGTGGGGGGTGACAACAGCTCATCTGTAGGGGACGGCTGCAAGCTGACACGTCCCACAGGAGGAGGAACAAGGGCCCACTGCCCCCATGGCATTGGAGGCAACTGGCGAGGAGACAAGTCCGGGCCCACCCGGCCTGTGTCCTCCGGAAGCGGAGAACCGACAGGTGCTGGAGACCACTCCGGCGTCGAACGACGCCGTAAAGGCGTCGAACCCACCATGGAGAGGCGCGGAGACAGAGCCTGAGGACCAGGTGGCGACAGGCACGGCGCCGGCGGCGCCGCTAAGGCCAAGGTCGACGAAGGGAGCCGCCAGGGGCTATGCGAAGACAGGGCAGAATGGCTCGGCTGGGGGCTGTCTGAAGCCGGCACGACTCCGGAGCCGAGGCACTTGACCGCCGGCGCCGATGACGCCGATGTCGACGCAGGGAGCCGCCAGGGGCTATGAGGAGACAAGACAGAATGGCACGGCACGGGACTAAAACGCCCATCGGTGTTGCCACCCGACGCCGGCACGGCTCCGGAGCCGAGGCACTCGGCCGCCGGCGCCAAAGATGACGCCGGTACGGCTCCGGAGCCGAGGCACTCGGTCGGCGCCGAGGGCGAACCCGCCGGCGGAGATCCGACCTGAATGCCTACCTCCACTGTGGGACCCGAAGGCGCGCCAGGGAGAGGAGGTGACCCGAAGTTGGAGTGCAGAGCCTTGTAGTAGGCTTCCATCTGGGGCCGAGTCGCGCCAGTACCCGGAATGGGCGGGTAAAGGGAGGCGGACTCCGGGGCGCACGGCTCCGTGTGGGAACGGGAACCATGGCCCCCATCGTCACGTGGAGACGAGGACCTCGACTTCCGTGACTTTTTCTTCATCTTACCTGTAGAGCGACGTTCGCGGGATCGACTCCGTGAGCGGAGGCGGAGAGAAGACCCAACCGGAGAACGGCGGGGAGACGCCGCGCGGGTAATCCGGGCGGCTAAGAGCTTCATCCGACGCTCCCGTAGGGACTTTGGGTGCATCTGCCGGCAGGCGTCACACTCCACGGAGTCATGGTGCGACCCAAGACACCACATACAAATGGCGTGCGGTTCCGTCGCCGACATCTGACGCGAACAAGTTTCGCACAATTTAAAGCCCGAAGGCATCGCACACTGTTCCCCGACGCCAAAGGACATCGAAAAAGGGCCTGAAGAAAAACAGGCCAGAGGAACAGCTGAATCCCGGATCCGCGTTGGAACGCGGAAAAGAAGGAAACTGACGTCAGCGCGCCGGGGGGTCCTATATAGCTCCACTGACGTCATGTCCGGGGACAACGTCAGGGCGGAGCTAGGCGGCGCCGTCCCCCGGCGCGCAGAGGTACTGCTACGCAAAAAAAATTCTGGATCCAGTCTGACGCCTGGGGATATTCTAAGTTAAGGAATCTGCAGCTAGATGTCTCTATCAGATATATTGAACAGGTATGCAACAGCGCGCACTGACTCTGGTCTAGAGATAAATTGTTCCAAGACCAAATTCATGGCTTTTAACCCCCACCGCTGTTTCAAAGGGAAAATCAGGTTGGGTTCAGGTATGCTTGAACAAGTTAAGGTTTTCGACTACCTAGATGTCAGACTGAATAGCAACTTGACCTGGACCGACCAAATTCAAAAGAGTACCCTTACATTACAGTACGTTGACTCAGGAGTGGTCAGAAAAATTATCAATCTGCTTATCACACAACTTCTCCAGCCCTAGAAATTAATCGAGCCAGAGGTCTGGGGGCAGCACTGTATGGTGCAGAACTGTGGGGCTCGGACCAGATAAAGAGCCTAGAGCTGGCAGAAAATAAATTTATACGGTGATTACTAAAACTGCCAAATAGTACTCCACTTCTACCGGTTCGGCTAGACCTTGGCCTAAGAAGTGTTAAACACATAGCAGAATTGAAATCCCTATTGTTTTGGGTCAGAATATGGACCGGTAAAACCCAAATCCCAGTAAAAGAAGCTGTAGAGGAAGTGCAGAACCTCGATAGAGCAGTAGGACAGGTGAAGTGGTTTAGAGAGGGGAGGTATTGGTTAACGAGACTGGGGCTGAAGGCTATGTGGGAAGACCCTAAATCCCTGATGAAAGATGCAGTACCTCTTTTAAAAGCGAAGTTCTGGGCTTTTATACAGGACTCCTGTTATGTTGTCGCAGCACAGGGCACCCTAACAGGAAGATTCTTAGAGTTCAAATGCACATTTCAATTTGAGGCCACCATGGATGAAATTGAACCACCACATGCACGTACACTTTACTTACAATTCAGTTATGGAACTCTACCGCTGAACTATATTAGAAGTAGATGGACTCAGGCTACTGCAACCCCGATGTGCCTTGCATGTTCCCTTAGTCCTGAATCATTAGACCACTATATGTTTTTATGTCCCTGCTATGTACAGATTAGGAAAAAGTGGCTAATACCTCCATGTCGGCTTTTATCGTTCAGGCGACCAGTAGATGCTTTGCAAGTACTTAGATCAGATTCCACAAAATGGTTAGTATTCGCCATTTCACGGTACTTGCTATAGACCTAGCGCATTAGGTCTAAGTTGCTAACCGTAAGGTAAAGAATAGGGCAACACAGACTAAAGCTAATATATAAACAACATTATGACTTTTTTTGATAACATTTGTTTTTAATGTTAAAGGTCACATGTTTTTAATCATTTTTTGTCATTTAAAATTTGTATAACTTTTTATGCTAAGACTTTTTATGTATTATTGTACAACGTATTTACTCAGGAAGCCTGTTGTCTATAAATTTGTGAATGATCTCTATTTGATCGAATAAAGAAAGACTCCTACTGTTTTTATAAAGGTAAAATGTCAATAAAATGACTAAACAAACAGATGTGATAACACAAAGGCACTCCATATGTGCAATGCTACATACATTGGCTACTGGCATAACTGTATTAGAATATTTGTTGCCAACTATGTTGTTTAATATGCCTTGTGAAGTAGGCACTCAGAGCATAGATCACCTTTGCTGCTGGAAAGACATTCTACATAAATAAAATAATGTTACGGCTTCGTAAAAACATTTAGGAATCATCTTAATAATTCAGTATTCATCTAAAAATACAGATTGCAGAGTTCCTAATGTTTACTTAAGGATTTCCTCAACACAGATTCCCTAATTTGAGAAATTTAACAATCATCAATTTGACCCTTCGTTTTCTCGTAGAGGGATCAGAATATGTCCTGCGGATGAAAAAGCAGGTCTAATTTGGGTCTTGATTAATACATCTGCCCTTGTTATCTCTACTAGGAGAAGTGGGAGGGGCGTTAACGCTCGGATTTGCTCTAGAAACCGAAACATGATAGACAGCATAATGCGTACTTAAGCACACCCATCACAATATGAGACACATTCATTGATAAATCTCACAACTACCTTTACCTCCAGGCACACACCCACACACCACAACGCCCCCTTCACTCCAGCTCTTGAACCTGGCCCCTTTGGATGAATGGGCAAAGGGTAATTGTCTCACCATTCCCAATATGTTCCGGGGCTCGGAAATCCGAATATATGATTCTTGCAAAACAAAATCAACTAAATTGAATAGAGCTATTCCACTATTTACAATTAGGCCATTGTGTCCCCTCCCCCAAATAAGACATGCCGATACTAGGGATCTCAACCGAATTGAGAATTTATGCAATCGGCGGCGGAATCAAAGGGTCACATAACCTATTATTAGGGCATATTAGAGTCATCATCACCACCCAGCCCTTCACACATATTTTGGGAAAAACATTTTTGGAGTAACCATATTGGAAGGAGAGGCACACAAAGATACTCCCACTCCATTGCAGGCTGGGAGTCCCACTATATGGTTCTACTTGACTGGTATATTTATTCATCGAAGCGTGAGAAGTTCTACCCAATGACGAGCTCTTTATGTTGGAGAGGGTGTGGCTTTGGGTGCCTTTAGGCACATTTGGTAGGATTGCCAGACATTAAACATTCTGGAATGAAGTCGCTGTTGGGATATCCCATCCCGGCTACTTTGGAATTCGCTCCCCTAGGATTACGTACTCCTGACCTTAAATACCAACATTTTCTCATCGATGGAAAGACTCATGTGTAATGAATGATAATTATAAACACTTTGAAACAATTTGGACCCCACTGATTGAGCACCTCTCTAAGGGTGCCCCATTAATATCCTGCCCGACATGCTTATGAGCCATACACCTATTAGGTTATTAGCACCAGGACTAGTAACTAAGACTTCTTTTAAAAAAAAATGTTTATTCTCTTTTTATTAAACAGTTGTGATGGTACAGCAATAGGTCACAAAGCCACACAGCAATAACATATAAAGAAAAGGGCACATGAACATGTTCACAGATTAAATCGTTTCGCAGTATGACATTAGGCAGTAAGATCAATATCCAAATAATTTTACCGCAATTCAATCGAAGGAGAGATACATATCTCACCACGGGACATGTTCCATTTCGCCCACTTATGATCCCATTTCGAGGGACAACCTCTATGCTTAAACACATCCTTCTCCGCGATCATGGCACTGTCCATATCATTAGCCCACTTTGAGTATTTAGGCAGATCTCCGGTCCCCCACCCCTGCGCTACGTTCCTTTTAGCAAGGACAAACCCCAGGGACACCCATGTGCGCTCTGTTTGAGTCAGGTCCGTAGCTTCCCACACATTTAATAGACACAATCGCGGGGAGTGAACGATGACCTTCCCACTTACCCTCGCCAGTGTAGAGACAATTTTCCCCCAATAAGGCTGAAGCTTTGGGCACTCCCAGATGATATGAAAGAAGGTACCCTCGGCTGTGCACCCTCTAAGGCAACTAGGATCCGGTCGACTGCCCATCCTGACCAGTATGTGCGCGGATAGATATGTTCTGTGTAGAATTTTCAGCTGAATGAGTCGTAGACGCATTGGGATGGCAACCTCCCTAGGGGATGAAAGGGCTTCCTGCCAGTCATCGTCCTCTAGGTATCCCAGGTCTGTTTCCCACAGCTGTCGGAGACGTACCAGTGGATCAGGCATGTTGTTTATTAGTTTGCGATAGGTGAGCGAGATCGCTTTACGTGTTAGGGGGTCTGTCAGAAGCCTATCTTCTAGCGGGGAGGCCTCAGGTAAAGCCAACTGATACTCTTTTTGGAGATCAGCAAATGAGACCATAGCAGTTCGTTTCCAAAGGTCCCCCACTGAGGAAATACCAATTAGGTCCCACTTGTCAAAGATCGAACATCTACTCAATATACCAAGCTGTTCGGATTCCCACAGGGGAGTGAGCAGTGTTAATTTCTTGTGCCAACCCAGTTTCTTTGTCGCTAAGTGCCAAAGTGCCACTCTGCGTGCAGTGGGGCCGGTAAGGTGCTGTCTTTTGGGGCTAGAATAGAGTGCGCGCTGGTATCCTCCCTCAGCCATTACCCATCTGTCCGTGCGATACGCCGGCTCAGACGGTGGGGCAAAGACCCATTGATTGACCACTGCAAGCTGGGAGGCCCAATAGTATTGTTTCAAGTCAGGTAACGCAATTCCCCCATCATACCACCCTCTGGTCGGTTTATGTGTCGCTATGCGCGGGCTTTTCCCGTCCCATAAGAGAGTTCTAACCTCGCTCTCCACGCTGATAAAATAGGCATCAGGGACCCTATGGGGGGTATTCTGTAGGACGTACAAGAAACGAGGGAGAGCCAGCATCTTAAACAGTGCCGCTCTGCCAAGCAAAGTAAGAGGCAACGTCCGCCAGTGAAGTACGTCTTTCCGAAACCTGACAAATGGGGGCTGAAGATTAGCATCATAAAAGCAGGCCGGGATTGGAGTAATATAGATGCCGAGATAACGAAAGCCCTCAGAGGCAACCGCAATATTGGTGTCTTTGGGCATCCGCGGCACAGGGCCCCGCAGCATAAACAAAACAGACTTTGTCCAATTAATGGTGTAGCCGGAGTGGGCACTAAAAATTGAAAAAAATGTGTAGAATTCTGTGGATCGAGACCAAGGGAGCTGCCACGTATAACAGGACATCGTCAGCATAAAGGGAGATTCTATCCTCGTGCTGATCTGTCCACTTCAGTCCCCTGATCATGGGGTCACCCCCGACTCAATTCGCCAGTGGCTCCAGCAGTCAAGCAAATATGAGGGGTGACAGGGGGCAGCCCTGCCTAGTCCCCCTCTCTAGGCGGAAGCTACGGGAGGTGCGCTGGTTAACTACCACCTGTGCTGTAGGACCCGTGTATAATAGTTTGATCCACTGCATAAAGTGAGGGCCAAACCCCAGTCGTTCGAGGAGGGCAAATAAATAGGGCCACTCAATAGTGTTGAATGCCATTTTTGCATCCAGTGATAGTAATGCAGCATCCTCCAGGATGGTATTGGTTCTCCCCATCACCCCATGGAGTCTCCGGAGGTTAAGGGCCGTGTTGCGGCCGGGCATAAAGCCTGACTGGTCGGGGTGGACAAGCTTGCATATAACTGTATTAGACGATTGGCCAATACCTTGGCCAAAATCTTTACCTCGGCAGTGAACAACGAGATGGGTCGATAGTACTCGCATCTCGTCACTGATTTGCCCGGTTTGTGTATGACAGCAATGGAGGCCAGCATCAAATCCTGGGGTAGAGACCCTGCTTGGTAACCCTCTGAATACATAGCATTAAGAGCGGGCATTATCTAGGAGGACACTAGCTTAAAAAGTTCTATTGGGAGCCCATTGGGGCCCATAGCTTTGCCCGACTCAATGGCGGTCGCAAGTTCCTCCTCAGTGAGATCACCCTCTAGGGAATCACAGTCGTCTGGTTTGAGTACAGCCACCGGAATAGTGGCCAGAAGGTCTCGTGAGTCCTGTAGGGTGGTGTGAGAGGTAGAGGAGTATATGGAGGCGAAGTGGGAGGCGTAGGCCTCAGCTATGTGTTGTGGGCCTGTCACCGATTTGCCAGAGTCCGTCTCGATAAGGGGCACCCATCTCTGAGCGGTCGCTCGCCTCTCTAGCCATGCAAGCATTTTACCAGTGGCGTCGCCTAACTCGTATATTCTATGGAGAGTTGCTTTGCGTTTTGTCTTGGTAGACTCCGTCGCTAACTGACGATAGTCTAAGCGTTTAATACTCAAAGTGTGGGTGAGCTGCTTGTCGTCATGTATTGCACCTCGTCCTCTAATTCCCTGATCTCCTGCTCCAGGGTTTCTAAACTAGCAGTCCGTTCCTTCTTTTGTTCCGCCATTAGTGAGAGTGCCTGACCCTTAATTACGGCCCCCCACAATGTGCAGTGCGATTGAACTGAATGCGTATTCTCAGTGAAGTAGTGATCTACTCCCTCGATCAGAGCACTTCTGACCTGTGGGATCTTCAAACTCCATGGGTTTATGGATAGGGTGAGACGGCGGTATTCCCGGGGTAGAGCCAGCTGAGTCAGAACCGGGGAGTGGTCCGAAATACCCCGTGCCAGGGATTTAGCGTCAATAAAGTAAGAGAGGTCGTCAGTATGTGTGAGCAGATGATCGATTCTGGACTGACTGCCATGGGCACCGGAATGAAAGGTAAAATTTTGAGTCAAGGGGTTAAAATGGCGCCAGAGGTCCACAAGGCCAAAAGCTAGGAGGGAGGTGTCATGCGGGTTTGGTCGAGGGGGACGCCGGTCTACCCGGCCATCTACCGCGAGATTGAAGTCACCTCCCAATACCAATATACCAACTGGAAGATCTAACAGGAATTTACCTAAGTCAGACAGCGTAGATGTATTCAGCGTTGGAGGGATATAAATTGAGAGGATGTTAAGGGGCTTCCCGTCCCCGCTAGCGCAGCGTATCTACCTAGGCCATCGGTCCAAGTACTGTGTATTATGAATGGACACTGTTTACGGAGGAGAATGCCCGTCCCTCTGGAGCCAGATGTAAAACCCGCGTGTACCACTAACCTGTAGCCCCAGCGGTCTAGTGCTTTACAAGTATTGCCAATGAGGTGTGTCTCTTGTAGTAGGACGATATCTGGGGCCTGTCTCTTGAGGTATTGGAGTACAACTCCTCTCTTTACCTTATCACCCAATCCGTTAACATTCCACGTGAGAATGCGGAGAGCCCTATTCACGTTGCGATCAGACATAGTGCATACAGGTGTTTTGGGATGCTACCTGTCCATGTCCCAAATGTGTATAGCAGAGTCCGGTGCGTCGAATCTGTGGGCTCTGAGTGCACCTGAATGAATAATATATATTGCATCACCTCCATCACAATAAAATAATCAAAACAAGTTAAACAAACCCCCCTCTCATCCCCCCTCCCCCCTCCCCCCCCAACACCCTTCGCCCTCCCCACCACCCTGCCTCCCTGCACGACGGGCACAGAACCTCCCGCCACCCCAAACTTGCAGAGTGCCTTTCGCCCACCCTTGAAATTATGAGGAACGTGATCCCACCCCACCACCTGGGGCATCAATTCGTTAGAGTACATTTACCCCTAGCATTGACCCCATGGCATGAAATTGAAGCATATCAAATGGCAGAAATTAGGAAAAACGACAATAACCCTCCACAGGAAGCAAGTACGGTCTCAGAGCTGCGGGCAGCAACACCAAGATATGCAAAAGTCCCGATACAAGACAGTTCCACAACAAATCAACTTGTGTCTGTGGGAACTTAGTAGCGTAGGCCATGTGGACTGAAAACCTCCACCACGCACCTTCAATCCGCCAGTCTCTATTCTGCTGAACCCTGTGTCATCGATTCACCGCTCGGCGGGGACCCAGGCTGTCGGCTCGACCGGTCTCTGCTGCCGGAGTCGCAAGTGGGTTTGTGGTTGCGTTTGCTGACCGTTCGCCAGCCGTCGAGCCAGTCCCATGCATCTTCAGGCCTGGTAAAAAACCACGCTTTCCCTTAGGATTCAACGCGCAGCTTTGCCGGAAACAGCATGGCGTATTTGATTTCTTGGTCGCGCAATGCGCGCTTCACCTCCAAGAAGCTGCGACGTTGTTTCTGCACTCATAGCGTGAAGTCCGGAAAGAAGGTGATTTTGCTATTGTCTATGGCAAGCGGTGGGACAGCTCTCGCCGTTTGGATTATGACATCCCTGTCTCGGAAATTGAACACTCTTGCCAAGAGAGGCCCAGCGGCGCCAGGCTTGGACCTTCCGCCTGGCACCCGGTGCGCTCGTTCAATGGAAAAGTATTTGGATAGTCCCGTTGGCTGGAGGTGTTTAAGTATTAACTCCTCAACAAAGAGGTCCGCCGCTTGCCCCTCAGCACGTTCCGGCACCCCCAATATGCGAACGTTATTGCGGCGCATTCGGCCTTCGTAGTCATCAAGTTGTTGTTCAAGCACATCCTGATTAATTTGGAGGTCAGCAACTTGGCGTTTGAGAAGGTCAGTATCGGTCGTTAGGTCCTTGGTCGTGGTTTCAACTTCGGTGATGCGTTCCGCCATTTTCCGCATGTCCGCTCTGATCAGGGAGACCTCAGAGGCGACAGTGTCAATGCAGCCTTTCAAGGAGGTGCGTACCTTCGTTATGGCTGTTAAGATGTCTTGCAGCGTGGGGTCTGGCTGATCCCCACTGGGTTTGGGGTTAGTTTGTGTCTCAACCTGGCCTTTCTGCCACGCATATTTTTCCAACTTGGATTGGAGCGTGCCCCGGCCGCTGCGGCCACTCGCCATGTTGTAAACGGTAGGTAGGATGTAGTAGATGAGGGACCAGGCCGTACTAGCTACTCACCGCCACCTGCGCAAGGGACAAAGCTCTCTCCGGCCTGTCGGGTTTCGCCAGCTAGGCCCAGTCCAATGAATGATACAGTCCCAGAGGAGGTACACACGGATTGGGGGGGGGGGGGTGGGGAAGCACCGGTATAAAGCCGGTAGCTACTCTGGCCGCTTGAAGTGTAGTGCTTCGCCGAGCCTGGACTGCGTAGACGTTTGCGGCCTGGTTCAAATGGGATGAAGAATGTAGCTCCCCCCCCCTTGCAGATGGTATGTGTATCCGCCACCTACGCAGATGCTTCACGTGAGACCGGCCAGGTCCAAGCGTGACTCTCACCCCCACCGCCGATAAAGCAGGATGTCCGATTTCTCCCAGGCGTCCCCCCCTCACCGTGGCGAAAAATTAATGCAGGCTCCGAACCAGCACCACTTCGGTACTGCGCGTTTCACCAAGTGCACAGTCGCTGCTAGGAGTGGCGTGGAGGCCCTCTCACCAGGCCTCGTCCTTCTCTGTGGCCCGGGAGCACATCCCTGTTGCGCAGTTAAGCGTACCGCAGCCGCGGTATACGGAGGCTTGTAGTTTGAGCCAAAGTATGATAATGAGGCCAATAGCGTAATATAGTGTGAAGGCCTGCAGAACTCTAGGTATGGAGAGGGGGAGCCCAAGTCGGCAGGCAAAGTCAGTTGTGGCAATACGGGGCCTACCCAGCCGGTCCCGATAGGCCCGAGCCCGTGGCCTCTGCCGCAGATGCACACGCGGGCGTCCGCCGGCCCTCGGGCGTGTTTGGAAGCTGGCAGTTTGCCGTGGGGGCGGTGGGGGGGGAGCAGAGAACTCACCCGCTCCGTTGCAGTCGGTATTCAGGCTCAGCACGGCTCCTCCGTCACGGAAGCGGGCCCAGGATACACTCCGCAGCCGTGACTTTATGAGGTAAATCCATTCGAGAATGTTCAGGGAAGAATAGGGGAGGGCAGTTTATCTATGACGCAATGATAAGGAAATGACGCTCATTAAATATATTTTTACTAGTTGCAATGCTGATGGCCGTGGAATTGTGATCATATTCCATCATATTACCTTGTTAAATCTAAAAAAAATGACTTGTTTAAAAAGGTGCAAGCGAGCCAAGCAATGCCCTGTGAACTGTCACCATAAGTCTACACTAGCCACACAAAAAGCTATCCAGCACACTGCTACATGTTTGGGGGCTGCCACTAGCCCACCAATTACATCACCTAGGCACTAAGTAAATGGCTCCAACTTAAAACAAGATGCCAAATCAGTTTGTTGTATTATGCACATAGCAGTTCAACTGAGCATGACAAAATATCTCCAATATAAACCTAAGCTCTTGGGGGTGCTCATGCCTCATTGGAAGCAAAATATTTGGAAAACAGTGTCCTGAAGCAGGCCTTCTCAGGCTCTGCTCCCTAAACTCTTGAACTCCATTCTTCTCTCTTCAAGGAAAGGGCCCACTGTCCACAATACTAAAGAGACTCTCAAAAAAACGTTGTATCTCCAAACAAATTAAAGTGCCTCCTCGCTAATAGTTGACCTTCAGCCTATTTCATAGCTAATTCAAGGTGAACCTCAGTCCTGTTTACACTTTGGACTCTTGACTTAAATCCTAGTGTCACATGGTACTCAGGAAGCCTCATGGGGCACTGGTAATGTGGCTCATAAAAGTCGTGAACAAGTTCAACTTGAAGTGTGAGTGCATCTGAAAAGGGGGTGCATGTGTCCATTCATAAAGAAAGCATGTCTTGATGTACTTGCCCCGTGCACTACCACCATTTCACGAACAGGATTAGAGAAGGTGGCATTTACCTAGGGAAAGAGTTGTGAGCAAGGGATTGCTCTCTTCAGTGCACATCACAGGAAGGAGACTGGACCAACAAGGATATGGTATGTGTTTCAGCCTTGATGGAACTATATCCAATTGTGAGCTTCATTAGTTTTGTTCATGGGGCCTTTATACAGCCGCCACAGAACTTGCTGTGTTGTGAGACAGACACTTTCGCAATAGACTACCTTCTTCCTGCATGATAAAACAGGAAACTATGTGATCCATTGTGTCAACTGTGCACCTGCTCCTTTTGGGTTCCTTTAGGGTGGGTGCTTCCAACTGTTTCGGTGAGCGATCTGGCAGAGATATATTTGTAAGAGGGGAATCTCCATAAAAGAGAAATAATGCTTGTGGGCTCTAAAAGCCACTCAAGAGTGGGTCAAGGAGAGGGTACAATACCACTAATAATTAGACTGCAACAAACACCAAAGTGATGGAAGCAATGCTTGAATTAAGAGAGCAGTTACTTACCTGTAACTCCAGTTCTTTAGCGCTGGTCTCTTTCATAGATTTAGATGTATGAATCATTCCCTGTCGCAAGGCTGGGAATTCTTGGGCACTTTACGTAATAGTCCTCATCTAGAGGTTAATGGGGTGTCTGTCGAAAGTAGACAAATCATCATCAATGGCGATTGATCATCTTAGGGCAAAAAGCCTTTCCAGTCTCTAAATATGGGTGCCACTGCTCACAGTCGGATACATTGTATTGTATCCACTAGTCATTCATGCCGATTTTATTTACTTTGGAGACAGGCCATCGACCTCTAGATGAAGTTGATTCGCTATTGGGTTTTATAGACCAATGGATCATTAAACCATTGATTCATGCTATTGGGTGGAAACATCTACAACATTTCAGGCCTTGTCCTGTTAAACAATTAAAATGATGATCTAAAAACCACATTGGACTTTGCTTGCTACCTATTATTTTGACAACCCTGAATATATCTGTATCTGAATGCAAAAACCACATACTCACTATTGTAGTCCAAAGAACACCTGCAGGCAAACCGTGGAAACAGAAATGAAGGCCCTGAACCACAGCTGGTATATCATATAGAAATTTACCCAAGAAAGACAGAAGTGGAGGTCCTTCGTTGCTGCCGTACATGCCAGTCGGCATAAGGGGCAGTAAATATGTATGATGACAAAAAGAATATAATATCCTTTTACACAAATATTCTTTGATAATTTTCAGATTATATATTAAAACTGAATGACTAATCCTCACAGTTTGGATACATGCATTATACCTGTGCTAAGGAGTCCCACAGAACAGATCCACATTTCTGTTGCAGGTTGGGACGGCCCTTGTCTAGATGGCCACTGTTAGAAGGTGGTTCTGACACTATGGGCCGCCCGGATTTTTCGCTTTTTGAACACCTAAGTGTTGAGCTTTTACTGTGGGAGAGCCTCATAAATTGGGACTCATCCACAGTGAACTCATGATGAAAGAGACTGCATGTGGATTTTACTGGTGTCCCCCTAGCTTGACTAGGCAGCTGGAGTACGGGGCACCGGGCTGGTTGCATGCAGACACCTGTGTACATGCGTGTGCACACGTGTAGGGGCTGCGCAGGGGAGATTCCTGGCGTGCGCAGTCCAGGAGCAGCTACAAAGTGAATGGTGTGGCAGGACTTATGCAGAATTGGGTGGTGACATGGAATAGGCTTTATACACTGGGAAGAAACATGCCAGGGAAAGTCAGTGTGTTTGACTGTGTTTTTCACTTCATTATTCCCCTATGGGGAAGTGGAGCCCATGGACTAGTGTCACTTTCCTAAAGCCTACAGATTCCAGACACGCACTAAAGTCCACTGTAACGGGTGTGAGAAGAAGTATTCTGCAGAGTCCAAAGTCATATTTGTACTGCTTTTGGGTCATCCAGAAATGTCACATTTCTCTGAGTCAGTCATAACCAGGGCCAGGCTGAGGGCTGACCTCCGCTGGATGGATTGATAACCTTTCTTCCACAAGCTAAGGCCTCCTCTCCAGGAAGAAGATGGGTGGGGCTACAGGCTCATCCATCAGCAGCTATCACTGGTGCCAGGCACCAGGCTGCACCAAGGAGGGAAGGGCTCATGTTTCAGAGACCATGTGGCCAGAGACCCTGGACGACGCCATTTTGAACCAGCCCAGAGGCTGGACAAGAAGGAGGGAGCAGGGGCAGGGAAGTGATGTGTCGCTGTTTGATAGGACCAACAGAGACTTCCTGCCAGCCCCCTACTCAACTTTTAAAAAGTGCTTGCACAGGAAGAGAAGCTCTCTCTGGGGTGTGGTCTGCGGAGGCTGAGGGTGCTGGAGCCTGGCGCAATGGGCAGTTGGAAGGAGGAACCCCCTGACTGTCCCCCAGGGCCCTACCAGCACCAGAAGAAGAGCCCAGGACCAGTGCGCAGAAGCAGGGGCCTCTGCGCAGGGAGAAGAGAGGCCCAGGAGGAGAGCCAGGCGAAAGGCTGGTGCAGGGAGCCAGTGAAGACAGCTCCCTGCCGAATCCCCCCTCTCAGAGACCCCGAGGGCGAAGGAGAGTGTTCCCAGTGGCTGGGGCTGGCCACCAGGAGCAAAAGGACACGAAAATGGGGCAGATAGGACCCCCAGGGGCTGAGTTATGGCCCCCAGAAGGTGAGCGACCTTTGACCCCCACGAAGAGGAGGTCAGGTGCCCGGGAGCCCATCCCCGGGCCTCGAAGCAAAGCCGGGGAGCGCCGTCGCGCTCCCCGTGAAGATTGTGCCCTCCGGGGTGCCAGGAGCCCACCCTGGCCCCCGCCGAAGCCAAGTAGCCGGGGAGCGCCGTCGCGCTCCCCGGGACGAAGAGGCGGGGCCCGGGACCCCATCTCCGGGCCCCGAAGAGTCCGGGATGGGGGGAGCGCCGTCGCGCCCCCCCGAAGATGTCCGGGGGCCCGGGACCCCATCTCCGGGCCCCGGTGTGCGAGGAAGGAGGGGGGGCGAGTGCCGTCGCACTCCCCCGAGGTCCGGGGAGAAGAGGCGTGTCTGTCCGCAGGAGCGGGCAGACCAGAAGAGTCGTGCCGGCTCCCGCGGCAGCACGCGAGGGTGCGGGCCGAGCGGGGAGCCGGCGGGGGCAGCCGGGGGTAGGCTCCCCAGGCTGCCCTCCAACCCCAAGGCAAGCGGGGGTCCCGGGTGGGACCGGGCCCCCGAACCAGACCCACGGAGCGGCATGGGGCCCGGGTGGGACCGGGCCCCCGAAAATGTGCAGAGCGGCCGGGGGTAGGCTCCCCGAGCCGCATTCCCTTACCTGGGGGTCCGGGTGGGACCGGGCCCAACACTGAGGCCTGAAGATGCGGCGAAGGCGCCAGCAACTCCGCGCGGCTCTCCCCGGCACAGCGGGAGAGCCGCTCATCTATTATGTGGAAAGCGGAGCATGAAGCGCCCCATAATGCCTTGCCAGGCATTTGGAAACCTGCTATTTTGGTGCTTGTGGTGGCCCCAGGAGGACGGGGTCACCACCAACTTGCTGCAAGGGTGCTGGGGAGCTGCTGGAGAAGCGCAGTCTCCCCCAGCACAAAGTTAAGTCCCCCCTAAGTTTCCTAGGGATTTGAACAGGATAACCCCTCAAGGGCTCAGCCTGCATTATTTCACCTTCTGGGCTGGAACTTTTGTTCTACAGCTGAGGGTGTATTGCAAAGTGCTTCATGGAGTGAAGGGCTGAGTTGGGGATGTCTGGAGAAGGGCATCCCCTGGAGGTGAAGAGGTGTAATTGCACCAGAACTGCATTTACTAACGGTTATTCCTTTTAGAGGGACTGAAGGTCACATATGTAATGTGAAGTACCTGTGTAAGGTGATGTCAGAAGCAAAGTGGAGTTATGTTGCCAGACACTCCTGCTAGGGTGTCTGGCTGTATATGCGTAATCCTGTGATTTCATCTGTGATGCCTTTAGGGGCTGTAATTGCAATGCATTCTAATGATCCACAAACGTGCTGAGTACTGTCATTCTAAAGTGTGCGTAAACATGTATTCTTGCTGCTGCGCTTAAGTGAGGAACAACCCAGACAGTTAGCCCTGAATATGTAGGGGTGCATACTGTATGGTCAATATAAGATGCTCAGTCAGGGTTATGTGTCACTAGGGCAGGTGAACCTATTTTTAATGCGTGTGGAGGTAATGGGGTGGGTCGCCACTGGGATGGTGCCAGTGCGCAGGGCCCTCACTCCAGGTTTTGCGCAACACACTGCATTAGGGGGCAAGATGATGTGCATACATGGGAGTGGTGGTACTAGACCCCACCCCTCTGCGGGAGGGGTGGAGATGTTACGCAATGTCACAAAGTAATTCCAACAGCTTATGTATATTTGTAAATTGGTGCATAGTATTGAGTAGTGTGTGTGTTTAATAAATGTACTCTTACTTTTATAAAGCAAAGTACAGACTGGACAATCAATTATTGAGTGTTATTTCTGCGCACCTGCAAATGGCGATTACTAGCCCACACCACCTCCCTTGAGTAAAGCCTCAGACTGCTCTGCAACGCTACCCTCTGAGAGTCAGGCGCTACAATTGGGTGTTTGGTTCCCAGTGAAGGACAAATGTAGTCATGTTATTTGTGCAGGCCTCACAGATACTGCCTCGTTTTCCAACAGCCACACAAAACAAATAGCTGGTCTGAAGTAAGTATGCTTTTAGTTTTGTCCATATAAAACCTGATGCACCTTCGTATATCCAACAAACACAAGGATCTTTCTGTTGACATGGATGGAGTTGAAAAGAAGGAGCGGAGAATACTTTTGTTTAAATGCAAGTCTGAGGGACCCTTGGCCATGAACCTAGGGTTCATGTTTACTGTGAATAACCAAAACTTTCCAACTCTCCTTGCTGAGGTGATAGCCAGCAGTAACACGCTTTTCCTTAAAAGAGACTTGTGGTATGCCTTATGGATAGAATCAAAGAGCAGCAGCATTGTTACACCAAACACTAACCAGTTCCCATGATACCGGAAGTGTCCTTCAGATGGGAACGTCTGAAAAGGGCCCTTCATGAATTCCTTAATGATTCTCTGAGAAAACAATGGTGAAGCATCAACTCTCCTTCTACATCTCAATGTTGAGGCCAAATGAACCGTGAGTGATGAGTATTTGAGACCAGTTTGGGCTTTGTGCAGTATGTACAGAAGCACTTGTTGGTTTCTCTATCTAGGCTTTGTATGTTTTCATTCTAGCAGGCACCCGCACTAGAATTTTTCTGACATCTGTAGGAATGA
This sequence comes from Calotriton arnoldi, assembly GCA_963921515.1. Classification (NCBI taxonomy): domain Eukaryota; kingdom Metazoa; phylum Chordata; class Amphibia; order Caudata; family Salamandridae; genus Calotriton; species Calotriton arnoldi. The sequence continues at coordinate 1,116,348 of CAWUFW010003475.1, forward strand.
CAGTATGGCCAAATTCTATGTGAAAACAAGAAATCAGGTTGACAGACTTCAAGTCGTGGAGGACTTGACAATTGTGTCTGGAGACCAGCTTGAATGGTTCCTGAATTGAACTGGAGGGTGTCGTGACAACCACACTAGGCTGGTGTACTAGAATTGGCATGGACACGCTGTGGCAATCAATTCAGAAAGCAGTGATACACCAGTCCCCCTCTGGGACTTAGGGGAAACTACAGAAAGGTGTATGCAAAGATGTTTGACCATGCCATCAAAAAGGCATTACCTTTGGACTCGGTTTGCCAGTACCTTCTTGCCCAATACAACCATTTCTTGTTCTGCAGGGTTGCAAAGAGGTCTACAGTCGGATACCCCTGACTGCTGCAGCTGATGCTCATTAAACTCCCACTCATAGCAATCGGACAGGGTGAGACGGATTGCGCCCGCCCGATTGTTTTTTTACTGTTTTGGACCCCCTCGTAGGAGTTCCACTGAATTGTCCATCTATTCCACTATGGTCCAGTCCCAAATCTTTTGCGACTCCTTCGACAAATTAAGACCGACTGCCTACCTGTTTGGCGATGTAATATATTGAAGTCATGCTGTCTTTTGTAATCAAGACAACTTGCCTCACCAGTTTCGACAGAAATGCATGTAGACCTAGTTTGATGGCTCGAACTTCTAAGATGATTGTATGGAATGACTTCTTGACCAACCAGGTGTCTCTTATGGACAGTTCCTGCATGTAAGCTCCCCAGCCTTCCATTGAGGCTCCCGTTGTCATAATAATCATGCCTGTAGAATGCTACCAAGGGAGGCCTGCCTTGAGGCTATCCATGAGCATCCACTACAGTAGAGCTTGTTTGAGGCACATGGACATCACTAGATAACTATCTCAAATAGAACTGTGAAAAGAGTATTTCAAATTTAATTTACCTAATGTAAATCACAAACATTTTCCACATATTATGGGGCAGCTGACTTTGTAACATTTTAAAACAAAAAAGTAAGCTTGCTTGACGCATTTAGAAAGCCAGTTTTCAACAATTAAAACAAATGTTCAGCGATGAATATTAGAGTGCTTTACTCCTCCCCCCCCCAAGGATATTGCGCCACAAATTGGCACATTTTGCAGCACAAAACTTGAAATTAAGATGCATTTTTAGCAACACCTTATTTTACTTTCCTTTTTTAAAATATTGCCCCCAGCGGGCCCCGCCACATGCCCATTGGCGGTAGAACCAAATTGTCTCTTTTCTTTTTTAAATTGCTCCCAGCAGGCCCACCGAATTATTTCCTTTTTTAAAATAAGAAATAAATATTGGCCCCAGCTTGACCCGCCCCAAGCTCACAGGCGATGGACCCAAATTTTTTCTTTTAAAAGAATTATAATATTGCCCCCAATGGGGCCCGATGCATGCCCATGTGCGGCGGGCCCAAATTTTATTTTCTTTCAAGACAAGATAAAAGAAAAACGTGTTTACCACAGTGCCCGCTGCATTGTGTTCCCCACCTCTCCCCAAACCCTCAGCAGTCACACCATCCACTCTCAGCCCATGGATGGTGGGAGTGCTGAGGGCAGGGGAGCAGAGAAACTGCATCTTGCTGGTATGGGACAAAACGTATCTGCTCTTTGGTGTCCCGGTCCGAGCAGCAGTGTGTTCTTTTTCGTCTTCTTTTTTCTTCCCTTTCCTCTTCTCTCTTCCTTTCTGTCTTCTACTGGTCTTCTTCTGTCTTCAGCAGCAGGCTCGCTCCAGGTGCCTCCAGGAAGGGGGATGCGATGGAGCATCAGGCAGGTGAGTAAACAAAACTCGCCTGACCGCTGACCCCTAAAGAAAGATATCCACACATCCCTTACCGAATTTAGGAAGGATACCTCCATCCTGAAATAGGATCTTCATAAAGCCATATCAGACTTGGATCACTCTAGGCAAAACAGAATCGAGAGTGGCTCAAGTGGAGACCGACCTGGCTGACAATATTCACTATAAGGACTCACCTGGTGGTGCTGAAGCGCCAGCAACAAACCCTGCAGGAGAAGCTCAATGATCTTGAAAAAACACGCAATAATATCAGGATTTGAGGCATATCACCTAACTTGACGGCAGCAGAACTCGAGTCATATGTCCATGCGCTGTTTGGCAATCTCCTTAACCTTCCTGATGACCCCTCCAGTACCTCTTAATAGCACCCACATGGTCTTCTCGCCAATTCAACAGCAAAGAAATTTACCTCCAGATGTTCTGACTCGAGTCCACTACTATTGCATCAGGAGCAAATTCTGACAGCAGCTCAGCGGCAGGAGTCACTGATATTTTGGGGTGACACAAACCTCTTTTTCCAAGATGCTTTAGTCCAAATGCCTGCACGCAGACAAGAACTTCGAGAGATCACACCTACAAGGAAAAAAAAAACATACTGATGGGGGTTCCCATTTAGACTGTTTACAACCCAAAGACAAGCAATATGTGATCGATGAGATACAGGAAGGAAAGTGGGTACCCGGTCTCTCCCAGACTGAGCATCACAGCAGGATCTCAGCCTCAGCAACCTTTTAGATACCAGAAGTAGCTGGTGCTTCCAAACCTCCAGGACGGCACACAAAGAAGCAAGGAGACAACGCTGCCTACAAGAGAAAGAGCAAGCACAATAAGATGATGGGCGGAGCGCTGAAACTTTTCAGACACTCTCCCCCAGTCACTATTAGATCTGGGTTAAATCCATCATCATTCTTTTGCTCACTTTGACACCAAAGTTCAGACCCAGCCATATGCAAATCAGCCTTGACCCTGTTCCTTGTGGGAACAGTCCATCCCGAACTGCCAAGCCAGGTCATCCGTAGACCGGAAACAAGCATCCTGGGACCGGTTTTGGGGTAAAACCCCTTATTAGCCAGTCTAGCTTGAATCCAGTGGCAAAGTAAGCAAGGGACCCATGGCTGGGCATACCCAGCCAACTTAGGGAGAACAAAGCAAACACAATAAGATGATCGACGGAGCACTGAAAATTTTCAGACACTCACCCCCAGTCAGTATTCGATATGGGTTAAATCCATCATCGTTCTTTTGCTCACTTCGCCACCCCAGCTCAGACCCAGCCATATGCATATCAATCTTGACCCAGTTCCTCATGGGAACAGTCCAGCCTGAACTGCCAAGTCAGGTCTTCCCTGGACCGGTTTCGGGGTAACACCCCTCATCAGCCAGGCTACCTTGAATCCAGAGGCAAAGTGGGCAAGGGACCCACGTCTGGGCATACCCTGCCAACTTGGGGCGAACAAAGCACACACAATAAGAGGTGTATGCTGGTTTCCAGTCCAGGGAGGACCTGGCCTGGCAGTTCGGGCCGAACTGTCCCCATGGGGAGCAGGGTCAAGACTGATTTGCAAATTGCTGGATTTACACTGGGATGGCATGGGGAGCAAAAACCAATGGATTTAGGCCCAGGTCTCTGCACTGGGGTGAATGTTTGACATTCTGTCCATCAATTGTTCTTTTTGCATTTTACAAGAGAAAGAGAGCTGCCTGTTGCCGTCAGAAGAGGACACACTGACTTTAACTGCTGTTCTTCCACTATTGATGTTCCAGCCTACATATCGCAGACAGATATCTTCTAAGTTGTATGGGTTATCTGTTTGCGTTGTTTTGCAGGTTGGGAGGAGGGGAGGGTTTAATACTCTCTGAACCAGCCCCCTCCTCTACAGAACTGGTCTGATGCTTACCTTAAGTGGTTACTAGTTGCCCCTCTCAATGATAAGTACTGGACCTCAGACACCATATACTCAAAACACTTCTTGACTCAGGACATTCTACCAGGAAGAAGAGCGGTGTTGCTGTCAGGAGGAACTGCCGCTTTGCTGTGCTGGCCTGCTGCTTCTGCCCTTGGAGTGAAAGGACTGGACTTTGCTTTCTGCATCCTCCTTTCCAAGTTTCTCCAAGGGCCTGAGTTGAGCTTGCCTCCTGTTGGAAGTATCGGGGCTATCAAAGATTTCATCTGCCAGCGTCTAGGCCCCTGTGCTGAGAGCCCTGCTCTGCCACGTGGTGCCAAGTGGTGCCAAATGATGCAAAATCCAGTTCCTGAGCCCTTGGACGTGAGTTCTGGTTCAACCAGAAGAAAAATCAACACATCGACTCCAAGCATTATTAGGAATCGGCGCAACATTGCAAAACTGGACGCATCACCGCTGCCTGCACCAAAGCATGGACCCCGATCGACACAATGAACGCAGCTTACAACGCAGGCCCGACTTTTTGCCGCAGGCTTCTGAAGAATGCTGCATGAGTCTCAACCACAGCATCACTAAGTCTGTGACGCACTGCTCCGACGCAGGGCCTGCTTCGACACTGGACTAGACGCAGCGCGACTTGACTTTCGACACACCATCAACGCATCGTCTCTGGGGTTCGATTTCATCATAGACACCATACCTCAGTAAGACACCGAGGTATCGTGCCTGTAAATGATGCATCACCTCCCCTGCACCACACATTGTCCCCGGACGTGGACAGCTCAACGACTGCACCGCTTTAAGGAACTGACGCATCCCTGTCTACAGCGACGCATCACCTCCTCTGCGCAACACACTGTCCCTGAGCTTCACCGTGCCAACGACCTGCAGAGCAGTAAGGAACCAACGCATTACTGGCTTTTCCAACGCCTCACCGCCCCTGCGTCACACATCGTCTTTGATTTTTAAACGCATTTAGGGTACTTTGTCCTGGTCAAGTGCAAACATTGATTTCCAAAGAACTTAATTGTTTTAATCAGATAAATATTGGCTATCTTTCTAAACTGGTGTGCAGTTTTGCAGGGGTGTAGGGGTAGGGGCATGTGTGTAGGGGTAGAGAAGTGTGGGTAGAGGTGCTTTGTGTAGGGGTAGAGGCGTGTGTGTGTGGGTGTGTGCGTGTTTGTGTAAATACTTTACACATTGCCTCTAGGGATAAGCCTGACTGCTCTTGCCATGCTACCAAGAGGGTGAGAGCACGGGTTAGTCTGAGAGCGTATCATACTTACCCTAACTAGAGTGAGGGTCCCTACTTGGAAAGGGTGCATACCACGGCCAACTAGAGACACCGATTTCTAACAGTAGGTTTCCCTGGCTGCCGGCTAATCCCAGTCCCAAAATCCGCAGCTATCCACACAGCAAAAAAACAAAAAAACGGCCCGGTTTTGAGTGGAATAATGTGATCTGCTCATGTTGAGTTTTGGGGCTTTTCGTGATGCAGACTCTGGGCCCACCCAAACAAGTGGAGTACCATTTATATCGCCACAAGTGTAGAATGGTAGGAATTTTGTGGATCCTAGCAACTTCTGGACTTTTCTCTCACGGAAATGTGAGGAAGATGAATTGTTTTGGCCAAAATTTGAAGTTTAAAGGGTACTGTGAAGAAAGAAGGGATAGGGGTATCTATGCATGCCATACCATCCTGGACATTCAGTTTTTAGAAATGTTGGGGTTTGGAAGTTTCTCTGGGTGACGGCTGAACTTGGGCCCAAATTATGCAGCTACCCACATTGATTTTGCAGAGTGAAATGTGATGCCCCAGGTCAAGTTTGGGGTGTTTCCTGTTGCAGGCACTAGGCGCAACCACACAAGTGGGTGCTGTTTTTATCAGGAGGCATGTGGGAACTCAGAATAGTAGAACATTTGTTATTACCAATTAGATTTCTCCTCATTTGTGACTTCCAAATGTAAACCAATGTGCAAGAAAACATCTTTTGTACTGTTCCTAAACTCAATATCTTGGGCAGGTTTCAGAAAGACAAGGTTTTTTTTTATCATACCCATTCTTCCTTCCTTAAATTTTACTATATGAATTACTGCATTATCAGTACACGATGAAAAATCATTTTGAACTGCAGCTCAGCTGTTGGCTCTGAGTTTCGAGTGTTTTTTGAAACTCTATAAATTGTATATATCTTTTTTTGCATCTTGTAACGAGCTCAGTTACCCCAAGGGTTTCCTGGTGTTGGACCAAGGTAGGATGAATCAGCCCCCATATCTACAACAGCCAGGTCTTCAAGGTTTTGCGAGACACATTAAGGGAAGTACAGCGGATGAAGGGTTGGAAACCTACAATGTCAAGGAGTTGAAGGCTTTTTGTAAAAACCTAAAGGTCCAAGTCAGAGGCCTCACAAGGAAGGAGGAGCTCCCAAAGGCGCGGAGGGCCTGGGTAGCAGCCAGACATGCCAGTGGGCAGTCTGGAGGTCCTAGTGTGGAGGGGAGGAGCCTATTCCTAGGGTGGATGTGCTGTATTTTTTAGTGTTAGCAGGCACCTGGTTTCCTGGGACCAACTCACTGTCCCCTAGTGAGACGAGGCTCATTTCTTTGGGATCCCCACCCTCTTGTGGGTACCTCTCCTCCCCAAGCGCTACATCAGAAAACACTTTGGTCTGCCCACCGGTGGGTGGGTGGTAGTGCCCTCTTGGGACACTTGGGGTCCCCCTTCAAGTGGCCCACCTGCTCACAGGCATAGCACCTGCGGGGGCCTGTCTCTGCAGGCTTTCCTGAAGAGACCCCTTGTTTCCTATCTCCTGGGGGATGGGAACCTTTACCCTAGGTATTAGATTGGGGCCCTTTAGAAAACTCCTGTGCTTTACCGATGTCCCCCTCCACTCTTCTGCTGGGGACCCTGCCCACCTTTGGCTGAGTCTTCCCAATACACCTTCTTGCGGACCCTGGTACTCACCCAGCGGTCCGCCTCCATAGCAGGCTTTCTGGGGTCAGTCAGCTTACTATCAGTTAAGTGCTGGCGCAGCTCTGCAAAACATAGACTAGACAAGTGCTACCACACAATCAAATTGTACAGCCCTTGAAAATCTCTAACATTGCTGCCCTTCACCCAACCATCCAGTGCCCTGCAGAAAGAATACACACATTCCAACCATGTCTGGGAATCTGTTTTCTTACTAGACCTAAACTGATCCCGGTATTTAGCAGGAGTGAGACCATACCTAGTGAGAAGGGCCTCCTTCATGTCGGGGTAGGTGAGGTTGTACCCCTTACCCAAAGCCAACAAAGTGTTCCTCCCCTCTTCTGAGAAATGAGGCCACAATTCTGCCCCCCACTGCTTTTCAGGGATCCCATTCATGTGTATAGCTGCCTCATAGCCCAGAAACCACCTTTGAATGTCATCACCCTTTTTAAATTCCTTGCTTACATTCTTGGGAATGTGCACCATCCTGTCTGAGTGCACTGTGGAATTGCTATCACCATCCGTGCTGGATTTACTTTTTAACTCCAGCTCCTTGAGCCCACACTCATGGTCTAAAACCATCTTCTGTGATTCCATCTTGAGCCTCTCAAGTTCTATCTGATGCCTCCTAGCTTACCTTCTGTCCTCCAGCTCCTCTGGGGACAAACCACATGCTGGCCTTCAGGAACCAAACTTCAGGCTTCAGTAAACTCGCTCAGGCAAACCTGGAAGCAAGCCAGGAGGAGATGAAACGCTGGTACGGCCAGAATGTCACTCTGGTAGAGTTTCAGCCTGGCCAGAAAGTGTGGGTCATGGCCCCTGTTGAACCTCGTGCCTTGCAGGACAAATGGACTGGGCCTTTTAAGGTGGTGGAGCGCAAAAGTAATGTCACCTACCAGGCGAATTTGCAGACTCCCAGGAACACTTTGAGGGTCCTAATATGTGAACAGCCTCAAGCCTGAAGAGGTCCGACGTGAGCATGCTCTTGGTGACAGAAGATGGGATGAAAGAGGAGAGTGAACCTCTCCCTGACCTCCTGTCTACCAAGGAGCACGATGGGTCAGTGAAAGGTGTAATCCTCTCCCCTACACTGACCCCCGAGCAGCGGAGTGACTGTCACCAATTGTTGGGGCAGTTTTCCACACTGTTCTCCCTGACTCCAGGAGTTACTCACTGGTGTACCCATGACGTGGACACTGGTGACAGCCCTCCTGTGAAACACAATATTTACAGGTTGACTGACCGGGTCAGTACCAGCATCAAAGAGGAGGTCTCTAAGATGTTGGCTTTGGGGGTTATCGAGCCCTCCACAGTCCTTGGGCCAGCCCAGTGGTCTTGGTCCCAATGGCTGCTGCACCTGGTGCCACTTCCGAACTGCAGTTCTGTGTGGACTACTGCGGTCTCAATGCCGTCACCAAGACTGACGCACACCCCACCCCCAGAGCTGATGAGCTCATTGATCGGTTGGGAGCTGCTAAGTTCCTCAGCACGTTTGACTTGATGTCTGGGTACTGGCAGATTGCCTTAACCTAGTGGGCCAAGGAGAGGTCATTATTTTCAACCCCAGAGGGGCACTACCAGTTCCGAGTGAAGCCCTTTGGGTTTAAGAATGCCCCTGCCACCTTTCAGAAGTTGGTCAACCAGGTGTTGGCTGGACTGGAGGATTTCAGGCCTGCCTACATGGACGACATTACAGTGTTCGGTTCCAGCTGGGAAGAACACTTGCAGCACCTCTGGGAAGTGTTGGAGGCTCTGCAGAGGGCAGGCCTCTCGGTCAAGGCCAGTAAGTGCCAGATTGGGCAGGGCTCTGTGGTGTACTTAGGGCGCCAGGAAGGAAGCGGCCAGGTGGCGCCCCTACAGCCTAAGATTGACACCATTCTGGCTCGGGAGCCCCCCCCAAGACCCAAACAGAGGCGAGAGCCTTTTTAGGTCTCACAGGTTATTAAAGGAGATTAGTCAAGGGCTATGGCACCATTGTTGCCCCCTTGACAAAGCTGACTTCCAGGAAGCAGCCCAGGAAGGTGATCTGGACTGAGGCCTGCCAGAAAGCTTTTAATGCCCTGAAGGCAGCCTTGTGCACGGCGCCCGTGCTAAAGGCACCCGACTTCTCCAAGGAATTTGTAGTGCAGACTGACGCTTCAGAGCATGGTGTGGGAGCAGTGCTCTCACAACTGAACGATGAGGGCATAGACCAGCCTGTAGTCTTGCTTAGAAGGAGACTACTCCCCAGGGAACAGAGGTGGAGTGCCATAGAAAGGGAAGCTTTTGCTGTGGTCTGGGCACCGAAGGAGCTAAGACCCTACATGTTTGGGACTCTCTTCCGAGTTCAGACAGAACACAGGCCCCTCAGATGGTTAATGCAGATGAGGAGTGAGAACCCAAAACTGTTGAGTTGGTCCATCTCCCTACAGGGAATGGACTTTACAGTGGAACACCGCCCTGGCACAGAACACGCCATCGCTGATGGTCTGTCCAGGTTCTTCCGCCTTAGTGAAGAGAACTCCCAGGTAGTCGGGTAGTTCTCCCTACTTTCAGCTGAAGGGGACATGTGTTAGACCTGGCATCTTTTGGCGTGTTTCTCCGGTCTTTTTGCTTTCTGACCCCCCGGTTTGGACTCTGTTTTTGCTGGTTTAGTGTCTCTGCGCACTTTCTCACTGCTGACCAGTGCTAAAGTGCAAGTGCTCCTATTGTAAATTGTGTTATGGATTGGTGTTTCCATGATTGGCTTATGTGATTTACTAGTAAGTCCCTAGTAAAGTGCACTAAGGGTGCCAGGGCCTGTAAATCAAATGCTGCTAGTGGGCCTGCAGCACTGGTTGTGCCACCCACACAAGCAGCCCTGTAAAGGGTTCTCAGACCTAGCACTGCAGTATCTGCGTGCAGTTTTTAACTACCATGTCGACCTGGTAAGTGCACCCACTTGCCAGGCCCTATTCTTCCCTTGTCTTACATGTAAGTCACCCCTAAGGTAGGCCCAAGGTACCCGTGCGGGCAGGGTGCCGTGTATATTAAAGGAAGGACATGTACGGGTGCGTGTGACATGTCCTGGTAGTGAATTACAGTGTATTTTGTTTTTCACTATGGAAAGGCTATCTGTCTCATAGGATAGAACGGGAGTTTACTTATAACGTCTTATAAGCATATCTTCCCATTGGGACAAGATAGGGAAATGGGGTTTAGTATGCCTGAACTCAGAATATAAAAATGCATCTTTTAGTAAAGATGATTTTTGTGTTCTGTGTTTGAAAATACCACTTTTAGAAAGTAGGTATTTTCTTGCTTAGCCATCTGGTGTGCCTCTGCTGGGTTTGTGGATTGACTGTCTGGCTTTGGGGTGACAGGGGCTCAGGATGTGCATTCTCTTCAGACAGCCACTGGGAAGGGGGGCGAGGTGTGTCCTGCCTTTCCTGGATGAGTCAGGGTTGGGCTGAATAGACCTGGGCAGCATTTAGAGTAGTGGGAGGAGATTACCTTGCACCTGGATGGGCCTGGTCTGCCTTGGACAATGCTGTCTCCACCTCCTGCCACGCCAGAGAGGACAGAACTGGTTTGAACTGGGCACAGACAGTCTCTGCCCCAAATAACGAAGAGAAACGGAGTATAAACATTGGGGCCAAGACCCCAGAATTTTAGAACTCGCTTGGATCAAGGAACCTGTCAAGAAGAAGAGCTGGAAGAACTGCTAGTAGGAGTACTGCCCTGTTGCTGTGTTATTGCTTTGTTTGGTTGGCCTGCAGTTGCTGCTTCTGCCTTTGGCAGTGAAAGGACTGGACTGAACTTTTACTTGTTGCTGAGTATCTCCAAGGGCTTGAAATAGAGCTTGCCTCCTGTTCACGAAGTCTCAGGGACAGCAAAGACTTCACCCACCTCTGGATACCGCCTCTGGAACCGCGGTTTCAGTTGGTACAAAGGGGGAAAAGCAGCTGACTCAGTCACCGACTCAGTCGCTGGCTCCGTGTCCTGAAGGCACTGCAGAGAGCACCGCCGCATCTCGCACCGCAAGCAAGGTCTCACAGACGACAACGACCCCCGCCACCACCACCACAGAGATGCTGCTAGCACCGTGACCTGTGGGCACCGCACTCCGCACCGCCTCATTTCACTTTGCTGCCCTGGTCTCACAGACGCAGTCTCTGCCCACTGACTTTGGCACCCATGACCACACCGTGGCTTTGGGGCACTGCTCGTAAGTCTCACGACGCACCGCCCTGTTCCACACCGCAGTCCGGACCGACCAACGCCAGCTCCCTGCAACGGGCTCGGTCGCCTGCACCGTGATCAGTCAGATTCGCAACTAGCACTGCCTTCACTCCGCACCGCAGCTCTGGTCTCACCAACGCCGCTGGACAACCATCAACGAGCCGCTCCCTGCACCGCGACTTGAGGGCACTGCATGCCGCACCACTACGCTTCGCTTCTCAAGCGCAATGGTTGCCATGACTGGCCCGCACCAACGTGATCGGCCGCAACGAACAGGTACTGTTTAACGAGTCTGCCGACACCATGACCGACGCGGGCAGACAGAATTGTTGGATTCTGTTTTCAGCACCACGGTAGCACCAGACGGAGCTACCGACTTCAAGGAACTGCCTTTTTAAAGTTATTCTTACAAAGTGCATATTTTTAATAACTGTATGGTGGATTTTTATCGTTTTGGCCTTGTTTTGAATATATAAAGTCATGGATATTTTTCTAAACTGGTGTGGTGCCCTTTTGTAGTGTTTTCACTATATTACTGTTGGTTATGTGCAAATGCTTTACACATTGCCTCTGAGATAAGCCTGACTGCTCGTGCTAAGCTACCAAAGGGGTGAGCAGGGGTTATTATTGGAGTGTATCCCCCTTATCCGGACTAGAAGGAAGGGCCTCTACTTGGACAAAGGTGCAAACCATTGGCAACTAGAGACCCCCATTTCTAACAGTGCCGGAGATATTTTACTAGAATCTGACAGTTTCCTGACCACATTAAAAAGCGTCTGAGAGTTTTGGACACTGGAAATTTTGTTCGAATAAAATGCCACTTTGGCGCCTTGCAGTATCCATTATAGTGTTTCAGAGCGAAGTTATACTCTACTTTCTGATCATCATAGGCCTTTCTTCATTCTCTTTCTACCCCCTTACAGTTTATGTCCTTGTGAGCAGATGGAGATAACTATGTACTGGTTTTGTAAACGGTCTTTGTGTCAAAAAAGTACAGATGAAAACGTTGCCACCAATAGTTACTGTTTCCTACTCATTTTCATATTTTTTTCTCAACAATTCGTTTCTTTGCGAACATGTTCAGAGATTTACACAAATTACCTCTTGCTGAATTCATAATTTTATCTTCTTTTCAAAATGTAAAGCTTTCTGGGAATAACCCATGGGTTTCCCACCTATTTCCACCACAAACTACAAATGGGTTGAAACCACAAAATTAGGTAAAATGGACTATCTCTTAAAAAATGCCAACTGTGGTAAAAAAAAATGTGTTTTTGATACAGCACTCTGTTACTGAAAGCTGGTGAGCTGTTGACCTCATTTTTTTTTTAAAATGCAATACATTTTCTTGCATAGCATTTTTTATTCCCACTGCCCCCACACCCACCAAAAAACTGCTAAAAAAATGGCTATATTTAGGCCATTTTCTCAGTTACTTCTATGGAAATCTACAAAACCAGGAAAAAAAGGATGTAAATTTGGTGTGGATAACTTATGTTGGGAAAAAGAATTATGAAGGGGCAAGTGCGAAGTACCCCAAATAACCAAAAAAGGAGGACTCTGCACTGGGGTGGAAAAGCCTCAAGAGTTAAGGGGTTGATTACTGAACTCGCTGCAAGTGGAAATTCATGCAGAAACACAGTGTATGGTTGTTTCAAGGTGTAGTCCACAAACAGAAATTTTCATTTTGGATATGTGGATGCAAGTAGGGACGAAACCACAGGAAGTTTCTTAGTCTGACCAGTGACCCTAGAGTTTGAGTGCAATTGTCTAGGCACCGTGAAAGAATCTAGCGTGTACCAGGCGCGTTCAAGATTCAAGGAGGAAGAAACCTGAACACTCACAGGCTCGCACTTGTCCCCTTCCCACTATTCTTCTGCTTGGCCTCGCAAGGACACCAACAGAAATTCACACATTACAGACCGCATGCTGGGCTTGGGAAAGACTTTGTAGATACCTGAAAGCTGACCGCCTATACTTCCCACACCTGCCATTACTCAACAACCCGTGGTTACTCTGACCATCGAAACTCTAACACAGCAAGCACTCGACCGATGTCGACTCTGAGTTATGGGAGATGCATTTCTAGAGGGTCAGGTGCGTTCATTCACTGATATAGTGGAGGGCAATGACATATCCATTTTAGATAAAATTCTTGTACACAGAACGCGGGCCTCACTGGTTGCCGCAATACGTCCCTCGATTGTAGAGCCACAGGACTTCTCTCCCCGATCTACAATAATTATATCGCCTGACAGCACACATCTAGTCTCCCGATTGTATCACCTCGCCCTGACGCTCCGTCCGGAGGTGGGTGGGGGAGCGCGGGCGGCTTGAGAGGGGGATCTGGGCACCCTTTGACGGATAAGATGTGGGCATTCTCTTGTGAGCAAACTCGCTATATCTCTAACAACTACAAACACAAGCTCCTTCATTTTAAGTATATACACAGGGCCTATGTCACCCCCAAACTTCTTGCTAAAATGGACCCAACTAGCCCTGACAATTGCCAGAGGCGTGCAGCGGCACATGCCGATTTTATCCATCTGGCATGGAACTGCCCCCCGTTCTGGCATTCTAGGAGTTGGGTTTTGGGAATTTAGCATTGATGGTAGACTCTGAATTGACTTCCTCCCCATTGCTTGCACTGCTAGGATATGTCCGTTCTCTGGGGGCTGGGATTTCGCACTTTGCTGCTATTGCCTTACTGTAAGCTAAGAAGCAGATCTCCTTACACTGGGGCGGACCCGCACCACCGACGGTTAAAACCTGGCTGAGGGATCTCATGTACTGTGACACCACTAGTGATGTATACGCAGCGTGGCTGCCCCTTGCTTCCCGACCAAAGAACATTTGGCAGCCGCTCCGCTCCTATTTGCTACTCCACCCTGAACTTACCGACTGAAGTGCCTTCACAGCTACACTGGATGCTATGTTAGCTAGCCCAGTATGATAAGCAGATCTGCTTGTATTTATTCTCGCACAAACCTGCATTGTTATTTTGGTTATTGTTATCATATTTGCCATTGTCATCACATGCTACTATCGAATCGACATACTATGCACTGTACTTGTTATGGAAATTATTTTTGGGGAGAAAAATGCAATTAAAACATTTAAAAAAAAAAAAAGATTCAAGGAGAAAAAAATAGAATTTTCTTTACAGCCTTATTTACAATGATTTTGAAAACGCATTTCTTAAGTTCACACAATTTACCGTATGGGTCCAGGTAATAGCAACTTAATAACCTCCAAGTCATCATGCTATCTCCTTTTTACGTCTGGCCTAGAGAGAACTTCAGAGGAAACAATTCTTGAAAATAATACAAAATAGAAATAATAATCATAGTGCAAAGGGGGTTTTGAGTCAACCGCCTTCAGCCACTGGCTCTGTTGGCACGGTTATTCACATCGGCGCAATCCTAGAGGGCAGTCATTCGGTATTTGAGTTCTCCGACTGTGTGACTGTTAGAAATGGGGGTCTCTAGTTGGCAGAGGTAGGTACGTTTGTCCAAATAGGGACCCTTGCTTCTAGTCAGGGTAAGGGGGAAACACACCTTAGATAACCCCTGCTCACCCCCTTGGTAGCTTGGCACGAGCAGACAGGCTTATCCCAAAGACAATGTGTAAAGTATTTGTACCAACACTCACAGTAACACAGTGAAAACACCACAAAAGGACAGCACACCAGTTTAAAAAATAAAATAACTTTATCTAAACTAAACAAGACCAAAACGACAAAAATCCAACACACACAGTTAAAAATATGACTTTCAAAAGGTTTCAAGAACTTGTACCATAGAAAACTATGGATGTGTGACTTTTCACCAGAGTACCTGTAGTTGCGTCAAAGTTCACCAAGCCAAACAGCCCCAGCATCGGAAAACAAAGAGATGCGACACTCCTGAGACCCCAAGGAGGCGATGCGACAGCCCCGCTGCACGCAGAGGAAGGGTTGCGTCGATTCCGGTCTGTATGGGGAATGATACGTCGATTCTTCGTGCCGGTTCCGGCCCGCAGGTGATGTGTCGGAAGAACTTGCCGCACAGGTACGATGCGTGGAAATCCGGGATGCGTCGGCGATCGATGCGGCGGTGTTGCGCGGTGCTGGGTCGGTCCTCTTCAGCCACGATCCCTCGATGCGTCGATTCTTGCAGCGACGACAGGCACTGCGACGGTTTTCGCAGCGGTGGGTGGAAATTCTTCTCACGCCGTGAAGATGCGTCGGAAAAACAGCCGCAAGAAGAGCGATGCGTCGATTTCTGTAGTTCTTCACGCTTCTTCCCTCTTCCCGCTCCCAAACATCAGCAACAACCTCCAGAGGCCCAAAACTGGCACACGCACCTCAAGGCAGGTCAGAACTCACAACAGCAGAGTTCAGGGGAGCTGGGGGTGAAGTCTTTGTGTCCCTGAGACTTCTGAACAGGAGGCCAGCTCACTTCAGGCCCTTGGAGATCTCCTTCAAGCAGGGGACACAGCACACAGCAAAGTCCTTCTCCTTTCCCTGGCAGAAACAGCAACTGCTGGCCAACCCCAGACAAAGCAAACACAAGGAGATGATGGACGGAGTGCTGAAACTTTCCAACACTCACCCCCAGTCACAGATCTGGGTTGAATCCATCATCATTCTTTAGCTCACTTTGCCACCCCAGTTCAGACACAGCTATATGCAAATCAGTCTTGACCCTGTGCCTCATGGGAACAGTCCAGACCGAACTACCAAGCCATGTCTTCCCTGGACCGGAATCAAGCATCCAGGGACCGATTTCGGGCTAACAGCCCTCATCAGCCAGGCTAGCTTGAATCCAGTGGCAAAGTGAGCAAGGGACCCACGTCTGGGCATACCCTGCCAACTTAGGGCGAGCAAAGCAAACACAAGGAGATGATGGACGGAGTGCTGAAACTTTCCAACACTCACCCCCAGTCACAGATCTGGGTTGAATCCATCATTCTTTAGCTCACTTTGCCACCCCAGTTCAGACACAGCTATATGCAAATCAGTCTTGACCCTGTGCCTCATGGGAACAGTCCAGACCGAACTGCCAAGCCATGTCTTCCCTGGACCGGAATCAAGCATCCTGGGACCGGTTTCGGGCTAACAGCCCTCATCAGCCAGGCTAGCTTGAATCCAGTGGCAAAGTGAGCAAGGGACCCACGTTTGGGCATACCCTGAAACCGGTCCCAGGATGCTTGTTTCCGGTCCAGGGAGGACCTGGCCTGGCAGTTCGGTCTGGACTGTTCCCATGGGGCACAGGGTCAAGACTGATTTGCATATGGCTGGGTCCAAACTGGGGTGGCGTAGTGGGCAAAAGAACGATGGATTTAACCCAGATCTTTTGACTGGGGGAGAATGTTTGCATTGTCAGCATTCCGTCCATCATTTGTTTGCTGTAACACTTTTCGCCCCAGACATACAGCAAGGGCAGTACTTCTCCTCAGTCTCTCCAGCTCTTCTCCTTGGCAAAGGTTCCTCTTCAATTCCAGGAATGATCTAAAAGTCTGGGGTTTTGGGTCTGATACTTATACCCCAAAATGTCTTTGTTCTCTTTGTGCAAGGGGCTCTGAGCCCAGTTCAAACCAGTTCTGAGGGGCACTCTGCAAGTGCACAACAACATCCATTGTCAGTGTGAGCCTTGGCTCCAGACACACCACAGTGGGGCAGAGCCAGCATTGTGGAAGGCAGGCACAGCCCTATTCAGGTACAGGTGCTACTCCTCCCACTACTCCAAATGCAGATCAGGCCTATTCAGCCTAGTGCCGACTCATCCAGACTCCTGGAGCCACAGCACCTCCCCAGCCCCTGTCGCTCCGAAGCCAGACAGTCAATCCACAAACAGGCAGAGGCACACAGGATGGTTGAAGAAGAAAATAGCCACTTTCTAAAAGTGGTATTTTCAAACACACAATTTAAAAACCATCTTTATTAAAAGATGTGTTATTAAATCCTGAGTTCAGGGATACCAAACTCCATTTTTAGGTCGAGCCTAGCGCAGCGCGAATCCGCTGCTTTAGGAGAGGGCCTCTTGGAATCACTCCAGACATTCAGAAAGCTTTCAGAAAGCTTGTGCCTGTGGTTTTCACATCTATTGGCCTTTGCGTGTGGCTTTCAAAAAATGAAAGCACGCAATTGGCCAAAGGCGGGTGCATGTCCCACCTCTTCTTAAAATGTTCACTCCCATGGCGTTTGGGTCTCGGGAGCGAGCAGGGGCGCGCAGAATGGCAGCTGCATTCCTTCCACAGCGGGTGCCTTTAACAAGGCTGTTTACGCTTATGTGCGCTTCTGGCAGGGGTCAGGGGGCAAGGGCTTGGGCAATGAAAGTGTCTGTTTACAGCGTCCTTCCAAAGCTTGGGCGCTTCCTTTTGATTAAAAGCCTTAGGGTCGCTGCTTCACGTCGGGTTATCACTCTTCATTGCACGCATGCGCACCCCGACGCGCCTCTTTTAATTAGGAAGGATCTTGGCTTTCAGGGCCGGTTACTCACAGCCTCGCAGCTCGCATGTTGGTGACTTGTGCTCATGTATGCGAGTTTCTGATTACTCACTCGTGAGCACATATATGTTTATTTTTCAGCTTTTGGGTCTGAGAACGAAGAGAGAGAAGAGAATCGTAAGGTCACTCAAAGGAAACCTTCCTGGTGCAGATGTAAGTGGAAATCCGCTCTCCCTTTCATTGCGACGAAGAGGCTGCAAAAAAAGGCGGTATTGTTCACTACGGGCGAACCAACAGTCTTTCTGCTGCCGCCGTTCGGCGCACGTCGCGGCAGTCTTTCAGATGCGGTACCCAAAAGAAACAGCTGATTTATTTAGGCAGGGTCTGATGCTCATCTGGGCGTATTTTCTCTTAATCCCCGGGAAGCCTCGGCAACCCTGTGGAGCTCAAGGACCTGGAGGCGATGTGGCCAAACTGAGAGCGTTGCCTCCTTTGGAACTCGGAAACCAGGTTCGATTCTCTGGTATAGGGCTCCTCCGCCTCAAATAATACACAAAGACACAAGGTCAGAGACTTCTACTAACACAATGTCCGAGGACTGATTAAAACATTCATACAGAGCTTTATAATGAATTGGCCCACCAAAAAAAACAAGAAAAAAAAACTCCACGTCGTAATGGTTGAGGGGTCGAAAAACTCCTTCATTTTTATGTTTTGATTACTTCTTCTAAGCTAAAAACTGGTGCATGGAGCATCCCAAGGGTGGTCACCTCACGCCATATCCTCATGGACATTGTTTTATAGTCCGTGGCTTTTGTGTGAAAACGAAGTGCATTCTGGAGGTTGAAGTTCAGGTTTGCTTTCATTAACCCACTTAGCCTAGCTCACATGATATCAATGATCCGCAAGTCAAAAGTATCAGTAATGAATGAGTAAGATGTCAACCCTCCTCTTCACTTCTGCTGTAAAAGTAGGGTGTGGCATAAGTAACTGGTGCTCACGTAAAGCGCTTAGGGTCTTTGCGGGCATTATTCAACAAATGTTCCCCCCGCAGCGTACCTCAAATAAGGGCAGAGGGACAGGCACACTAAAAAGAGAGTTTGGCTAGATGATTATGGCACAAGTTGGGATGGGCGGAGCCCCCTCACTAATTTAGAGAAGCGGCCATAATAGCTTGGTGGGGGGAGCGTAAACTGAAGATCTAAAGGTCCCGGGTTTCAGCAAAAGTGACTGAAAAGTCTCACATTACACGCTTGGAAAAGTCACCGATTACACGCTTATCATCGCGTGAGGCAGATTTGTAAACCCTATTTACGTTTGATATGCCCCCAGGGTACTTATAAAATGGTGGGAACATTCCCTTTAGTTGCGTGAAGGTCCCGGGCGGGACCTATGTTTGATCTCTTCTGTTGCTCAACGAGCTCGAGAAAGAGCCGTGCAAGCATTTAACAGCAAGTACCACTGTCCAAAATCACACACCAGCCCATTTTGTTACTCTCTGAAAGCAGTTACAGAATGGGTCTAACACGTGGGACACCATATGGCGTAACAGCGAGAGCTGCCGACTTTGGTGCTGAGGAGCAGGGTTCGAGGCTCCACGTCCACTCAACATCCGAGTCAGGGCAAATCGCTAGATTTGCTGCACCAACTGAAAATAAATAGGTTAAGCAAAGCCTGCCAAATAGTTTAAGTGGTGTTTATGGAAAGCTCTCTAATAGTGATGGATTCCATAGCTCTGTCCAGAATATTGTCAATTTTCAGGCATTTCTGAACTCAGTTAAACTTTGCTGTGTGTAAAATAAGCATATAAAAATAATAATTATCTGCTCGTTTTGGGTCCAAGTCTTTTAGAACTGTAATTTTTGGCTCATTATGACACCCTGCCACCTCCATAAAGGGACAAGGAATCAATGCAAAGGGGTTAGTTCTGGGAAAGTTTAATTTTGGCAAAAGTAGCCAGAGTCGTTTTGAAAGGTGGGGACTAGAGGAAACTTAGTTTACACATGCCGATTGCTGTGACACCCTTTTATTTTATTAAAACTCACATCACAGCTCCCAGGAGATGAAGGCAGCTTGGCAGTTGGTCCCAGGAATCACTCCATAATGGAAGGTGGGGGGTGCGGTGCTTACCGTATCATGTTTCACAGTAGGCCCGGTGATGGGCAAATCACTTAATCAACTCTTGCCTAACAAAAATGAATGTGTTCTCATGTAACGCAACTGGTGCTTGTGTAAAGCGCTCTGTTACCCAATACCTTCGGGTCAAGTTCGCGCTAACACGCTCGGATTCCGACCTCACTCTCAAAATACACAATCGGGCCTACTTTAGACCATTAAATTGTGAACGCCCATACAAGGAGGTTTGGTTTGCCAGTGACTGCTGTATGTTCTGTTGCGTGTGTGGAATCCTTGAGTGAGCAACTAATGCATTTGTATCGTTATGCATAATGTACTGCTCTCACGTAGGTGTTTTAAAGTCTTAAACGATCCCAAACCACCCCTGCCACCCACCATAGTCTTGCTGCCCCATCCCGGGGCCCACCTCATTTAAAGGCTAAGGAGCAGTAGGGCGTCCTTTGCAAAATATTTTAAGCTGTGCACTTTAATTGATACACTTTCCTTTCCGTGTTTCAAGCAAACATGTATTCCTGAATCAGACTGCATGACTCAATGTGTAGTAATTGTATAGCTGTTCAATCCCTGGTGGCACAGCACCTCGGATAGTGTGCTGCATGGCTAAACACTTACAAGGTCCCAAAGGCAAGACCTATTGGCTATGCCAATGCTTGTTCTATTTTATCCCTATGGGAAGATATGCTTGTAAAAGGTTACAAAGCATTCCACCTTCGGTCATATGGAGCAAGATAGCCTTTCAGTAGTGAAAAACGAAATTGCCAGTATTTCACTATCAGGACATGTTACACACACCAGTACATGTCCTACCTTTCACATACACTGCACCCTGCCCAGGGGGGTACCTTGCGCCTACCATAGGGGTGCCCTTTATGTAAGAAAAGGGAAGGTTAGGGCCTGGTAAGTGGGTGCACTTGCCAAGTCGACATGGCAGTTAAACTGCGCGCAGGCACCGCGGTGGCAGGCCTGAGACATCTTTTCAGGGCTACTCATGTGGGTGGCACAATCAGTGCTGCAAGCCCACTAGTAGCATTTGATTTACCAGTCCAGGTATACTCAGTGCACTTTACTAGGGACCTACTGGTAAATCAAATATGCCAATCATGGACAACCAATCACAATAACAATTTACACAGAGAGCATATGCACTTTAGCACTGATCAGCAGTGGTAAAGTGCCCAGAGTCCTATAGCCAACAAACAGGTCAGGAAAAAAATAAGAAGAAGAAGCAAAAAGTTTGGGGATAACCCTGCAAAAAGGGCCATTTCAAAAAGTGACCGAAAACACTTTGACGATTTAAATTTGTTTCAGCCTAAGGTTCATGAAGTGACATTGTCCACACGGGAGACTGAAGCTGCTATTTTATTTAATTTCAATTGATCACCTCAGACACCACACTACCCAGCTCCTCATCAACCCTCTCTCTTCTTTGAATGCTAACCACCCCAGATTTCAATGCTCCCTTAGAGTTCCATGAATACCAACACTCCATGGAACCTGAAAAGAGATACGTTCCATGGAGAGAAGATAGGAGATGCCACACATCTCCCCCTTTTAACAAACATTAGTAACATGTCACAAATACCACACAGAATGAAACATAATACATATGCAACCCACTCCCAAGAGATAAAGGAGGTGCCTGCCCAGCACACTATATATATATATATATATATATATATATACATTCATTCTCATTCTCTCTCTCTCTCTCTCTCTCTCGGTAACACTGTATGCATACACAGAATTCACAATTCAAGACATCCTAACTTCAATTGATTAGGGACACCATCATACATAGTCCTTTAAGTAACCTGGTCTCTTGCCAGGCCTCTCACTTTAGACCTACTATTAGAGCTCTCACCTTTGCTCAACTCATTACTTCGATGTGCCTCCTTCTGACCTCCTGAGAGTTCTCATCCCCTCTAGTAGTAGAGAACTAAGGCACCTTAGCCACTCTATTGAGATTCCAAACTCTACAATCTTCCGTCCTGACTGCAGTTTAAAAAAAGTTAATAACTCTCTTGAGGGATGAGAATTTGGACTGAGACAGACAACCCCAATCGTGGATTTCTGATCTTCACCAAATCCACTATTTGCACTACTGTATTCGTCAAATCAGTTTCTCATTTTCCTAAGTTCCCTCACTCTTTCTATTCAGTATCGTGCACCGCAACCTTTTTTCCTGCTTTACTATTCACCCACGAGGGATAAACCAAAGTGTTAGCCCTTCTTTTCCGAAATAACTCAAATGGCGTGACTGCAGTCGTTGGATGGGGTGTCATTCTGTCATTCTTCATTTTGTTAAGCAATTCTTTCTTCCAACACACCTGACTCATTAATGCTCTTTGTATGGTTTCGTTTAAAAACACTGTTGAACCCACCATGCCGTTGGTTTTCGGGATGGTATAATGAGGACTTTTAGTGCCTGATACCTCTGTTTTCCAGAAAGCTTTCCATATCACGAGACACTAATTGCACCCCAATATCAGTCACAATGGTGCTAGGAAAACCCTCACGTTCAAACAACTGATCAAAAAAAATTAATGACGTCACGTGTTTCTACCGAACTGGTGATCCCTACTTCTGGCCACCTTGAATACATGTCAATCAAAACTATAACATACTTAACTGAACTTGCAACCCTAATGGGACCTAGAATATCTAAAGCAATGTCCTCCCAACGTTCCTTAGGTAGTCTACTCAAATCCATGGGCTGTACTCTGTATTTAAGCGACTTGTCACTATTTGAACATTCCACGCTTTCCCCAACTGATCTTTAAACTTGAATGTCCATGGGCACCAGTACATATGTCCGAGCCTCTCTTTTGTTTTAAAATGCCCAGATGACTCTCACGGGCGAAGGAAATCAAATACTCTCGCGTAAGGATTCTGGTGGAATCAATCTGGTTCCCCTCACCAACAACCCACTCTGAACAAACACCTAGTTCATCCTTAAATATACAAAATCAATTAAAATGACTTTGCAATTTATCCCACTCATCCCTGAGACGTGTGAAAACTTGCTGCAGCACTACATTCTTTCCAATACCCAACAGGTCCAGCGAGGGGGCTCTTTGACGGATTTCTTTTTTTATTTAGCCGATGATGAAGGGGATGAGGGGGGTGTGGAAAAGGGGAGGTCAGTAGAGTGCAGGGAAAGTGTAAGCTAAAAATAACTATAGGAACCCGCTGAACCAACTTTAATTAACAGGTTCTATGTTATGATTAAAAACCTTAGTTGTTGCAAGAATATAATGATCCTTTCAGGCCCTCACCGAATCACACCAATCGAAATGGTGTCCCTTCAGGGTAAGAACCCTTCGATCATGCCACCGCTTCTGCATGATCGAAGGGTAGGTTGGCCGCAAATCGCACGCACAGACACTAAGTTTACTGCAACGCCACTGTGCGTCCGCTCACGCCGGCGCGATTGGCTCCTGCCACCCGTCCTTCCTGGGTTCTTACCATGAAGGGGCACCATTTCGATTGGTGTGATTCGGTGAGGTTATGGTTTCACACTTTTGCATCAACCGCCCCTAAGTGAGCAGATAAAAGGTTTACTGGTACTGAAGAAATGCCACTATCATACAGACGAAAAGAGGCATGAAACATGTAGACCCACATCCTTGCTAAGTATACACCTAAAAGGATCATTATATCCTTTTCTTGCGACAACGAAGGTTTTTTAATCATAACATAGAACCCATTAATTAAAGTTGGTTCAGCGCGTTCCTATAGTTATTTTTAGCTTACACTTTCCCTGTACTCTACTCACCTTCTACATACACCACACCCCACTCCCCCCTCATCATCGGCTAAAGAAAAAAAGAATTCCGGCAAAGAGCCTCCTCGCTGGGCCCTCTGGGCATTACAGCGCCGGCATAACGAGGACCTGCCAGATGATGAAGCAGGACACCTCTTGGGGTGTGTGAGGGCTCTTTCTCCTACAAGGAGCACTCCCCTCTAGTGCCCACCTGGTAAGGACCATACACACTACCTACCCGCCCTTACTCCATAGGAACTGCATACCTCTTTCTTTACAGTTTACCTCTCGGGCATGTATGCTGGACGTTTGTTTGCCCCTGGTACCCCTTATTTTTTGTGCTATCTTTAATCAGACACACATCTACGTTGACTTCCTCATCAACCACATTCTCAACATACTCTTTCCTACAAGTTTCCACAAGTCCAGAGCAGCAGAAGGCCAAGCTATTCTTTACGCCAGGTACATAGGTCAGATCAAACTGAAATTCCTATAAAGACACCACCCATCGTCTTATTCTTCCTGAAATGGCGTCCAACATTTTTTCCCCAAACATTTCCTTTAAGGGCTTATAATCTGTTTGTTTCTTAAATCTGCTGCCCCACATAAATTTTCTTAACTTTTGCACAGTTTAGTATACAGCTAATGCCTCTTTTTCTATAACAGAATAGTTCAATTCTGCCCCTTTCAATCCACTAGAGATGAATAATATAGTGAGCTTCACACCTTTATGTCTCTTTAAAAGGACAGCTCCTAAACCTTACGCACTGGCATCAGACATTATTACAGTATCATGTCCAGGTTCAAAACTTTGTAAGCTAAAGGCCTTTTTTAGACCCAACGTCAGTAAAATGAGTTCTTTCACACTCAGCATTCCACTGAAAGACTGTCTTCTTTTCTAACAGATCTCCCATATTCTCAGTCTTTTAGGCAAAAATTGTAACAAATTTGCAATAATAGGCTGTCATGCCCAAGAATTTGACTATTTCCTCCTTAGACCCTGAGCTGGTCATGTTGTATATAGTGTCAACCAATCCATTTATTTGATCAATAGCTAAGGGAGTGATTTTATGACCCAAAAAATCTATTTCAGTTAGATTGAACTTACATTTATTGGCTTTCAAAGTCAAACCATCTTTCAACATGTTGTTTCAACCTATTAACATTTCGTACATGTCGGTTATGCTCCTCAACATTACCCCCAACCACCAATGCATCATCCTGATACATTTTGACACCGCTCACACCACACCACACAATACCCTCTCCATCACTCACTGAAACACAGTTGCAGCCGAAATGAGTCCAAATGGCATCCTTAGGAATTTGAAGGTACCAAAAGGTGTAACATAAGCCGTCAACTCTGAAGATTCATGATGCAATCTCACCTGTTGATATGCTGAAGTAAGATTAATGGATAAAAAACATTTTGCCCCCCTCAAAATAGACACATTTTGGTTATATTCGGTAGGGGATAGTGATCAACTACAGCACATTTATTCAATTCACGTAAGTCCATACATAATCTTACATCTCCATTAGTCTTCTGTGCCATGACCACAGGAGCAAGCCATTTAGTAGATTCTACCTCTTCAATTATGCCACTGTCCCTCAATTTATCTAGTTCAATCTTCAACTTGTCCTTGACCATTATAGGTACCACCCCCACACCCCCTTACTTTGCTGACAACGGGTATAGCACCCTTTTATATCTTGATTTTATGAATGTAGCCTTTCAGACAACCTAACTTAAAATACTTCCAGGAACTCTTGTTCATAATTAGGTCCGTCATAGACAATTTTGTTTACTTGTATGCTGCCTTTTAATCTCAAAGAAGGGGTCTCATTGGAATAAAGATAAATCAGCAAATCTTTCTGGTGAACCCAGCAAATAAGAGAATCTCCTCTCACCTAGACATAGATCTTCCCAACAGTATATCTACCTTTAAAGTGTATACAACCAGTATAATAACCCAACAATTTAATGGGTTTATCATCATACCTCTTTGGGCAAATATCTGGTTTGTAGAGCTTGACTTTACTTTGAAATTCTTTCTCGTTAACTTCTCTGGGGATCAATGTTATATTTGTCTTGGAATTGAATAACATGCACACCGACACATCTTCAATTTGCACCATCTCCATAGGACCACTCGCCCCATCCTTCACATGCAACAATTTCGGTACAATCCAGATGTAATTCGCAAGTTATCTGCTGAACTCTATCTTTAAACTCCTACAACATCTTATGACATGTCCCTTTCTACCACACGTCTTGCAAGTGGCTTTCTAGCCACTGAAAAATGTTGTTACTGGCAAAGAGTCCATACTGCCACATCTGAAGCACCATCCTTTTAGTTTCCTATTACCCTTTTCAATTTCTTTCCTTTTTGATGACCAAATCGTTCACTGCTTTTCTTCTGAGATTGAAAAATATGTACATCACTTTCATTCCTGCTGCTAGCACCCCCCATCCCCTTTTTTATAGCATCCACACCAGCTTGGCTATGTTTACAATCCTTGGCTACTGTAACCACCTCCTTCAGAGATGGGTTATCTTTTTACCGAGCTGCATCCCAACATAAATTGATCCTTCAAATGCTCTTCACTGTTCACACCAAAATTAAAAGCGGATGCTAGTTTTCTTAGAACAGTCATGTACTCTTCTACAGACCCATCAGGCCTTTGCATACGTTTGCCAAAATTATATCTTTCAAGGACAATGGACACTTTTGGTAAATAATGGAAATCTAGTTTTTTTAAACAATATCCTACTCATTCAAGTCACGAGCTTCATCCGGAGTGAAGTCCGGCAAGTGGTCAAAAACCTCTAGACCCTCTGGTCCCAAACAGCGCAACCATAAAGAGGTTTTCCGCTCCACACTCAATGATGTTCCACACACACTCGCATAATGAGAAAAATCTTTTCCACTTTCTCTATTTCAAATGAAGGTTCGCCAGGACTTAAAAGAAAAAATGGGGGAGGTGTCACATTCTGCATTGTATAACAAACAAAGAGAATAGAGGGAACAATTATAAATACTAAAACCAAAAACAATTCGCCGGAATTTGAATAATACCCAAACAATTTCCACACCTGTAACAAAACAATTGGGTATTTTAAAATTACTTAAATATTCTACGAGGAAAATCAACATCAACTCTTATGTCTACTTCGTGATGGTTGCACAAGTTTCAATTGTCAGCTGCTTCCCGAGAAGGCGGATTAAAGATAATCCTGCTCGTTGTAAAAGAAAGTTGGTCGAGTTAGCGCACAGCTCCTTCAATACGCCGTATCTATGAAGTTCTCTGACCTAGTCTAGCCGGTGAGGTGTTTACAAAAACCCTGGCAATAAGCGACACAGGAGTGTGTTCAAGGCACGTAGAGTAGGCATGGGGGCAATAGGTGCGCACAGTTGAACCTGTGAGGCCCACAGAGATGCAAGACATTGTCTTCCACATACAAGTGCAAGGCTGTGTGAGGCAAGCTGCTTGAACCAGTGAGAGACGCACGTCATAATATTTGCAAAGTATGAAATGCAAAATAATGTGGTTCTTCAAAAGCTATGAAAAGAAAAATATTAGAAGCTTAGGTCATTATATATGAACGCATTGCTCATAGAAAGACACAAAAGGAGTAAAACCATTTTATACATGAAGGCCCTTGAAGTACTGAATCATCATAGGTATTGCTGGGTGGGGTGAAAAGCACAGAATATAAGAAGTGCTATATCCAGCCACTTGCTCCCATCCAAAAGAATGTCCTTAAAAAACATGTTCCTTATCTTCGGTAACAGTTCTGGAGGAGAATCTATCTAACCATAGACCCCTCACCTTGTGAATTTCTCCAAGCACAAGACTGGATCCATGAGATTTTCATAGAAACTCCCCTGCGCACCAGTAGGTGGCGTCATGCGGCTCTGTGTCAGGTCCAATACGCCCCTAATGGGACGTTGGGACCACTATATCCACGCCACCTCCGCATGCTATCAACAGTATCTTACTGATCTCTGTCCACGCAGTCGGACACAGAAATCATAGAAATCAGACTATGCCAGTGAGCAGAACTCTCAATTGGGACCTTATTAATGGACTGCATGAATCCTTTCCACAGAACCGAAGGAGGGTGGGTCTGTGAGAAATATGCAGTTTAATAGAGTCTCTACCAGAACAGGCATTACTGCAGGTTAATTAACTTATTCATATAATAAACAACAAAATTAATAAAACATTTTTGACACAATTCAGACATTTTTAACCCACTTTCACCTTTTTTATCAAATCACTATTTTTCCAGCTCCGCAGTAACTCTGGCGTTGCAGCACACCGGCGTGGCATTCGGCCTCTCCCGGTGGGGCCCAATGATGAAGCATGTCACCAACCAGGTTGGTGAGTGAGGGCTTTACATAGAACCTAGTGGGATTCTGCACATTTGCTCTTCTCTCTTTAAAAGGTACACTCTTTTGTTGTTTATTATATATTGTCTGGGGGACTAAGAGTGCTCCTGAAATTTATTTCCCTCTCTCTCTTGTTGATTTTTCACATAATTAACTTATTCATCTGATACAGACTTCTATTTGAAGATTCCTCAATTAGCGAATAGATACCACAGCAGTACTTCCACAGGTGGTGGGTATGTGGAATGACTCAGATCAAGAAATCCTGCAGGACAGAGGCGGCAAAGTGCCTGTCCTGCTGGATATGGCTGTCCATTCAATACTGCTTCTTAAATGTGTGGAAGGATGCCCAAGTGAGAGCCTGGCAGATGTTCAGCTGTGGTACACCGTGCACCAGCATAGTGGCAGCATTCAATGCTTAGGTGGAATGACCATGCAAGCTTTCTGGGGGCTGCTTCTTTGGAAGATGGTTCTCTTTAGTACCACTTTCTCAGCTTCAGAAAAGCCTACAAAAAGCTTGACGTTCAATCGATTGTCTCTGGTCAAACAGAAGTAAAAGCTGAGGGCCTTCTTAGGATCAAGGCGGTGGAGCCGCTCCTCTTTCTTGGACGGATGAGGTGGAGCGCAGAGAGACAGCAAGGTGATGGACTATCCTTTGTGGAAGGGTTTGACTACCTTTGGCAAGAAAGCCGCTTTTGTCTGAAGAACCAGGTTGCCCGAACTGAAAGATGTGTATGGCTTCTGAACGGACAAGGCCTGGAGATCACTCTCTTGTCAAAGAGGTGATTGCAATAAGGTATACCGGTTTAATGGTTAGCAGACAGAGAACAGTTGTGCATTGGCTGTAAATGAGTGAAAATCAGTTAAGTGGGAACCAATTTAAGGTCCTACTGCAGCATTACAAAAGGTGTTGGTGTTTTTAAAAGGATTGGCTGATCGGGCAACCATACAAAGGCTGAAAGGGCTGAAAGATAAACCTGAACCGACGCCACAGCAAGGCCTTGCTGGGCGAAAGAGAGAGAGAGACAAGACAATAGTATGTCAGACAGCTTTGCCTGTAAAGGGTGAATTCTAGGGGAGGAACACCAGGCTACAAACTGCGTTTTGCATATACCGTTTTCGTCGAGGGACGCCTGGCTGCCAGAATGACACCAACTATGTCAGGGGAGAGAGAGAGAAGGCTGTCAACTGTCACTGTTCAATATTTTCAGGTGGAAGTGTAGATTTTGCAGAATCAGGTGCAGGACCAGGTTCTGCTCTTGCAACAGAAAGTCCTCTCGAAGAGGCAGCCGAATCGGAGAACACATGTTCATGACTAGAAGTTCTGGATACCACACTCCCCTCGCCCAGTCTGGAGCCACTAGGATGACTTGGGCCCAGTCTCTTGATTTTTTTTTTTCACTTCTGCTTATTAAAACATATGAGCAATCCATCAATACAGACAGTAAAAGATAAGCAAAACCTTTTGGGCAAATACAGGAGTAAGGTGTATACTTTTCCAATTATCAATTCAGTTTGAGGGTGCAATACCCAGATCACCCAAGTGCCCCCCCCCCGACCCCTTCTGGGCCCTCCCGTCCACCCCCCACAACTTCAGGCCCTATACTTTTCCCATGGACTCCAGAATTTGTCCCATTTCTTGGGGCAGCCCCTGGTTTTGTACACAGTTTTCTCTGCCTGGCAGCACCAGTCTAGATCCTGTTCCTAATTGCTACGTCTCGGTGTGTTCGGTGCCCCCCATAATCTCCCTATATTCCTTTTCGCTATCACTGCCGCCAGCAGGAGCCAAATCTTGGTATGTGTGGGCCATCTATCCTCCCCTGAGACCCCTAATAGATGCCACTGTGCGTCAAGTTGTACGTGCATGCCTGTTACTCAAGACATTACCCCAATTATTTCAGACCAATATTGCTGAATTTTCGGGCATCTTTTGATCTTTTTTTAATACTCTAGGCAAGCGAGGTAGAAGCAGAAAGACGTTCAAGAGTCCTGAGCCCCAGTTCAGGTGTAAGGCATCTCTGTGGGAGAGCTTCCTTGGAAATTCCAACGCATCAAACCTTGAGCACTGCATGTTCTTTACAGTGGCCAATAGGTCGAGCCAGGGTTCTCCCCATTTTCTGAAAATATCCTGTGTAACTGGCATTCGTGACCCGCTAGGCAACGTTGACTGAATTTGTATGTCCTGGTCTTTAAAGATCCTACCAGTCCCTGGGCAATCCAGGAGATGCCCCGAATGTTCAGCCAGAGACAGAGCCTTGCGGCACAGGACCCATGGCCACACACTGCCCTGTTTGTTGCAGTACCACATGGTGATCGTGTTGTGTCTGAGAACCTGTATCTGTTCCTCCCTGAAAGCCAGAAGGTTTGCCTGGAGATCCAAGCGAATCACCTATAACTTCAACAAGTTGATGTGGAGATGGGTCTCTGATGGAAACCATAGTCCTCATATCTCCGCCTCCCCAGATGATCTGCCCAACCCAGCAATGATGCATTAGTCTGGGTGTGGTAGGAAGGAGTCTGCCGTCGGTCCAATTGCGATCGAGCAGCCCCCAATACAGATATTTTCCAGTGTCCTGGATGAGGTCCGAAAGGTTCCATTGGTGCTGAGCCCACTGAGACTTCAGATCCCACAGAGCCCACGTGCCACCTGCCCTGATGCACAAGCAGGGTGTAGGAGGCCAAGAAGCCTGAGAGCCACTCTCACTGATACTCAGATCAAAGTTTGGAACATTAGGATCATAGCCCAAATGTTCTAGATTTGCTGGGGCAGAGGGAAGGATCAGAAGTGAACCATGTCCATGATGGGTCCGGTGAAGGGGAGTTGTTGTGAAGGAGTCTGGTGTGACTTCGGTAGGCTGATGGAAAACCGGTCAGCTGTCTTCTGGAGGTAGTGGATAACTGTTTGAGGCGAACCTGCCTTTAGCAACCAGCCGTCGACGAATGAGAATACTGGTCTTTCCAACCTCCGCAGATGGGTTATGACCATCATCACCTTTGTGTGAACCCAAGGGGCACTGGTAACATCAAAAGGGAGTTCTGAGAATTGAAATTCCTCTTGCCTCACCTGAAACCACAGAAAAAACATGTGGAACTGAAGGACAGGGATGTAGAAATAGTCATCCTGCATATCCAATGCCACCATCCAGTCTCCAAGATTCAGGGCAGAGAGAACTTGGACCAGGGTGAGAATTTAGCCCTCATTCTTCCATAGGAAGAATTCGCAGGGCGAATATCTAGGATGGGTCAGAGACCTCTCTCACTTTTCGCCTCCAGGATATCCCGGAACCAATATACTTTCCTGATCTCTGGTTACCCTCTCTGTGGCTCCCATGGCAAAGAGCTTGAACTTCCCCCTCGGAGTATGGATTAGTGATCCTCCAGGAGGTGTTGTGATGTAGGTGGCATAGCCAAGGGATGTGACAGGAAGGTTAGAGAGTAACCGCGTTCCACAATCTGGAGCATCCATTGGTTGGATGTTGTGCTTCTTCACCTGTGGAGGTGAAAGGTGATGTGACCTCCCACTGGGTAATTGTTTGCTGCCGAGGGCGGCTTAAAGTTGTTTTGCATTATTAAAAAACCACAGGAGAAACCCGTAGCCCCAGTTGAGAGCTGGGTAGATACAGTATCATACAATAATGTCTCAATGGCAGTCAATGAGCGAGTACAATTTAGCAAGAATGAATTCAGGACACGCTAAGAGTGATTTACTCGACTCTGATAACTCAGACTCATTCCAGATTGGTTGGTATTCTTTTTCCTTAAATTCCTTATTCAAACAACTTTCATCCATGGCCCCTTGAACAACATTGCTTCAATTCCATAATTTCAAGGACTTGGTGTGGACCCGAACCCTCCCCGCTGGAGCTCAGCTGCGCTGACCCAGCTCATGTTATATACGCCTTGGCGTTTTCCCACGTGCCTTGGATTTCCTGCAGGCAGCAATCTTCCTTCGTGGGTGCCTTTGTCCTGATGATGACCTCAAATAACGAAGATCGAAACGCCATCGACTTGTATCAGCTTATTTGGGATTGTTAATTATGCCATGATTTCCTTTTCATTGCGTGTCTTATAAAATAACTGTTCATGCATAATATTGCTTTCAAATTCTTCCCAAAGAAAATGTGGATTTATACTCTTCACGTGTTTCACTTTCTCATGAGCACAATGTGTTCACTTTGCACCTAGTACACAACTAAATAAGCATGGTTGATGCTGCTCCATATTCCTTGTAATGTATAAATCTATGCTTCTATTGTTGTTAATATAATTACGTTGAACCAAAACATTGGGACTACGTGTTTTGTGTAATGAATTTTCTTGCTAAACTTTACTCCCTCATTGACTCCCATTGAGACATTGTTGTATGATACTATACTTGTGTTGTTTTGCTGCAGCTGCGGGGGGGGGCTGGGGTTTGAGTAGAACGTTGCCACAGGGGCCTGGACGATGGCAGCTTGATCCCCTGACTTTACCTTGAAAGGACTGAGAGGCCTGCAGTTCTTGAGGCACTTTCTGGCATTGCCTCTGTTGGTTATCTCCATCCAAAGCCTCGAAAGGAGCAAAATTATTGGGGGGAACTGGTGCACTGGCAGAGTGAGTTCAAGAGAGCAAGCTGTTGCCTTGCTACCCATAAAACACTCCAGGGCTGAATCCGACTCCTCTCCGAAAAGATATCCCCCATAGATGAGCATATCCATCAGAGATTGTTGGACGTTACTGGAGAATCCTGTGGATCAGATCCAAGCTTGGTGCGTAAGCACCACGCTGGTGCAGACTGTTCTAGTCAGACAGGTCCTATGGAGTATTTCGCAGCATCAAGGCCATTTTGAATAAGACGTAAGTTTGGCCCAACAAAAGTGTGCAAGTATCTCCCTAGAAGCCAACCAGTGATCACTGACCTTAGTGCAAGGCTGGCGGAGGACCGCATCCTTTTTCAAAGACCACCAAAGTTTCAACTCTCTAATTGGAGAGGTGGCTGTAAATGCATTGAAGTTTAATTGGCTAGATGAGGCTTGCTGTGCTAAATTCGGGACAGGGGTGTTGCAGGAGGAAGGCAGGGTTCCCCAGGGCAGGCGTGTGCTGTCTTGTGACTGGCAGGCAAGATTCAAGTTCTGACCAGGTGCCCAAAAGTGTGCCAGTCAATGCCTCGTTGAATGGCAGGAGAAGCTCTTGTGTGGATTGCCCTCAGTGTAGCACCTCAGTAAGAACATTCATCTTGACTTCAGTTGCTGGGAGGGTCAAATCCAAGACTTCAGATGCTCTCCTGATCACAGTAGCAAAGGAGGCAGATTTCTCAGTGGCCATAGCAGGTAGTGGCGAGTGGAAGCCAACATCGGGCAAGGTGTCTATGCCGCTGGTGTCCTGCAGGTCATAAATTAGGTTTTCATCGCCATAGAGAGGTGAATAATCATCATCGTAATATTCATGTAGGCGGTGTGGCAAAGATTCAGTATCTGACATTGGATAAGGTTGGATTCAGTGTCGACATCTATAGCTGAGGCCGCGATGTGGGCTGTGGTGTCACAGGTGGTGTGGCGCTGAGCCTAAAGCGGACCTTAAGGCAAGGTCTAATGTCACAGTTAGTGTCTGGGATGGATCTGCCGGCAGTAGACCGACAGGCAGCCAACTCAGATCCTTAGGGCCCGGAGGCACTCCACATGGATCCGATCGGGTACCAAATATTCAGACCATTGTCTCTCAGAATTCCCTGAATAGTTGCGACATTGCCCTGGGGCCAGGGAATTCAGGGCATAATAGAACTAAGGTCAGAATTGGTTTGCGGATTGAAGACTGAGTTTGCGGCTTAGTGGTACCTACCATGCTGCAAGACTCCAAATGGTGGTAGTGGCGGAATGATGTGGTGTTGTGTTGGTTTTCTTTTAGAATTCCAAGTTTACCTGAAGACTAGGACCTCGATGAAGACCGGTCAAGAGAGCGGCTTCAGAAGCAGGAGCGCATCAGAGCCCTGGACTTTGACCACGACCGTTCTGTTTTTTAACTTTTTGTGTTCCGTGACATAGAGCTTGGCTTCACAGTCACAGATGGCTTTCGAACATCATCTTCGAACATAAATCACAGGACGCTAAGTCGTGCTTGAAGCCGAGACACCAGAGACAGACCTTGTGTGGATCTGTCACTGACATCTGCATATTTACACGGTTGCTTGACACTCCCGCTCCCCATGAGGCTTATAGGGGGGTCTGGGCTGCTTGCAACAGGCCGACCTCCCTAATGACATCTGAATTCCCTGTCGACACTCTCCCCATCACCTCCCTTTCCACCTCCACCTCTAATGTACACCATTTCAGAGATCTTTCTGTTACACCAGACATCTTAATTTTTACAAGAGCTCGCAAGTATGTATCAACAACTGTGTAACTGCTAGAATTCCACAGATCGCTAGTAAGGGGTCCAAAAGTAACTATCTGCTGAATGTGGGTCTCAAAATTGTTTATAAAAGCACGAATAAATGTGTGGTGCAATGTTTAGTTAATTTGTTTTACCATCAAGAAATTGTGGACCTATTTGCTGGTCTTGCACTTGGGTGGAGCCAGTACAGTGTTTCCCTTCAGGCTTAACAGTGCCTCCAAGAAATAAACTCCTATTATACCTAGGCGTACACCATACACCATTTACTGATGACTTAACAGTGCCTCCAGAAATTGGGTTCACCCCGCCACTGAATCATTACCCGAATCAGGGGGCGCCCAACAGAGTTATTACTGGTAGTCGGGAAACCCAGTCGAAGTAATTTCTATGGTTTGAACCTCAAAACAATATACAAAAATACAAAAACAAGTATACACCACCCAAATATTGCAATATTTCGTTTAATTCACAATCAAATATAGAAAAAGTTTTCAATTTTTCTTCATCTTGCTGCTTTATTTGTATATACTTTATTCATTAAACGTAATATTTAATTTTGTAAAAGAGTCGTGGAGCCCCTGCGTAGGCCTTACGGACCCCTAGGGGTCCTCGGACCACAGGTTAAGAGACACTGCCATAAACCATTTACTAGTAGCTTAACAGTGTCTCCAGGGGCTGGGCTTCTGTTGCTCCAGGTAGGACACAGTACACCATATACTGTAGGTCAGAGGTCTCAAACGGGGGGGCAGGCCCTGGGGAGGCTTTAAGTGATCTCGCGGGGGCACCAGTATCTGGCCAAGAGAAGCATCATGCTTTGTTTTAAGTGTTAAAAACATGAGCGGCAGTACGCCACCTTGTAATGGGCCATCACTAACAACTTTTGTCATTATATCATGACTTGGAGTAAGTGTAGAAAGGAGTAACAGAGCTTAACTGCAATGTTGAAATATGTTTAGACAATTTAGCAGAATTGTGAAAAAATGGAGTCCCCCCCCCCGATTTTTTTTTTGCAGAGGGGGGGGGGAAGAGGGGGGGGGGCGCAGCATTAAGAGGTTTGAAGACAACTGCTGTAGGTTCACAAGGATCTCCAAGGATTGGACTTCTGTTGCTCCAAGATGAACACCATACACCAGTGGTTCCCAAACTTTTGACTCCTGAGGACCCCTAGTGAGTCACCACTGGAAGCCGGGGACCCCCGATCAATTTGTATGATTTAAATTTCAAGCATTAAAACAGTAATTCGAAAAAAATAAACACACATGTGCACACAAAACAAATACTCGAGTTACTATGGACTTTAGGGGCATATTTACAAGCCCCTATCGCCATGGGAACGTCACTTTTGCGACGTTCCCGTGGCGATAGGGGCTTCGCTTATTTACAAGGCACCGTTAAGCCACTAAACGTGGCTTAACGCTTCCTTGTAATAAGGCCCCTTTCACGCAAGGCTTAGCGTGAAAGGGGTTGGCAGTGGGTGTTGCGGTGGGGGTTCCACCGTTACACCCATTGATTTTGACGCTGGCCCCTATTTACAAGGGCAGCGTAAATAGGAGGCAGCGCCAAAATTAAGACCAGGGAAAACCTGGTCTTAACTTGGCGAAACGAGGAGAAATGCTTTATTTCTCCTCGTTTTGCTTTTCCATGTGTGCTGCCTTGTGCAGCACACATGGAAAAAGCAACGCTTTGGATTGTTTATGTTCAGGAAGGTGACCTTCCTGCACATAAACAATCTTTAAAAAAAAATTACATTTTGTAACTTCCATGTGTGTTGCATTAAGCAGCACACATAGAACTGACAAAAAGACATTTCAAGATTGTTTATGTGCAGGATGGGGGACCTTCCTGTACATAAACAATCTTCTCCTGCACGCAGACACCCTTGCACCATAGTGCAAGGGTGCCTGCATTGGCGCTACACTGCTAAGTGTAGCGCAGGGGGAAACGCAGGGCTACACCAAATTCTTGTAAATATGGTGCAGCCCTGCGTTTCTGAAGTGGCGGAGCGTGTCGTTAAGCCAAGGAGGCTAACGACACGCTCCGCCACTTCTGTTGTAAATATCCCCCTTAGTATTTTAAATTGAAAGAATTTGCAAAAACCAAACATTTTAATGGGAAGGTTGGTGCTGCATCTCTGTGACAAACTTTGAAATGGTTGGTTTTACTTTGCAGTACGAGGCTTCCTGCCAGGGGCAGCCTGGAAACCCAAAGCAGCCCTGGCAAATGTTTTCAGACCAGTCCCCATACGGTGGACACCAAGTGCAGTAAGTGAGCCTGACCACTACAAAGGGGGCTTTGCGAGGCTCTCCACTCCCAAAAATTTAGGAAACAATGATGCATTCTACAACACATTTATCATTATATATTGAATTGTATTAGCTTTTAAAGAATAGTAAATGATGACCTTACTATGCACCATACACCATTTACTAGTAGCTTAACAGGGTCTGCAGGGTTTGGGCTTCGGTTGCTCCAGGGTGGAACTCAGTACACCATATACTGAAAGTTCGGGAGGATCTCCAGGGATTGAGCTTCTGTGGCTCTAAGATTAACACCATACACCATTTACTAGTGGGTTAACAGTGTTTCCAAGCTTCGGGATTCTATTACTCCTGAGTGGACTACATACAGCGTTTTAATGGTGGCTTGATGATATGCACCAGGCTTGGATTCCTGTCACATAGGAGCAGATTCCCACCAAACCCCCTGGTGGGAGCTCCTTCGCTGTCCAGACATGCAAGCTTTGGAAAATTTTAAATATGTTAAATCAATAAAGGAAATCAATAAGGATCTTTTACCTTAATAATGATTTCAATACTCTGGGACCTTGCTCTTCCTTATTTACAACTGGTTGTGACTTGCCTGCACAAAAACATCTCAAGTCATACTAGCACTGCAATAGCAGTGTTTGATGTTGATGAAGAAACTAAAGACTGTATCGGCATGATCATGTTAAGCGCCGAGAAGGCCTTTGATTGTGTCGTCTGGGAATCACTATGGTTGACTGTGGGAAGCATTTGGGTTAGGGAGTCTGTTTATATCACTGGTTCAGACTCTATATAAGAATCCTATAGCTAAGGTCTTGTAGGGGGGAAACTTCTCCCATTTATATAAAATACACAGAGGCACACGCCAGGGGTGCCTACTCTCCTCCTTACTATTTGCTCTTTACAAAGAACCATATTTAAAACATTTATTGCAGAACAAGGGCATTCAGCCAGTTAAACTAAATGGTACCGAGCTCAAAATAACTGCTTATGTGGACGATACCACGGTCTTCTCCACTAAGGAAGGCTCGGGCTGCTTACTACAGTGAGAGGATTGAAACAGCGGAGAACTCCTCAAAGGAACTCTTTACTATTTTCAAGGAGATCTCGTCACTTGCCAGAACCACAGCCCCGACCACCAGCTCTATGGACTCTTGCAATCTGGTGGCCGACTTCTTTGCGGAGAAAGTGGGCAAGATTTACACGACCTTCCCTGTTGCAGCACGTAATGGGTGCTGGGAGGGTGAGGTGACGCCCAATTTAGGGGAGGCAGAATGTCTTCGCGAATTTGCGGTTCCCCCTTGTGATTCTCTCACTAGCGTAGCCCTAAGCATCAAGTCTGGCTCACCCAGAGACCCTGCGACCCCTAAGGTGCTAAGAGGGAGCCTTGAGATACTTGAGCCTTATATCAGGCACCTTCTTGAGCTCTCCTTTACCACAGGAACGGTCCCGACAAGATGGAAAGAGGCGATCGTCCTCCCATTAAAAAAGAAGCTAGATGTTAGCATGAGCCAACTGGAGAACCTACGTCCGATTTCTCTGCTACCATATTTCGCCAAAATTGCAGAGAAGGTGGTTAATACCCAATTGACAGCTCACATTAGTAAACACAGCTTGCTTCACCCCACTCAATCGGGGTTCCGAACATCTTATTCCACCGAATCGGCGCTGCTTCTCTCCACCGAAATTATCCGCAAATATGTAGATGCGGGACAAACGGTGGCCTTAGTCCTACTCGACCTCAGCGCCGCATTTGACACGGTGGCTCATTCAACCTTACTTCAGCGCCTGAGGAAAGGAGGCTTGGCGGACCGAGCCATGGAATGGCTTGAGTCCTTTCTACACGAGCGTAGTTTCCAGGTGTCGCAGGAACCTTACTACTCTAAAAGTATCAAGCTGAACCAAGGGGTCCCACAGGGCTCCACCCTTAGCCCCACCCTCTTTAATCTCTACATTACCCCTTTGGCAGAGATTATTGAAAAATTTGGGGTTAGTGTTGTGTCTTACGCTGACGACACACAATTGGTGGTGTCCCTAACACAAGAACATGAGAAGGCAGCCATCAATTTCTCGACGTGCCTTCAAGAACTGGCGTCTTGGATGGCTGACAACTGCCTTAATCTTAATGGTAACAAAACTGAAGTTCTTTTAATAGGTAAAGCTCCCACTATCTCGTCATCAGCTTGGTGGCCGCAGACACTGGGACCTACCCCGTCCCCCTGTGATCAGGTAAAGAATCTTGGGGTGTGGCTGGATTCCAAGCTTTCCTTTGATAATCACACTAGGCGCGTGGCAGGGAAATGTTTCGGGGTCATGAGAGGTCTCCGGAAGACCTTGGATGTACTGCCAATCTCAGCAAGGAAAACTATGGTCCACGCTCTTGTGACGCCACGCATGGATTATGGGAATGTCCTGTATTTGGGAGCTAGTTCCAAATGTGTGCAGAGACTCCAACGCATTCAGAATGCTGCGGCTCGTCTCGTTTTAATGTTACCCAGGAGAGCCTCTTCCAACAAGGCCCTGGCTTCCCTTCACTGGCTCCCGGTTAGGGAACGAATCCTGTTCAAGGCTATGTGTGTGAGCCATCGCATTTTACAGAGAAAAGGACCCACCTACCTGCATGACTTTCTCACCCCATACTCTCCGACCCGCTGTTTGAGATCTAGCGGGACAGGGCAGGTCAGCATCCCGAACATCAGGAGAGCGAGGATGGGTGGTCGCTCCTTTCGTTTCCTGGCTGCCAAACATTGGAATAAACTCCCCCCGGGGCTCCGGCTGGAGTCTGCGGAGACACTCTTTCGTAAAAAACTAAAAACATGGCTCTTTCCTTCTTTGAGTTCTCTTGTTTAATTGCTTGTTCCCTTTGCCCGCAACCTGATCTGTGCCGCAGCGCGGGGACACACTGGTTAGTGTAACCAAGCGCTTTATAAGCTTGTTATTATTATTAATCCGTTGGCTACCCTCGCTCTTCTACCTCTTTTGATAGATCAATTTGGAGCTCTCTCTGGGTATAAACTGAACTTAGCAAAGACACAGATCATCCTTAATTTCCGACCAGATACCCCGACAATAGGAGTAACCACCACGGCCGCATACTTCGGAATCAGGTTAAGTAGTCGAGTGGAGGATATTATTCCGCTTAACTATAAGCCTCTTTTACGAGCGGTAACCGCTAAACTACGGCAATGGCACCAGCTTCCCCTTAGCATCATTGGCCTCTTCAACGTCATTAAGATGAATATATTGCCTACATTTCTTTATTTCGATCCATACCACTTCGTGTTCCGGATTCTTTTTTTTAAGCGTTTGGAGGGTGTGATCAGTAGTTTTATATTGGTTATAGGAGGGCTAGGTGTGCTATTCGCTTTATAAAACTTTCATATAAACAAGGTGGATTTAATCTTCGGGTTTTTAAGTTGTATTATTGGACATTATTGGAGAATCCTGGATTAGATTAGATTGGAATGGGGCACATTAGAATGGGGCAGATTGTTTTGGAATGGGGTAGATTGTTTTACATTGGAATGGGGCAGATTGGGGTGGGGCAGGTTGGATGGGGATGGATTGGAGTGGGGCAGCGTTCGTCGGTCCTATTCAGATTCTGTTGACTGGGCGAGAAGTCGGGTTGTCTTCACTCTGATAACAACTTGCACTTGGCTCCGACACTAGGTACTCACTTTATAAATTGACAGACCTTAATTCAAGAGGGCTAGATTTAAGATAATTAGGGATGTAGCGTGGATTTGGCAGGAAATCTTTACTAAATATTCCCTACCCGCATTTCATATGTTTACTCTGCTCTGGGATAACCCAATCCTCCTGGATATATTCCATGATAACATTGGGAAAGTCTGGGAGTGTGTAATTTGGGAAAGTTGTACGACCTTCAGGGCTTTCAGACTTTTGTTTCATTACAGGAAGCACATGGGCTCCCTCACAGTTTAAAAAAAATATATATATATATAAAAAATAGTTCCTTCCTGCGGAAATATATATATATATATTTCCGCAGGAAAGAACTATTTTTTGCATGGTTGTAAGCTAAATGTTGACCAAGAAACATCCCACCTGTCTCTATCAGGCTGCGGACAAAATTTCTATCAGTCTAGTATATCAGAAGTTTATCGTGCAGGGTGACAGTATGCAATTGGCTTCTAAATGGAGCCAGCTCCCTGCATCTGAAACTTCGGCTACAGAGATACAGGAGGCTTTTGAAGTATTAGACCGGTCAGTGATCTCGGTTAGCCTCAAGTGGAAGCAATTTAGAGCAATTTGTATGCTTTATTATATGCCTGATCGCATCTCAAAATGGTCATTGTCCCGAGTCCCTGATAAGGCATACTGTCTGAAAGGTCGCTGCTTCGCGGCTAATTTAGTACACATGTTCACTGGCTCTACAGTGGTTAAGGATTTTTGGGGCAGCTTATCTCAACTGTCAACAGGGTACTTGGGGTTTGAATGCCAATTGAGTAACAAGGAAAAAAGTTGGGGAATAAACCGGGGTCTGACTTTAGCCTTGGGTTATTGATATCTATTATAATTGTTACTGCTCGTTTATGCATTGCCAGGGCCTGAATAAGCCCCTTACCACTGAAAGTGATGGAATGGTGGGCGATGCTACGTCAAATATATGAATGTGAGCTTGCAGTGGTCAAGGCAAGAGGTCCTCGAGCTATTAAGCAGGTGGAAAACATCTGGTCCAGCCTTCATTGGGAGTAGTTTTTGAATCTTTGTGAAGATACTTGGTTCAAGTGTAGGCTCTTTCCTCTCTCCATTATCATTTTTTTTCTTTTTGTCTCCCCCTTCCTCTGCTTCTTATATATATATATATATGTATTAATGAATTGTGATTGATCATTCCCGAAACCGGAGTGTGTCACTTGGAAATGTTCATCTATGTTAACGATGTTTTGTTTTAAACATTTCTGACTCCTGATAACATTAAAATAAATAAATAAAGCATCTCAAAATGAAGAATTTTAGACCTCACCACCATCGAGGCCGACCTCCACCATGAGTGGACAGAAGAGCCGAGCATTCACAATGCTAGAGGAAATTGAATATACGTTATGACACGCGCAGCAGAAGCCTGTACAGTCAAGAACGCGACTGCACCACAACCATTGATGTAAAATGGATCACAACCTACAGAAAATTCTAATTCTGTCAAAATCTGTTGCTTCTAATTATGCACGAGTCTGAAGGCAGAGAGGCGGCCTCCTCATTTCAGCATGAGCGTGTGGAGCGGGCGGCCTAATGCCATTTGTGAAGTTTATTTGTGTATTGTTGCGAGTTGTTTTCTTTGCTGCCAAATCACTGATCATAAGCATCGCTTTTCTGCAGTCTTTTTATCTGACAATGGCAATTAGTTCATCTCCACTAAGCAGTGTTTAAGAAGCCCCTCTGCAGATCGCGTTCTGCGGTGGTGATGTCTGTTTGGATTGGGAGTCGGAGCAGGAGAAATTGCCAAATTGTGACTGCAAAATTGTAATGATCTTTCGACTGCAATTATCTCTGTGTTTCCAACCATGAATTTAATTCCTTTTTTTCCTAGCAAAATAATTTCAGTTGAAATGGAAGCATAGGATACTGTTGGGCACTGTAATGTTTTTAAACATCAGCTTAAGATGTATTTTCCAGGAACAGTAAAATCTGATAGGACTAGTCCAGTTCTCCGGTTGCCTATGGTACACAACTTTGAGTTTTGTGTATAGTCATTGGTGGTTTCTCCATGTGTCAGTGTAGACAAAATATTACTAGTGAATTTTACAGCTCAAAAACAGCACTGACAAAAAGAAACAAGCATTGGCAAAGCCAACAAATCTGGCTATTTGCTAGGGCTGTGTTTTTTTTGGTTGTAACTTGTAATGGTCATATGTTGTGTGATATGTACACATGTGCCAAGTAGTCATACAACACACGTACAACCACATACAAAAACAGGTGAATGTCGGATAGATGAATGGATTTAAGACTCTGAAGTTCTTTACATACAGCAATAGATGGATGGGTAGTTAGATGTGACTGGCTGCATAGCCGATGGGTGCAGGGGTGGTATGATGAATGCTTGGCTGTGGGGAGTGGATGAAATCTTCAGCAAGGCAGGATGTTGGAGATATGAAAGGATGGATGCACTGATGTTTGTAGATGTGTAGATGAATGTCTTGATGGAAGGATACACAGATGAGTGCTCCAATGAACATCAGAGCTGTTAAACAATTCTATAACTGCTACTGATATGGATTCCTGAATCAGATTCCATTTTAAATACACTTAGTGTTAGCTTGACCAAGTTATTTTCCATTGTCGGACTCAAACAAGCTGTCTGCACACTTCACGATACACAGGCACATTGAGTTTGCACAACATTTTCTTGTTTAACAGCAGAATAGGAGACATGAGTCTGCCTAAGATGTCCTGAATATCTGATTCTCAGGGTCACCTGGCACATACTCCATGATACAGCTGATATGTGCTCAAGAGGTGACATATGTTATGGACACTGGCTAGATTTTTCAATTATGTTTCTGCCTTGCGTTTTACTTATAATCAGCTAGATTAAGCAGTGGTCAGTTATATAAACACAAGAGATTTGACCAGTCAGGTTAGAGAGGTGTTATGTGCCTGATTTAGGCCCATTTTGCAACGCTGCACATTTTCTTACATTGCCCTCTTTTCCGCACAATAACATTTCACAATAACCTTTTGCACAGATTTGCGTGCGTGCGTGACAATGTTGAATTAGTTTCTCTGAAACTGCTTTGCTTACACATTTTACTTCGCCCAACATTATCATGACGCCTCGAACACTGAGTACAAGGCCTTTGCACACGCTGTACAATGTCGTTCTATCTTCATCCATGGGGCAATTGGGCTATCGGCAAACCCATAATAATGCTAATCTGTATATACATATTGCAAGGATGCTTTTTATTATAAATAAGCATTTCCAGGGGTTAGCCAGAGGAGACACTTCAGCTGATGTCGAGAGGTCCCTGCATGCTGATGCTTCGCCAAGCAGCTGCCTAACATCTCCGTGAGGGGTGTCCAGTTAGTGACCAAGATGGGGTCCTACATTCTGTCCCACCAGGTAATGGGGTTGGATCATCCCGTGGGGGGATACTTGGCTACACATTCACACACACCCTAGACATACACAGGATATGGATTGCATAATAGGAGTATGCCTGATTTACTACTTAGTTTTATATGCCTGCATATATACACTGGTCTTATCACCAGGGTGGAACTATACCTGCAATTTACTACTTTTGTGCTCGTAATCACTTTCATATGATTCGGTCTACTGATTATCGCAGCACATGCACTCTATACGAGAATAATGTTGGTTCAATAAACATATTGAAGAACGTCCCATTGTATATTCTCTGTATTCTCTGAGACCAAGAGTGCATGAGTGACTGAGCGAAAGGGTTCTAGATCTGTTACCACGATCCCGGCAGGGTCAGGGTTGTCATGTTCAGTGGTTGCCAAAAACCATTCGCTCCCTGTTTAGGTTAGGGGGCCTTATGGTGGCACTGTGAGCTAGCTGCTCTCTAGCCTACATAGACTGCAGGGGGTGCATGGAATTAGTTTAGGCACCTCACCCAAACTTTATGTTGTCAACAGATGTCAAGTCCTACGGATTAGTGGGAACTACACAACAAGGCTTTCACTCCAGGAGGAGCCCAGAAGAGGTCAGATTTCGGACTGCTGGCTGCTGTCCTTCTCAGGCTGAGACTGGACACCCACGCAGAAGCAGAGTTCATCTGAGCTCAGCTGAGGGAGTGCATGTTTTCATTGAGAAAACAAAGGCGCTCCCTCCTGCTCCAACGCCAGCGGAAATCTGATAAACACAGGGGCACACTGTGTTCAGGTATGCAGCGCGACAAATCCCAAATACTCTAATTAGGCACAGTTAGTTTACCTT
The DNA here is from genome assembly GCA_963921515.1 of Calotriton arnoldi. Classification (NCBI taxonomy): domain Eukaryota; kingdom Metazoa; phylum Chordata; class Amphibia; order Caudata; family Salamandridae; genus Calotriton; species Calotriton arnoldi. Next base: position 1,160,526 of record CAWUFW010003475.1, read on the forward strand.
ATGCTATCTCAGAAGTGCTAAAAATAGGGTGTAGGATTTAATGAACATATTTTTGAGAAACATGGTAGAAATATTGGTCATATTTATATTCGTAGTAATCCGAATAACTGCAATATGCATTACACCTCTTGTCATGACACTGCGCGTACTAAGTAGCAGGTTACAGCAATAAATATTTTTCAAACATACATTGTGTTATTATTAGTACAGGTGCTCGAGTGTGGCATCCTAACCATGAAGGTGGGTTCTCCAATCACCACTGCGTCCCTGAGAACAAAGGCACTGTTTTGTTTGCCAGAAAGCACCGCTCCCCGTGAGATGAGGGAAGAGCGCAGGTCTGCGGTAAAACAAATTTGCCTTCCTCATAACCAAGTCCTTTGGTTACATGCTTAGGGGATCTAAACCTGTAGACTTAGGGGATCTAAACCTGTAGACTTAGGGTATAACATTACAGCTGCTCAAGACACCGTTTCCTATCAGAAGAGCTCAATCAGCTAATCCCAAGGCACAGCTGCTCTACAAACCACCATCCAGAGATGGTAACCTTTCACCCCGAGAACTACGGCAGCTTACAACACATACACCATCAGAACGACACATGCACCCACAGCAAAAACCAGCACAGTGCCAACATTCAAGTGCTGAGTTAATAAACCAGCAGAAACCCATAATTAAAGCAGCTCAAAATAGTATGAGACATAGGGGAGCATTTAACGGATTCTTTGCAATAGGTTTCTGCAAGATTAATTTACCACTGCCTCTCTTTAGTTAGTAAAACAATGCCAGTTCAGCAGATGAAATCATGAAAAATGTTTCAATAGAGCATCAGTAGTTGGGTATTGATCCAGCTCCTGCTACCCTTTTAAGTGTTTGCTCCCAGATTACAACAGCTGTCTTCGTGCATTTACAGAGTTGTTCTTGCTTCTTGTAAAGTAATGCACTCCTCTTCTGATTATTGCAACTGGTCAGAGACTAGTCTAGTCACATGGCACTTATGCAGCACCCTTAACAGAAAGCAGCGCACCAACTACGCGTATGAAAGGTAAACCCTGTGAAGAAAAAGCTGCATCTTGTAATACCAACGTTGGTGGTATAAGCACTATTATTCCTACCTCAACAGGTCGAGTGGGTGTAGCTGAAGGAGTCAGTTGAGTGATTGTAAGCACTGCCTTCGCCTGGACCACTACATCACTCCATTATTAACCATATGCGCCTCTTAAGACAAACAGCTTCTAGGCACAAAAAGATGCAGATCTTTTAGAAGGCAGAGCTCGGCTTATGAGGTGTGGAAACATCAAAGGTTTCTGATGCAACAGACTTAACATTAGATAATCCATTTTACGGATTGTGTTCTTGTCGTCTTTGGGTTTACCTACTGCAGTTTGAATATGAACGCAAGGCGGATCCTATCTAAAGGGGTGAAGCTCTTCAAAGATCAAATGTTTGCTGAGGGAATGTTTCCAAAGGCACAGTTTTATTTACCACCCTTGCACTTTAATAGCTGACTAATGTCTGTTTATCATTTAAAGTTCAAGAACTGGATTTCAGAAGTAAGGTGGGTAAGTGTGCGACCCAAGTAAGTGTACAGCTTTGCAGCATCTCAAAACCAAGTAACTGTTCTTCGTGTGTATATGCAGTGTGTAGTTATGATAACAATTTTAGTTTGTACACCTGATATTTGCAGGTTTGGAGAAGCTTGTAATTCAGAATTGCTGAATTTGACCAGGTATTATCGCTGTAGGTGAAACACCACAACTTGTAACGAGGGCTTAAGAATTCAATTAAATAATAATTGTATATCTGAAAGTCAGAACTTCACTCTAGTAAAATTTCTATTATATTTTGTGTAAGTAACCAACTTTTACGAGATTCACAAACAACTCCAGAAGTATGCCATGAAATCTGTATTAGATTTTGAGAGTACTCAAATATGTAGGTTTTACCGCACAACAAACTGTCAACATGTATTATTCTGCATGCTGTAAGGTGGGATAATGATCAGTTAGTTTTGCTCCATCTAATGGAGAACTAGTCAATTACTGACAAAGACACATATCCATCTTGGATTTGTTGAAAAAGATCTTGAAGTGTGTGACATCAATAGTATTAGGAAAAAGCAGGTCATATCTCCCAATAACCTATTATACACATTACGTACAGCTGCTAGGTATGCTGTATTTACATATCTTACCCAAACCTCGATGCTGTACAAACTTCTGGCTACCGGCACCACCTTGGTTTGGCCTTTCACTTTCAGTTGTAGATTTTTGGAACTACTTTTTGCGTTTACAGACTGTATAAATGATTGTTAATAATAATAACGAAGCTATGATTCTGACCAGGGCCAGACTGGCTGTAGAGGGCACCTGGCATTTCCCCGGTGGGCCGGTTTTGGGCCCCAGGGGGGCTGTTTTTGTTACAGGGCCGTTTTTGCAGCATAGCTGCAATATCGGCCCCTGTAACAAAATCGGCCGAAACCGGCCCTGGCAAACAGCTTGGCCGCACCCCCAACCCCCCCCGGGGAGCCAGCCGAGCACTTTGCCAGAGCTGGTTTTGGTTCCCAGTCCGGCCCTGATTCTGACACCCCGTGAACTCCCTGCTATGGAATGTCCAGGACTGCTTTGCTCCCAGAGAAGGGTGCCAAGAGTTAGACTCCATTCATCCATTTTCTCTTCAATTTGCAAGGTGGATGTTAGATTTCGGGGTCTCTAGTTGGCAGAGGTAGGTACCTTTGTCCAAATAGGGACCCTTGAGTCTAGTCAGGGAAAGTAGGTACACTCCTGAAATAACCCCTGCTCACCCTCTTGGTAGCTTGGCACGAGCAGACAGGCTTAGTTCAGAGGCAGTGTGTAAAGCATTTGTGAACACATACAGTAATCAAGTGACAACACTACAAATGGACACCACACAGGTTGTATATTTATAAAAATAGGTATACTTTATATAGATTTATCACAAGACCATAAACGACAAAAATAATCCACAATACTGTCAAGAATGCTTAGTTCTGATCAAAAAGGCTTAATTCAAGGTTCTGTGCGAGTCGGTAGCCTCCTCCGGCTACGGCGATGTCAAGAACAAACAGAGTCTAACAAATCCAGCTGACCGCGTCGAGACGGGCCAACACAGCGTAGACAGACTCGGTCACAGTACCTTTTACTTGAAGCGGCAGGCACGGGCGTGCGAGCCGGATGGCTGTACGTCGCGGTCGCGATGCAAAATGGAAGCGTTGCAGGACGCGTTGTCCCTCGATGCGGTGCAGGCAGCGGCTCGTTGACGTCGTCGAGACGGAGTCGGTGAGACCAGAGCCGTGCGTTGCAGGGCGAGACGGTGCTTCGATGCGGTGCTGGCAGGTTGCGGCAACGGAGCCGGATTCGGGAGCTGGCGTCGATCAGTCCAGACAGCGGTGCGAGTCGGGCGGTGCGTCGCGAAGCGTGCGAGCGGTGCCCAACTCCGGTGCGGTCACAGGACTCGAACTCAGTAGCAGTGACCGTGTCGGTCGGACCAGTTCGATTTGGTGTAGCGAGGCGTTGCGAGGTGCAGTGCTCACAGGTTACGGTGCAGGCAACGGCTCGGTGACGGCGTCGAGACGGAGTCGGTGAGAGCAAGGCAGTGCGTTGCAAGATGCAAGCGGTGCTCGATGCGGTGCCAACAGGACACCGAGCCGGTCGTTAGAGTCGGTCACAGCTCCCTGCCTCTGTAGCCACTGAAACAGAGTTTCCAGCAGCAATTCACAAAGGCTGGTGAAGTCCACTGGTCCTGGGACTTCGTTACAGGGGGCAAGCTCTCTTCCAAGCCCTTGGAGATCCTTCACAAGTTGATGAAAGTAACAGCAAAGCAAAAGTTCCTTTCTCCTTTCTTTGGCAGTCAGGCAAACCACTGCAGGCCAATCCCCCAAGCAGCACTTCAGGCTTAGGGATAGTCTCTCCTCAGTTTCTTCTTGGTTCCGCTCCTCAGCAAAGGTTTCTTCTTGTTCCCAAAAGTGATCTAATTTTCCTGGGGTCTGGGTGCCCCTCTTATACCCGGATTCTCTTTGTTCTCTGGAGGCAGAGAGGCCTTTGCCTAGCTTAAACCAGTTCTGTGCAGCTTTGGAGCACTCTGTGTACATGACTCCTTCTTTCCTTTCAGAATGTGGGGCAGGGTACTCAGACGCCCGGCAGGGGTGGAGCCAGCATTGTGGCAGGCAGGCACAGGCCTATTCAGACCCAGATGCAACTCCTCCCTCCACTCTGGATGCAGATCTCTCTATTCAGCCCTGGGCTGCCTCACCCTGTCTCCTGTGGCCACCCCCAGCCCCTGTCACGCACAAACCAGACACACAATACACAAGCTGGCAGAGGCAGGCTGGATAGTTAGGCAAGAAAATACCCACTTTCTAAAAGTGGTATTTTCAAACACAGAATGTTAAAACCAACTTCACTAAAAGATGTATTTTATCATTCTGAGTTCAGGCATACTAAACTCGAATTTCTACCTAGTTCCCTGTGTCAGTTTAGGATTATAAGATGTTATAATCAAACTGCCCATTCTGGCCTATGGGGAACAGGTAGCCTTGCAATAGTGAAAAACGAAAATGGCTGTAATTCACTATTAGGACATGCCACACACACCAGGCATGTCCCACCTTATCCTTACAATGCACCCTGCCCATAGGCCTATCATAGGGGTGTCTGATATGAAGAAAAGGGAAGGTTTGGGGACTGGTAGGTGGGTGCACTTACCAAGTCGACATGGCAGTCACAGACTGCACACAGGCGCTGCAATGGCAGGCCTGAGACACACTTTACAAGCTACTTCTGTGGGTGGCACAACCAGTGCTGCAAGCCCACCAGCAGCATTTGATTTACAAGCCCTGGGCACACTCAGTGCACTGTACTAGGGTCTGACAGTAATTCAAATAAGCCAAACATGGAGTCACTAATTCACATCACAATTTACAATAGGGAGCACTTGCACTTTGGCACTGATTAGCAGTGGCAAAGTGCCCATGAGCATCTAGTCCAGCAAAAACATATCGACAACAGTGGAGGCATTATGAAAAAAATGGAAGGGAGACCCATGCCAAGGATGCCAGGTCTAACAGTGGATCCCTGACTAACTTTCCTCCACCCTCGTTGGCAACATCTGCTACTAAAAAAACACACAACAAAAGAAACTCGGGCACTGGGATAGGGTGAAAAGGCCTTGTACCTCTTGTCCTCCAGCTGCAGAAAAACTGAGGACTAGTTGGAAATGAGCAAGACTGACATGAAGTTGAGTTCACGGGCGGTCCGTATCATGATTTAGAGCAAGTTCTGAAAGGTTGGGGCTCCAAAGAATCGCAATTCACCCTCAGAAGAACAGTAGAGGAATGTTCCTTTCCTGTCATTAATTTTCTTACTCAAAGGACTTGGTCTGAAGCTGTAGTGGCAAGGCTCCTGAATTTAACCTGCTCGCTCAAATCGAGGACCCTTCTTCTCTAGAGTCACAAGTGGAACCCTGCGTCTTGAGTTAAGCTAGTGGAGCAGTCTGGTGAGGGAGCGAGGAGGCAAGAAGCGGCGGAGCACCGAAAGCTGCAACCGATACTCCCCCGTGGGGGAGTAGTGAGCTGAAGTAAGAAGGAGTAGAACGATGCGGGTCTGGTTGTGGACTTTGGCATTAATATCGGTAGTATGCGGGCCTCTGAAAGGGAGACAGCGAAAGGCGCAAGACGGCAATGCTACAAGACAAAGGCCCGGTAAGTATGCCGCAGCTCGCCCCCCTGCTCCGTGTTGCCTCAGCCAGCCCCACATTCCATTTGTCCAGCTCGTCCGCTTAGCCCGTCAGTCCTGTCCTCCCACTTATCACTCGCCAGCCCCGGGGAGCAGTGTTTGTGAGCCAGCTTGCCCCTTCAGCAGCAGCAAAGAAGCAGCAGTGAGTGAGACACTGAGTGGGATGCACTGTGTCCGCATGACTGGGGGTCAGAGGGTTGCAGGTGCCTGCCTGGCACAGAGAAGCGGGGACTAGAGGAGACCTCAAACCAGCAGGAGCTTCACTCGCCTTAGGTGAGTGCTCTGACCATGTATGACCTGTAGCCCTGGAGGCTGCCCTGGGTGTGCCTCCTGCACAGCAGCTGCTCCAACACCCAACACCCAACAGGCTTACTGGCCCTCACATGGTATGGACTCTCCTTCTCTGTCCTGCAGTGTGGGGTAAAGCTGGAGACCACACCAAGTAACAGTCATCAGTTGTGGTACCAAGTGAATGAAGGGTGAAGCCAGAGATCATCTGAACAAAAAACAAGAAGTGGTATAATATAATTTGAGCTTGTCGCTCCAACCCATTAAAACATTGTTAGAGAGGCTGCCTGGGGTCGGACTTCATCTCCCAGGGGTCCGTGCTGCGTGGAGGAGGGGGAAATTGTTGGCTGCCGTGCTGAAAAGCGCAGAAGGTTCCCCGCGGTGACAAGAGAGGGCCCGTCTTAGTCCAACGGAGGCCGGGATGGGTCCCCTCTCTTGGCTCTGGAATCCAGAATCCTCTTCCTTGTTTTGACGGAGGATCCAAAGTGGAGGACCTGTTTATCATCTCTTCCAGCATCTCAAGGTACTTATTGCGGCAGAAATAGGGAAGAGCAAGGTTAATCCACCACTCAATTTAGGCTCACAACCCCAGCCACGTACAACTATAGACAGTTTCTTGGTGAGAGTTGCAGACTTAGCTTCCAACGAGATCAAATTGGGAGAGAGACGTCTTTCTTTAACAACGGAAGGCCATGTTTCCTTCTCCATCACCTTTGACCCCCCTCACGTGGTGTTAGTATTTTGGAATGTGATGGTACCAGCGCTCATGCTTATCCAATAACCCCAGTGGTTTCCACGAGGGGCTTTGATAAAGGCACTCCTATTTGCAGTATGTCAGAAGTACCTGATCCTAAAGACAGCCTGATTATCCCTGTCAGTTCACCAGATCCGGGTCCACCGGTCAAGCGCAGGCGAAAAGCCGCTAAACAAGCTGTGGACTCAGGCGGGCAAAGAGAATCATTATCCCCGGTCTCTCCTGTTGGTAACTCCTGGGATTCCATAGCTCGGTGTATTAATGACCTGTTAGATGCTAAACTTGGACCCATCTATGAACAGCTTAAGTCTATAGAGGTTATCTTGGATAAAATTGCAATACAAGAAGCTAGTCATGTCACAAGTGCAAAGAATGTTCATTCACAATGTACTAATGCCTATACCAAGACTCATGATCCTATAACCCGGATTGCTCCTTCGCTCCCTTCTTTGCCATCTGTTGTACAACCAGTTACAGAAAATGTGCCTAAGGGAGATTGCCACAGGGATGGTACTCTTAATTCAACTAGAACTGCAGGATCAGCCTCAAATTTGCTATCTCACAAGGATGGGCCTCGAGAAGCACAGATGCATTACAGAAATCAGCAAAGTGGAGCTTCTACCAATCTAGCCCCCCTTCCAATGATCATCTGCCCCCAGCCCTTTGTTATTATACTGTCCAACGTGCCGCGTTTGGCACCAGATGTTGATGAATCAACAGAGGCCCTTAAAAATAAGATTCTTCACTGGCTTTATAATTCAGTAAGTTGGGATCTCGGTTATGAGATTTTATTTGGGTGGCACGTGGGTGGCATTGGGCCCCTGGAGAGGAGCTATGAAGGGGATACAGTCATTATTAATTTTCGAAAACCTATGGTGGCAGGGGACATTTTGAACCAAACAAACTTGGGGTTGACTACTTCAAGCTCTATAAGGACACTGTCATTGGGCTTCTTTTACAAACATCTAGCGCCAGCTATTGCGAAACCTAACGGGCCACACAGTTCGACCCAAATGCGAAATAGACCCCAGACAAAATTTCATCCAGCCTTAAATAACAGGTTTGGGGTCCTCTCTGGATTAGAGGATAATGATTGACTGTGTTCAGTGACGGATGCAGGTGCCTTAGTCCATCTAGCCCCTGAGCTAAATTCAAAGAATTTAAATATTTCTGATTGAATGGAATATTGCGGCAATCCGCCAGAAACATAACAATGAGAACTGGTTGACTTTTTTTGGAGTTAATTTTGATATTGTGTGCTGGCATGAAACATGGGCTCTGAATCCTATTGTTTAAACTGTTTTAAATCTTATTGCAGTGACACAATGCTCTCAGCAGCAGGAAAAGGAAAGGGGGGGGGGGGTCTAGCTGTGTTTGTGGCATGTTTTATTAAAACTTTGAGTGTGAAAATACTGGCATCAAGGCCCTGCTATCAAGTTATAAACCTTAAATTGCCTAGGGGATTAAATATACTTTTAATATATTTTTACTTTAATTTCTTTTCAGCACACCCAATCGGCATAATCCATGAGGTGGGGAAAGTAATTTTAGACTTTGCTTCTTCCCAGAGGAATTCTACTTCAATAGTATGGGCAGGTGATTTTAATGTTACTAAATGCCCGCGCAGTGGGAACCGTATATCTGAATTCTCCAATAATCACAGAGATGATGCAACCCATTTTATACACTCACTTTACGGTGAAGCGCCAAACCAGCTGGTACTAACAGACAAACTTACATTTGCATCAGATTTGCAGGGAAATAGTACAACACATGTACCCACTTTCATAGGAAGAGGCAAGGGCAGTATAATAGATTTGTATCCTTTTATCCAGGGATCTTGCTCAGAACCTGATTAATTATAAGGTGTGCCCACTTCCCCACAGTGACCATAACCTTATTATATTGAGTATTTCTGTACCCATTTTTCGAGGATCTTTCCTTCGGATAGAGTCTAAGATCACTGATCAGTTACTTAGTAAACAAGAGGGTACGTTTAAATTGGGCCACTACTGACCAGTCAAACTTCTTCATTGAACTGGTTAAGAAAGCCTCCAGTTATATTTTCTGCTGCGTCTCTTTAAAAGCAGAGCATTTTAAAATCCTTAACAGTATTGTGAATTTTTTGTGGGGTTATTTCTAGGGCCCTATTTTCAAACAAACTATCAAATGAGCAAGGCCTCCCCCCATGCATGGTTTAGCCCTGAATGCACCACAGTAGTAAAAGCCCCAACATTGGCCACTGATAAAACACCCCGTGACATAGATGAAGTCAGGGAAGCAAGCAACATCTACAAGCGAGCCATTGAGAATAGGAAACAGGAGATTCGAAGGAGGGCATGGGAGGATCTAAATGAAGCTGCTTTACAGAAAGACAACAGACGTTTCTGAGACATAATCGCACCTTTTTTCTGAATGTTCACATGGCAGCATTGAGTATCTTATTACAGAACAAGAATGGGTTAGCCTCTTCTCTCTAATTTTTAATCGAGATAATGTGGAAGGAGGGGGCAATTGGCTGACTTCCTCGCTCAAGAGAGTTGGGTAACAAATCTTGTAGATCTGAAGTCTGTCACAGAAACAATTAAGAGTGCTGTGAGTGGGAAAGCCCCAGGCCCGGACGGGGTACCCATTGAACTATTTAAATACAACGTGAAGTTCTGGACACCTCTTGTCGTATTGAGGGCAACAGTGAAGGGAGAGATGATTGATACCTCGAGAGAAGCCATCATAGTGAACATTTATAAAAAAAGGGAGATTGAAACTTACCATCTTGTTATTGTCCAATCTCATTGCTTGACTCCACAGTAAAGATCTAGGGCCGTGTAATAGTGAATAAATTGGAAGACTGGGAAGAGGCAAACTCCTTTTTCTCACCAACACAATATGGATTTCGATCTGGCTTAGGAACGGTGGAACAAACATTAAATCTCACTTGCTTCACAGGAAATTAGGTCAAAGCCAGGAGAGGTGCTTTACACGTGGCTTTCATGGACCTCTCCTGAGCTTTTGACCTGGTTGATAGGGATGTGCTGTGACTCTTGATGGCCAAAGCAAGTATTGATGGCCCGTTTTAGATCTCATATAACGTTCACACTGGGACTCGACTACAAGAGTTCGTTTTACAAAGAATGGGCATTGCACGGACCCTATTAAAGTTACAAGAGGGGTCAGGCACGGCTGTATTTTAGCCTATTTCTTATTTTATATTAATTCTTTGGGTGTAGTTTTAACCGCATACAGGAAGAATATCCCCAGAATTGGGTCGCAACGTGTTTCAGCTCTGCTTTACGCGGATGACGTTGTTCTTTTAGCTTTAACAATAAACGGTCTTCAAAATGTACTAAATGGATTTTATGACAAATCAGAAGCTAAAAATGCACCAACAAAAATCATTTGTTATGACATGTGGGCCGAAAAACACTAACTCAAGAAGTTTTTTATAGGGGGTCCCCACTCGAAAAGGTACCCGTTTTTAATTATCTTGGGATTTTATTAAAAGCAAACGGATCATGGAATACATTATTAGCTCACAGAGTGCATAAAATGGGGGTAACACTCAGTTTTAAGATTTGCTAAAAGATTGGGCCATAAGCCCATTAAGGAGACGATCCACTGTACAAAAGCAAATGTTTATCAGTTGCCATATATGGAGCTGAAGTTTGGGGCTATGCTGCCCCCAGGAAGCTAAAGGTAGCCGAAAATAGTTTTTTATGCAGGCCTTTAGCAATACCAAAATCTACCTCAAGTCTTATTTCACATCCGGGCATCTACCTTCTCCAGCTGCAGCACTTTATCGATCTCATTAATAAAAAGCAAAAAAAGTAAGGGAGCAAGGACACAACCTTGGCAAATGCCACGTTTTACATCAAAAATTGGAATGCACTCACCCTGTTGTCCATATCTCACTTTAAAGGATAGCATTTCATAAAGCCTTGCAAGGAAATGGATAATGCCTTTAGGTGCACCGAGGTTAAGTAAAGTAGGCCACAGAATGGTATGATCAACTAGATCAAAGGCACTACTGAGATCGGCAAAGCATAGGTATAATCTCCCTTCTTTGGCACGTGTATATTTGCCTATTAGCAGCTCTAAATTAATACATTGTTCTATCGTCCCTAATCCTCTCCTAAAACCATATTGCGCTGGAGAAAGTATATCATTATCATTTACCCATTCCTCCAGTTGCAATAATAAAACTTTACTCATCACTTTTACGGACAAGTCTAAAAGTGATATAGGGCGATAGTTTTTGGCTTCTGACCCATCTCCTTTTTTTATAAACGGGGACAATAACTGACTGACCCCACAATGGGGGTATACACTCTGTCACCGCTAGATTAAAAACCCTTGTAAGAATTGGCCCCCACAGATCAAGCTCAGCTTTGTATACATCAACTGGTACTCCGTCAGGGCCCGGTGCTTTCCCTCCCCTGCTGCCCCTCAGTCCTTCCTGGACTTCTTCCACTGTAATATTTCATGGTATGGCATGTCACTCACTCTGTTTTAGATTTTGTGCCATGCATGTAGCAAATCCCATCGGATTAAAAATGCCCCTAAAATGTAATCCCCAGGCTTCACATGCAACGTGGGATAATAATTCTGGGAGTGAATCATACTTCAAAAACGGCATATTTACAGTATCCCAAAATAGCTTAGTATTTGCCGTATTTGCGGCCAAGGAGAGTTTGTCCCATGCTATCTCCTGTAGCTCCCTTTTCTTCACATCAAGGGCAAGTTTATAGTTATATCTTAGGTTTTTAATTAATGCATTCTCTCTCGTCTTACAGTGTAGGGCTTGTTTTAGTTGCTTTAAGGCTTCAGTACAAGTATGGTCGAACCACCCCTTTCTTTTCTTCCTTCCCTCCTTAATGGGAGCCGTTAGGATCCTGTCAATAGTAATATTAATCTTTGCAAAGTTAGCAATCAGCTCCCTAGGATCTACCTCTTCTTTTAAACAATAAGTAATCTCTTTATTACATTTTAGGACAATGTCATTTATAACTTTTTGGGGTTGCACTCCATCCCATCTAATAGGGGTTCCATTAGGTCTATGAGGGGCAATGTTTACTACAGTACCTTGGTGCATTGGCATTTTTTCGCTCCACATTTGAAATGACATAACAATACAATTATGGTCACTTAGTGATAATTGGGCAACCCGTGGAGTGTCGCACATATGGGTAGTGCTAGATGAAATTAAAACATGATCAATGATCGATGTAGCATTCCTCCCAATAACTTTTGGTATCAGGTCCCCGTCAGTATCACAAGCACACTGCAGTATTTCAAAATCATATTTAGCAATCACTATGTTTAACACTTCCCCATATCCATTGTGTGTAAAATGTATACAATCGTCCCCTTTATCATTCTTAATGCCTCAAGCATGGGTAGCTGCCAGAGGACATGTTTGGATGTTAAAATCTCCAACCCATATAAGTACCACATTATTACTAATGGAGTCTAAAAAGGTACCTAGTCCTTTGTCCAGCTCAGTTACAAGGTTACTCCTGGTAGTGTCAAACACATTATAATAATTGACCACAATCACATCCCTCCCTTCTTTGCAGTGCAACCATATAATCTGTGAATGTGCCCCAATTGAAGCAACTTTTTAACAGTTACTGGTAATTTATTTGAAATGAGGGTCAAAAGCCCCCCTTACGCTATTTCAGCGCTGGATGGTACAGCCTCTAACCAAAATGATGAAAACCCTTCTATATATATTGCATCAAGGCACCAAGTTTCTTGCAGGCAAATCACATCTAACCCATTGATAAAATCTTGCCAACCTAATGTGTCTCGTTTACTCCCAAGTCCTGCAATATTCCAAGTTGCTATTTTGTAACCGTTTCCTATACTGATCTCTAAGATAGCAGTAGGGGTCTCCAGATGACTATCAGCATCCCTATGTATATCACTTAAAGTATTAGGAGTACTTTCTTTACTTATAATATCAAATGGAGCCCTATCAGGCGGAGCGATTACCACTTGCGATACCATGCGACTGTTAGTATCACGTAAATCAGTGTGGGAGCTATCAGCCCTTGTAGTGTCAGAAGAAGCCCTTTCAGGAGAAGCATTTACAACTAGTTGTATTATACGACTGTCTGCTATCCCTATTCCAGTAGAGTTGAGAACAATACTGGACGGATAGTTGCCCTTTTGTCAGTCGATATCTTGAAGATTGCTCAGAGCCTGGAATCTATTCGAGACCGGTAGTGCATATTAGGGGTAAGTGAGCATATCAAAAGGCGCCCATGGATGGCTGTGTTCCTCTTCTAGCCTCAATTGGGTCGGCCTTAGATGCCTATAAAAGAAACCAAGGGGTAGTAGAGATATGTTCTGATCATATTGCCTAGACGAGCCTACTCTGTCTAAGATAATTCTTGCCCATCTTGGATCTTTAAAATTAATAATAATACAATCCCCTTTATGGGTCTTACGTAAGGGGCCTATCCAACTCACTCTCTGTGTTAGGAGTATTTGATCAGCACCTTCTACTGGGAATCCACTGTTCTTATTTAGCCAATGCACTACTCTGTTCTTTAGGCTATCATGAGACTCCTTTTGCCCTGGCTGTAGTGGGGGAATATTAACCAAAATTGCCACATAAGGGCAACATTCTGGCGGTAGGTTTATGGATACATCTACTCTACCGTCATTGGCCCTATTCTCCTCCCTCTCAGAATTTATAATATGGGATGGTTCCAGACCAGATCTATACACATAGGCTTGCTCAGCTTGATTAGCCTCTACCTGCTGCCTTTGACTGATGTTATTTACTAATGTTGGTCTCGCAATTATTTTCTTTGAGGTTGATGGGTCGTTTAGGCCCCTTGGTACACCCCTTTTCGTGTCTTTACTAGATACCTTTTTTGAAGGTTCAATTATTTGTGATGATGAATCAATTGCCCCTTCCCTTATTATATCTATCTCTATTTTAATGTTAGTGCTTATATCCTTAAGAGTACCACTAATCTTAGAGACTTCATTAGATAATAGATTTATTAAGTTCATCATTGATCGACGTTAACATCTCCTCTATTTTGCCTATAATAATAGCGGTCATTTGTGCATTTGTAAGCATATCTTGCTCAATTGTGCTTTTACAGGCTAGGGTGGTTAGTCTTGTGCCAGGTCTTGGGGTAGGACCCTTCGTATTCTTGCTAGCGCCCGTTGTTGCTTTCCTACCCCCTTTCTTTCTCTTTGGGGTAGGTGTACCATTTGGCCACAGCGGGTATCAGCTTGTACTTCAGGCTCATGATCTAATACTATTGCCGGGGCATCAGGGGCTCCTTGTCCCAGAATAGGAGTTGAACTTTCCAGGATGGTGCCACCTTCCGTAATTGACCCATCATCATCTGCTGGTAACCCTCCCGCTGTTATACCTAGCCCAATAGAGAGGCGACGCTCAGTCCTATCTATTTCATCAGTTATTGCGCTAACCGCATGTACCAGGAAAGAATCAATGGTTGCACAAGGGGTATTGGTTACAGAGCTTTTAACCGGTGTCTTCCTCTTTACTATCTGGTGGCCTTAGAGTAGTTGTATTCCGATAGTAAAGTGCAAGTACAAAATGAGACCTTAAAGTAGATGTGTTCTAACAGTAAAGTGCAAGTGCAAAATGGGACCTTAAAGTAATTGTATTCTGCTAGTAAAGTGCAAGTGCAAGCACAATATGGGGGGGGGGGGACTGTTCTGTTACAATCACAGAATAAAACACAATAAAATCCGGTTAATACAACTAGCGTAATTACCATAAAAGGGAACTGCAATTTTAAAAACAACGTTAAAACAAGTCAAATTAATGCAGGATAAGAGCAGCAATATACTTTACATTATCTTCCCAAGTTCTTATTCTCACATGGGTGGATCTCAAAATAGCTAACCAGCAAGGTAGGTGATTTCTACTCTTCTAAGGTGCTTGGATGATAGCCAAACTCAGCCGTAGACCAGAACGTTAGAAATAAAATCTCATTTGATCTATATGATAAGTAGGGGACTAATAATCCCTCCAGTTATATTCCCTTTTTTGTCCTGGTACAACATGAACAGTTAATATCAGATGGCTACATTAAAGTCATCAAAGTACTTTGGTAAATACTGCCTCTGTAAAAAGAAACAGATGGGAACCGTCTGTATAGCACAAAGTCTTACCCACAAGCCATCAAAGTCAATAAGAACCAAAGGGGGTGGCCCTGCCCAGCCTCTGCCTGCCAGGCGCAGACGGGCCTGACCCGGGCGCAGCCCGGGCATGCCCGCGTGCGTCCTGCACTGCGGGAGCCCTCCTCTGGTTTTATAGCGCTTCCAGACGCGCAGGTCTGGTGGCGGCGGAAGCCGCAAGGCAAACCGGGACCTGTAGTCCCCAGCAACAGGAGGTAGGACCACTGCGGCTATACGGGCGTCCCGCGCTGCGGGAGCCCTCCTCTGGTTTTAAAGCGCCTCCGGGCGCGCAGGACTGGTGGCGTCGGTGGAAGCCGCAAGGCAAACCGAGACCTGTAGTCCCCAGCAACAGGAGGTAGGACCACTGCGGCAATACAGGAGTCCCGCGCTGCGGGAGCCCCCCTCTGGTTTTAAAGCACCTCCAGGCAAGCAGGACTGGTGGCGGCGGAAGCCGCAAGGCAAACCGGGACCTGTAGTCCCCAGCAACAGGAGGTAGGACTACTGCGGCAATGCTGTTGTCATTTTTAGGTCTTGCCTGAGCCAGCGCATGCGCTGCGAGACATTTTGTAAGTGGGGTTTTCAAAGTGCTACCCCACACGCTTTTGCTGGCCTAGCGCTTGCGTGCACGCAAGCGTGCACGCGCGCAGCCGCCAGCTTTCAGCGCCCGAGGCGCCATCTGGAGCGCGATCGCTTTCACGGCCGCTCGACTTTCACGGCTGCGCGGCCAATGCTTGTTTCTTTGGATTCCAAGTATAGCTTTTTGGGATGTTTGATGTACTTCTTCCCCAGCTACATCTGATATGTCCACTCCTATGTTCTACTAGAAGTGTTTTATTTACGTACACTCCGATAATCCATGCAAGAGGGTGCAGCCTTCTGTTTTACATTTTAGGCAGTTTCTTGTGTGGGGACAGAAGGGGCCCTTTTGCAGAGTCGGCCCCTGTCATAATGTGCTCTAAGCAATATCTTTAACTGGATTAATAGGAGGCTAAATCTGATAGCCACTTCTCTCGGGCGTCGGAGTGTATTCATAATTGTCGTCCTCTAGTTACCCTTGGTCTCTTTGCCATCTTTCTGCCCGGTATTTTAGATTGTCAGGGGTATTGTTAATAGCCGGGTCTGGTGGCTCAGTGGACTAAGGCGTCCATTTCAGGGGCCTGTGTTCGACCTCATGGTCACAGGTTCAAATCCCGGCGGGTCCACTCTGCCTTTCATCCATCTGAGGTCGATAAAATGAGTACCATTGAGTTGGGTAACAATGAACAGCTGTTATTCAGCGCCAAGAGACCTCTGGGTGAACGTGCGCTTTACAAATACACGTTATGTTATGTAATGGTCTTCTTTTTAATGGTGTTTCGTCTTGCATTTCCGTCTAGTTCTCTTCTAATGTTTCAAGGGCGTTTTTCACTTGCATGCATCTACAGCGCAGTGAGGGCTACAATTCATATTTCTTTTGGAGTGGTGTGAAATCTTTTAACTTCTGTCCCCCAAGTAATTTTCCCAGATCTGAAATACCTATGTTATCCTATCCTGCTGGAAACCCTTCAGTTGCGCCACATCTCCCATCGATTTTCCCTTTAATAACACGTTTTTCCGGGTTCTTAACTTAACCCATCCCAAAACAGCAGTGGCCATTCTTCCATACTTTTATTACAACTTTTGTGGGTCGCAGAAGATTATCCTTTCAAGTTCCATTGTATAAATAGTGTAAGAATATTTTAACCCGCATAGCTTGCCTATCTTCTATCAATTGACGGGTCCTCCTGGTCTTCGAAGGCACAGTATTTTGCCACCACCAGCTGTGAAGCCCTGTGATGATAGCGGATGTTAGGCAGAGCTTTGTCACCCACATAGACTGTTGTATAGAGTGCTATTTTGGGGATTCCTTCATCCGCTAACACCACCCTCAGTTACTCTTCTAGTTCTCTGAAGAATAAATCTGTGAGATTGAAGAGGATGACTTGTACTATGTACAGGAAACGCAACAGCAAGATCATTTAAACAAGCATTGGCATAGCCAATAGGTCTCGCCTTTGGGACCTTATAAGTATTTAGTTATGCAGAACAATATTCTTACTGCAACAACATTAACTGTTGCATGGCTAAACACTTATAAGGTCCCAAAGGCGAGACCTATTGGCTATGCCAATGCTTGTTGTATCTGCTTCTATGGTCAATGTCGACCAAATAAAAATATTTGACTGATTGAGCATTTGCTACGGACCTGAACTGCAGTTATGGAATCCCATATCAGAGGAAATAAAGGTGTGTAATCTAAGGACTATTCAGTCAGAGAAAAACTCCTGTTGGGTTTATATATATAATCTCAGGCGCATACAACACTCATTCCAGTTTCATTCCATATTTCATGTACATCCCCGATGACATTAAGATACAAACACCACACCTATATGTTTTCGTATAAAAAAGAGAATATTCTCTTAACCCTTTATTCATATACCAAATCTTATTTTAAAACCAATGGGCAAATCGTGTGTCAGTACACAATTATTAAAACGTATAAAAACACAAGTTAAAACACCATCCTTGTAAGTCCTTTTAAAAAACAGTACAATTCAAAACACAAACATAAGCTGGGAGAATACAATAGACAACATCATATGTTTTAAATTTTACCAATCTTCTTGGGTCATTGTTTGCATTACAAAGTATCACTAAATCATTTATGTCTACAATGTTCTTTCAATGCCCTCCGGATTTGGTATCAAAGTCTGCATCAATGCGTTTCAGTGGATACCCAGATTTTTTGGTCACCTTCTTCAGGATAAGTACATTTTCTCCCACACTTTTAATAAAAACAAATTTGCTTAAACAAAGAACATAAAAACAGTAAGAATCTGATGTATTTCTATTGTATGTATTTGTATTGTACATCGAGTACAGTTTTGTTAGTTATATGGTTAGAATGAAACCTAAAACTAGGAAATAGAGGGTGGTAGTGTTGGGGCAATTATGAGATATCAGAGAATGTGATAGATATGAAGATATGAGATAAAGAAAATAGGGGTTACCTTCTGTTTCTTCTGAATAAATGATTTGATCACAACTAATAATGTAAATTTATATGTAGAAATACATCAGATTTTCTTTTTTTATATTCTTTGTTTAGGCGAATTTGTTTTTATAAAAGGTGTGGGAGAAAATGAACTTATTCTAAAGAAGGTGGCCTAAAAATCTGGGTATCCATCGAAATGAGTTGCTGCAGAATTTGATACCAAATCCGGAGGGCATTGACAGAACATTGTAGCTATAGATGATTTAGTGAGACTTTGTGATACAAACAATGACCCAAGAAGATTGGGGATAGTAAATACATATGTTGCTGTCTACTGTACTCTCCCAGCCTATGATTGTGTGTTTTGTAATGTACTGTTTTTTATGTAAATTAGGGCCTTCCCTCCTTTTTGTAGGGACTTACAAGGATGGAATTTTAACTAGTGTTTTTATATAATTTAATGATTGTGTACTGACACACGATTTGCCCATTGGTTTGAGAATAAGATTTGGTATATGAATAAAGGGTGAAAAGAATATTCTCCTTTTTATACGAGAAAACATATAGGTGTGGTGTTTGTACCTAAATGTCATAGGGATGCATATGAAATATGGATTGAAACGGGAATGAGAGTGTTGTATTTGCCTGAGATTGTATATATAAACCCAACTGGAGTTTTTCTGTGACTGAATAGTCTCATACGGTGCCCTGTCCCTTTGGGTAATAGTGCCCCCTCTCTGTATTATTTGGTGTAATCTAAGGAACCCGTAATGATGATTTAGAAACATTCCCCATCAAGGAAACCGTGTTACTAGACTTTCTGAAAAAGCTGAGATTTGAAGATTTGCCTCTGTGTAGCAACTGGACAAGGTGCCAATCCTACCAGAAACAAGCATTGGCAAAGTCAATAGGTCTCGCCTATACAAGAGCTATTGTCTTTGGTAATGTGTTTTTGCCATGCTGTACCACAGTGCGGAAGCTGTTCAGCATGGCAAAAGTTAATGGTGTGGAGTGTTGTAGAGGTAAGAGGAGAAGTAGCTTGTCGTTAAGTGGATTTGTTAGAGTGGAGTATGGGGAGTAGATTTGAGTAGAGGGGAATAGAGTTCTGGGACAGTGCCGTGGAGTGGCGTAGAGTGGGGTGAATAGGGTGGAGTGGGTTAAGGTGGACTGAGTTAGTGGAGTGGATTGTGATAGAGTGGGGTGGATTGGAGGGGGTGGACTGGATTGGGGTGGGGTGGATTGAAATGGGTTGAGGTGTACTAATTTGGGGTGCATTAGAGTGGAGTAGACTGGAGTGAAGTACACTGGAGTTCAGTGGATTGGATTATGGCGGATTGGAGTGGGGTGCATTGAAATGGTATGGGGTGGATTGGGGTGGATTAGATTGGAGTGTGGTGGATTGAGGTGGATTGGAGTGGGGTGTGTGGGTTGGATTGGATTGCAGAGGATTGGGATGAGTGGGGTGTGTTGGTTTGGAGTGGGTGGGGAGGATTGGAATGGGGTGGATTGGAATGGGGTGGATTGGAGTTGGGTGGATTGGAGTGGGTACAATTAAAATGGGGTGAACTGGAGTGGGGTGGATTGGAGTGGATTGGAGTGGGGTGGATTGGACTGGTGTGGCGTGGATTGGACTGGTGTGGCGTGGATTGGACTGGTGTGGCGTGGATTGACTGGTGTGGCGTGGATTGGACTGGTGTGGCGTGGATTGGACTGGTGTGGCGTGGATTGGACTGGTGTGGCGTGGATTGGACTGGTGAGGGGTGGATTGGACTAGTGAGGGGTGGATTGTGGTGCGGGGGGGTGGATTGGACTGGGATGGGGTGGTCTGTATTGGCATGGGGTAGACTGGACTGGCCTGGATTGTGGTGGATTGCAGAGGGGTGAATTGGGATGGAGTGGAGCAGATTGTTTTGGATTGGAGTGGGGCAGATTGTTTTGGATTGAAGTGGGGCACATTGGAGTGGGACAGATGGTCCTGCATTGGAGTGGGTCAGATTGTTTTGGATTGGAGTGGGTTAGACTGGAGTGGGTCAGATTGTTTTGGATAGGAGTGGGGTGGTGTGAGGTGGACTGGATTGGATTGAGCTGGATCAGATTGGAGTAAATTGCGGTGGGTGGATTGGATCGGGGTGAGGTGGATTGGAGTGGGGCAGATTGTTTTGGAGTGGGGCAAAGTGGAATGGGGCAGATTGGAGTAGGTTGGAGTGAAGTGGGGCAGATTGGAGTTGGACTGATTGTTTTGGAATGGGACAGATTGTTTTGAATTGGAGTGGGGCAGATTGTTTTGGATTGGAGCAGATTCTTTTGGACTGGAGTGGGGCAGATTATTTTGGACTGGAGTGGATTGGGCTAGAGTGACTTTGGTGGAGTGGGTGGATTGGGTTTGGGTGTGGTGGATTGGAGTGGGGCAGATTGTTTTGCAATGGAGTAGATTGTTTTGGATTGCAGTGGGCCAGATTGTTTTAGATTGAAGTAGAGCAGATTGTTTTGTATTAGAGATGAGAAGATTGGAGTGGGATGGGTTGGAGTGGGTTGATTGGAGTGGGGCATGGAGTGGGGCAGATTGCTTTGGAGTGGGGCAGATTGTTTTGGATTGGAGCAGATTGTTTTGGATTGGAGTGGAGCAGATTGTTTTGGAGTGGAGTGGAGCAGATTGTTTTGGATTGGAGCAGATTGGAGTGGGGCAGATGGTCCTATATTGGAGTGGGTCACATTGTTTTGGATTGGGTCAGACTGAAGAGGGTCAGATTGTTTTGGATTGGAGTGGGTGGATTGGGGTGGTGTGAGGTGGACTGGATTAGATTGGGCTGAATCAGATTGGAGTAAATTGGGATGAGGGGGTGGACTGGATCGGGGTGAGGTGGATTGGAGCGGGCAGATTGTTTTAGATTGGAGTGGGGCAAAGTGGAATGGGGCAAAGTGGAGTGGGATGGAGTAAAGTGCGACGGACTGGAGTGGGATGGATTGTTTTGGAATGGGACAGATTGTTTTGGATTGGAGTGGGGCAGATTGTTTTGGATTGGAGCAGATTCTTTTGGACTGGAGTGGGGCAGATTATTTTGGACTGGAGTGGATTGGGCTAGAGTGACTTTGGTGGAGTGGGTGGATTGGGTTTGGGTGTGGTGGATTGGAGTGGGGCAGATTGTTTTGCAATGGAGTAGATTGTTTTGGATTGCAGTGGGCCAGATTGTTTTAGATTGAAGTAGAGCAGATTGTTTTGTATTAGAGATGAGAAGATTGGAGTGGGATGGGTTGGAGTGGGTTGATTGGTGTGTGGCAGACTGGAGTGTGGCGGACTAGATTGGGGAAGACTGGAGCCGGGCAGATTGGAGTGGGGCAGACTGTTTTGGATAGGAGTGGGGTAGATTGTTTTGGATAGGAGTGGGGTGGATAGGAGTGGGGTAGATTGTTTTGGATTGGAGTGGGGCAGACTGGATTGGAGTGGGGCAGACTAGTTTGGGATGGATAGGAGTGGGATGGTTTGGAATGGCAAGATTGTTTTGAATTGGAGTGTGGCAGATTGGAGTGGGTGGATTAGATTGGGGAGGATTGTTTTGGACTGGAGTGGGGCATATTGTTCTGAATTGGAGTGGGGCAGATTGTTCTTAATTGGAGTGGGGCAGATTGTTCTGAATTGGAGTGGGGCATGGAGTGGGGCAGATTGCTTTGGAGTGGGGCAGATTGTATTGGAGTGGAGCAGATTGTTTTGGATTGGAGTGGAGCAGATTGTTTTGGATTGGAGTGGAGCAGATTGTTTTGGAGTGGAGCAGATTGGAGTGGGGCAGATGGTCCTATATTGGATTGGGTCAGACTGAAGTGGGTCAGATTGTTTTGGATTGGAGTGGGTGGATTGGGGTGGTGTGAGGTGGACTGGATTAGATTGGGCTGAATCAGATTGGAGTAAATTGGGATGAGGGGGTGGACTGGATCGGGGTGAGGTGGATTGGAGCGGGCAGATTGTTTTAGATTGGAGTGGGGCAAAGTGGAATGGGGCAAAGTGGAGTGGGATGGAGTAAAGTGCGACGGACTGGAGTGGGATGGATTGTTTTGGAATGGGACAGATTGTTTTGGATTGGAGTGGGGCTGATTGTTTTGGTATCAAGTGGGGCAGATTGGAGTGGATTGGGGCAAACTGGAGTGGGATGAATTGGATGGATTGGAGTGGGGCATATTCTTTTGGACAGGAGTGGGGCAGATTGTGGTAGAGTCGATTGGGCTAGACTATGGTGGAACGGGTGTACTGGATTGTGGTGTGGTGTATTGCAGTGGGCCAGATTGTTCTAGATTGTAGTGGAGCAGATTGTTTTAGATTGGAGTGGGGCCGACTGGAGTGGATCGGAGCGGGCCGACTGGAGTGGAACGGAGCGGGGCCGACTGGAGTGGAACGGAGCGGGGCCGACTGGAGTGGAACGGAGCGGGGCCGACTGGAGTGGAACGGAGCGGGGCCGACTGGAGTGGAACGGAGCGGGGCCGACTGGAGTGGAACGGAGCGGGGCCGACTGGAGTGGAACGGAGCGGGGCCGACTGGAGTGGAACGGAGCGGGGCCGACTGGAGTGGAACGGAGCGGGGCCGACTGGAGTGGAACGGAGCGGGGCCGACTGGAGTGGAACGGAGCGGGGCCGACTGGAGTGGAACGGAGCGGGGCCGACTGGAGTGGAACGGAGCGGGGCCGACTGGAGTGGAACGGAGCGGGGCCGACTGGAGTGGAACGGAGCGGGGCCGACTGGAGTGGAGACGGAGCGGGGCCGACTGGAGTGGAACGGAGCGGGGCCGACTGGAGTGGAACGGAGCGGGGCCGACTGGGTGGAACGGAGCGGGGCCGACTGGAGTGGAACGGAGCGGGGCCGACTGGAGTGGAACGGAGCGGGGCCGACTGGAGTGGAACGGAGCGGGGCCGACTGGAGTGGAACGGAGCGGGGCCGACTGGAGTGGATCGGAGCGGGGCCGACTGGAGTGGATCGGAGCGGGGCCGACTGGAGTGGATCGGAGCGGGGCCGACTGGAGTGGATCGGAGCGGGGCCGACTGGAGTGGATCGGAGCGGGGCCGACTGGAGTGGATCGGAGCGGGGCCGACTGGAGTGGATCGGAGCGGGGCCGACTGGAGTGGATCGGAGCGGGGCCGACTGGAGTGGATCGGAGCGGGCCGACTGGAGTGGATCGGAGCGGGGCCGACTGGAGTGGATCGGAGCGGGCCGACTGGAGTGGATCGGAGCGGGGCCGACTGGAGTGGATCGGGGCCGACTGGAGTGGATCGGAGCGGGGCAGACTGGAGTGGATCGGAGCGGGGCAGACTGGAGTGGATCGGAGCGGGGCAGACTGGAGTGGATCGGGGCAGACTGGAGTGGATCGGGGCAGACTGGAGTGGATCGGAGTGGGGCGGATCGGAGTGGGGCCGACTGGAGTGGATTGGAGTGGGGCAGAATGCTTTGAATTGGAGTGGGGCAGAATACTTTGGATTGGAGTGGGTCAGATTCTTTTGGATTGGGGCAGATTATTTTGGATTGGAGGGGGCAGATTATTTTGGACTGGAGTGGGACAGACTTTTGAATTGGAGTGTGGCAGATTTGAGTGGGGCAGATTAGAGTGAATCAAACTGGAGTGGATTGGAATGGGACAGATTGTTCTGGATTGGAGTGGGGCAGATTGTTCTGGATTGGAGTGGGGCAGATTGTTCTGGATTGGAGTGGGGAAGACTGGAGTGGGCAGACTGTTTTGGACTGGAGTGGGACAGACTAGAGTGGGCCAGATTGTTTTGAATTGGGTGGGGCAGGTTGTGTTGGATTGGAGTGGGGCAGACTAGAGTGGAACAGACTGGAGTGGGGCAGGTTGTGTTGGATTGGAGTGGGGCAGATAGGAGTGGGGCTGATTGGAATGGGCATTTTTTTCTGTATTGGCGTGGGGTAGATAGTTTTGGATTGGAGTAGAGCAGATTAGAGTGGGTGGATTCGATTTGGGCAGACTTGAGTGGGGTAGATTGTTTTGGATTGGAGTAGAGCAGATTAGAGTAGGTGGATTAGTTTTGGGCAGACTTGAGTGGGGTAGATTGTTCTGGATTGGAGTGGAGCAGATTAAAAGTGGGGCAGACTGGAGTGGGACAGATTGTTTTGGATTTGGGTGGGGCAGGTTGTTTTGGATTGGAGTGGGGCAGACTGGAGTGGGGCAGGTTGTGTTGGATTGGAGTGGGGCAGGTTGTTTTGGATTGGAGTGGGACAAATTGTTTTGGTTTGAGTGGGGCGGATTCTTTTGGATTGGAGTGGGGCAGATTCTTTTGGATTGGAGTGAGGCAGATTGTTTTGGACTGGGGCAGATTGTTTTGGACTGGAGTGGGGCAGACTGGAGTGGGGCAGGTTGTGTTGGATTAGAGTGGAGCAGATTCTTTTGGATTGGAGTGGGGCAGGTTGTTTTGGATTGGAGTGGGACAAATTGTTTTGGTTTGAGTGGGGCGGATTCTTTTGGATTGGAGTGGGGCAGATTCTTTTGGATTGGAGTGAGGCAGATTGTTTTGGACTGGAGTGGGGCAGATTGTTTTGGACTGGAGTGGGGCAGATTGTTTTGGACTGGAGTGGGGCAGGTTGTGTTGGATTAGAGTGGGGCAGATTGTTTTGGACTGGAGCAGATTGTTTTGGACTGGAATGGGGAAGATTGTTTTGGACTGGGACAGATTTTTTTGGACTGGAGCGGGGCAGATTTTTTTTTGGACTGGAGCAGATTTTCTTGGACTGGAGTGGGGCAGATAGTTTTGGACTGGAGTGGGGCAGATTGTTTTGGAATGGAGTGGGGCAGATTGTTTTGGACTGGAGTGGGGCAGATTGTTTTGGACTGGAGTGGGGCAGATTGTTTTGGACTGGAGTGGGGCAGATTGTTTTGGACTGGAGTGGGGCAGATTGTTTTGGATTGGGGTGGGGCAGATTGTTTTGGATTGGGGTGGGGCAGATTGTTTTGGATTGGGGTGGGGCAGATTGTTTTGGATTGGGGTGGGGCAGATTGTTTTGGATTGGAGTGGGGCAGATTGTTTTGGATTGGAGTGGGGCAGATTGTTTTGGATTGGAGTGGGGCAGATTGTTTTGGATTGGAGTGGGGCAGATTGTTTTGGATTGGAGTGGGGCAGATTGTTTTGGATTGGAGTGGGGCAGATTGTTTTGGACTGGAGTGGGGTGGGTGTAAGTGGATTGGATTGGGCTGGACCAGTGTGGAGTGGGTGGATTAGATTGGGTTGAGGTGGATTGGAGTGGGGCAGATTGTTTTGGAATGGAGTGGGGCAATTTGTTTTAGATTGGAGTGGGGTGGATTGGAGTGGTGCAGATTGGAGTGGGGCAGATGGGAGTGGGGCAGATGGGAGTGGGGCATATGGGAGTGGGGCAGATGGGAGTGGGGCAGATGGGAGTGGGGCAGATTCTTTTGGAGTGGGGTGGGGTGGATTAAAGTGGATGTGGGTGGATACGATTGGGCTGGAGTTGGTGGAATGGATAGGGGTGAGGTAAGCTGGACTGGATTGGAGTGGGGCAGACTGGAGTGTGCCAGATTGTTTTGGATTGGAGTGGGCAGATTGGAGTGTGGCAGACTGGAGGAGGATGGATTGGAGTGGGGTGGATTCGAGTGGGCAGATTGTTTTGATTGGTGTGAGACAGATTGGAGTGGGGCATATTGTTTTGGAATGGAGTGGGGCAGACGGTTTTGTAGTGGGGCAGATTAGAGTGGGGCAGATTGTTTTAAATCGCAATGGGGTGGATTGGAGTGGGAAGGACTGTTTTGGAGTGGGGAAGATTGTTTTGGAGTTGGGTAGATTGTTTAGGAATGAGTGGGGCAGATTGTTTTGTATTGGAGTGGGATGGGATGGATTGGAGCAGATTGTTTTGGATTGGGGCGGGGCAGATTAGAGTGGGCAGACTGTTGCAGACTGGAGTGGGGCAGATTGTTTTGGAGTGGGACAGATTGTTTTGGATCGGAGGGGGCGGATTGTTTGGGATAGGAGTGGGGCACATTGTTTTGGATAGGAGTGGGGCACATTGTTTTGAACTGGAGAGGGCAGAAATGGAGTGGGGCAGATTGGAGTGGGGTGGGTTAGGAGGACTGGAGTGTGGTGGATTGGATTGGGGTGAGTGGTTTGGTTGGATTGGGGTGAGTGGTTTGGATTGGATTGGCCCGGGTTGCATTGGATTGAGTGGGGAGGATTGGTGTAAGGTGGGGTGGTTTGGAGTGGGGGGATTGGGGTGTACTGCACGATTGTGTGTTAAAGCATCATTTTAGAATTACACAGAAGAAAGAAAGAGGATGTTGCTTTGCAATAAAACAATCCTCATCTTTTGAGAACAGCGCCCACGAGCAAAAACAAAAAGAAAACATGAGTGCAAAGTGGGAAATGAAGAGTTGATAAAATAAAAGAAAGTTAACTATTGAAAATAAAACTTTGCCATTTTGTTTGACCTGCTGGTTACGTTTTTGCCAGTAACCGCCTTTTGTTTGCAGGGAAATGGACATTAAAAAGAACAAAATAGTACCTCAATTAGCAGACAGGCACTGACTAAGTTGAATCAATCAGTGCTTGGTCCCTGCTCCACAGAGAAGATTGGAAATGATGTTAGGCCTGCCTTGACGAATTATGAAGCTGTAAAGAAGAGTGCCACGCAAGCCGACGAATGGGTAAGCAACAGGTGGGCTCCAAGCATTTTTGGATACAAGAGTGTCTCACAAGTGAGACACATACACTAGTAGGCTTAACAGTAAAAAGGGCACCTTCTAATCCTGAGGTCACAGACACAGCGCTGTTTTTCAGAAGAAGTGTCCTCCACAAGTACTATACTGGCAGGCTGGTGCTATCACCTCCTACTTTGAAAATCAGCCAGACACAATGTAGCCATGCATTAAGTAAGCTAAGGCACATCTGGCATTTATTTTCTCAGTAGCCTCTGGTACAAGGTTATCCAACTCAGTGGGATTAAGGTTTAAGCACAAGTGGCAGCACATAAATCAAAAAAAGGATAAGCACCCCATAACGTATCACCCAAAATAATAGAGGTTCCTGCACAAGCCAAATGTGATGATTTTTGGGTGCCAAGCCCTAATTCTTGGAATCAGAGAGACTGGGTTTCCACTTAAAAGACTAGCTTAAATCTGGCAGCCTGGACAGCACAGATTAGGGAGGAGATAAGTTACTGTACCAACTGGTTTCTCAGTTGATATTCAAACACAGGGGGACAAATGTCGCTCGACTTGGACTAGCTCTTTAGTTAGCTATCCTGGTGTAGCAGGGTTCACAGTCCTGCACTGTGATTCTACTCAGAAAAATTAATAGGATTTATGAGTAACATGGACACCCACAGGAGTTGAAGCACTCAGATTAACCACATCACCAGTTGCAGCCCAGGCAAGATTTCAAGTGCGACTTTAACCCTTGATATCTTTCAAAGAGTTGTGATGCTAACAAGCCTTCTTATGGGCTGGTGCGTACAACTCCTCTCAAAGTTGTGATTAAGCACACCCACTAGCTAACAGGGCCATTATTTACCCTGTGTTCACGATACTAGCAAGAACCATGGCTAACCAAATGCAGTCCATCTTAAAAATATTGAAACAATCCGGCAGCGTGAATCTGCATGATCTTTAATTGTGGGGTTTTTGGAAGGACAGCCGAGAAGGAGTATCAAATGGTCAGAGTATGCACATCAAGTGGTCAGACCCAAACTCTGAATCTCTTGGGTAAGATCTCACTTCCAGGCATTGTCCAGCTCAACACAAAAAGGAAAGGGGGCTCGGGTACAGTTGCAGGGAAGATGTTCTAGCTGGCAGGATGCATATCTTACCAGCCAGTCGATGTAAAGCAGGAGTTGTTACAGGGAGAGCAGAATGACGTATTTTGCAACTATGTGATTGACAAAAATCAGCCTGAAAGGAAGGCACCAATTCGTAAAGGCACTCAGTGTCACCGCCCCACGACACCCATCACATCGCATCCAAGGCACACATCCTCTGTGAAATATGCTACCTATACTGTTCACACACACACCTCCATTGGTGGGGATGTGAGCACCACACTTTGGGCAATTGCATCGACTTTCTAAAGAGGAGCGTACAGGCTGTCATCTAATCAGGATACAGGAAGATGGTCCAGTAATACTGCAGCACCGTCAGCTACCATCAACTGATTATCTCCACACGCCATTGTTTAAAGGGATATAACCATGCTACGTTATGAGTGTTGGAACTCTAGATTGCATTTCCCAACCAGCAGAACCTTGAATTCCGATGGTGAAGATGGCTAAAATGGCGGAGCGCTTCATATGAACTCACAGATTATCCAATCAACTAAGATAAGAAGAAAAAAATCATTTGGGACAGGGTGGCACGCAGCCGGGTGATGACTTTTGTCCCTAATCTAATTGTTACGCCAGAAATGTGTATGCCAAGGCTAAACATTACAGCTAATTGAACTGCTGCGGTTTTTACTACTTAACATTGCTGGTGCTTAAATTTTAACTAGACAAAAACATGATGGCACCACACAAATGCTGCAAAATCTACCTGTTCGGCGCTGTGCTAGTGTAGAGAGCTGGAAAACTCAGATTTGCGATGTTTATCTGAAAAATTGAAACCCCAATGACAAATTGTTTAAAACAAAACATATTTCGTCTAAATGATAAAATGTTGAAAAACAAAACGACTTTCAGATATAAAGTTCCTTTCCTTTCTAAAGTGATAGATTTAAAAAATTGCATTTGTCAAGTTTATATACCAATTTGTTTTTTTTTTTTTTAATTGTCTTTCTCCTTTTGAGTAAAAATAAAATCTGATGATGGTGAAACCATAGGCGTGAGGGTAGTCTTAAGGGATGAAACATGGAAGCATTAATCTAGATGGATAACATGTCTGAACACTTGGTGCACCAGGCTAAAGGTTGAATCCCTCTACTGTCCTTTTCAAAAATGAAGTTAAATTGATAGGGATGAAGAAACTTTTACCATTGTAATGGAGCTTCCAAGTCGCTAGATGACATCCTTGCTGGTCGGAGTATAGGAAGACTGTCTTACGGATCTGTCGGTCCTCTATTACCTCCGCTTAATTCCGCTCACACTAAGGTGTTATGATACCCCTGTGAACCACATAATGACTACATATTGTGTGTGTGCTATGATGTGTATAAGGGTCTGAACAGTAGTTTTAGATTTTTTTGTAATGAACACACATTTGTAATTTTCTATGTATGCACATCTGTTATATTTTTAATAATGTTATATGTATAGCTGTCTAAAGTTAAACTTAATTTTACATTTTTATATATTCATGCACATCCCATTGCACAAATATCAATGCCAAAATGAATAGGACTATTTTGTACTAATTTTACTTCGTTTAGGTTATTTTTGCTTTTTGTTTTTCCATTTGTACAATGTGGTGTACTGAAGTATATAGGGAGGGGCCTGCAATGTCTAAAGTAATATGAATTTTTTTCGGGGAAATAGTCGGAACACCGCAGTTTCAGCCACGGGTGTTCCGACTTCGCAAGCGTAAACACGCTTGCCTTAACCCCTTGGCCGCGGCGGTAATTCCACCGCGGCGCGGAGGGGGGGTGGGGGGTGAGTGCGGCGCCGCCATGCTCGTGACGGAACCACGTCGTCATGAGTCACGGGCGAGCTGTGCTCATGACGGCGTGGTTCCGTCACGACCCCGCCCACTCACTAATTCGCCCGCACAGGCGGGGAATCAGTCCCGCGTGGGTGGAGCGGCCGCAGCATGACGGAACCACGCCGTCATGAGCACACGCCGCCCGTGGCTCATGACGGCGTGGTTCCGTCATGCGCAGGGAAGGGGTTAACCACGTGGTTAGGACATATGCGCTGTCTAGTTGCTGGCTGCACCTCGGCTGAACAGCAGGAAGAGGAAAGATCGGGACGAGGCAGTGAGGTAAGTGGGGTTTCGGGGGAGTGGGGTGTTTGTAGGGGTTGGGGTAGTTTTCAGGGCTTGGGGGGGGTCGGGAGTTTTAGGGCTCAGGGGACGGGGTGGGGGGTAGTTTATTTGGGCTGAGGGTAGTTTTGGGGGCTGGAGGGGTCGGGGTAGTTTTTAGGGTGGGGGGAGAGGGGGGGTCGGTAGGTTTAGGGCTCCTGACCCCCCAGCCCTAAAAACTACCGACACCTCCAGCCCCCAAAACTACCCCCATCCCAAACAAACTACCCCCCACCATCAAGCCCTTCCCTAAAATAGAAGTTAGAACTGTAACTTTACCCTATCGTAATGTACATGGGAAGTGAATTTGAGTGATTTTAGAAATTAAATAGGTGGCAAATGAGTGTATGAAAAAGATGTTTTAGCAGTCTGTATTTTGCCACAAAATCCTAGATTAATCTAGCTTCACAGATGGAACTGGGGGCACTGACTTCAGTAAAAGGCCTGAATGACACCGAAGAATGAATGTCATTTTACATGATCAGTGGTAAATTCTGGGAGGAACGAATGACGTCATTAGATTGTTTAACCACGTATTCCCCTCAGAAACCATTTCTTCAGAAAGGGACGTCAAGCTTGAAGACAGTGACGAACGGGAAGATGGCTGGTATCAAGGAGCATTGGTAGGCTAGCACAATAACAGACTCAAGTAATGATATCAGGGTCAAAGGTAGGTAACTTCTGGGGTACGTTAGGAAGATTTAGAGCCAAAAAACACTCAGACACCATTTCAAATAAAGGTTTTTGTTTAAGACAGAATTAGCCATTCATAACAAATCGTTTACAGGCGTTTGGCAAGGATATGGCTGTATATGGGAGCCCATACCCTTACTCAGACTAGCACTCGCATATATTGGTTGTCTACGTATACAGCCCTAATACTTTCTGTTGCACTTTGAAGTAGGAAGCACTTGGCTGAGAGACGCTGCACCCTAATTCTGAGCTATGGCAAGTCCCAGTGTTTTGTCCCTTTCCCTTCTGCCATTGTGCCCAGATAGCGGCTTCTGTCTGAGATCTTGCTTCCTATTAGAGTTGAGGTGCGGGGAAGATGGCAATTGAGTCTGGTTCAACTTCCTTGAGGTGGTTTTCGGTGAGCACAAGAAAGTCATTTCACGCAGAATGGGTCAAACCCCCCCCCCCCCCTCTGGGGGTTCCAGCACGGGAAAAGAAAACACCCCTTGCAATTCCATCCTAGCCTTCCTTCGGTCCTTTGAGCAGATGAGATTTCACAAAGACGCCAATGCGCACGACAGGCGCGCGGCCAACTCGAGCCTGCTGAAGTTCCGCCACAAGAGCACGCGGCTTTTAGGCGCCTTTTGAAACAGGCCCCGCGGAGCCTTCGCGAGCAGGTTAATGTATAAAACAGTTCTCTCTCGATAACAGCCTCACATCCCCCTGGTCGCATTACAGCTACCTTCCAACATTACGTCTGAGAGGCCCCACGTTAATCCCACACTGAGACATCCGGCGATGCAGCTGTTTAACGGTCGCAAAATGGATTGTGACAGTGACAAAGAGCCCAAAAAGTGCCGATCCGCCGCTTCTGTTGCTCCGGCAATGGGAGGGCGGGGAGCAGCGCCTCTGATTTGTGTTTGAAAGGCGCAGCGTCTGGGTCCCGCTGGTGATGTGCGAGGGAAGCAGATTAGCATAAAACGTAACGAGGTCAAGTAAGTGGATGTGAAATAGGGAGTGCGTAAAGACACCATTCCGAGGGCTGACAGAAACATCACTGTTTAGAAATGCAAATCAAGCCATTATGCTCAATAATTATATGAAAATATGAAGAGTTCAGCATGTTTTCCAGCCCTGGTGGCGGGTAATGGGATGTATGCTTATGTAAATAACTACTATTAAAGCTAATGCTGGGGGAAAAAGCGAATAAATTTATAGTACGGCGACTGATTTAGTATGCTTTTAAACCCCAGCAGTGCTCACTTATTAGAAAGGAGTGCATTATTATGCTTAGAACTCATTACAGCTACAAGTCACCGCAACTCCATTAATTACGACGCGTTAATGAAAACGGGACACGTACCAAAAAAAAGGGAAAATTATGGCCTCTCAGCAGTTTTCTTAAAAGACAAAATCGAGGGGTATTAGCATCATGGCGCCTCCTGGGGAGCCGATCAGCGGCACCATCGATACTGCTGCTGTAGTAATCCCGCCGCCGGCCCTGGGGGGCACTGCTCGGCTCGAGGAGGGCGGGAACGTGTCGTGGTAAACCATCTACTCGGCGGCTGCAAGCACAGCGGTGGGGAACACGACCAAAGGAGGGGGCGCAGAGAAAAAAGGTTCGGTATTAAAAATGCAAGGATTTCACCGAAACCAGCTACTTGGGTGGTACTCGAGCAAAACAAACACGCGAGACACCGGCGGCGCTCGGGGAAAGATGGCGGGAGCGAAATGGGTAAAAACAGCAATTCAACAATTTCAGCTGAATGCAAAACTAACTGGAGACAACGGGAAACATGTATAAAGAGTGAGGGGAGCAGCGGCGGTGCGTCCATTGGGGCGCTGGGGCGTTGCCCCACTAATGCAAATGCAAAGTAATACTCCTGTACGTCTGGCAGACGTACAGGTGTATTACTTGAAGTCCGTGCCGGGGGTCACTGACGATCACCGGGCGACGCCCGAGCAATCATCAGGACAAGGGGGTGGTGACGTCGGGTGTAGCGCACTCAGTGCGCATGCTCAGTTCTGGGCTGGTCATTTTTCTGACCAGCCCGCGCGCACATGCGCATTAGCCTGCAGATTAGAAGAGCGGGGGTTGCTTCATGGCGCAGCCCCGGTCTCCTAATGGGCGGGTGTGTACCCCTGCCCAAGCCAATCCTGGCGCTGCTGGGGCAGCGTCTGGATTGGCTTAGTCACAGCGAGGCACGGGATTTGGGAAGCGTAAGTGTTAACTGTAGTCCGTAGTCGGACACTCGGACTGCGACACGACACCACGACACACACCTCGTGTTCTGGTGCGAGGGCCGAGGCTGCATGCTACTACTGCTCGTCGTGGGTGGGTGGCTCCGGTAAAGAAGAGACTCACTGCTGGACGAGACTTCGACTTCACCACATAATAAAGTAAGTACTTCGTTCCATTTCCAAAGTGAGCAGATGCTTGATGCCGAGAAATATACAATGTACCTTTCACCGCGCCACCAAGCTGATTGTTGTAAGTAATAGTACATTTTAAATTACTTACAGCAATCAGCTTGGTGGCACGAGTGGAAGGAAATGCTCCTGTTAACGTTGCTGTGCGCTCTCTAAAGTGCACAATCAAAGCGCCGGCCATTAATATACTCTAACCCAGGAAAAGAGTATATTAATGGCCGGCGCTTGATTGTGCACTTAGATGCGCACAGCAACGTTAGCAGAGCATTTTGTTAACGTTGCTGTGCGCACTCTAAAGTGCACAATCAAAGCGGCGGCCATTAATATACTCTTTTCCTGGAAAAGAGTATATTAATGGCCGGCGCTTGATTGTGCACTGAAAGCGCCAGCAACGTTAACATGAGCATTTTGTTAACGTTGCTCGGCGCTCTCTCGATGCATGCAGTCACTTACTTATCTTCCTTGTTGCTTTTCCACGCATGTGCTTTTTCCGCAGCTCCTTGTTGCCCTGTCTGATGCCCTAATTAAAAGGATCCCTGACTGGATTCCTTCTAGCTGTAAAAGTTCATATTTCTAGCCAAGTCTTTGGTTCATGCCCATGAATGACAACACCAGTTCTAGGAGTACAAATGACTGACTGTGTGGCATCCAGGCCAGGCCATAAATTCAGTCTGGCTGTGTCCTGCATTGTAGAGCCCTCACATGCTTCTTCGCAAAGGGTATAACAATAGCGAGCCAGAATGCTCAAAGTATTTAAAGAGAGGTAGCAGCTGTGCCTCCAGACCGCAAGTTGAAGGTGGGGATTGAGTCT
Organism: Calotriton arnoldi; assembly: GCA_963921515.1. Classification (NCBI taxonomy): domain Eukaryota; kingdom Metazoa; phylum Chordata; class Amphibia; order Caudata; family Salamandridae; genus Calotriton; species Calotriton arnoldi. The sequence continues at coordinate 1,194,354 of CAWUFW010003475.1, forward strand.
GAAAGTTGGGGGTATTGCGTCCGTTTGTCTGTTTCTCACAGGTTTGAGATCATGTTGCATGCGGGATACAAGTGATCAGAGAGATGGTGGGGGCACTCGGAGGCAACAGAGCATGAACGGCGGAGGGAGGGGTGCACCGAACTCCTGGCCCCTTGGGATGCTAAAAGTAGGGACCCTCTCCTCAAGCCCAGAAACAACAGCAAAGGGGCACATGAAAGGGTTGTCGAATGTTTGAGCAAAGGGGTTTAAGCAGGGCTCTAAGTGGGATGAAAAAACTGGGGGAGGGGGAGGTCTCTAAGGACGTAGTTTAAAACACTTAAGCTAAAAATCTGTGCTTAGCATAGTGTGCCGCCGACTGGTATTTGACTGCCTCCGTCATTGCATCCAGATATATACTACAACAAGTAATATCACATCTACATCAAATCAGGACTATTGGCTTTGTCAACGGTTGTTAGTTGTATAAGATCAATAAGCAACAACTATGGCTTCGTTGTACATATTATTGAAAATGCTTTATTTCTAAAATGATGAGACTGTGAAAGAACTATAACGAGTCTCTTTGAAGTTACATCCCAGGCAGTGAAGGGTGGCACTGCTGCAGAGTTAAGATTTTATTTCCATCCTTAGGGTGAGGGCAGAAATAGAGAGCCCGACAGGGACCCGTCTCGGCACCTGATTTTTAGAACTGTCGGTGCTGAGCACCGGCAAGACCCACCTATATTTAGCCAAAATAAGGATAAAGTAGGATAGATTTGTGCAGTAAGTTAAGATCACATTGACGAGTGCTTATGACTATTGGGAGAGTTGTTTCCATGTGTGAAATGTAATACACACTCTGAGGCAGTAAAAAGTGTTTTTCTCATGTCAGTTTTGCTCTCCTGTTGAGTAATAAATGTGTCTTTGTTCATTTATCAGTTCAGTTTCTCTAAATTATTTAACCACAATATAAATACTTGAACAAATACATTTGAGAAATATGCAGTTATTTGCTACAAATATCAGAGAAATTTTATTTGTAAAGAATGGTATGAGCCACTTAAATTAGTATCTTTTAAATACCAATATTATGGTAGTAGAGAGAGTCTAAGTAATGTTTAATATTCCTAAAACATAGAAAAGTATCATTTCGACTATATGCAATAACAACTAAGTGGATATACATTAATTTTGGAGGCTGTAGCATAATCTTCATCTGTGTTGAGTCCCGAAGGTTTCGTGGTGACTAGCATGATAATGATTTTTGGTGTCTCAAACGTAATTCACAATTGTCAATTTGTGGTGTTGTGTTGTTTCCACCAATCAGTAGGAACTGCGCGTTTGTGGATGACACAAACTTAGGATGGTGCCAGAATGATTCCATGTACCCCGTAGCATATGTTGTCCCTTGGACCAGCTAGCTCTGAGTGCCACTGTTAGCCCCCTAACCTAGACAGGGAGCGAACAGTTCTGGTAACTCACTGAACACGACACCTCTATTACCTCAGGAACCATGGTGACAGACTTCAAACTTTCGCTTAGTCACTCGTACTCTCTTCCGCTCAGAGAACTATACAAAAGAATAAACAGAGAGGCGTTTTCAATATTTATTGAACCAGAGTGATTCTTGTATAAAATATGTGCCCAGGGGGACGCACCCAACACTAGGGCCTAGGCAGTGTGATAGGATTCTCACAAAGTGTTCTGTCAGCAAGTTCGGCGTTTCTGTAAAACCAATCCAAGCGTCACGAATGCAAAATGTGTGTCAAACATTAATGTGGCAAAGAGCAGGCAACTTTTAGAAAAAGGATTTGTGTATATGGAAGAATGATACTAATTCCTACCGGGTTCAACTTGGGCACATGACACCCACTCCTCATACATATGTTGGTGCAAAGCTACTAAAAGCAAGGCACTCACACATTAGCAAAAGAAAATGCTAAAAATTGTGCTTAGTAAAATTGCTTAACATCATCTTAAAATAAAGGCACTCATGCTATTTGGAGGCCCAAAGCAAGCCAAACTTATATAAAATATAAAAGCACTTACAATTTAGGCAATTTTAAAAACAAAATTTGGAAGTAAAAACAGGCTGAATAAAAGCTCCCACCACATGGAAAGTCAGATGTTTACATGTTCCATGTAGTAGACGAGACACTGGAAAAGAGTATATTAATGGCCGGCGCTTTCATAGTGCACATTAGAGAGCCGAGCAACGTTATGCCAACAACAAGGCTTGTTGAAAAGAGTGGCCGGCGCTGTGATTGTGCACTTTAGAGGGCGCCGAGCAACGTTAACATGAGCATTTTGTTAACATTGCTCGGCGCTCTCTAAAGTGCACAATCAAGCGCCGACCATTAATATACTCTTTTCCAGGAAAAGAGTATATTAATGGCCGGCGCTTTGATTGTGCACTTTAGAGAGCGCAGAGCAACGTTAACATGAGCAATTCGATAACTCATTATATGCAACACAATAACGTTTTTGCAATGCTCTTCTGTTATAGCAGTGTACAACAAGCACGCACCCATGTCACCCCCCTTTGGTTGTTCGGGCTCGCTCGCTACGCTCGCTCGCTACGGTGCTCTATGAAATTCATTTTCCGCCCCACCACTTACAAATGTCACCAGCCGCCACTGGAGGGGAGACCAATGGAAGTCCAAGAAGGCCACCGCCGGGTCAGGTTTTCAGAACAACCTTAATCTTAAATGCACGTAAATGTACCTCATGTGACTAGTAATAATCTGGCACACGTCAATCTCTCCTACTTGAGTGTTTTAGGATTTTTTGTTTTACGTTATGGTTAGTGTAGTGCAGCAATCACAGCTACACCAATCACTTACCGAAAGAAAGAGATGGTAATAAATATTTTTTTCCTTTTTGAAGTTATCCAGCTTTTGAAGCAAATTGACACCTTACCTACTACCACATGCTTACACTGTAAGCATGTTCATTTCAACACAGAAGAGGAGCCAATGATTAAACATGCCACAGGCTGTGAGGGAGGGTTGACCGTCTTTTTAACTAACCGTGCAGCCATACAGCCATAAATAGCAGTATTTTTGTTTCTTTTACTACATTATGGTTAGGGTGGACTGCTTCCTCTTACAAATACAATTGCCCCTCTACTCCCTCTTGTGGTACGACACAGTGAATTACACAACATTTCCTAGCATTTATTGATGATTGTTCAGGTATTCAACCTGAACAATCATCAATAAAGCATGCTTCCTTCACAAACGAGGCCAACTAGTCCAAACAGGAATGTCACCTTCTGCACTGCACCCACGCGTTGGAATCCACAGGCTCCACTGTGGTGATGGAACAAATTTTGAAGTGGGGGTGATGGCCAATGTTAGAAATGGGATTCTTGGTAGGCTAGGGCGCAGGCAAAAACCACCACTCTAGTCAGGATAAGGGAGTTACACTTCTAAAATAACCCCTGCTCACCCCCTTGGTAGCTTGGCACGAGCAGCCAGGCCTATCTTAGAGGCAGTGTGTAAAGCATTTGCACATAACCAACAGTAATACAGTGTACGCACTACAAAAGGACACCACACCAGTTTAGAAAAATATCTAATATTTTTATATATTTAAAACAAGACCAAAACGATAAAAAATCCACAATACTGTACTTAAAAGTTCACAGTTCAAAAATACGCTGATTAAAAGGGGTTCCTTGTGTGGATAGCCCCGTCCAGGCTACCACGGCATCGTGAACACACAAATCCAAAACAGTTCTGGCTGGCCGTGGCGTCGCAGGCCCGCTACGGTGTCGGGAAGACCCGCAAACAGTACCTTACAGAGATGCAGGGCGATGGGGCCCTTGAAGTCACTCGCATTACAGGTCAATCTCCTTTTGGTTGGGATCAGGAGCGCTGGCGTCGGCAGGCGCCACGTGCTGCGGTGCAAAGTGCGGTGCCCCCCAGGTTGCGGTGCGAGCAGCGGCTCGGTGGCGGCATCAGATGAAGTCGTCGGTGAGACCAGGGTCGTGGTGCGAGATGAGGGCGGTGCTCGTCACAGTGCTAGCAGGTCACGGTGCAAGCAGCGGTGTCGTGGTTGCTGAAGCGCTGTCGTCGGCTGACTAACTGGAGTCGATGGCGCTGGCGTCGGTTGGCCAAGGCTGCAGTGCGGAATGAGGGCGGTGCGTCGTGTGACTTACGAGCGGTGCCCTCAAACCACGGTGCAAGCAGCGGCGTCGATTTTGGCAGGAAGTGGCGGCGTCAGGCAGGCCAAGGCGTCCTCGTAAAGCAAGGCAGTGCGGAGTGCGGTGCCCACAGGTCGCGGTGCGAGCAGCGGCTCTGTGGCGGCGGCGGTGAGTCCAGGGTCGCGGTGCTCTCTGCGGTGCCAAAGCTTCGGCGTGAAGCGAGGCAGTGCGGAGCCCACAGGTCACAGTGCAAGCAGCGGCTCGGTGGCGGCGTCCACAGGCGTCGTCGGTGAGACCAGGGTTGCGGTGCGGCGGTGCCCTCTGCGTTGCTTTCAGGACACTGAGTCGGCAGTGGCGTCGTAGACGTCGAGTTGGTGTTCTTCGGGTGCAGCACAAAACACACAGTCCCCAGTGCTGCGGGTCGAAGAACTTGAAGTCTTTGCTGTTCCTGAGACTTCGTGAACAGGGGGCAAGCTCTACCTCAAGCCCTTGGAGAGACTCACAAATTTAGGTTGCAGAAAGTCCAGTCCAGGCCTTTCACTACCCAAGACAAAAGCAGCCACTGCAGGTCAGCCCAGCAAAGCACCCAGCAAAGCAGTCGTTCCTTTTTGCAGCTTCTCCGGCTCTTCTTCTTGGCAGTCTTCTTGTCCAGATGAGTTCTAAAGTTCAGGGGTCTGGGACCCAGCATTTATGTCCAAAAATCCTTTGATCTCTTAGGCAGAGGGGGCCTGTGCCCGGTCAGGACCAGTTCTGCCTTCTCTGGTGTGAATTCCTGGCAGGAGGTGGAGACGGCATTTGTCAGAGGCAGAGCAGGCCCTTTGAGGTGCAAGGAAATCTCTTCCCCCTTCCCCCATCGTAACCCAGCTCTCTTCAGCCCTTTCCTGACCTACCTAGACCATCTGGCGCCCCTCCTGCTCCCCCAGCCTTCTGTCATCCAAAACCCAGACAGGCAATCCACATTCTAGCAGAGGCACACGGGATGACTGAGCAAGAAAAAACCCACTTTCCAAAAGTGGTATTTTCAAACACAGAATGTAAAAATCACCTTCACTAAAGGAGGCATCTTTAGATTCTGAGTTCAGGCATACGAAACTTCATTTTCTTACCGAATTCCCTGGGCCAGTTATGTTCATAAGATGTTATGAACAAACCTCCCATTCTGTCCTATGGGGAACTGGTAGCCTTGCAATAGTGAAAAACGAAATTGGCTGTAATTCACTATTAGGACATGCCACACACACCGGGGCATGTCCTACCTTTCACATACATTGCACCCTGCCCACAGGGGTACCTTGGGCCTACCTGAGGGGTGCCTGACATGTAAGAAAAGGGAAGGTTAGGGACCGGCCAGTGTGTGCACTGGCCAAGTCGACATGGCAGTTACAAGCTGCGCGCAGACTCTGCAATGGCAGGTCTGAGTTACCCTTTTCACGGCTACTCACGGGGGTGGCACAACCAGTGCTGCAGGCCCCCAGGTAGTATTTGATTCACCGGCCCTGGCACATGCAGTGCACTTTACTAGGGGCTAACAGGTAAATCAAATATCCAATCATGGAAACACCAATCCATAACACAATTTACCATAGGAGCACCTGCGCTTTACCACTGATCAGCAGTGCGAAAAGCGCGCAGAACCGTTACACCAGCAAAACAGAGTCAAAACCGGGAGGTCAGAAAGCAAAAACTCAGGGGAAACACGCCAAAAGATGCCAAGTCTAACACACGGCCCCTTCAGCTGAAAGTAGGGAGAACTACCCATTTACCTGGGGGTTCTCTTCACTAAGGCGGAAGAACCTGGACAGGCCATCTGCATTGGCGTGCTCTGTGCCAGGGCGGTGTTCCACCGTAAAGTCCATTCCCTGTAGGGAGATGGACCACCTCAGCAGTTTTGGATTCTCCCCCCTCATCTGCATTAACCATCTGAGGGGCCTGTGGTCGGTCTGAACTCGGAAGTGAGTCCCAAACAGGTATGATCTCAGCTTCTTCGGTGCCCAGACTACAGCGAAAGCTTCCCTTTCTATGGCACTCCACCTCTGCTCCCTGGGGAGTAGTCTCCTGCTAAGGGAGACTACCAGTTGGTCTAGGTCCTCTTCGTTCAGTTGTGAGAGCACCGCTCCCACTCCATGCTCTGACGCGTCGGTCTGCACGACAAATTCCTTGGAGAAGTCGGGGGCCTTGAGCACGGGGGCCGTGCACATGGCGGCCTTCAGGGTATCAAACGCCCTCTGGCAAGACTCAGTCCAGATCACCTTTCTCGGTTGCTTCTTGGAAGTCAACTCAGTTAAGGGGCCACGATGGTGCCATATCCCTTAACAAACCTCCGGTAGTACCCGGTGAATCCTAAAAGGCCCTCACCTCTGTCTGGGTCTTGGGTGGCTCCCAAGCCAGGATGGTGTCGATCTTGGGCTGTAGGGGCGCCACCTGGCCGCTCCCTACCTGGTGTCCCAAGTACACCACCGACCCCTGCCCAATCTGGCTCTTACTGGCCTTAATCGTGAGGCCTGCTGTCTGCAGCGCCCTCAACACTTCCCTGAGGTGTTGCAGATGTTCGTCCCAACTGGAACTGAACACCGCAATGTCGTCCAGGTACGCGGCGCTGAATTCCTCCAGCCCGGCCAACACCTGGTTGACCAACCTCTGAAAGGTGGCAGGGGCATTCTTCAATCTGAAGGGCATCACCCGGAACTGGTAATGCCCGTCCGGGGTTGAGAATGCTGATCTCTCTTTGGCCCAATCGGTTAGAGCGATCTGCCAGTACCCGGACGTTAAATCGGACGTACTCAGGAATCTGGCCGCTCCCAATCGGTCGATGATCTCATCAGCTCGGGGGATGGGGTGTGCGTCAGTCCGCGTGACGGCATTGAGCCCCCCCGATAGTCCACACAGAACCGCAGTTCTGGGGCGGCCCCGGGTGCCGTTGCTTTCGGGACCAAGACCATGGGGCTGGCCAATGGGCTACTGGACGGCTCAACCACCCCCAACGCCAACATCTTCGAGACCTCCTCTTTGATGCTGGCCTTGACCCGGTCAGCCAACCGGTAAATCTTGTGTTTCACCGGGGGGCTGTCACCGGTATCCACGTCGTGGGTACACCAGTGAGTAACACCTGGCGTCAAGGAGAACAGTGGGGCAAACTGCCCCAACAACTGGCGACACTCGCTCTGCTGCTCAGCGGTCAGGGCCGGGGAGAGGGTCACACCATCCACCGACCCATCCCCTCTTGGGCAGACAGGAGGTCCGGGAGAGGCTCACTCTCCGCTTCCTCCCCGTCGTCCGTCGCCAAGAGCATGCTCACTTCGGACCTCTCGAAGTGGGGTTTGAGGCGGTTCACGTGGAGGACCCGTAACGGGTTCCGAGGAGCCTGCAAATTCACCAGGTAGGTGACCTCACTTTGCGCTCCACCACCTCAAAGGGCCCCGTCCACTTGTCCTGTAAGGCACAAGGTTCCACAGGGGCCATGACCCACACTTTCTGTCCAGGTTGAAACTCGACCAGAGTGGCATTCTGGTCATACCACTTCCTCATTTCTTCCTGGCTGGCCTCGAGGTTCGCCTGAGCGAGTTTCCTGAAGCGGGCAGTTTGGTTGCGGAAGGCCAGCATGTAGCTGAACACATCCTGGGGGTCTTCCTGGGAGCGGCCTCCCAGCCTTCCTTTACCAAGCTTAGAGGTCCCGCACGGGGTGACCGTACAGAAGCTCGAAGGGACTGAACCCGAGAGACTTCTGGGGTACCTCCTGTACGCAAAGAGAAGGCACGGTAAGAGGACGTCCCACTTACGCCTCATGGGTTCAGTGAGACCCTTGATCATGCCTTTTAAGGTCTGGTTGAACCTTTCCACCAGACCGTTGCCTTGAGGGTGGTAAGGAGTGGTGAACTTGTACGTAACACCACACTCCTTCCACAGGGATGTCATATACTTCGATATGAAATTGGTCCCCCTGTCAGAAACCACCTCTCTGGGAAACCCCACGCGGGAAAAGATCCCCATCAACGCCCGGCCCACCACTGGCGCTGTCGTTGTCCTGAGAGGGATTGCCTCCGGGTACCGGGTGGCATGGTCCACCAAGACCAGGATGTACCTGCTGCCCATGGCTGTCTTGGGATCCAGTGGCCCCACGATGTCCATCCCTACCCTTTCAAAGGGTGTCCCCACCACGGAGAACGGTTGGAGAGGAGCTTTGATCTTCCTCCCACTCTTGCCACTTGCCTGGCAAGTTTGGCAAGACCGACAATGCACATCCGACTGCCTTCGCATTCGAGGCCAGAAGAAGTGGGTGACAAGCCGGTCAAAGGTCTTGTCCTGCCCCAAATGTCCTGCCAAAGGCACGTCGTGAGCCAGACCCAGTAGGAAGGTCCGGAAGCGCTGGGGTACCACCAGCACACGGGCTGACCCAGGTTCCGCGACCTTAGGCTCGCTGTACAGGAGATCATTCTCCCAATATATCCAATGTGATCCGGACTGATCACCAGTCGCCTGGGCTGCGGCCTGCTGCCGCAGACCCTCCAGAGAAGGGCACTCTTTCTGCTCCCGGCAGAACTCCTCCCTGGTGGGACCCCTTCTTGCTGCCAATGGGTATGCTCAGAGATGTCCCCCAGTTCGGCTACCTGTTCCCCTGTAGGCACCGGGGCGTCCCTCTCGAGGTCCGCCTCCTCCCGGGCCGTGGGAACTTCAGGGGCCGGTTTCCCGCGCCCCTTGCCCTTTCTCTTGGCAGGGACCTGGGCCACTGTTTCAGGCTCCGGGTCCTTCTGATCATCCTCTCTGGCCGCCATCTACAGAGTGGACACGCATGCCCACTCTGGCAACCCCAGCATCTCCAAGTGGGACCTGAGCTCAACATCCTTCCATAAGGACTGCTCCAGGTCGTTACCGAGCAGACAATCGACAGGCATGAAAGGGCTCACAACTACCCTTAAAGGACCTGACACCCCCCCCCCACTCGAAGGGAACCTGCACCACCAGACACTGGCGCTCGGAATTGTCGACTGCAATAACCTGGTGGAATGCCCCGGGGACTACCTGCGTCTCAGGGACCAGGTGACACTGAACTGAGGTCACACTGGCTCCAGTATCCCCGAGAGCCTCTACCCTTTTCCCGGTGATGGTCACCCAGGTGCTGTATTTCTTTGTGTTAGGGGGCACCTGGGCTCCTGGGACCATCTCACTGTCCCCTAGTGAGACGAGGGTCATTTCTGCGGGGTCCCCACCCTCCTGTTGGGACTCCTCCTCCCCCAGCGCTACGCTAGCCAACACTTTGGACGGTCCACCGGTGGGTGGCTGTCCCCCCTTTGGGCACCGGGGGTCTCCCCTCATGTGCCCCACCTGGTCACAGGCAAAACACTTGCGGGGGCCGGTCTCTGCAGGCTTTCCTGTCGAGACCCCTTGCTTTTTATCTCCGGGGGGATGGGAACCTTTACCCTGGGTGTTATTTTGGGGCCCTTTCGAGAACTCCTGTGTTTTACCCTTGTCCCCCCCACTTTTCTGCTGGGGACCCTGCCCACCTTTGAGTGAGTCCCCCCCCAAACGCTTTCTTGTGGACCCTGGTACTCACCCAGCGGTCCGCCTCCATAGCAAGCTTCCTGGGGTCAGTTAGCTTACTATCAACTAGGTGCTGGCGCAGATCTGCAAAACATAGACTAGACAAGTGCTCCCACGCAATCAAATTGTAGAGCCCCTGAAAATCCGTCACATTACTGCCCTTCACCCAGCCATCCAACGACCGACAAAACCCATCCACACATTCCAGCCACGTGTTGGCATCAGTTTTCTTCCAGGACCTAAACTGGTCCCGGTACTTTTCCAGAGTGAGACCATACCTAGTTATGTTATGTTAAGGATATTTATTAAGCGCTCGATTACCCGAGGGTGTCCTGGCGCTAGTTACCACTCCCCCAGCCAAAGCAAGAAAAAGAAGGTTATTTGTCAAACAGCCATGTCTTCAGGCCCCTCCTGAAGACCAGCAGGTCTGTTGTATTTCTGAGATAGACTGGAAGATCATTCCAGGCCCTGGCTGCCCCCGCAATAAAGCCTCGGTCGCCCCACCTCACCATTTTTGTGGCTGGAACTTTGACCAACCTGGCCCCAGATGACCGTAAGTTTCTATTTGGTAAATACCACTTAAACTGTTGTTGTAGGTAAGCTGGTCCTCTTCCCTGAAGTGCTTTGAAAACCATGCACAGGGATTTAAAACGCACACGGTTCCTCACCGGGAGCCAATGTAGTTTTCTGATTTCATTGGAGATAGGGGCAAACTTAGGTGTCCCCGTGAGTAGCCTTGCAGCGGCATTCTGAAGCCTCTGTAATTTATTCATAGAGCGTTCCATAATGTTAAGGTAGAGGCTATTACAGTAATCAAGCCTTGACAGGACTAGCGCAGAGACCACCGTTTGCCTTCTGTCGAGTGGCAAAAATGGTAATATTTTTTTACTGTTCTGATTACAAATGCTGTGGAAGAGGCAACAGCATTGACTTGGTCCATAAAGTTCAGATTCTCATCAACTATCACCCCCAAGTTTTTGCCTTCTTCACGGGAGCAGGGAGGGGACCCATAGATGATGGCCACCAAGTCGGGGTCCAGAAGTTGACATCATTTCCGAAAAGTACCACTTCCGTCTTCCCTGCATTCAATTTGAGGCAGTTTTCTTCCATCCAACTGCCCACCGATTTCATGCAGAGTTGGAAGCGGCTTTCTATGCCCGTCTCCCGACCTGGGAGCAAGGACACCACAATTTGGGTGTCGTCCGCATAGGAGGTGAGCTCGAACCCGAACGTCCTAACGATGGGTCCAAGCGAAGAGACATAAACATTAAACAACGTGGGGCTCAACGATGAGCCCTGAGGGACTCCACAAGGTAAAATGAAGGGTTTAGATTTAAAATCCCCCAAGGATACAGTTTGTACTCTCCCTGTCAAAAATGACTGAATAAGTTTCCAGGCTTTCCCTCGAACCCCGGAGGCCCTTAACCGGTCCATCAAAAGATCATGATGGACCGTATCAAAGGCCGCAGAGAGATCCAAAAGGACCAAGGCGGCTTTGCCCCCCTGATCCACTGCCTTCCTGATCTCATCTGTGGCTTTAATAAGGGCTGATTCTGTGCTGTGTTCCACTCTAAACCCGTACTGGGTGGGATCCAAAGCTTGAGTCTCGCAAAGAAAGACACTAAGTTGTGTATTCAAAGCCTTTTCTATAATTTTGGCAGGCAAGGGGAGCCTAGAAATTGGGCGAAAGCCGTTAGGGTCCTTGGGATCCAGACTGGGCTTTTTCAGGAGGGGTAAAATCGAGGCCACCTTCCAGACTTTAGGGAAGTGTCCAGTTTCGATCATAGAATTAAAAATGGGCAGGAGTACAGAGATGACAGGTTCCATGGCTAGTTTAGTTACTTCGACCGGGCAAGGGTCCTGAGGAGACCCAGACCTTACTGCCAGGAGCAGATTACGAATATTCTCCATTGAAGGTGGGTCAAACTTATCCAGAGCGCGCAGAGCCCCATCTTCATTGGCTCCAGGCCAACTAGCTTTACATGGAACATTAAACACTGAAAAAATGCTCTCCACTTTGTTTAGGAAGAAGTCGGCCAGGTCATCACAAAGTTCCTGACTTGACTGCACCTTAGCTGGATGCGGCGAGGCCAAATGGGAGACAGTCCTAAAAGTTCTTTGGTCGACTTCTTTGCCAGATCAATTTGATTGACAAAGAACCTCTGCTTGGCCAGGTACACGAGTTGTTTATAGGTCGCAAGGCTGTTTTTATAAACCTTCTTTTCTGTTTCCCTATATTCTTTCCTCCAACTCCGTTCGAGTTTTTACATTTGATTTTCTCCAGCCTCAAGTCGTCCGTGAACCAAGGGGCAGAGGGAGCAATTCTTCTGGGAAAAAGGGTTCTTTCAGGGGCCACGATATCACAGGCTTTCCCCAGCCAGTCCATATATGCCAAGGCCCCTTCCTCTGGCCCTACAAATCCTTGGACAACAGTCGACGTAAGAAGAGCCTGGAAAACTTCCCCATCCACTTTGTTCCAAGCTCTACCCAGTACCTGCCTCTTACTGCAGGCCCCGCTACTGCACTGGTCCCTAAGACCAATCTCAAATAGGACGGCCGCATGGTCAGTCCAGACCAGGGGCAAAGCCCTGGTAAACCGAAGGCCAGGATGATTAGAAAAGATCCCATCCAGTGTATGTCCTGCCACATGAGTAGGGCCAGTGACAATCTGCTGGAGGTCTCTAGTGAGAAGGGCTTCCTTCATATCAGCATAGGTGAGGTTAGGCCCCTTACCCAAAGCTGTCAAAGTATCCCTGGCTTCCTCTGGAAACAGACCACAATCCTGCTCCCCAATTCTCCTCAGGGACCCCATTCATGTGTATCGCTGCCTCATAACCCTGAAACCACCTCTGTATGTCATCCCCCTTCTTGTAATCTCTGCCCACATTCTTAGGGATGTGTACGATTCGGTCTGTCTGCCTTGACGAGTTGCTGCCACCGTCTGAGCCGGGCCTACTCTTCAGCTCCAGCTCTTTAAGACCTCGTTCATGTTTCAATAGCATTCTCTTCTCCTCCATGGCCAATCTAATCTTTTCTAGCTCCGTGGCTGCTCTCCTTGCTTCCCGCCTGTCCTCCAGCTCCTCTGGGGACAGGCCACTGCTGCCTGGTCGGAAGCGTTCCCCCCCTACCAAAAGCACATCCACCCTAGGACTAGGCTCCCCGCCTCTCCAATAAGGTCACCAGATTGCCCACTTGCGTCTCTGGCTGCTACCCAGGCCCTCAGCGCCTTTTGTAGCTCGTCCTTCCTAGTGAGGCCTCTGATTTGGACTTTTAGGTTTTTGCAAACGGACTTCAATTCTCTCACAGTGTAGAGCTCCAACCTATCCTCCTCAAAGGCAATGTCCATGGATGCAACGGATGATGCTATTGATTCCGGCATGGTGAAGTAGAAAGTTCACCTGGCAAGATCACAAAAATCGGCCAAAAAGAAAACGGGTTAGTATGTGGTACGTAATGGTCTGCGATATGGTAGTAGTGCACACCAATCACTGTAAGTCAAGTGCAAACGCAAGTCCTATCCTCACTGCTGACAACCAATGTTAGAAATGGGATTCTTGGTAGGCTAGGGCGCGGGCCAAAGCCAGGCAAAAACCACCACTCTAGTCAGGATAAGGGAGTTACACTTCTAAAATAACCCCTGCTCACCCCCTTGGTAGCTTGGCACGAGCAGCCAGGCCTATCTTAGAGGCAGTGTGTAAAGCATTTGCACATAACCAACAGTAATACAGTGTACGCACTACAAAAGGACACCACACCAGTTTAGAAAAATATCCAATATTTTTATATAATTAAAACAAGACCAAAACGATAAAAAATCCACAATACTATACTTAAAAGTTCACAGTTCAAAAATACGCTGATTAAAAGGGGTTCCTTGTGTGGATAGCCCCGTCCAGGCTACCACGGCGTCGTGAACACACAAATCCAAAACAGTTCTGGCTGGCCGCGGCGTCACAGGCCCGCTACGGTGTCGGGAAGACCCGCAAACAGTACCTTTCAGAGATGCAGGGCGATGGGGCCCTTGAAGTCACTCGCGTTACAGGTCAATCTCCTCTCGGTTGGGATCAGGAGCGCTGGCGTTGGCAGGCGCCACGATCTGCGGTGCGAAGTGCAGCGGTGCGGTGTCCCCTAGGTCGCGGTGCGAGCAGCGGCTCGGTGGCGGCGTCAGATGAAGTCGTCGGTGAGACCAGGGTCGCGGTGCGAGATGAGGGCGGTGCTCGTCACGGTGCTAGCAGGTCACGGTGCAAGCAGCGGCGTCGTGGTTGCTGAAGCGCTGTCGTCGGCTGACTAACTGGAGTCGATGGCGCCGGCGTCGGTTGGCCAAGGCTGCAGTGCGGAATGAGGGCGGTGCGTCGTGTGACTTACGAGCGGTGCCCTCTAACCACGGTGCAAGCAGCGGCGTCGATTTCGGCAGTAAGTGGCGGTGTCAGGCAGGACAAGGCGTCCTCGTAAAGCAAGGCGGTGCGGAGTGCGGTGCCCACAAGTCGCGGTGCGAGCAGCGGCTCGGTCGTGGTGTCAACAGGCGTCGTAGGTGAGTCCAGGGTCGCGGTGCGGCGTAGCTCTCTGCGGTGCCAAAGCTTCGGCGTGAAGCAAGGCGGTGCGGAGTGCGGTGCCCACAGGTCGCGGTGCAAGCAGCGGCTCGGTGGCGGCGTCCACAGGCGTCGTCGGTGAGACCAGGGTTGCGGTGCGGCTTTGCGGCAGTGCCCTCTGCGTTGCCTTCAGGACACGGAGTCGGCAGTGGCGTCGTAGACGTCGTCGAGTTGGTGTTCTTCGGGTTGCAGCACAAAACACACAGTCCCCAGTGCTGGGGGTCGAAGAACTTGAAGTCTTTGCTGTTCCTGAAACTTCGTGAACAGGGGGCAAGCTCTACCTCAAGCCCTTGGAGAGACTCACAAATTTAGGTTGCAGAAAGTCCAGTCCAGTCCAGGCCTTTCACTACCCAAGACAAAAGCAGCCACTGCAGGTCAGCCCAGCAAAGCACCCAGCAAAGCAGTCGTTCCTTTTTGCAGCTTCTCCGGCTCTTCTTCTTGGCAGTCTTCTTGTCCAGATGAGTTCTAAAGTTCAGGGGTCTGGGACCCAGCATTTATGTCCAAAGATCCTTTGATCTCTTAGGCAGAGAGGGCCTGTGCCCGGTCAGGACCAGTTCTGCCTTCTCTGGTGTGAATTCCTGGCAGGAGGTGGAGACGGCATTTGTCAGAGGCAGAGCAGGCCCTTTGAGGTGCAAGGAAATCTCCTCCCCCTTCCCCCATCGTAACCCGGGTCTCTTCAGCCCTTTCCTGACCTACCTAGACCATCTGGCGCCCCTCCTGCTCCCCCAGCCTTCTGTCATCCAAAACCCAGACAGGCAATCCACATTCCAGCAGAGGCACACAGGATGACTGAGCAAGAAAATACCCACTTTCCAAAAGTGGTATTTTCAAACACAGAATGTAAAAATCACCTTCACTAAAAGAGGCATCTTTAGATTCTGAGTTCAGGCATACAAAACTTCATTTTCTTACCGAATTCCCTGGGCCAGTTATGTTCATAAGATGTTATGAACAAACCTCCCATTCTGTCCTATGGGGAACTGGTAGCCTTGCAATAGTGAAAAGCGAAATTGGCTGTAATTCACTATTAGGACATGCCACACACACCGGGGCATGTCCTACCTTTCACATACATTGCACCCTGCCCACAGGGGTACCTTGGGCCTACCTGAGGGGTGCCTGACATGTAAGAAAAGGGAAGGTTAGGGACCGGCCAGTGTGTGCACTGGCCAAGTCGACATGGCAGTTACAAACTGCGCGCAGACTCTGCAATGGCAGGTCTGAGTTACCGTTTTCAGGGCTACTCATGGGGGTGGCACAACCAGTGCTGCACACCCCCAGGTAGCATTTGATTCACCGGCCCTGGCACACGCAGTGCACTTTACTAGGGGCTAACAGGTAAATCAAATATCCAATCATGGAAACACCAATCCATAACACAATTTACCATAGGAGCACCTGCGCTTTACCACTGATCAGCAGTGCCGAAAGCGCGCAGAACCGTTACACCAGCAAAACAGAGTCAAAACCGGGAGGTCAGAAAGCAAAAACTCAGGGGAAACACGCCAAAAGATGCCAAGTCTAACAGCCAATAACATCATCTCCTTAAGATTCAGATTTATTAACACTTTAACCATGGTTTGCATCACAAAAGTGACATAAACCTGGTAAAGTGATGCAGTGGGATGTACTTTCCAAAGCAAATCATGTTTTGCATTGGAAAGTTGTCTAAAGTAATGCGAAGTAGCACTATGTGCTAGTTTGTTTCAAGGGGGCATTCTATGGGTAGTACATGCACGTTCCCATGCAACGACCCGATGTTTTTGACACAAATCTCCATCTCCTAACATTAACAGACAAGGATCTGCACCAAAAACTTACACCTTCGAGGCTGGCGTAAAGGTAGGGCAACTGTTAAAAGCTTACTATTTTCTCTAATTTTGCATGTATGCTGCACTGTACAGCACACATACAAAGAGGGAAACATTTTAGAGCACATTTTATGTACTGGAAGGGTTCCCTTCCAGTACAAAACCCATGCTTGACTGCTTTGGGCATATAACCTTTATTAATGGGCCTAGATTGAGATTGACTCAATTGAAGCCCACTTGATCTTCAAAAAGGACTAATAATATACACAGCATTCCATACCAAACGACAGCACCAATACCCATTTGATAAGCTTTTTTTTTTTTTTTCTCTCAACGTTTTGAAGCAGACGCATCGATGTACCGACAGCTCTTCGGTTATCAAGCCGCTACAAGACAGAAACACATATCTCTGTATCCATTGGAACGAAATCATTTTTAACGAAATTTGAAATGGAATAAGACGGTGTCATATTGTGGAGCCCTGAAGAAGTCCCTTTCGGGACGAAACGCGTCGGCTACTGGATTTTATCTTTGTACAAACACAATAAAGAATCTTTCTTGGATAAAGATACGTCGTGGAATCCGAAATCCTTCTGTGTGCATATTAAGACTGTTTTCTGTTTCTATATTTAGCTCAATCACATTATTGGGTGCAGAACCATTCTTATGTTCTAAGTTTATTTGGATTTTTTCCGATTGTGGAGTAGAGAGGGGTGTACTCCTTGGTTTCCTGCACCAGCACAGATTGCCCACACAATAGATTAGCAAGTGCGGATTGTTTCTGCCTCAACCCTCTGGTCGTTAGTATTCACCCATTTGATAAGCTTGTCATCTCAAGAGACATCTATGAACACCACGTTTCAGGAGACATCCACCTCTCCAACGTTCGTTTGTGGGCATCATATACCTTTGTAATGGACCAGTGATTGGGCTCACTTTGGTCAGTCCCGGATCATTCATTACATGTAAACTGTTGTCTCATAAGCTCTCATTCTATTAATGTATGAGAATGTTTGGTGATTACGTGTGCCCTGGTGTCATTTTGATAACACCTCTTTGGGTGGCTTTTTCACAGTGTTTATTGACCACGCCCATTTGATACTGCTAGCACAAAGTAACAATTCTAACTACTTCAGTCCACTTTGTTTTTTTGACATAGTCACCTTTCTTGTTAGGGGCGGCTGGGGCTTGCAATGTTGACTTCATCCGAGGGACACCTGCTCTCCCAGATCGATGCTCGGGTTTAGCTGGGAGGTTACGGGAAAAATTTGGGGTTACGATCCAAAATGCAGGGCTGCAGAAAGCACAGGAAGGCACTAAAAGATTGGCTATGTATTCTTGTTGTTCCCTAGTTGTCTTGTGAGTTGCCTTGACCCTTTGGAATGCATGGTTGCCCATAAAATGTCATGCATCATACTGCAAGGTCAACTTCTGCACTTAGGTGCAACGGAGACTAGGGTAAGGATCACAGTGGGATCCAAGCTAAGACAGATGTGCAGGCTCACTGATGAGTCCACGCCTCTGTCCTCAAGCGATAAGGGGGATGGAAAATGGATCTTGGAGCAGTGGGGGTAATGACGGACAAAGCCATTCCTGAAGAGATGAAGCATGTGGCTCCCATGTCCAAG
Organism: Calotriton arnoldi; assembly: GCA_963921515.1. NCBI lineage: Eukaryota > Metazoa > Chordata > Amphibia > Caudata > Salamandridae > Calotriton > Calotriton arnoldi. The sequence continues at coordinate 1,212,043 of CAWUFW010003475.1, forward strand.
GGCCGTTTGGCTGTGTGGGTCACAGTGGCAGTAACAGAGTTGAATGCAGAGGACGCTGGAAGGGAGGCTAATGTCCCAAGCTTTTAGCAGTCGCTCACTGAGCAAGGTAAAAGTGACACTCCCTACAGGTAACAATGCAGTGGGGTATCTTCTAGGAACCCAAGACTCAACTCAAGACTGAAGAAAGGATCTTACAGACCAAGGGATAGTCCGAGGGTCCTGTGAGGGTATACCTTCTAAGAAGTGACTGAGAAATAAAAAATACATCAATTCGCAACTGAAGAATTTCAATATTTCTATGGATCAATAAAATATCTGCACAACAATTGAGAGTTGCCGTATTAATACTAACCAAGAGCTTAACAATTATGTCGAGAAGACAGAATCAATCCAATCAATGACGATGGCAGCATGAAAAGAGATACTGGTAGATAAAGCATTTTTAATTAATTTAGTGTTGCTATGAATTTGAGTTATGAAATACCTTTACTTAGGATGAAGAGTGATGCAGAAAAAGCACAACAATAAATTATTGTATATTCATTAGATGTTAACCCTATATTGCTAATATGAATAACAGTCAGACTAATTTAAGATATTTAAGTACAAGTGCTGTAATGAAGTGAAGTTCAAATTTCTAACATTTCGAAACAAAATACTCTGTCACAGACCAGTGATACTCAAAGTACGGCCCTCCTAACCTCTACATGCAGCCCCCCCTGGGCAACAGCAGTCCTGGGCTACTGTTTACTCGACTCAACACTGATGTTAAAAAAAGGTTAAACATACCGGCAACTATTTATTTAAAGTTAAAGTGAAAGCATCTTGCAACAAACTTGTAAAAATATGATAATCTTTTTAAAATTCAAAAGGGGTATTTCCTTAACATGCTGAACCATTTATCCTTAGTATATGAGATTCTATCAGTGCATTGAGAAGTATTATTTTAAAAGTGACAGTTTTCATACATGAACTTCGAAAGATTCATTCTTCCACCCACCCTCACAACAATGGCAGTAGTGAACTAAGAGGCAAGTCAGTTGTTACATGCACCCTCTGGGTGGCCTGGGTTCCTAATGTACATGAACATTATGGTTTATTAAATCAAACGAGAAGGTTTTGTACAGCACACATCCTGAAGTCATGTATTTCGAGGTCCTCTTAAATGTAATAATGAAGAAAAAGGAGGGAAGTGAAATTAAACAGTTGCCTAAGATCACTCAATTTGGGAAAGTGGGGAAACCGGGATAAATCCCAGGTTTTCTGGATTCACATTGTTCAAGTCAACAGTTACTATCCAACATACCAGTTAATAACTGGAAAAATCGGTTTCATGAGGCAGTGGAAGCTCCACAAACATAAATAGAAAGCTTCAAACAGAGCTTGTACTAATGTTTCAAAATCCTGTATTAAAACAATTGTTTTAATGCATTTTTTATTCATTTTAAAGACAGGACTGCTCGTTTTAACCTCTTCTTGTTTCTACACGACGCTGCCTTCATTTCCCTTTCCTCCTCCATCTTAGTTCTTCTACTTCCCTTCCATAGATTGATAATGGATTTAACACACCTTGAATTTCTGCAACCCTCTCTTCGACCCCAAAATGGTCCCTTCAATGTTTCATTCAATAGCAAGATCATTTGATACTTTTTCTCTTTCTTCCACTCAAACTACAAAAGGCTAAACTAACTGTTTTCAATACCGAGCAATTCAAACATTTTGAACGAATCCCTGGAAACCTTTCACACAGGAATGCAACAAAGGAAAGAAATACGGCTCCAGCATGTTTGTGCGCCATGCAATGGATTAAGAAGTGATCACCCAGCGGCTCAAATGATCATCTGTGGGACCTCAAAACCTAGTTTTAAATAGCTCACAGAGAGCAGAGGTATGTGGTAAATTGGCAACCGAGGGCATAATTAAGGATACAGAATGACAATTTAAAACTTTCTTCGGCAATGGAGAGCATTTAGGAGTGTCAATGGGCCTTGACTAGCGGTAAAATTAACGTTCAGCATGGGGCCTTTGCAAAGCAAAATCACTCAGATGAAAGAACTGAAGGCTAAAGGCAACAGCAACCATCCCCCAAAAAAAGTACACATCAATGTGCACAACAAAGTAGAGAGACACTGTACACCTACACATGTTCAGATGCTGGTGCTAGCCAGGTAAACAACAATATTATACTCCGGAATATACAGGATGAACAAATTTGAAATCTGCAACACTCCGTTGGACAGAAAACAATCTAGAGGTACATGCTAAAACCAGACTAAGATGGGAAACGCAGTCCATACTTTGAAATGCACAAAATGAAATACCTGAACTATTTTGAATACCTGCTATTACTGAACTAAGAATGCATGATCATACAAAGGTTGTGTGCTCTGAAAAGATATTTACATGTACTGATAGAAAGGCAAACTAGAACTGTGGGCAATGACTTGCTGCCAAAGTTTTAATAGTAAATTTATCAGACTGCCCCCTCCTGCGAACAACCCATTTCACGAAAAACTAGTTTAAAGGCAAAGTTCTGAAAGAACATGGTTTCCCATCACGTACGAAACAGCTTTTGCCCTGAAGTACTCCATTCCACGCACTCCGATTCAATGGAAAAACAAGTTTATAAGGCGCATTTTGATGTGCACAATCCTTATGGAAACCGTTCCAGTGCTGTTTAACAAGAGAAAATCTGTTATTTTCGGTGACAAATGGCCGCGGAGTACGCCAAAACAGCACACGAACAGCTGGGTAGCAGTTTCGAGCTCAAATGAGCCAGCAACCCATGCTGGCAAGCCATCTCTCTGATTGCCTTTGAATGGCGGCCCACGCAGATTTATTCCCCACCATAAATTTGAGCAATTATTTCTCTTTACGTCACCTCACATTTTTTTTTCACCCCGTTAAATGCCGAACTGTACAGGCTTCAATCTGATCAGTGCTTTTACAAAGGATATCTTCCCTTTCTTGGATGATGAGGTCATTCTGCTCCTCCATTTGCCGGATCTTCTTCTCGAAGGACTCCTGTTCGGCCTTGAGACGTTCCTCAGTCACTTCTTTCTCCTCGCTTACCCTGGACAAGAATACAAACACCCATCGTTACCAAATGATGCCCAGGGCCCTGAGCACAAAAGTAAGGAAGGCATGCACCCTCTTCTAAATATCTGGAGGGGGATAATGGTGACAGGTTCTGAATACTCACTACCACAAATAGATCACAAAATCAGTGATCCATAAATTTATAATTGACAACATTCAACTTCACCCAATACACAGGTGTAAAACAACGAAAAGTGCAGCAACACGAGTGGTCTGATAACACAGTAGCAATGAAACTTCCAGAGTCTTCTACGCATGCGTTAAGTGTGTGAGAGAAGCTATTTGACATGGGTGTGAGGGGGTAGTAAAGGAAAGGGAAACAAAAGAATCCTGAAGGTAGACAGGACGAAAAAATTATTTACCTGTGATAAAGATCTTTTTGGCGGATCCTTTATCTACCTGTAGATACCTCACCCATAGAATAATCCCAGGTGTCAGACTGGATCTGGAAACAAAGCTCTCACGTCGCCAGTAGGGGGCACTGGCTTTGTGTCGACACCAGATATGGCATCACAGAATCTATATAATGCCCATCCCCGGCATAATATAATTTTCCATCTATTTTTTTCAAGCCTTCGAGTCAAGCGATGGCGTAGCATCGACATTAAGGAGTACCAAATTTAATCTTGGGATCTTATTACCTTCGCTAAAACACATCCATCAAACAGGGAGGTGGGTGGGACCAATGCGGCATCTGCTGCTAGACCGAGTATCCACCAGAAAAATTGTTACTGCAGGTAAGTAACTTTTTCTTCTGATGGATATTTTTACTTGCAGTTTCCTCACCTGTAAAATAAATTCCAAAGCAAAACTCTTCCCCGGAGGATGGTTGATGGATGGTTAGATGAAGAAATACTGCAAAATGGATCTGGCAAAGTGGTCATCCCTGCACACTTTAGAATCTAGGCAATAATGCTTGACAAAGTGTGCAGGGATGTCTGTGTAGGTGCTTTGCAGAGGTCTGTGATCAGTACCCTTGTGACAAGGATCCAGAAGGAATAGGCCTCGATTCCTTCCGGAGGCTCCTTCAGGGGTGTGTAATTTTTAAAATAATCTACATGCCCAAGAGACAAAAAGCGACAGAAATCTTCAAGCAGTGGCGGCTCCTCCGCTAATGCGGAGGAGCTTTGTCCCACTGCTTTGCAGCAGTGAAATAAAGGAAAAATAAAATGACAATAACTCAAGTTTATTATCATTTTAACTTTTCCCTGCTGTGGCAGCATTGCGGGCGGGGTTGCTCTGCTGACAGAACAGGGGAAGAGTGGTTTGCACTCCCTAAGTGGGCATGAATGTTTGGCCGGCCATCTCAGGCCAGCCAAACATTCTTGCACACTTTGCATGTTCTCCACTCAGGCTGCATTACAGCAAAAGAAAGAAAGGGTATGAGAACACGCTCTTGGAAAAAACAATAGACAGAGTGTATGGAAAATGCAAATCAAATAGATGTTGTCAATTTGTCTGATTTTGTTCTAACCCCTGAAATGACTTCTTTTTTTAAACGAGATTTGGGTTTTTGCCCAGTTACTAGTTGTGATTGGTATACAACAAAGGTCTGTACAAATTTGTTAGACTTCTTAAATTAAAAAAGTTTTTTGCTGCAAACCAAACTAAAGACTCTCATTCTAGTGTGATAACCACCATGAGTGATTTGACAATACAAGATGTGTATGACACCAAAACATTATTAACATTGACTGACAGTGAGGATGACCGCATGACTATGACTAAGCTCCTAGAACATTTGGAACTTAGTACAGACTGGATTAAGGCTAGTGGACTTAAGAATAAATCCAAGTGAACTCCCCAACTGACATCAGAGAACAACATAGACGTTTTTCATAAGGCAATGACCTATGAAATAGACAAAATTATTGAAGGAAATAAACAAAGGAACCTGTTTCCATGGTGTGACAAATTGACTACACAAGAGCGACATGCCTTGAAAACTTAAAGGTTGAATGAGGCTCTAATAATAAGAGAAGCGAACAAAGGAGGAAACATAATCTTGATGAATAAGACTGATTATGACAATGAGATTATGTTTCAGCTGAACAATATGACTTACTATGAAAAACTAGACAGGAACCAGATACAGGCATTAACATCTAAGATCAATAAGGAACTCAAACAATGGTGTGATAAGGGATTGCTTAGCAATGATGAATATTTGTACTTACTTATTGACCGCCCAAGATTCCCCCGTTTATAAACCCTCCCCAAGATTCATAAAAATCCTGTGAACCCACCAGGAAGACCAATAGTGTCTGGGATAGGGGGTCCCATGGAAAGACCATTGCAATTCGTTGACACATTTTTAAGACCATAAGTCGCGAATCTTCCTTCACATATACAAAACACTAAGCATATTTTGAATCTGTTAAATGATGTAACATGGGAACCAGGGATGACATTGGTGACCATGGATGTGGTCTCCCTTGACACCAATATCCATCATGATTTGGGGTTGATGGCTTTAAGATCCTTTTTAAACAAAAGACCTGTTGAATATCTCGGCCATACAGAAATGATACTTGCCATAACGAAATTGATACGGGAAAATAATGTGTTCCTGTTTAAAAACAAATGGTACAGACAGTTACTGGGGATCGCTATGGGTTCGAGGTTCGCTCCGTCTTTTGCCAATCTCTTAATGGGATGGTTTGCGGTGGAGCGGATCTGGGGCCCGAAAGGTGCACCTTGAATTGACCACATATACTATTGGGGGAGATATATTGACGACTGTCTATTAATATGAACAGGCTCCACACAAGATCTAGAAGGTTTTTTTGTATATCTCAATTCCAATGACTATAATCTTACATTTACATTTCACTGTGACACAGCACACATTGTCGTCTTAGATGTAGAACTTTATGTATCGGAGGACAGGATTTGCAGCAAAATGTATGGAAAAGTACATCTGGTAACGCTCTACTTCACGCAACTAGTTGCCATCCTAAATTTCAAATTAATGCTATCCCCTTTGGGGAAATGGTCAGGGCACGGAGAAACTGTACAGAGAATAGTGAGTTTGACAAAACTGTCTTGGATATGAAATGTAGGTTCACACTGAGGGGATATAGTAAATAAACAAAAGACACAGCAGCACACCGAGCACGAAGACTGTCACGTGAGAAAACATTAAAGCCTGTACAAAGGAGCAGATCCGAGATGACAAAATCAGATTAGTCACTAACTTTTATCCTGACACCAGCAAGCTCTACAGTGCATTGTATAAACATTGGCACATACTTAGATCTGACAAATGTCTTGTTCCCTTCCTTTCCGCAACTCCCAGTCTGTCCTTTAGGAGAGGGCAGACCCTTGCAAATCTAATGCGTCCCAGCTACCCCGACCACTAAGACGTGGCAATTGGTTGAGTGATCGCATTAAGGGTTTTCATAAATGTGAACGGTGCAACACATGCAGATGGGCGGTTGACAAAGTGTTACAATTCAATTTTAACAATACAGGTGATCACTTTATACCTATGTATATCAACTGTGACACAAAATTTGTTGTTTATGTAATCATTTGTATATGTCAGAAAATTTATGTTGGGAGTACAATTAGACCTTTGCGAGAACGAATCGCTGGACACTTTAGGGCATTGAAAAATAATGACACCAAATATCTGATTGTGTTGCATACCCTTGAAGATGCCTCTGGGAAGCATATTCAAAAATTCAGTTTTCATGGTATTGACCATGTAAGGTATGATGTACGGGGTGGTAACAGGGAGCTTCAACTGAGACGAAGGGAAGCAATGTGGATAATGAGACTTAGAGCAGTTGAGCTCGGAATTAATGTTGATAACGAATTACAGTACTTTCTTGGAGAATGATTATTTTTATTAAAATGTAGGAATGCTGTCTGTATGGGGTTTACCAACTTTATTTGCATTGTATAACGAGAATGTAGCTGTTGCCTCTGATGTAGGACAGACTGAGCTTAAAACATCTAGGGAGACAATGGATATTGTATTAAGTTCTAATGACGTTAGTACAATCTGTTAAGTCATATCAATCATGTGGACTACGAGCATGCTTTACTGGATAGGAGCTACCGCAGATGTTACATGTGACATTGCATTTATGTGATACATACTATTGGATCAATAATGTATCTGCTGATCGAGACACTGTAACAAGCTCACATAGCCTACACTTGTGGTAATATTGGATGTCACAACGCTCCAATGAGGGAGTGTGACTTGCTTGGTCATATTAAAATAATGGGAATGGTTAATGTGCTAAATTAACTGGAGGCTTGACTTTTTTTTGCATGTCACGACCCAATCTCCCCCACCCCCTCCCTTTTTTTTTTTAAGATACACTGCTCTTTCAATGTTATTTCCTGTTTGTCTCGATACTCCTATTCTTGGATACTCTCCATTTGATTCATTAGGATCACCGTATAGTCGTCGATATATTGTGATCACTCTTATGGTAGCCGATACCAACAAAAATATAATCTTTTTACTTTGACTTTTACTACATTTGTCCTGCTGCTACAGGGAGATTCCTTGTTCTTCTCCCATGTAGACATAGACTTATTTGTACACCTTTCTTTTCCGATGGCTCTTTTTTGTAATTTACTGTGGAATAGGACGCTGCATTTAATACTGTCGTTATGGTGCTGTTCACAATGACGGAAGATGGGATATGCGTTTATGCTTTTATGTAATTCAGCACGCAGATGAGCTCTGTTAACACTGCTCGTATATACATGTGGGACAATTTTCGTTTTAATTTGAAGCCATTCTTAGACTAGAGATTTTGAATTATGTGTCTTCCCACTTCCTCTGATAATTTTAGCTGCAGATATTTTGGTTCTGACTTTCCGACAACACTGCTTAATATTATTTTTGACAATGTTAAGATGGCGCTCACTTTCTACGAGGCGCGCCGATCACTTGCTCGTTCACGGCATATATAGCTCGTATATACATACTTTCTGTTTAATTTGAGGCGCTCTAGAGACTAGAGATTTAGAATTAGATGTTTTCCCACTTCCTTTGATATTTTTGGGCTGCAGATATTGTGGTTTTTACTTTCCGACCCCAATGCTTAATGCTATTCTTGACAGTGTTAAGATGGAGCTCAATTCCTACGGGGCGCGCCGATCACGTGTTCGCTCACGGCATATATAGCTAGCCGTTAAGATGGCGCCAACGTTGCAAGCCACGGATTACTCTTCGGACGCACCATACTACTTTTTTCGCGAGTACTCGTCATTTTTGCTTGCCGTGTTATATACTATTCAGAGTAGGTATTTGGGCTAATAGTTACTTAGACCGTTGTTGCCCTTACCAGGGAGTTTGGAGACGTGCATAATCAACTTTAATGGGGTATTGCTTTAGGAAATGTCTCAGGCGTGGTATTCGGTAACGTCATGGGGGTCAAGTATATTATGTCTGGGTACTCTTAAATTTTGACTATATTCATATTAAAACTTGGGGTCTATGTTTTAGTCACTTTAATTTTGACTTTATTTAGATCCTATTTTGGGGCCGATGTCGGTATGCTTATACGTAAAGAGAGAGTCTGATGAGACTAGATGGTGAAAAGGTGGTCACGAGTGCATACAATTGTTATATAACACGATATTGTGAGGTCTTTTGAGACTTTAGAGTCCATGACTAATGTGTTGCTACATTAGATATAAAATTCACTATGATAGTATTGGGCTATAGGTATGCACTAAGATATTGTGTGTATGCTATCCGCTGATCTTCGGGATAGGACCTTCTCCCTTAGATTTTGTGCGTTTTTTCCAGACTACTCACTTTCCTCGTGAGTATTAATTTGGACCGACACTATAAGTGGACCGGCTCCGTGGGTCCATTACTGTGGGGTTTCAGGTGATTGTCCTTTTATCTACACGAGTTTTGAAATTTGAGGTGAATTATGTACCAACTTTGTTACTAATTACACCACTGTTTGTAATTTTAGAATATTATTATCTCTTGTTGATACGGACGTTATTGGATGCCATAGAAGGATAACTGTGGATTAGAACATTACCTTTTTTGGTCTCAGGTTATTTTTTATTTATTTTCATTAATATTTGCTCTGATTTCTTTTCTTTGCCTCTGGCTCACATACAATAGGGTTCACTTTCTATCTACTACACTATATTTTCAGTTCCTTTTATGATGGACTGAGCATGTGCCCTATCTTTTTAAGACAATTCAGCCAAAAATTGTGTTCTCTTGGGTGCTTTTTGGCGCAATTTGGACACCTTTATTATTATACATAGTCTGGCACTATGTTGGGTGATGGTTCTGTCTCTTTTAATCACAATTGCACCATCTGGAGTTTTTCTTTAGGAACTCCACTTTGCATGATACACTGGTGGGTGTCTGGTTTGTCTCGAGATTTGAGACCACTCTTGTGACACTGTGCATTTAGAATTACAGCCCTGAAGAAGACGAGGTGTGAGATAACACACTACGAAACATGTGTTGGCTGTAGGAAACTGCTTTGTTTACAAATCGACAATATCAAGTTGAACTATTGATGAACTAAAGCCATACTGCTGATGAAGCTGTACTAATGAAAATCGAATATGAAGTAAATTATGTCCCTGAACGGATGTCTAAGGATTAAAAGTGGACTAGATTATTTGAGACTTTGAGACTGTTATTGACCATTTACTACTTTGTGTGTGCTCCGAGAGGTTTTGTATGGGTGGAGAACATGCTTAGGCTCCCATTCCCTGGCTGAGCACCGAACTACGGATCTCAGACCAATCACAACGCTGCATTGCAGCGTTGTGTTTGACTCAGGGGAGCCTCAGCCTGGGTGCTTCCTGTTCCTGGAAAGGACCGGCTGGGAGAAACGACGGCGGGGTGACGGAGAGGCGCGGCGAGAGTGGCACTTTTTTACAACCCCCCCTACCCGCCACCCCTGATTCGTATCGGCCGCTCCTGTCTTCATGTCCTGTAAAAACCACTTGTCCCACCGACTCCCTACATCAAGCATATGGGCTAATACAGAAACAATATATTTTTGCTTTGGTGTATTAAGACTGATAAACAAAATCAATGCTTTGCAATAATGCCAATACCCACAAATACAGAAAAGCAACAATAAATGTAGCTCTCAAATTTCTCTTTACTTTGTTCCTACTTCCTGATTAGTTCTCTCCCTTTCTCTTCACTCCATGGGGGAGTGACTTCTCCTTGCAGACACAAAACCCTACTGCACACATACATTCCCTTGGCACAAGAAACACCCTGTATGCACACCCTGCCACAGATACACAATGTCCCCAGATGTACCAAACCTCTTGCAAGAATATTCACCACTCATGTAAATAGAACACATACTGGGTGATGACATTTCCACACATGATCATTTGTGCACTGTATACTTTTAATCAGTAAAACTGTAAGTTAGTGGAAATGTAATGGTCATAGTGGCAGCACGCTACTTTATCATGCATACTCCACGTTACCCCACTCCACAACACTCTGCGCCACAGCACGCAACTCTGCGCCACGGCACGCAAATGTGCGCCACTCTGCGCCAATGAGCAACTCTGGGCCACGCAACTCTGCGCCACGGCACGCCAGTCTGCGCCACTGAACTCGGGCACCACTCCGCGCCACTGAACTCGGGCGCCACTCCGCGCCACTGAACTCGGGCGCCACTCCGCGCCACTGAACTCGGGCGCCACTCCGCGCCACTGAACTCGGGCGCCACTGAACTCTGCTCTGCACCACGCTACGCCAATGCACTCTACGCCACTATAATCTACTGTGTACAACGCCACTCTGCAACACTGCACTCTGCAACACTGCACTCTGCAACACTGCACTCTGCAACACTGCACTCCTCCACGCCACTTCACACCACTCCACTCCACTCCAATCAACGCTGCGCCACTCTACTAGATGCAATTCTGCTCTATGCCACTGCACTTAACCTTCCACAAAAATCTACCCCGCACCACTCCACCACTCTACTCTGAAACAATCTACTCTATGCCACTGCATTCCGCTCCGCGCAACTCCACTTTATGCCACTGCATTCCGCTCCGCGCAACTCCACTTTATGCCGCTCTGCTCAACTCCACTTTATGCCGCTCTGCTCAACTCCACTTTGTGCCGCTCTGCTCAACTCCACTTTGTGCCGCGCAACTCCACTTTATGCCGCGCAACTCCACTTTATGCCGCGCAACTCCACTTTATGCCGCGCAACTCCACTTTATGCCGCGCAACTCCACTTTATGCCGCGCAACTCCACTTTATGCCGCGCAACTCCACTTTATGCCGCGCAACTCCACTTTATGCCGCGCAACTCCACTTTATGCCGCGCAACTCCACTTTATGCCGCGCAACTCCACTTTATGCCGCCGCTCCGCACAACTCCAGTTTGTGCCGCTCCGCGCAACTCCACTTTATGCCACTTCACTCCGCTCTACTCCACTTTATGCCACTCTACTCCACTTTATGCCACTCTACTCCACTCCACTCCACGCCACTCTACTCCACTCCACGCCACTCTACTCCACTCCACGCCACTCTACTCCACTCCACGCCACTCTACTCCACTCCACGCCACTCTACTCCACTCCACGCCACTCTACTCCACTCCACGCCACTCTACTCCACGCCACTCTACTCCACGCCACTCTACTCCACGCCACTCTACTCCACGCCACTCTACTCCACGCCACTCTACTCCACGCCACTCTACTCCACGCCACTCTACTCCACGCCACTCTACTCCACGCCACTCTACTCCACGCCACTCTACTCCACGCCACTCTACTCCACGCCACTCTACTCCACGCCACGCCACTCTACTCCACTCCACTCTACACCATTGCACTCTACGACACACTACTCTGCAGCACTTCACTCGGTCACTGAATTCCACGCCACTCTGCGCCACTGCACTCTACCCTGCACCACTCCAATACACCCTGAAATAATGCACTGCACTCTGTGCCAGTGCAATCGATACTACGCCACTCTACTCTGCACCATGCCACTACGCTCCACCCTTAACCACTATACTCTACCCAGCACCACTTCACTCTACTCCGAAACAATCGACCCTACGCAACTGAACTCTACGCCACTCGACTCCATTTTATGACACTGCACTCTACGCTGCGCCACTGTACGCCTGCAGTCTAAGCTATGCCAATATACCCTAAACCACTGCACTCTACACCATTTTACTCAAAATCAATGAACCCTACGCCACTGCACCTATGCAAACTACTTTGCATCACTGCACTTTACACCACTATACTCTAAAAAGTTCTACTCTACGCCACTTCACTTTACGCCACTGCAAACTACGTCACTCTACATCACTGCACTCTATGCCATTCTATTCTACTCTGCACCACTGTACTCTATGTCACTGTTCTCTGCACCACTCTACGACCTTGACACACTACTCTGCAAGGCTGCACTCTATGCCACTTTACTCTGCATCTACTCAACTCTGCGTCACTTACTCTACATCACTGCACACTACACCACTGCACTCTACCCTGCGCCGCTTCACTCTACACCACTGCAATCTATTCTGCACCACTCTACTCTATGCCACAGCACTGTACACCAATGTACTCTACACTACTTTACTCAAAACCAATGCACTCTATGCCACTGTACTCTACGCCAATCTACTCTGCACCACTGTACTTTACGCTGCTTTTTTCAAGGCCACTCTACTCTAGTTTGACACTCCACTCCATGATGCTCGACTTCATTAAAATCTGCTCCATTGACACTTTACTCCACTCTATGCTACTCCACAGCACTGTACTCTATGACACTGTATGCAACTCCCTCTATGCCACTTTACTCTACTCTATTCTATGACACACTACTCCACTCTATAACAATCTACTCTGGTCTATGCCACTCTACACCACTCCACGCCACTATGCCACTCTACGGACAATGTACTCCACTCTATGCCACTCAACTATGCTCTTCCACTTTACTCCCTCCATGACACTCTGCAACACTGTACGCTACTCCATGATACTCCACTCCTCTCCACGCCACTCAACTCTACTGTACGCCACTTTACGCCACTCCGATCCATGCCACTCTCCTTTACCGCACCACCTTTTTGCCACGCTGAACAGCAGCCACACTGACAAAGCCAATAGCTCTTGCATAGGCGAGACCTATTGCCTTGCAAATGATTGTTTGTGGAGGGTTGCTGCACTCTAGGTGTTTGCATTCCTACTAATATATTTAGAGGCAATGACCCCGCTTCTAAAGCTTTGTTGTGCAGTACATCACAGCTCAGCTACTCTCTCCAATAAACCATGCAACAAATGCTGCAAAAAATGCTGTTGTCACAAAGGCACCTCTATACATTCGTTGTTAAATGTGCGCATCAGTGCAGTGGAGTGACAACTCACGCTGGCCACTCAAGGCATCATGGTCTTCCCTTGGCCACCGTCTGATCAGTTACAGATGGCTCAAGTTATAAAGAGACTGTGAGACAGACTGAGGTACATAGGCTACAGCACAGGCAAGTCCCATCATGTGTCTGGGACAGTCTAACTTAATCTCTAACTGTCCCAGTTAGTTCCAGTCCAGCAGAGGTGGAAGCCTACCAAGAAAAAAAAAGATAATTTCCCAAAAAGTCTGGGAGCCTTTTTTCCGGAGCCATTCGGGACAATCACTGTTTGAATGCATCCCTCTGCTCCCTGTCTGGCAAGTTTGAGGTTATTTAGAATCAATGTAAGAGCTGCTAGTAAGAGTGGGTTTAAGAAAAATGAACTGGATATTATCTGGGAAGTAAAGTACCCAGTCTCATGGTAGAATTACCAAAAGGCAATATGGTGGTAAATGTATAGCCTCTGCACCGAACCGCAATATTGTATCCACTTCGTTAACAAACCGTTTGATCCTGGGCAAATCACACTCTCCTTAGGCTTATGTCCACTGATAGGACAATATTTGTAAGTACTTTGAAATATGCTTATTGGAAGAAACAAAAACCAAGAGCATCTTCTCAGTACAGGACCCAGGCATGGTTTTCATTCACTCAGGGCTGTTTAATGGCAGGTGGTGTCTTTGCATCTCAGCAGTGGAATGTGCTGCCAAAGTGCCCTGTGTAGCATCTTCCTGTGCAGCTGCTCCTCCCTCCCAGACACCTACATGCAATTATACAGATCACAAAGAGCCGTAAGAGTGAGAACTACATGTAATTTGTGAGCAGTTAAAGTGGTCAAGTGGCCATCGCGCAGTACCTCTATGGGGGCAGTGGGACAGGAGGCTGGACTGCAGGACAGACCTGCAAAATGTGAGACTTTGACACACTGGCTGACTTAGACAGCAGGCTCGGGAGAGGACACTGGGAAACCCTTGGTCATGTGTACACACACACAGCAAAAACCAAAGGGGATGATGGATGGAGTGTTGAACATTGCAAGCACTCACCCCCAGTCAACTGATCTGGGTTTAATCCATCATCATTCTTTAGCTCACTCCGCCACCCCAGTTCAGACATGGCCATATGCAAATCAGTCTGACCCTGTGCCTCATGGGAACAGTCCAGCCCAAACTGCCAAGCCATGTCTTCCCTGGACCGGAAACAAGCATCCTGGGGCCGGTTTCTGGCTTACAGCCGTCATCAGCCAGGCTATCTTGAATCCAGTGGCAAAGTGAGCAAGGGACCCACGTCTGGGCATACTCCTGCCAACTTAGGGCGAACATAGCAAAACCAAAGGGGATGATGGACGGAGTGTTGAACATTGCAAGCACTCACCCCCAGTCAACTGATCTGGGTTTAATCCATCATCATTCTTTAGCTCACTCCGCCACCCCAGTTCAGACATGGCCATATGCAAATCAGTCTGACCCTGTGCCTCATGGGAACAGTCCAGCCCGAACTGCCAAGCCATGTCTTCCCTGGACCGGAAACAAGCATCCTGGGACCGGTTTCTGGCTTACAGCCGTAATCAGCCAGGCTATCTTGAATCCAGTGGCAAAGTGAGCAAGGGACCCACGTCTGGGCATACCCTGCCAACTTAGGGCGAACATAGCAAAACCAAAGGGGATGATGGACGGAGTGTTGAACATTGCAAGCACTCACCCCCAGTCAACTGATCTGGGTTTAATCCATCATCATTCTTTAGCTCACTCCGCCACCCCAGTTCAGACATGGCCATATGTAAATCAGTCGGACCCTGTGCCTCATGGGAACAGTCCACACACATACACACACTCTGACACTTGCTCAGGAGGTGTGTGCAGAGCTTTAAGTGGGATGAAAAAACGGGGGGGGGGGGAACTCTCAAAGGGGCGTGGCCGATGTGATTAGGGCGTGGCTTAAAACACGTAAGCTAAAAATCTGTGCCTATCATAGTGTGCCGTCCTATTGGCTTTGCCAATGTTTGTTAGCTGCATAAGATAAATAAGCAACAACTATGGCTTCGTTGAAAATAATATTGAAAATGCTTCAGTTCTGAAATAGGGAGACTGTGAATGTTAGAAATGGGATCTCTGGTTGGCTAAGGCTTGCGCCAAAGCCAGGCAGAGACCACCACTCTAGTCAGGGCGAGGGAGTTACATGCCAAAGATAACCCCTGCTCACCCCCTTGGTAGCTTGGCACGAGCAGTCAGGCCTATCCCGGAGGCAATGTGTAAAGCATTTGCGCAACACACACACCAACATACCAGGCACACTACAAAAGGAACTCCACACAAGGTTATATCAAAAATAGCCTTTGTATTATCATAAAACACATTAGAATAGTACTCACATAATATACATCGTGCCACCTGGCACTAGGTCATATTTACAAGGGATTATTTACACATGACAGGGCCAACTGGACCACTGTCAGAACCATCACAAAGTGGACTTAGTAAAAGTAAGACATATCATAAACGTACAACCAGTAATCACTGGTAACCACTGTACTCAGCATCATCCTGTAACAAACCACATTATGCACAGTATCACATTAGGCGCGAATTACATTCTGCGCCAACCTCACCAGCATAAACGCACTATGCAATTATCTCATAAGTCTAAACGCATTAGACAATAGCCTCCTAAGCATAACTCACATTAGGGGCATAAACCACAGTAGAGAATATCTCAAACCTAACCACAGTAGGCACAACCTCAATCATAAAACCACATTTAGAGGCATAAATCAGGGTGCGTAAATCACAATATAGGAATCACATTTCCTAGCACCACAATATCACATTAGGGCCTGGCGCCCTATAAACCTCACAGTCCCCCTGGCCATCTCAAAAGGGGCTCAAATGCCCTATGTCCAAAAGTCAGGGCGCGCTGCCAATGCAGCATAAGTCAAGGGTGCGCCATTGCGCAGGCCTAAACGTAGCAGCTGGCACTAAGTGCTGCGCAGCTGTGAAACTACTGGGGCAGAGGAGTGCATCTCACTCCTAACTCGAGACATGTCCCCAAAGAAAGAATGGCCTAAACGGCGCAGCTGCCCACTACTTGCTGGGCAGCTGGGAAGTAATAAGGCCTGGCACCACTGTGCCCTCCAAACAGATATGCACAACGTTGCAGCTGCCCGCGCTGGTGCGGGGCAGCTGAGAATCAGGGGAAGGGTCCCTGGCACGACTGTGCCCTCGGGGCCCCACTGGGCCTCTTTAAACAAACTTGGCCCCCAAAAACGTTGCAGCTGCCCTCTAGCAAAATGGGGCAGCTGTGGAAAATGGCCAGAACTGGACGAGCACCACTGGCCCTCGGGACCCCCACTGGGGCCCTTAAAATTTGCCCCATCGTTGGAGCGGCCCGCAACGGCGGGTCCACTCAAGAAATAGGCCTGGGCACTGTGCCTTGAACAGGCACCAACAACACTGTGGCCACGGAGGACGGGCATCAGCAATATGCCCCGACGTGCCCCCAACGTTGGAGCGGCCCGCAACAGCGGCTCCGCTCATGGAAGCATCAACCAGTCACCCATGGAGCCCCCACTCACCGGGACTCCGGGCGTCTGCTTCTCTCTTCGCGCTGGAGTCATGCGGGCTGACGACTCTGCTCTTCTTTGCCCGGTCCCTCTCCAGGGCGGCTCAGCAATCTGCGGGGCTCTCCCTTCGCTACGGGAGCCCCGCCAACCAGCGCCAGCATTTCTCTGCACTTCTCCAATGCGGCGGGGGGCAGGCACCGACAATGTGCCTCGGGCCCCCCTCCGCCGTAATCACGCAAGTGCAGCAGCGCGCGGGGCTTCCCTCACTCACGGGAGCCCCGCGCTGCAATCGGCGGCCTCTCTTCCCTTCACCCGGGCCCCCTCCTGGGACCCGGTTCTTCGCTGTGGAGCCCGCGAGGCTCCAGGCGGCTTTCCTCCGCGGCGGGCGGGACTTCCTGTCCTTGCTCCGCCCCACGCCAGGCAACTTTGCCTGGCTTCCGATTGTCGCCCGCCCCGCAGCGGTGATTCTTGCAATTAGAACGCGGGGTGGGCTCCCGCTAGAAATTAAAATAAAACACCAGCGGGGTGGGCACCCACCATTAAGATCAAAAATAAGCGGGGTGGGCACCCGCGGGAATAGAGGCAAAACGCGGGGTGGGCACCCGCCATTTAAGCATCACGGGGGAATCCCTATGATGGGGATTCCCTCGCAAAGGGCTGCAGCGCCGTGCTGCGAGGCCCACGCTCTCTCTCAGCACGAAAGAGCCAGGTGCTCTTAAAAATAAAAGCAAAGCGCTTACAGGGCGCAGGAGGCACAGAGGTCCTGGGGAATCCAGGACAGAAAAGGTCCCAGCAAGGAAGTCCTTTAGGGAGCAAGGGGGCAAGGCTGGGCCCAGGGAGCTAAGCCCTCCTGGGCCCCAGCAGCTGCACGCCCCCGCCGATTCAAGCACAGAACAAGAACAATTTCATGGGGTCACAGCCCCTGAATTTATATCACAATTTCCTTTGTCTAAAGGTGCAGGGTTTGGGGCAACCAGATACAACTGGTTCAGGAGCACTTTGTGTACATGACTCCTTCCTTCCTTTCACAGGACAGGACAGGGACATCAGACGCACCACAGGAGGTGGAGCCAGCATTGTGGAGGGAAGGCACAGCCCTATTCAGCCCCAGGTGCAACTCCTCCCCTCATCTACATGCAGATCTCTCTATTCAGCACTGTGCTGACTCACCCTGCCCCTCCTGGAGCCACATAAACCTCCCAGCCCCTGTCACTCACAAGCCAGAGATGCAATTCACATCAGGCAGGCAGCGCACACCATTGCGCAGCATTTATTCTCACAAATTCATACATACTAGACTTGACCATACTGCTCCTCTCATACCAGGAATTACCAGGGACACACTTATCCCCCATGCATTCCTATGGGAGGGCAGGCCAATCTCACCACAAGTACACAGAGAGCGCACGCACTTTCCACTGGACCACAGTGCGAAAGTGCTCAGAGGCCTAAAATCACCAACACCAGGTTACAGACAAGGCAAAAAGTTCAGGGGTGAACCTGCCAAAAAGGGCCAAGTCCAACACAACCCCCTTCCAGCCAAAACGCAGGGCAGACCAATCACCACTGCGATGGGCTTCCCTGCTTGGGGCGAAAGAACACGGACGCGGGCCCGCACTGCAGGGACACCCTCCGGTTCTACGCCACTCTGAACCCAGGTGGTTCCCTCTGAAAAAAAAACCTCTCAGGACCAACTAGGCTACCCCACTGGTACTTCCTAGTTGTCCACGGCCAGGACCAGGCCCTAGGCCACCCAGACGTCACTGGTCCTTGCCAATACACAGAGTGGGGGCAGTAACCCCTGGCATACAATAGCCATTCTCCACTCTCCCTCTCAGTGTAGTTCCAAACTACCACTGATCCTCCAACCTCGGGTCCGCACCCTCAGGCTGACCAGAGGTCACGGGCAAAGCGTCTCCTCACCCTACCTCTACTTCTGGGGTTACGCACCCTCCCAGGGGAAGCACCCACCAGAACACAACTCTCCCACCAGTTCAGGACCTCTCTCCATCAACTGGTCTACCACCTGGGATCCACATTCACCGGATGCACCGGGGTCAGAGGCGAGGACTCCCTCCCTCTGCACCCCCTTCCAGAGTTCTGCACACTCCCACTGTAGAGCAGGGTCCCTTCACTTAAGATGGGCCCCACCTGCCCTCAGGGTAGTACTAACACATTCAGCCAGGGACCCTAAAGATCCCGGCTAGGCCTGCACCACCCCTTCTGGGAAACACAGGGTTTCTTCACTTAAGATGGGCCCCACCTGTGTTCACAGGGGTACCCTTAGAAGGCAAACCGGCCAGGACACTGATTACAGTCGCCCTGCCGTCCAGGTCAGGAAACACCTGAACCTGGCTCCCATCCTAGGGACGGTACCCTTTGGTCAGACAATTGCCCGGCGAACCAGGACTTCCTGAGGGTGACACATACCTAATGTGTCGTGTGACAGTCTGCCTGGCCCAGAGCTCACGACCTCCTGTCCCTCTGACAGTGCGTGAAGATGCCCCAGCAACCTGGCGCAGAGCTCACGACCTCCTGTCCCTCTGACAGTGCGTGAAGATGCCCCAGGACAGAAGTGGCGTCACCATGGCCAATCCTATGAGGCTCAGCCCTTCTGGCTGGCCCCTGACCCAATGGTTCTTCCACTGGGGACTCTTTCCCCCTCTCACCCCTCACTCTGGACTTCTGCACCCTCCCAACTGGAGCGGTACTGCCAGACACTATAACTGATGGAGGTCTGATTACAGGCACTCCCAGCTCACCTAACACGGGGAGATCCCCCTCGAAGAACGGTCCAACAGGACAGACTAGGCTCCCTACCTGGTGTTCCCTCTAAAAACCATCCAGTACTGGAGACTGAGGTGCGGGCACTTTGGGACACAGCCCAATCTCACTCCTTCTCCTGCGAGACAGGATGTGACTCCCTACAACCTCCTCACTATAAGGTTACTTAGCTGGGCTACTCTGAACCACTTCCACCACTCTGGGTTGGAAGACACCTGCACCATTCCTCTATTCTCACTCCCCAATGCAAGCTCCCTAGAATCAAAGAACTCCCACACACTAACAGGTGTTGGCGCGACTCCGGAAAACAATTACGGGGCATGTTCTCTCTGACAGAACAGATTGAACAGCCCTTTAACACCATTTACCGTGCTAACCAATCACCCAAACGTCCAGTGCACTAGAACACTCATCCACACTCCCCCCACAAGACTGGTGAGACAGCATCTTACTGCCCCTGAAACACAACCTGTCCCCCTCTTAACCGGGAACCAGGTACCATACTCTGGGAACTGGGAATGGGACTTCCTGCACTGGACTACATATTGCTGCCACCACTGGATCCCACCCTTACTGGGGATTCCAGAAAACTCACACTGCACTTAGGGGATAATCTACCCTCCCGAGCCAGTTACTCCATGCCAATTAAGTTACCACTGTAGGCCAACCCTAGAACCAGCAGACAGCACAGGGGCAGTCACTCCTTCAGCGTCAGGCCAACCCAAGAAATAGCACGATGGCACAAGGGCAGTCCCTCCTTCAGCTTTAGGCCAACCCAAGATAGCAGTCTGCACAAGGGCAGTCACTCCTCCAGATTCTCTGGTTTCTGTCCTTGGCAGAACCCCCAACTCATAGTGCAACCATAAAACACATTTCAAAAAGAAATGACACTTAAAACAAACTCAGACACAATAATCCCTTTCCATGTGACTCTAAAATGCAGAGCTTGTAGTGCAACCAGTTGTCGCTGTGGTACTGCGCAAACGCAAGTCCTATCCTCACCGCTGACAACCAATGTTAGAAATGGGATCTCTGGTTGGCTAAGGCTTGCGCCAAAGCCAGGCAGAGACCACCACTCTAGTCAGGGCGAGGGAGTTACACGCCAAAGATAACCCCTGCTCACCCCCTTGGTAGCTTGGCACGAGCAGTCAGGCCTATCCCGGAGGCAATGTGTAAAGCATTTGCGCAACACACACACCAACAACATACCAGGCACACTACAAAAGGAACTCCACACAAGGTTATATCAAAAATAGCCTTTGTATTATCATAAAACACATTAGAATAGTACTCACATAATATACATCGTGCCACCTGGCACTAGGTCATATTTACAAGGGATTATTTACACCGGAAATGGCCAGCTGGACCACTGTCAGAACCATCACAAAGTGGACTTAGTAAAAGTAAGACATATCATAAACGTACAACCAGTAATCACTGGTAACCACTGTACTCAGCATCATCCTGTAACATAAACCACATTATGCACAGTATCACATTAGGCGCGAATTACATTCTGCGGAAACCTCACCAGCATAAACGCACTATGCAATTATCTCATAAGTCTAAACGCATTAGACAATAACCTCCTAAGCATAACTCACATTAGGGGCATAAACCACAGTAGAGAATATCTCAAACCTAACCACAGTAGGCACAACCTCATAACAATAAAACCACATTTAGAGGCATAAATCAGGGTGCGTAAATCACAATATAGGAATCACATTTCCTAGCACCACAATATCACATTAGGGCCTGGCGCCCTATAAACCTCACAGTCCCCCTAGCCATCTCAAAAGGGGCTCAAATGCCCTATGTCCAAAAGTCAGGGCACGGTGCCAATGCAGCAGAAGTCAAGGGTGCGCCATTGCGCAGGCCTAAACGTAGCAGCTGGCACTAAGTGCTGCGCAGCTGTGAAAGTACTGGGGCAGATGAGTGCATCTCACTCCTAACTCAAGAGACATGTCCCCAAAGAAAGAATGGCCTAAACGGCGCAGCTGCCCACTACTTGCTGGGCAGCTGGGAAGTAATAAGGCCTGGCACCACTGTGCCCTCCAAACAGATATGCACAACGTTGCAGCTGCCCGCGCTGGTGCGGGGCAGCTGAGAATCAGGGGAAGGGGCCCTGGCACGACTGTGCCCTCGGGGCCCCACTGGGCCTCTTTAAACAAACTTGGCCCCCAAAAACGTTGCAGCTGCCCTCTAGCATAATGGGGCAGCTGTGGAAAATGGCCAGAACTGGACGAGCACTACTGGCCCTCGGGACCCCCACTGGGGACCTTAAACAAATTTGCCCCATCGTTGGAGCGGCCCGCAACGGCGGGTCCACTCAAGAAATAGGCCTGGGCACTGCGCCTTGAACAGGCACCAACAACACTGTGGCCACGGAGGACGGGCATCGGCAATATGCCCCGACGTGCCCCCAACGTTGGAGCGGCCCGCAACAGCAGCTCCGCTCATGGAAGCATCAACCAGTCACCCATGGAGCCCCCACTCACCGGGACTCCGGGCGTCTGCTTCTCTCTTCGCGCTGGAGTCATGCGGGCTGACGACTCTGCTCTTCTTTGCCCGGTCCCTCTCCAGGGCGGCTCAGCAATCTGCGGGGCTCTCCCTTCGCTACGGGAGCCCCGCCAACCAGCGCCAGCATTTCTCTGCACTTCTCCAATGCGGGGGGCAGGCACCGACAATGTGCCTCGGGCCCCCCTCCGCCGTAATCACGCAAGTGCTGCAGCGCGCGGGGCTTCCCTCACTGTGGCGCGTGATAAAACACGTTTCTTCTCAGCATGCACACAATTAATAAGTGCAAAAAAAAAAATGCATATACAGCACACGCTTGGAGGCCAGCTGGAATTAACTAGGGGTAGGCAGTAAACTGTGCTCCTTCGGCAGAGTTTACAGGTTGTTGCCCAGGGTGGAGTTCAGCAAAAACTCCGCCAACCATCGTGTGACAGCTCGCATTGAGAAAGTTGCCGCTTGTGTGGCAAAAGCTACCGCTCTAGTAGAAGATCTACTGGAGCGGCAGAAAGAAGCAATGTTCTCTGGTGCACCGCGCGGTGCCGCTCGTTCTGATTTTACAGCAGGGAACAAGCTCCTGGCGCAAAAAAACAGCGCAAGCAGCGCAACGGCCCAAAATGTCGGCACTCATGGAACTCCGTGGAATCTTGCTGTTTTTAGGCAAGTCCATGGAGTTCCGCGGAGTAAAACGCACCGAGTTCCGACCACCCCTACAATTAACTTGCCAGGATTCTACTGCTACCATTAAGATCAATGGGGTCACCCTGTATCCCTCGGAACCTGAGTTAATAGTTATAAAGCTACAAGTGGTTCCGTTGGGTAAGTACCACGGGGTACTGGTTCAGAACCTGATTATTTCCTTCACAATCAATAGTGATTTTGTACTAGACTTTTATAAATGTACCACACCTCTAAGTTTTTATCAAAAATATATATTTTTATTAAATTATTTGTTTTGTTTCTCTATTTTTCTCGCTAATTGTGTAAACAATTTTATACAAAAAGATAATACCAATGGGGGCTGTCTGACAAAGAAAACACAATAACAAGTACACAGACAATTCAATGGGTGACTGTGGTGACATATAGTGCAAATGGGTGACCTTTCAAATTCAAATAATAAACAAGACAATAACAAATTCTCCGTCCTATTCAGGTCTTTCACTTTAGCTAGTCCTATTTTTTTTTTTAAATAATTGCTATAGTGAGCCAGGACATGAGATGGTTGTACGTCGACGTTTTTGTAGATACATCAAGTAGGGTCTTCTTCAGGACATGAGAAGGAAGTGCGACAGCTTATTCAAAGGAAAACGAAATTCCTATTAGTATGGTGTGGAATAAAAAATGTACAATGTGTGAGCTGCCATACTCTTGGGGTACTCACCCTTGGTGGTTGGGAATTCACAAGATTAAATCTATTAACTCCTCCGAGCCCGGAAGGAGTTCTTATTCAAGGATCATCTGCAAAATGATGAGATTGCCAGTTACTTCCTGCATCCCTACATGTGTCTAGCTACTACTCTATGCAGTTGCTGCATCCGTTACATGTACTTACCAATCAACCAGCTTTTCAAACTTTAGCTGTGTACCTGTAATGAGAGGGAAAGACTAAGTGTACTCCTCTCCCTTTAATAAAACAAGTCCACACATGGACTCCCAAAGATGACCCCTCAATGTACGGTCTTAGAAACTCACCCCTCTGTATGTGCTCGTCGGCCTCCAGGGGGTAGTGGGTTCAAAATGTTAGTAGTTCAGTCCTTAGAGATTGTCATGTATTGATGCCAAATCCATCAGTGCTTGCTTCCCAAACCTCCTTAAATACTGGAGGCACATGGAAATAAAATTAATAAACTAAGCGCTCAGCGGTGCAAAACTACATACGCCAGCCTACGCGCATCCCAACAACAGTCAGTCTCCTTACCTGTATTCTCGAGTGTCTCTCACCAACTCACGGTCAAGTGAGCTGCGGTCAATGTTCCCTGCTTAAATGGATTGCTGAGACACCACGTGACGGTGTCACATGGCCATGTGAGGTCTGCTGTCCATGAGTGCTAACGTGTTGGCCATCTTGACCTCTGTTGCCCCGTCAGGATACACTTGAATATGGAAGCAGTGCGGTGCAGCAGATGGTTACTACCGCAGCCCCAAGTGAAAGAAATACATTTTCTGATATACTCATGTCTAGTAGAGGCTTGTGATAATGTGAGCCGCGGCTGGAAATTCGTAATTCTATAGATCAGTGCTTACATCACGTGACAGTGTCACATGGTCAAAAGAGGTCTGGCGCCCAGGACTAGAAACGTGGCGGCCATCTTAACCTCTGTTCCATCATATAGACTTAGCGTCTAAACTTAACACCAGGGAGTGCAAGTGGATCCATGTCTTGGATTCAGTAAATACTGGTTTAGGATTCTACTGCTGGCTGCTCTGCGCTCCTGCACACCTTCTATTTAAGTCAGGCCCGGCCGCGTGAAAGTGGGTGTCCCTGTGTGTTTTTATCCCCTTTACACACATTGCATAATGCGGACTGGGAGAAAGCACCTTCAATCACTGTAATCTTTGGGATACGGCGCTGCAGCCCATGTCCCCAAAAGTAAGTGCTGCTGGGACCCACCAGCTGGCTTTAGGCACTGCAGGAGAAGCTGGCACACAGCAAAACCAGATAAAGAGCAGCAGAAGTGTATTAATAAGGAGTCTCTTCAGAGACCTACGGAGCTGAGGACAGGACACGAGGCGCTGGGATATGAGGCCTCCTTCAACCCCCAGCCAACAGGTTCTTTCCAGAATGTTATGTACAGAGCGGACTTGTTCTTTTCCATTCTTTCAGGTCTCTTCTCAAGTGCCTGGGACCGTTATGAATGTCATTCTTGAGGAAAGCAGGCTTCCCACTGTTCCAACAGGCAATAGCATCACAATGCCCACCCCCAGACTGTTCCCCCAACAGGGGGAAATATTTTATTTAGGGGTGGACTCAAGGCTCTTCTCAGCCAATCACTGGCTAGAGCCCAGTAATGGGCTTATAGCCTATCAGAGGAATCCAAACTTCTCCAGAGTTTATGAGATTTCATTCAGCCTTCATTATTGGTTGCGCACTCCAAAGTTTCACAGCTCTTAAACTGTTTATTGTAAGCATCCTGGGACCGGTTTCGGGCTAACAGCCCTCATCAGCCAGGCTAGCTTGAATCCATATAGCTGTGTCTGAACTGGCGTGGCAAAGTGAGCTAAAGAATGATGATGGATTCAACCCAGATCTGTGACTGGGGGTGAGTGTTTGAAAAGTTTCAGCACTCTGTCCATCATCTCCTTGTGTTTGCTTTGTTCGCCCTAAGTTGGCAGGTTATGCCCAGAAGTGGGTCCCTTGCTCTCTTTGCCACTGGATTCAAGCTAGCCTGGCTGATGAGGGCTGTTAGCCCGAAACCTGTCCCAGGATTCTTGTTTCCGGTCCAGGGAAGACATGGCTTGGCAGTTCGGGCTGGACTGTTCCCATGAGGCACAGGGTCAAGACTGATTTGCATATAGCTGTGTCTGAACTGGGGTGGCAAAGTGAGCTAAAGAATGATGATGGATCCAACCCAGATCTGTGACTGGGGGTGAGTGTTTGAAAAGTTTCAGCACTCCGTCCATCATCTCCTTGTGTTTGCTATATTATAATGTTTAAACATTTGTAACTTTTGGGCTTTAACAGCTATTGGAGTACTTTGTAATGCACTTTTTTGGGGTTGTTTACTAAACTGAGTAGTTCCAAAATTGTATATTCTTTTAAAATTCTTAGCATAAAAAAGTTATCCATGTTCGATAAACTGGAGTTAGTACTGAATCTGTAAGCATTATGTGCAAAATTTGCATAATAGTATTCTCTTAGGTTGGGGAGCGACATACCTCCTTTCTTAGTTGGTTCATATAAAGTTGCTAATGCCCATCTGGATGCTTTATTTGCCCATATAAAAGATGAAAATAAACCTATTTCTTTAAAGAAAGTCATTTGCAGTGCAAATGGAATTGATGAAAATAAAAAGTTGCAAAGAGGTAGAATTGACATGCGGATTAGGGCCACGCGTCCTATTATTGAGAGAGGCATTTGAGACCATTTAGCAAACAGTGACTTCATCTTTTGTATCAAAAAGTACATAATTTAAATTGTATAGATCATTCACATTTTCAGATAAAAATATTCCCAAATATCTTTTCGGTTTTGTATTAATTAAAGTCTTAAATTCGGGTAGTAAGGTGTCCTGTGTACAACTACATAACATAATTTCAGTTTTAGCTTTATTTATCTTATACCCTCCTGTTTCTTGAAACTCCCTAAAGATGTCATCTGCGGACAGTTTTATAATAGACATCCCTTGCAATGGTGCGAACATGTTGGCTTTTCCCCTAATGGCAATAGCCAAAGGCTCTATAAACTGGGCAAAAAGTATGGGCGACAGGGGAAACCCCTGGCGAGTACCTCTGTTTACCCTACAAGCACCTAGATTTCTAGAATTAATGATTATTTGTGCTGTAGCACCCTTGTTAGGCACATTATCATACATATAACATCTTTAGGAAACCCAAATCTCTCCAGGATCATAAAAATACTTTTCCACGATACCAAATCAAAAGCCTTTTCAGGCGTCTAAAAACATCACCAGTGCTGGTACTTTATTCTGTGACATGTAGTCCAAGGCTTCTATTAAAAAATTGTGTTAGTAAAGAGCAGTCTTCCTGCCACAAACCCACTTTGATCTGGGTGAATGATTGATCCTATAACTTTATTCATCCTATTTGCTAAAAGTTTAGTAAAAGGTTTATAGTCGACGTTCAATAGGCCAATAGGCCTATAGGAATTAATATTCTCCTTGTTCTTACCCTTTTTTAAGAAACAGACTACCACAGCGATGCGAAAAGAAGGCGGGGGAGCACCCCCTTCCAATATATGATTGGCGAGTTTTAAAATTTCTGTATTTAATACTGGTGCAAATTTCTTATATAATTCCGCTGGGAAGCCATCTTCACCTTTTGATTTACCGTTGGATAATGAAAGGACAACTCTCTATTTCCTCAAGGGAAAATCTAGCTACCATCATCTGCTCTTGTTCATTTAATAGGTGA
The DNA here is from genome assembly GCA_963921515.1 of Calotriton arnoldi. Taxonomy (NCBI): domain Eukaryota; kingdom Metazoa; phylum Chordata; class Amphibia; order Caudata; family Salamandridae; genus Calotriton; species Calotriton arnoldi. The sequence goes on from CAWUFW010003475.1 coordinate 1,239,484, forward strand.
GGGATGAGGAGTTTATCTAGAAATTGCACAAGCCTGTTCGATTTCTCTGTTGATTAGAATTATAGATTAGCGCGTAATGTTGTAAAAAGACCTTCTGAATATCTAAAGTTTCCGTTAAGCCAGCCTTAGTTTCATTATCCATCAATGATGAGATATTATTTCTTGTTTGGCGATCTCTGGCCTGCCACGCCAGGAATTTACCCGTATATTCACTTTCTTCGTAAACGTTTTGTAAATAAGCAGTGTTTGCAGTAATACCCTGCATATCATAATATTCTTGCATATCTATTTTAGCTTGGTTAAATAGTTGTTTGGTAACATTATTTCTATTATATAGCAATGCAGTGCTGGCCTGATCTAGCACAGTTTCCAATTCCTGTCTTTTTAAATAAGCCTCTTTTTATACCTGTATCTCTTTAGTTGTAATACACCCCCAGATTGTGGCTTTAAATCGCTTCCCAAAGATTCTCTATGCTACTAGCAGGGTTAGTATTGGCCTTAAAAAAAGTGTACTATCTTGTCATGAACCCCTTGGCACCATTCCTCATTCTCCAAATTGACTATATTAAAACACCATCTGTGAGGTGATCTTTTTAGTCTAATATCAGTGATTTACATTTTAATCAGAAAGTGGTCTGAAAAGGCATTCTGTATATGCTCGTATCTGATTAATTTAAAACTATGTGAAACAAGAAAGTAATCTATTTTAGAGACAGTATTATACTTTGCAGAGTAGCAGGAAAATTCCTGTTTATTGGGGAAAAGAGAGCGCCATGGGTCCATCAGATCGAATTCTTTTTTGCAGCTGGCTAGAGCTTTAGCCGTTTGTGCCTTATTTTGTCTCCTAGTTATAGAGGAAGAATCTAGGGACACATCTTGCAAAAAGTTAAAATCACCTACCAGGATCACCTGGCCGGGTATATTGATTAGTGCTGGTTTTAATTCTGTCAAGGGTTGGGGAATATCTAAAGTTGGTGCATAGATTGTGGCTATACTTATTTTTGTTTTGTTTAATATACCATTAATAAACGCCCATCTTCCCACTGTATCCATCTGCATGTTTTTCATCTGGAACGGTAAGTGCTTGCCTCTATATATCCCTACACCTCTTTGAGCGCATCTGGCATTTGAGAGGCAGTGGACTCCTGCCTAGTTTTGAAGAATTTTACTGGAACTATTTTTTATTGCTATTCGTGAGGTGAGTTTCCTGCAGAAGCACGATATCTGGGGAGTGTTTTCTTAGCCATATATCGACTGCCTGAGTTTTGCGTTTATTATTGAGGCCATTAACGTTGAATGTTATTACCTTCAAAGCTTCTTTATGCATCCTAGTTCATGTGAACTAGAAATACCATACCTTCCCTCGCATAAAGTGCAGTGTCATATCTCCTGGTCCTCTACTCCCCATTTCGCAAAGTGCCATGTGCATTAAGCTGCCTATCCATTTGACGCAAATCCCGCAGATAATATAATGACTTAAAGTGCATTGTGTGACCTAAGGTGCGTCTAGTGACTTTCGAAACCCCCTTTATCTTCTTACATGTGCTCTTAAGCATATTCTCTTCTATCCTTCCCTTTATCATCAATCTTATCAGCTTTTGTGCATTGTTTTTTGTCGTGATTGACCTAATTTAATTGTATCCTGCCAAGAGGCTAATCGTGTGCATTTGAACTCTCTCTTTTCGGTTTACGACACCACCCCACTCCCCCCTCCCTGTTTACTCCGAGCCCTCCTTAGGAGACGGATTGCCCACGCTTCCGTATTCCCCCCACCTTTAGTCTGGATGCCATTGTGGTGCACCCTTTATGCGCTCACTCTTGGTCCGCCCGGAATCTAATTCCAGACGTCCCCACCTCCCCCCAGCTTAGCTCCATTTGCTTTTACAAGTGCAACTATGAAACTAGAATATATATATTTTTTTTACGTCTGCAGTTGGACTATTAAGTGATGAGTAGTGTTAACTGTTCTCAGTGGTCAATTTTGTAAGTAGTGTTTGCGCCTCTCCTATGTCTATAAACAAAGAAAAATTACCATTTACTAGAATTTTGAGCTTGGATTATTGAACTATCAATGCCTGAGCCCCCTTTGCCTTAAATAAGTCAATCATTTTCACAAATTCTTTCCTTCGTCGTACTGTTGCTGCTGACATATCTGATTTTTTTTTTGAATTGAGGTACTTCAGGGAATGTGAAGGTTCTCCTTGCAATTGCTATACTTAAGATTTGATCCTTAATTCGATAGTCTAAAAAGTTCAAAAGGATAGTGCGCTGATATTTTGCGTTTATCTGTCTCTATGCCGGGACTCTATGGGCTCTTGTGATCGTTAGATCCCCCTCTAGCTCTGGCATGACTTTCTTTAAAAGTGATTCAGTCCATTTGAGAACTTGAGTGCCTTCACTGCCTTCTGGTATACCCACCAGGCGTAGGTTAGATCGTCTATTATAATTTTCCAAATCCTGTAGTTTGGTCTCAGACTGGTTCTTTACTTTCCCCATTCGAGTGACCTCTTGCTGTATATTAATCAGTTTGTCTTCCAGATCTGAAATGCGATTCTCTGCCCCATTTATACTTTTAGGCATGTTGGACATATTGTCCTCTAACTTTGAGAGTCTTTTGTGTAGCAAGGCTGTTTCTTGAGCCTGCAAAATGTTTAGGTCGCTAATTTCATTTAGAATAGTAGCTAGCATATCTTTAATAGATTCGTCTTGTCTTTCTCTTCCTCTTCCCCCTTCTACCCTCTCCTCTACCTCTACTTCTTCCGATGTCTGTCTGGGGTTCACGCCCACTGGGTATATTTCTTTTATTAGTTGCAGTTCTTGTTTGCTACACCTAATTTCTTCTCATAAGGTAGGTCTAGCAATAATAGAAGGAGTATTTTGATCCACAGGCGAGCTCATTGATGGATCCGACACTGAGCATGATTGAGCTGGAGAGGAGGGCTCAACCAAGTTTGAAGTATGAGGGTCAGCCTGAGAGTCAAACTGCAGCTTCGCTTGTTTATGAAAAAGTGGATATTGTTACAGATAAGAAGGACTGCTATTTTCTATAAGAGCAGTGCTCCTATTTTGTATGCTGTCTGCAGGTTCCAAGTCTAACAACTTATCGGGTGACTAACTCTGATGATTCTCCTGCACTTTCGGAATCCAATGTTCTCTCACTTTCCACATTGCTATCTGCTTTCTCTTGCTTCTCAGCCTCCAGTAAGGTCCTTGCCTTCATCTCCATTCTTTGTTGTGCGTTGCACTCTTCGCTTCAACTTAGGAGCCGGCATTGGGGTGGGCTAATCCTGCGTTATTGCTTTAACTCTTGCCGCTTTGCTTTGAAGCGTACGCATCTTTATGCATAGCAATGTTCCTTTCGGTTGTACTACACTGCACTCACTTTTCCCAAGTGCCTTCTACGTACTGAATAAATAAGAAAAAAAAACAAAGGAAAAGCGGGCAAGTTTGATATACTCTTGACCTCGCTGTAGTTGTGCCTGTAACTTCCTGCCTTCAGACCGACAGTCAAAGTTAGAAATCGAAGAAAGTTCCAATAATTCACGTAGGAGATGAAAAGTACGCGCAGATTATATTCGGTTGTATCCAAGGGCAGCAACTTCCCAAGGAACAAACCCTCCCCTCACCGAGGGAAGCCCTCATAGACCCGACTCCAACGTGATGTGGTCTAACCTTAAGCCAGTGGGGGGAGGCTGTCTCCTCCTTTCCAATTCTCGTCTGACTGCCTGTGATGTAATGCAGGCTGAAGAGTAGAACTTGCTTCTCTCTGCCTCGAAGAAGCACGTTTGCTGCGGCCCAGCAAATCTGTGGCAGTGACAGTGGCTACAGGCATCAGGAGAGGTACAATTGTGGAGCTGTAGGAGCGCTACAGCACTCGGAAAACAACGGCATCAGCATCGACTTTGGCGTACTTTCCTGCTTGATCTCTGCAGGAGGGGCGGGATGGGAGGGGTGCGCGAGCACTAACGGCGGCGTGCGTGGGAAATGCCTGCCGTCATCACCTCAGTCTCCAGTCCCGGTCACCAGTCTTGGGATTTGTGCCCAGTCTTGAATGAGAAAGACTTGTGCTAAGTCTTGGCGGACCTTTCTGAGAACTCGAGGAATTAAGGGGGGGTTGGATGTGTAATACAGTTGAAAGTTCCACCTCTATTGAAACATGCCTCCTCCCGCCCTCCCCTCGCCAAGGCTCTCCCCCCAATGGATACTGGAGGGCACAGAACTGCTGGCACGGAGTATTTTCCGAGGAGTGCCCTACTGGGAAAAGATGTTCTAGACTACCTTCAACAGAAAATGCCACTCATGATTGGCAAGAAAACACTCCTCAAGCGGTCTGCTTTGACATTCGGAGAACCTGGCTAGGTGACTGGCGGTTAACCACATCCCTTAGCAGTGAGCCCAAGACCACAGTCTCATTGGTTACTGGCAAAGGAGACGAGACCCTACTAAACCTGCTTGTTCAAGTGCTACATCAAGATCTGGTCGTTGATGTGATCACCTGCTCTTCTGTGGGTCAGAGGTCTCTAATCTTCATGTCCTCCAGCTGAATGTGGAGGCAACCGTCACTACCGCAGCCACTGTCGGCAGGGGAGTGAAGGCCATGCCACAGTACAGGTTCGCTTTGCTCCCCCACCAAAGCACTTCCGCTGCAGTGCTGGAGATTATAATGGAATTCAATAAGTCTCCCCATTGTTGTTTTTATTGTTTATATATCAGGTTTGATATATATAAAAAACTAAAATACATTGCAATGTACAGTGTACCACAGGGGGAATAGTGCTGATGTTGGTTAAGAACGGACACCGCTAACACAAAAAGTATGATGGGTATCCATGTAAAATGTATATGCTACTTGTCTAAAATGTGATATGATGCAATGTTACTAATAAAAAGTTTTTAAAAAGTCTCCCCATACTGGAGCCAGCTGCGGAGGCACCACTGCAGGGCCCTCATATGCCCTCCTAGATATGCATGCTTGTCTAGGAGAATGCAGGAAGCCAGCAGACCTAGCAGTTGTAAGACCTTTAGAACTGGAACGTTTACACTTTGATGGAAGGATGAACCATTTAATTGATGTCAGCAATCCTTTAAAGTGGAGGAAAGGCACGGAGTAGGGTGGTGTCCAGAACTGGACGTTGGAAGAACTTCAGGTGAGATTTGAGCTTGCTGACTGAAAAGCCCAGGTCGAACAGCAGTGAGATTGTTGACTGCAGGTAACAACACCACTGCTGGCGACACGGATTGATCAGGTAGGCATCCATGTATATGAATATTGGGACACTAGACCTTCTGAGTTTGGTCAAAATCACTGCCATCACCTTCGTCAAAACTCAAGGTGCCAATGTTAAGTCAAAGGAGAGTACTGCAAATTTGTTGTGTGTAGAACCCACTACAAAGCGCAATTACTTCACAAGGGAAAATAGACAAGTGGCAGGGCTGAATCGCATTGCCTTCAACCTGCTGGCAGCTGGAGGGGAAGTGGGCTTTTCCCAGGCTGCCATACCAGGATTCAACAAGGCTTCCCTGAAGGGTAGCAGAGGCTCTGCAGATAGAGACGCTGGACTTCAGTGAGCATGTTTAACTTTGTCGGCAATGTTGGGAGCTGCAAACTTAATACTTCAGCAGCCTTTTTCACCATTGAATGGAAGGACATTCCCTCTGGTGTAGGGGGTCCGGTTAGACATTCCATTTCCATTTCTGGAGAGGTATCAAGTACACTAGCTCATGAGCCTGATCGTCCCTACCATTGTTGCCAAAGGCATACAGGTTTAGGGGATCACAGTCTGATCCAGGTCATGGATTCTCTTCCTGTATTCCTCCTCTTCTAGTAGTCTCTGTGCCTCCCGGTGTGACCTATTCTGTGGCCTGAGCTCTGAAGGCAGTGCAGTAGGTGGTGGCGACAGTGTCAGTGCTGGCACAGTAGGGCAAGATGTAGGAGGATTTGACGTCAATAACGTGCCGTAGAGAATGATGGGGACAGTAGTGATGATTCTGGAGGAATGGAGATGAACAACATCGAAGTCAAGGGCATGAACATCGGGAGTTATTTGGACATCATGGGCCTCAAAGGTGACCCAGGTGGTGCCATGGCTTGGGCAAAGATGGTGTACATAGCATTAAGAAACGCAGCTGGGACCGAGCCTTGGAGTTGGGAACTCCAGGTGTCGTGTAGTTCCTATAAACCTAAATAGGATCTGCACGTTTAGACAACATACACTTTAGGATTGGTGTCCGGACTGATTCTAGACACCCCTAACAGGTATGTTAGCCTGTATACCAGCTAGCTCACAGTGCCACTAGAAACCCCTCTTACCAAGGAGGGAATAGTTCTTGGCAACTATCGAACATGACAACCCTAATCCCTCAAGATTGTGGAAACAGTGTACTCCTTTTCGCTCAGTCACTCGTGCTCACTTCGTCTCAGAGAGATACACAGAATCAACGGTGGGGAAGTTTTTCAATAAGCATTTATTGAACCAGCATCATTCTAGTGTAAAATAGGTGTGCTGAAACAACCATTAGACAGTAACAGATATAAATGATTATAAGCACTAACAGAGTAAAAGGATGGCAGATTTCTACCAGAGTGCTAAAACAATGAATACAGGCATGCATATAAAATACATGACAGTAATGAATGCGTACTCCTACGATGCAACCCTAACTAGATGTACCCAAGTGTACCTAGCATGTATGTGGGTGTAAAGCCAAGAATCCCTCTAGGATAAAGTCAACCCCATTACCTGAAGTGAGAGACTGTGGGACCCCGTCTTTGTCTCGAGATGGACACCCCGCAAGGGATGTCAGACCACTGCGTGCTGGAGGGTCTGCGTGCAGGAACCTCAGCGTCTCGCGTCAGTGTGTCGGCATGGATGTCCTTTTCTCCTCTGACTATCTCATCAAGAGATAATGTATATATATATACCCAAAGCGGTACCCACTGGGGGATATACCTTGCTGTGTCATGTCGGACTGGGATGACGGAATCATTGACCCTTATACATAGTTATTATGCAGGAGATGATAGGCGTGCTGTCCTGCTGTGATTCCAAGAATCCTCATGCATAATGAATGAGGCTTAAGCTTTTCGGAGAAAACCCCATGTCATCTTTGGACAATACCGTAACTAGGTAAACGGTCAGTACTAAGAACCGGTATGTAGTGTAAAGGTAGGGAGACTATAGGTGAAAGGTTCAGTGACTACCTGAGCCTATATTTGGGGACCTATATGGAACATAACACCCACTCCTCATCCGGCTGGACGACATACTAAACATTTTACGTACAGCTAAACGTGGTACGCAACTATTAATAAGTCCATTAAAAATAGTACTTAAAAATGTAAAATTTCTAAAAAATGCTAAAAAGGATAATAGTGCATGCAACAGAAGTCTGTACTAAATAAGTTCGTATATATAGTCCGAACAATGAGAGACTGAAAGCCATGCAGTTTAGAAAAGGGTCTCGTTTAAAATTCCAAATTTGGTTGTTTTTGAAAAAGGCCTAATTTTTCCAGCACACGATGAGCCAAATGTTTATGTGTCCTGGCTGGGAGATGCAACATCACTGTTCCCTGCAACACCTCGCAGATCCGGTCAATCGATCACAGATTTTCCTCCGTATTTACCACAGCTGTTGCTGGGGAGGTGCTAGTGTCATCCGAGGCCTGAGTATTTGTTGAGGAGCCGGTATTCTTCCGGACAGGAGCTGAAGCATCCCGTTGTGGCTCTAAGAATGTAGACATCAACATTGGAATACGCTGAGGACACTGCAAAACATGGGCAGTTATCGTGTCCAGTAAAGCAGCTACGTCTGGTGGCGCAATTGGTTGAAGTGTTAGACAAAGGTCCAACACGCATTCTTGTCCGCAGAACAGGCATCGGAGGACAGGCAGAATACAGTCGATCCAGACTGGTCTAAATGACAAGAACCAAGACTCGCACAGTTCTCAAAGACGAGGTGTGCCCAGATGGATGACCATGCAATCAGGGTATCAGCGCTCCAAGAGCCTTCTTTCCATCTCCTTGGTGACGGGGACGTCCATTGCGTAGCAGACAAATGACAATCAGGATACCTGCTATTAGAAACAGGATAAGCGGAAACCCACCAAAAATGCTTCAGAATACGGAGTGTATGAAGTTGGGAACAACTCCGAGGATTGTCTGAAAGGTGCTTAACAGTCCAGAACGTATGGTCTTAAATAGGTGGACAATACCCGTCTTATCAGACATGTTAAAGACACGTTGGTCCATTTCTGTGAAATGGTAAGGGCAGTTTGTTCGTATCAGTGCCTGTATCTCAGCCGAGGACCTTGCACCCTGGCGAGAATAAGTTTCTCGGGCTGAGGTTAAGGGCACGGTTTGCTGTAGAAGCATGGCTTTCATTCGGCTCAGAGTATCAAACCGTATAAAGGAAACATTCAGCGAAGGACATAACGGCGCCTCCCTGACTGTACGGGTCGGCGGAAACAGTACTTGCATACAGCAAGTAACCCTGGAGCTTACAGTGACAAGTTATGCGATGCCCGGGAGCATCCCACAACAACCTTGATCATTCAGCATCAAGTAACTCCCATTTGAAAGCAACTTGAACACCGGATTAATCACGGCAGCTGGGGAACCTTTCAAGTGGCAGGATAAGTTAGCAACTGAACCGTTACAGGCCCCCTGAAGCATGATATCCTGGCATATGAGAGATCCACTTAAGTTAAGGGATTCTCGCAGTTGGTACCGCTAAGAAACACTTCCGTGTCCCCATTCCTGCATCGAAATCTGTACGGCAATTCCCAAGATTTCTTGATGAATTCCCTACCCATCGCTTCATATCTGCCCACCTGTTGTTGTTCTAGGCAATATTGAAACTGGAAAGTTGTGACCGGTAGTGTTAAATGGCCATAAATTAACCATTCTGTGGACGGTGACTCTGCCACAGTAAAAGGTAATTTGTCAAGTTTTTCAATAGGAAGCATTGTATATTTTGCTCCTCTTTGAGCCATTGTTATCTGTTTTTCTGTTAGATTCTATGCAGAAAATAAGGACGTACTATTGATAAATCGCCAAGGCACATAACCAGCGCGCAATGATTGCAGCGTCCAGCTTAGTAACATAATAGAACGGAGTTGAGATTGTACGTGTTGTAGAATGGACAAGTCCTGTTCTAGTATATCAATAGCAGAAGATGCAATGTTGCCCAGTGAATAAATCCTGGATTTTAATGTAGTCATACCATTGTCAACTACAGCTAACGCCTTTTCTAGGTTAATTCTATCTATTTCACGAAGTCTCTCCGTAGTTTCTTGTTGAGAGATTTTCCTTATTTCATTGTAGACAGCGTAATAGAAACGTTTGACGTGGCTTTCGGGGACAAGGTAAAAAATCCCTTAGATCCACCTCATCTGAGAGTAAGGATAAGTGCTGTTTCACCTGGGACAGAGTCAAGGTTTTTTAGCCAATCGAGGCACAGCTTCCCAAAACTGTATGTTCTCTCTGTACATATCGTGGGTCTGGCCTATGGATACTAAACCCTTCGGTTGTACCCCTGAATCTTGATTGACATCGGTTTGTGTCTGTGGGCCATACTAACCATCCCTTCCAATTGGGGTCTGATGTATTGTACTGCATGATGTCATCTATTGTATCCCCTCCACGTGATGTAAAATTGATGTGTGAAGGTGTGGGAAACCGCGGTGTGTTCAAATCCTTGTTCTTGGCTAGTCCAAGACAGGAAGTCTGTTGCACGGTTTCATTCAGAAATATTATTTGTTGCGGAATGAGGCATGCTCTAAATAGTGCTTCTGTTCCCTGAACTTGCCATTCCTTTGAACCCCAGACCGATTTTGTGTCTATAGTGTCCTTCCATAAGTCGAAACCCTGTTCAGGCAGTTGGGCAATAAAGGATGCAGAATAAATCTGTTTGGTGTTAGTCAGCATATTTTTCTGTGCAGATGTAGGTGCAACCTTACAGTAAAATGAGGACGGGTCAGAAGTGTTAAACCCTGAAAATATGAAAATTTCTGTGCAAACGTTTTCGAACTACAATGTCCTCATACGGGCAGTATTCTCTGGTGTTTCATCCTCAGTATAAGAATGAAATGTATGTGATTGTGCATCTGCTTGTGGGAATTTAACCCATGAATAGAATACCTCTGTTCTATATGATTTGTGTGCCTCAATAACGAATCTTACTGTCCCACCCCTAGCTGTGACTCCATAGTCTGCTAATTTTAGAGTAAGGGCAGTTCTAACATTTTCTGGAATGTTGATTTCACCTTCCTGTTCTTCCTCCCTAGCTGCAGCACATTGTGCTGGCGTATTGGCGTCTTTCGTCAGCCATTATTTTGAAAAAGAAGAAGTTTCAGGGAAACTGGGATAAGGTTTTATGCACAATAGTAACTATTTGTCCTTCAAGCTTGATAACCCTACAGCCAATACCTAGGATATGCCTACTCAGCTGTGGCGGATAGTTCCCTTACCACTCCAGACGTCTCTGGGAAAATGTGAGATGGGGTCTCTGAGAATAGCACGACTGAACTACTCAGATTTGACCGTTAAATAAGTACCAAACCAACGTTGGCGTGCCATGTTGGGTAGTTCCTATAAACCTATATAGGATCTGGGCATTTAGACTTCATACACTTTAGGATTGGTGTCCGGACTGATTCTAGACACCCCTAACAGGTGTGTTAGCCTGTATACCAGCTAGCTCACAGTGCCACTAAAAACCCCTCTTACCAAGGAGAGAATAGTTCTTAGCAACTATCGAATATGACAAACCTGATCCCTCAAGATCGTGGAAACAGTGTACTACTTTTCACTCAGTCACTCGTGCTCACTTCGTCTCAGAGAGATACACAGAATCAACGGTGGGGACGTTTTCAATAAGCATTTATTGAACTAGTGTACAATAGGTGTGCTGAAACAACCATTAGACAGTAACAGATATAAATGATTATAAGCACTAACAGAGTAAAAGGATGGTAGATTTCTACCATTGTGCTAAAACAATTAATACAGGCAAGTATATAAAATACATGACAGTAATGAATGCGTACTCCTACGATGCGACCCTAACTTGATGTACCTAAGTGTACCAAGCATGTATGTGGGTGTAAAGCCAAGAATCCCTCTAGGATAAAGTCAACCCCATTACCTGAAGTGAGAGACTGTGGGACCCAGTCTTGGTCACGAGATGGATACCCCGCAAGGGATGTAAGACCACTGCGAGCTGGAGTGTCTGCGTGCAGGAACCTCAGCATCTCGCGTCAGTGTGTCGGCATGGAAGTCCTTTTCTCCTCTGACTATCTCAGCAAGAGATGATGTATATATACCCAAAGCGGTACCCCCTGGGGAAATACCTTGCTATGTCATGTCGGACTGGGATGACGGAAGGATTGACCCTTATACATAGTTATTATGCAGGAGATGGTAGGCCTGCTGTGATTCCAAGAATCCTCATGCATAATGAATGACGCTTAAGCTTTTCTGAGACAACCCCATGTCATCTTTGGACATTACCCTAACTAGGTAAAAGGTCAGTACTAAGAACCGTTATGTAGTGTAATGGTAGGGAGAATATAGGTGAAAGGTTCGGTAACTACCTGAGCCTATATTGGGGTACCTATATGGAACATAACCAGGTACGAAAGTGCCGGCGTCAAGCGTTATGGGAACGAAGGACCCGGCGCAGGTTGTGGAATCTGTGGAGCTTGGAGTGGTTTGGGGGCTGGGTCCTGTGGGGCAAACTGGTGCGGGATGCTTGGAGGAGAATAATCTGGCATTAAAATGACACATCCTGATTCCAAGGATGAGGATACGGTAGGAGACAGAGAGCGTCTAGGTGACTTACCGTTGCCATGTTTATTATGCTTCCTCCACTAACCTCAGGAGTGTGAGGATAGCCTTGAACGGTGACGGATGTGCCTCTTATCCCCGGCTCGAACTATGAAGCGTTTGGATTCGCGTGCTTTAATGGCCTTTGGGTGCATGCTTAAGCAAGAGTCACAGGAGAGGAAATCGTGGTCTGACCCAAGATACCAGAGGAAGATTGAATTGGGGGGGGGGGGGCAGTGATCAATGTCTGTCCCTCACAGTCCCTATGACTAGGGGTTATACCCCGAAACTGGTCCTAGAATGCTAGTTCCCGGTCCAGGGACGACCTGCCTTGGCAGTTCGGGCTGGACTGATACCATGAGGAACAAGTTCAAGACTGATTTGTGTATGGCTGGGTCCAAACTGGGGTGGTATAGTGAGCAAAAGAACGATGGATTTAACCCAGATCTGTGATTTGGGGTCAGTGGTTGAAAAGTTTCAGCACTCTGTCCATCATCTTGTTGTGTTTGCTATGTTCGCCCTAAGTGGCCAAGGGTATGCCCAGACGTGGGTCCCTTGCTCACTGGGCCACTGGATTCAAGCTAGCCTGGCTGATGAGGGGTAATACCCTGAAACCGGTCCCAGGATGCTTTTTTCCGGTCGAGGGAGCACCTGGCCTGACAATTCGGGCTGGACTGTTCCCATGACGAACAGGGTCAAGACTGATTTGCAAGTGGCTGGGTCCAAACTGGGGTGGCATAGTGAGCAAAAGAACAATGGATTAAATCCAGATCTGTGACTGAGGGGGGAGTGGTTGAAAAGTTTTCAGCACTCCATACATCATCTTATTGTTTTTGCTAAACCAGGATGATTAGTCTGGAAGGCAGAGGAAGGCCAACCAGGTTTCCAGATAGCCAAACAGCTCAGCCGTGGTGCAATAGCAACAGCACAAACTTCAGAATGTCTGACGAATGGGGCATCAAGACATAATAACATCCACCACATACACTGGCAGATGAAATAAACTTATATGTCCCTGATCAATCTCCAGGCATGAAGGTGAAGGCTCTGGAAGTTGGAGTGCAGAACCGGTCTCTCTGGCAGAGAGAAGGGCTTCCCTGAGAGGAAGACGGGGCAGCGGACAGATGGAGGTGTAGAAGGTCTGTGTACCACATCCTTCTCAGTGAATCCAGGGCAATGAAGAAGATGGGCATGCCCTTGCAGAATCTTCATCTGAACACAAGAAATCAAGGGTATGGGAAGAAACACGTAATGAAGTGGACAGTTGCACTTCAACCGATTCTCTCTCACCCTCCCCCCCGAGTCTTTGCAACAGACACTAGAGGGCACAGAACTGTGGGCTAGCCGGTCTGGACAAAGACAGACCGACTGGGAAGGGAAGAATGCCTTACGCACCAACCGAATCACCACTGAAGGCATTTCCAGACTTCTTGATAGAAGAGGCCTCTAATCTCCAGTTGTTCCACAAAAGCGCCCCACCATAGGGTGGAGGCATCCGTTACCACCGTGGCCTCAACTACAGAGGTTGGAAGGACATCCCTGTTTCCAGGTTCTCCTCCACACCAGATCCCTTTAAAGTGTCACATGAGATCACAATTGTGTCGGACAGATCTCCCTCGTTCTGGAGGCACCACTGGAGAGCCCTCTTGTGCCAGTGTGCATGTGTGACCAGGAGGTTACAAGAAGCACACAGACCTAGCAGGTGCATGACTTCAGGACTGGAATCAGAGTCCCTTCCTGAAATTTCTGAATCATATCCTGAATGTCCTAGACCTAGATCCTAGGAGTAAAGGCCCAGACTGATGTTGTATCCAGTACTGCGGCTATAAATAAGAGGTGCTGAAAGGGCTTCAGATGATATTTGGGTACATTGATGGGACAGCCCAGGTCGGGTAGCAATAACGTTATCAACTGCAAACGGGGCAACACCAGTTCCAGAGACTCTGCTTTCAGCAGCCAGTCATCCAGGTACAGGAATACCAAGATTCTTCACCTTCTGAGGTGGACCACTACCACCCCCATCCATCCCTTTTGTAAAGACTCAAGGTGTCGATATTAGACCAAAGGGGAGGGCTGAGAACTGATAGTGAGTGGACCTAACCAAGAAGAATAGGTAGCTACTGTGCAACTCCAGGGTCAGTATGTGGAGATACTTTGTGGCTGGCACCAAACAGGCAGCTAAACAACACTTTCACCATAGCTGCCCGATATGGAGACGATGCTCTGAGTATCATCAGTATAGGACATACTACAGAGGGCAGAAGATCAAATTAAATCTGTGGAGTGCTTTAATTAGATCTTATGGCTTCTGTAGTACTACCTATACTGAAACACTGTTGTTTTGCCGCCTTTGTGATGCCAGATGCAGAGTGGATGAACTGTACCTTCTGAAACTAAATTCCAATAAGAAAGAGATCCTGCTTTTTGGCTCTAAATGCTCCAAGGTGGTGTTCCAACTGGTGGCATTCAGTTAGGTCCCATTCCCACCCCTACATTTTGCACTAGGAACCTTAGTGTGCTATTCGACTCCAGGCTATCCTTCACCCCTAAGGTTGCTGCAGTAACTTCTAGATGCATTGGTTAGTAGTGGTCAGGTCGCAAAGTTCTTCCTCATCTTCCCATGTCAGTTCGAAAAACAGTAGTCCATGCTTTACTTAATGTTTGGACTACACAAATGTTATATATCTTGGCCTTCCTGCCTACTTCATAAATAGGCTGTAATTCATTGCATGCCGCTGTACGAGTGATGGTCAATGTTTCTCGCAGGATGCCAGCCCGTCATCTCCTTCCTACCTTTCACTGGCTTCCAGTGCAACAAAGATGCTCCGTTAAGGCCTTATGTTTGGCCTGTAGAGCAACGGAATACGAAGTGCAAAGGCCTCACCTATCTTAGAAGAAAGGTGTGTATGTACAAGCACAATCCTGCTCTTCATTCCTCTTGTATTGACTCCCTGCATGTGCCCATTGTCAAGAGAAACCATTTTGGAGGTCGATCTTTTTCTGCAAAGATCTGAAATTCTCTTCCTCTTAGACTTTCACCTATTTATTTTTATTTCAGGAAGAGCCTTAAGACCTGGCTGTTTAATTGTACATAATCCCTTGTCCTGTTTCCTTTTTCAGCGCCAGTATGCCCCTTGTTGGTATAGCAGTTTGCACTTTATATGCATTATTAATTCATTCATTGATAAGCATTCCGCAAGTCTAAGTACACCATCCAGTCTCCTTTATCCTGCGCCAAAAGAACAAGGCCCAGCATCCAGGAGATTCAAGACACTGAGGTCTAGGATTGGGTTAAGACTGTCACCCTTTGTGGGCACCAGGAAGTACAGAGAGTGGCACCCCTGGCAAATCTCTTGCATCTGCACCAACTCCAGTGCTCCTTTCTCCATCAGGACTGCCACCTTCTGCTGCAAATTAAGGAGATGTTTTTCCATCTGACAAAAATGGGGAGGAGGCACCTTGGGAGAAGGCTGATGAAAGGACAGGGCATACTCTTTCTACAATTTGAAAAATCCACTTTTCTGCTGGAGGTGTTGAGACAAAAAGTGAATCTGCAAGCAAACACCGGAAATTTCTGAAACCACTAGTAATCACGTTGAGGGGTTGCATGTCTAAGGAGAGTGCTGTTGCCCGCCTGGTCTTAAAATGGTCCAACAACAAATCAGCCTTTTCCCCACACAGCCTAGAGTTGTCAAAAGGTGGATCTATGAGGTAGGATAGCCATAGAAGAGAAGCCAGATGTCCTAAGCCAGGCATGACGTCTAAAGGCCACAAGAGAGTCTATGGCTGGATTATTTGTTGCAATGCTGACTGACCATCTCTGACGAGCTGAGAGAAAAGTGTCCCTGCAGGTGCTCTGCTAGGTTTGGCACAACCAAGTTCACCAAGTCCCACAGCGCGTGTCTAACACCCCATAAGACACAAGGAGTTGAGGGGCTTTAAAGTCAAAGCCAATCTGCCTTCAAAAAAGACTTACCTTCAGCACCCTGTTTTTATTTTTTAATTTCCTGCTTGCTGGGGCTGTAGGAAAAGAACCAGGGCAGGGAAGAGCTTTGAAGAACAAGAAGTCTGAACCACCAAGCTCTCAGGTGACAAATTTATAGATAAACTTGGATCACCTAATGTAGGTCAATTGTGTCTGGCAGATGTCAGACTCGCCGACAGTGAGGAAGATGGACTATTACAAGCAGCTAAAACTGGATCCAGAAGGGTGTCATTAAAAGGCAGAAGAGGTTTGGCTATCCAGCTCCTTAGTTAATATTTGCTTTTATTTTCACAAAGGTAAGCGGAAATTTCAAAATCTCAGCCGCCTTCCTAACTACTGTGTGGTATGATACCATTTCTGAAAGGATAGGTGAGGCTTGCGGGCTTAGCATTTCTAATTCAGGGGACGTGTTAATGTCAATAGCCCTCCTAAAGTCCTGGTGTTTATCAGGATTAGATGGCAGCTACTGTAATGGCTCACCACCATAATCAGTTCTCATCTCGTCCAGAGAGTCGGAATCAATGCCAAATTGTTCATGAATCGTATCCCTGTAGGACGACCCATGTGCCTACTCTTCTCTATACTGCTGCTCCTCCACAACCATTGTGTCTCCCTATGGGATCTGGCAGGCATCGCCCTGGGCACAGGCGGAGGATGTTCTGCCCCGGGACTTCGGGCTCAGCCTCCTGCTGGAGGCATCAGTGCTGAAGGCAGAACAGGTGGCATAAGAAAGGGCTGAAGGAAGGGGGCAAACGGCGCCAAGGGAAGCCTCGCTGACACCGCAAATTGCACCCCTACTGGTCCTATGGGGCTCTAAACGGCTCCAGGAAGGACCATGGGTCTCTAACATGGATTGAAGAATGCTAGATCTGTGTCTGGAGCAGGGAACTTTGGATGGGCCAGAGAAGCACGTGGGCCCGGAGGGTGGATCCTGAGGTAGGCTTGGACATGGTGACTGGGTCTGCTGGTACCGGTGACATCTGGTCAGAGGAAGGAGTTATTTCAACCAACTTCAGTTCTGAAAAGGACTCTTTGGGAGATGGAGAGCGTCTAGGGGACTTATCTTACTTGTGTTTGTCACAGTCAACAGACTTCATCTTCTTCTTATGCTTGTGTCTCCTCTCTTGCAACTACTTCCAAGCCGGAACCACCAGAGACCTCGAAGAAGTTGGAAATTTCTCTTACCCCAGTGGTCATCTGTGGCCCTAAACAGTTTTGCCACCTTCTCTTTAATAGACTTGGGGATTTTACTTTGACAAGATTCACATGACCTTGAGTAAGAACAGAGACACCAAAGGCAGATGTCGTGAGGGTCCGGGATAAGCTTATGGGAAGATCATACTGCACTGAAAATATTTGAATTAAAGTCAAAGTGTTTCTTGTCTCATTGCTGTTCCTCTGCTAACTAAGTAAATAAACAGAAGTTAGATTTCCCGCCAAACCTCACCGCACCCCCTCCCATACCCCCCTTGCCCCCACCCCCCGGTTCAGGTTAACTGTCTTCCATGTTTCTTTCTATTGAAGATTTGGAGTAAATGGTCCCAGAGATTTTACAAGACACTGAATCGTGAATAAAAAAAAATAAAAACTCTTGAAAGAGACTTTCAGATTAATAATTCTGGATGAAACCCGACTAACTTTGGTCAAGAGAACAAAAAAAGTAAGATTCAGATTCTCTCCACAATGAAAGTAAGGGTGAAAGAAAAAAAGCTAATAATTATGTTTTCACCATATAATGCAAACTTTTCTCATAAGCAGCTTGATTGTGGTCTTGGTTTCTCAAGACAAGCAGAAAGGCATCTCAGATATTCGGGGGTGAGGGAGGGGATCCTCATAATAGCTTAAGGATTGTTATATGGTTCTTAGGCACATTATCGACATTGCTAAGTTAGCATGAGCTTCGCTGCCATGATGCTGCTTTTGTGCACGCTACTACATGACTGTTTTTGCAAGACTTTGTTTGTGCCTTTCACATGAGAACGGGTTGCTTTTCGCGTTCTCTGCCTTTCCTGGAGTTTAGTCTGAACACGATATGCATGGTCGATAAACAATGCTACTTGTTATTCTGTTCTGGTCAGTCCCTAGCACCTAGACATAACATGCTACACAGCTGCAGTACTGAAGACTCGTGCTTTGATATTACGTTGTTGCATGTTGTTTTAACACACTTGGAGAAAGCCGTTCCATGGAGAAGAGCTCTGCTGTTCCTATGATGTAAACCTTACATCCAGGCTTTAAGGTATGGGGTCTGCTGTCAAAGCCCAGAGATCGTCCTTTTTATGAAATAAACTTCCTCTAGTCAAGGGGAGGGTGGTCAGGCCTATAGGCCCTTATTTCCACAGTCTTTATAAAATGACTTCTCCCTTTGTATTCTATGGAATTGTAACAATGCTAACTGTGCTGAGTTTATGCATTTTGCTGCTAGTTGTGGCACGTATACTGTATTGTAGAGCACGATAGTTAAAATAAACATTTTGAACTATTTCAGTGACTCTGCCTTTTCTCATTGTGGACAAGTACGAGTGAGTGAGCGAAAGAGTACGTCTTGCTCCCGCGATTCCTGAGAGAGTCGGGAGTGTTGTGTTCTGGGTTGTCTAATCATTTGTAGCTCCGTGATATTTGGAGGAGAAACGAATGAGACACTATAGCTAGTCGGTTTGGGATTTTGGGTACTGATGTGGTAGGTTGGTACACCCCTATTCACTGAGGTCCTGTTTTCCTGCGCATAGTTCTGTGTATGTGCAGAATCCCTGCAACATGGCGCCCAACGTTGGGCCAAAAGTACGACAATGACTGTTCAATTCTCGGTAATCCAATCCGATATGAACCATGTACATCTCCGATGAATAATCCTCTCTTTACGGTATCAAAACTTGATGGTTCATATCGGATTGTATTGGATTACCGAGAATTGAACAGTCATTGTCGTACTTTTGCGGTGCAGAACACTCACAGCTCCTCACTGGTGAACAATTTTGTTCGTAAGAAATACAAAACTACACTTGATATTTATAATGGTTTCTATAGTCACAATCTCGTGCCTGAGAGCCGTGATTTGACAGCATTCACTGCCGTCGGGAATCAGAAAAATTTACACGATTGCCTATGGGGTATAAGAATAGCCCCGGGGCATTTGTGGCACGTGTCGAGTCATTGTTGCACGACATAGATCCAGATGCGTTCTCGTACATTGATGACATTTATCTGACAGACGATGAACTTATGCCGCATCTAGTCCGAGTCGACAATATAATTTTGTCCTTTGCCGACTATGGATACAAATTTAATTTTGCAAAGTCACATATCGCCCATTTGGCGGTGCTCTTTTTGGGCTATGAGCTCAATAATGAGGGAAAAGGCTTGGCCCCTCACTTCCTGGAGAAATGTGCACAATTGCAACCCCCTTCTACACTGAAGAAACTTCAGTCTTTGCTGGGATTTTTGAATTTCGGGAGGACATACATTCCCGATTATGCCCAGCGTATCAAACCGCTCTATGCATTGATACAACCGACTTTTTCTTCAGCCAGCTGGCTTCCGGAAGATACTTCTATTCTGAAATCTTTGCAAACTGACTTGCTTGCAACCAACTACTTGTTGACGCGTGATAACACCACAAACCTGGTAATACGTATAGTTTCTGGGACAGTGGGTTTCACTTACTTGACGTTCAATGAGGGTGACAATTCCTATTGCATGAAAATCACATTTATACACTGCTGCTGAAATGCGCTTTTCAACTGTTGAAAAAATCTTAACGGCAGTACAGATGGCGATTCTAAAAGAACGCTCACTAGCGCAAGGCAAATGCATTCTTATGGTCACGCCCTTCCCTGCTTTAGAAGCCATGACTAAAGCGAGTGTACCTAACTCGAAGGCACTACATCCCCGTTGGATACAATGGGCTGTTTCTTTGACATCGGCTCATGTCACGTTTATCTTTGATCCTTACAGACATAGGAGTTTTTACAGATTGAACACGTTCATCCTCCACCCTTGTCTCGGCTTCCTTTACATGAGTACAAATGCATAATTTACACCGATGGCTCGGCTCAACCGGCCACGGGTTCCAAACATGCTTATTGAGCCGCTTGCGCTATTGTTGCTGGCTCAATTGTTAATGGAGAGTTTAAGTCTTCCATTGTGCACACTCAGACCCTTGGAGACTGTACGGCGCAATTGGCGGAGCTGCATGCTCTTGTACTTGCTCTCGAGTTTGCTGATCCAAATGTGAATATTCTTATTGTGTGCGATTCTTATTACTGTGTCCAGTCTTTTAATGACAACTTATCTTTTGGTCTCGGAATGACTATCGAGATTCCAAAGGCAGAGCAATTAAGCATAAAACGCTTTGGGTTTGAGTGGCAGATCTTAAACAACGTCTGCCCCTCATACATGTTATACATACTCTTGGCCATCAGCGTGTGGGAGCACATGCTCTTGGTAATTCTTTGGCTGATGAAGCGGCCAAGTCTGCAGTAGCCACGTGTTCCGTAGCAGCAGTTACAAGGTCCATGACTAAAATGGATAATGATATTTTGGCAGCTGTAGCAGCAATGAGGGAGGGAACTGCTTATCCTCAGGGTTTCCCTTCGAAATACTCTCATCATATAACTCCCGAACAAGTTCCTTATGCCTTGATTCCTTCAGTTGGGGATCGGGTGATTCCCAATATGGACCGCAGACAAGCTCTGATCAAAGCCGCACGCGAAGGCATAGCGTCTGCACATGCCGGTGTGTCGGCGACAGTCTCTATTTTACAGCAACGTTACTGGTGGCGTGGTTTATATAAACAGACCCGTAATTATGTACTTTCATGTGACATTTGTCAGCAAATCAAGCCATCCACGGTCACCCGCCCACCGCAAACACAGCTGTGTATTTCTAATCAACCTTTTGGCTGTATCTATCTTGATCATTGCGGTCCTCTTTCTTCTGATACTGCGTATAAATATATATTTGTTGCAGTTGATTCGTGCACTAGATTCTTTTGGGTTTGGCCACAACGCAGTGCTGACGCTCGAAATGTCATCAGGGATTTGCGTGTCTTTGTAGGAATGTTTGCCTGTGGCACCTTCCATTCTGACCAAGGTCCAGCGTTCGCCGCTAAGGCGTACAAGGATGCGATGAAGTCAATGGGGGTGCTGGTGCAGTTTTCGTCTCCATACAGGCCTGAGGGCAATTCAATTGTGGAGCGAATGAACCGGGACTTAAAGCAATCCTTGACAGCTAGAGTCTTAGGTACTGGCAGGAACTGGCTGGCCCACTTGTATGGGGTTCAACGTGCACTTAATAACCTCCCTAGACGATCTCTGGGTGGGCGGACCCCATACGAGATGCTCTTTGGCATTAAAAGGTTTGTGCCAGACCTTGATGGTCTAGACGTTGTGGCGGCTGCCGCAACCTTTGACGTAGATAATCATTCTACTGTGTTACAGGATCTACAAAAGACACGTGACAGCTATGCAACTGAACATTTACCCTCATCCACTGATGCAGTACTACTGATTCCAGTTGCTGGTTGGCTTCCAAAAATCGGAGATCTGGTACGAGAAAACCTGGAGAACAAGAAAGAATTTGGTCCCTCTTATCATGCACCGGTTCCAGTGTTTGGACTGAAGGGTACTCGTACATTTTACCTCCTTTACCTGGTCGCAAAGACAACAGATATATTTCAGTGGACAATGTCAAGCTGCACCATGTGGCCGATTCTGAATAGTGTCACGCCTGCAGTTTCGTGCAACGCGATTTCATTGGATCCACTGACTTCATCATCTGCCACTGGTCCTCGTAGGGCTAAGAAAGTGATGGACACTATCATTGATCTTTCACCAGTCCGACCTCTATCTTCTACCATGGATGTCGAGTATATATATCATCCTGATGAGTCCGTGAGTGAGGTGCCGACCAGTCCTGAAGAACATCAAGCGGACCCGACACTTCCACCTCTGATAACTCAGCCTACGAGTGTCTACTATGGAGAACATGCCAGCCTTCCTTCCGGCTCGTCTTCCTCAACATCCACTTTGGCAGACACACCGACTAAATTAAGTATTTTTTTCTCTTGGTTCAAAAAGACTTACCTGGTCCCTCCTTGGACCTACATTTGGTTGCTGCTTATCCTGATTTTCCTTTTCATGTCAATTGGTTTTGTGACAGTGTTCTTTTTGCTCATCAATGGTCATTACTTACCAGAACGCTCTGCTGTAAACTTGGTCAATGGAGTTCTGGCCCCTCACACATCGTCCCACATCATGAAACGCAATCAGTCTCATGTTAATATTTCAGCATTCCCGATTCCAGATGGCATCGTTTGGGACAAAGTAGCCTACGAAGTCCACGGCCCGACCGAGGTGCTTTGCGTACCATACGTGTTTCGCGTCTCTCTAGGAGATGTGGTAACACGGGACATACATTCGGATGATTGGGATGTGCAAGCAGTACATGCACTATTTTCAGATTTAAAATATTATGCTGCTTTTGATGCTGAAAATTTGTATTTAAATTCGGCCAATTATGGGGATTTATTTTGTTATCAGCATTATGGGCATCATTTTTTACACAAAACAAACACATTGAGACCCGTTTTTAATTATACACAATGGGAACATTGTCCTACTCCCGTAGAGGGGAGTTCTAAAACTTTTAGGGATAAGTTCACTTACTTTACAGATTATGACATATCTAATCCGGAATCCTATTACTTTAAACTTCGATCATCAACACAATCCAAATTTATGTTGACCCACACAAAATTGATTTACGCCAACTTGTTTAGAAATAAATTGGCTATGCAGGGTTATGATCATTGGAAAGATACTGTTGATTTAAAATCAATCTGGGGCACGAAGCCTTGGCAGTTTCAGGGAACTGAAGCATTACATCGTGCCTGCCTGATCCCAGCTCAAATTTTGTTTTTAAATAATACAGTGTACCAAACAACTTGTTTTGGCCTGGCAACTGTCAAAAATTTAAATACGCCATCCATTCCGTCTTTAGCGGAATATGATGATTGGCGCACACACACAAATTATACCATTGAGGCATTGCAAGCTTTGTTTCGAAATGACACTTTCAATGTCTCTGAAGTTGATTCTTCCGGGTGGTTAGTGTGGCAAACTAATACAAATGCGTTTTTATAATGTAACACCTGGTTTCACACAGACTAGACCGGACCCACGTTATCCAAGTTCCCATTCGGTTACCACATATTCGGTGGGTAAGTTATGCCAACAGTGGTGGGAGCATTCCACGCTGACATCAGTGAAGCAACATCTTTCTCTGCGGTCGCATGACATTAATTTGGCTGATTTTCTCTTGGGACCCAGGGCTCCAAGAGCAAAAAGATTCATGTATGCTGCTTACAATTAAATTTGGAAACTTTCGCAGATGGAAGCTGCATTTCGTCTGCGCCAAATTGATCAGGCCAACTTAGAAAAAGTCCTTGCCGAAATAGATAATAGCATAAACACACTTTCCTCAAGCATTTATACGTTTGATAATATTGTTTCATTGATTATTGATATTGTTCAAAGTGATGTATGTGTGTTATATCATGGTCAAAATCAGTTACGATCTGTTATGCAATTTGCTTGGACATTGCAGACTCTTAAAATGGGAAAAGTACCTTGGGATTATTTGAATACCACTGCTTTATTTTTGCCATTTAATCTGACTGATAAACAAAGATTTATGTCCATGAAAGATGCTACATACACACTATTGCATGTTGAACAATTAGAGCCCTTGCCGTTTTCTGTAGCAGAAACAGACTCTGCTGTTTGGTTAATTCATGGGGTTCTCTCTCTCCCTTTTTCGCTATTTCAATTTACATCATGCATGCAACATTTTCCGATTGGCCGTTTTGAACCACTGGGTAGTGCATTTCTACATGAATTGTTGTTCCTGCCTTTCACTTACAGATGTCAGAGGGAGGGTAAGGAAGTTTTCCTAACAGGGGAAGACTGCGATTCCACAGTAGGACATTCCCTTGTTTGTAAACACGTTAAGTTGCACAGCGCTTGTAACGTTTCCGTGCCTAATCTGGCCTGTTTTTTGAAAGGGACTCCAGTGCCATCAATAATTCTTGCTTTTTCATTGCTTACAAATGGCAGTTATCTTATTTTGAACAACCAAGACTGCTGTGGTTTACGGGCTGGAATCCCGTATTTAGTAACGGTTTCCCAGCGCGTAACTTGTTGTAGCAATGTGCTTTTTCCACCCCCGCATGGGAGTTTAGATAGCTCAATTTGGCCTTCCATTCCAACTTTGAAAACAGATTCAACAAGTTGAGCTGGCTCAAAAGCGCTGTTATTCCAACAAGAGGTGGCTCTCACTTCCGCCCGCGAGACCTTCCAGTTACAGGTTGCTAGGACTTATGCAGAGATACAGTCCCTTCTGAACACCAACCTCCCACTGCATTTTGGAGAACTAATGCACCAAATATTTAATGCGTCTGACACCGCAGGCCTTGCACATTTTTTTAAATGTGTGGGATCTGGCCTTGTGACTTCTTTTCAGACTATATTTGGAGTAATACCGGGTTTTATTCATTCTATTTTTTCCAGCGCCTTCGGAGGGTTCCCCTTGATTTTGACTTTAGGCGCTGGAATCCTGCTTCTCCTGCTCCTGTTGCGCAATGGCGGCTCAACTTGTGGTACTGCACAGACCAGACCAGTTGCAGCTGTACCGTGATAGCATGCAACAGGTTTTCGGATGCTTGCCATTAGCCACGCTTGGCGTCAGTTATGGATTGACTTTTCGCTTTGCCTATTTCACTTGCGTGCAACCAGTCTTTTACTGTCAGCGATGCCCCTTCTATTGGGCACTGGATATATGCCTCTCCAATACATCCCGTCCAGTCCCGGATTTTAACCAGTTGATGGGTCCCTTAGAGGCCCATGACCAGGCTTGTTCTGGGGATGGCCGTATGGCGCGTGCGGCTGCACTTGAGAGTATTGGCTGAATGGGATGTCTGTGCGGCTGTGCAGACCGTCCTGCAACGAAGTTTCATCGGATATCACGCAAGTTACCCACTCATGCTTTTAGAGTCGTCTGATTATGAGGAGCACGTTTGTTCCTTCAACTTACTTAATTGGATGGCATCTCTTTTTTTTACCAACGATAGGGGTGATCTTTTGGAGGGAATTGCATTCCTCGGTTCACACACCTTGATGGACTTACCACCTCCTACATAATAACTTTGTTATCCCAGAGGCCGCTCCCCTTCAATAAGCCCTTTTGACAACTTTGAAAAAAATGATTTTTTTTTTTGTTTGTTTTTTTAATTTCGCTTTTTTTCCAATTTGTTTTTTTTCCAAACGCTTTGAACTCTGCTTGTCTGGTGAACTCTGTTTTGGTCCTTTGTCTATGTCCTATGGCCTTACCAGGGGGAGGGTGTTATATGGTTCTTAGGCACATTATCGACATTGCTAAGTTAGCATGAGCTTCGCTGCCATGATGCTGCTTTTGCGAACGCTACTACATGACTTTGTTTTTGCAAGACTTTGTTTGTGCCTTTCACATGAGAACGGGTTGCTTTTCGCGTTCTCTGCCTTTCCTGGAGTTTAGTCTGAACACGATGTGCAAGGTCGATAAACGATGCCACTTGTTATTCTGTTCTGGTAAGTCCCTAGCACCTAGACATAACATGCTACACAGCTGCAGTGCTGAAGACTCGTGCTTTGATATTACGTTGTTGCATGTTGTTTTAACACACTTGGAGAAAGCCGTTTCATGGAGAAGGGCTCTGCTGTTCCTATGATGTAAACCTTACATCCAGGCTTTAAGGTATGGGGTCTGCTGTCAAAGCCCAGAGATCGTCCTTTTTATAAAATAAACTTCTTCTAGTCAAGGGGAGGGTGGTCAGGCCTATAGGCCCTTATTTCCAAAGTCTTTATAAAATGACTTCTCCCTTTGTATTCTATGGAATTGTAACAATGCTAACTAACTGTGCTGAGTTTATGCATTTTGCTGCTAGTAGTGGCACGTATACTGTATTGTAGAGCACGATAGTTAAAATAAACATTTTGAACTATTTCAGTGACTCTGCCTTTTCTCATTGTGGTCAAGTACGAGTGAGTGAGCGAAAGAGTACGTCTTGCTCCCGCGATTCCTGAGAGAGTCGGGAGTGTTGTGTTCTGGGTTGTCTAATCATTTGTAGCTCTGTGATATTTGGAGGAGAACGAATGAGACACTATAGCTAGTCGGTTTGGGATTTTGGGTACTGATGTGGTAGGTTGGTACACCCCTATTCACTGAGGTCCTGTTTTCCTGCGCACTGTGTAAGTGCAGAATCCCTGCAACAGGATGTTGCCTGCAGATCATTCAATCAAAGGCTATGACATGCAAAACTAAAACATACATAAATGCATTTGCTCTTGGGTAACACTTTACCTCCGCGATCAAGTGAATTATGAATGAACCCAAGTTGGAGAAAAACCGTTTGAGGCTCCATCGTAGTCAACAGAGACTACCTTGATGTATTAAAAAGCTGGTGCTGGCCTTCAGCATATCCCACCTCACTTGGTGGCATTCAACTGGCTGCCTAACGTGAAACTGGTTGCTTCTAAGTCTCTATGCATTATTGGTTCAGCCAGTTCATCACAGCCCCATCATGGATCCTGGGTTTACAGGTTTTCTCCACTCTACTAACCCATATTACACCAATCCAGTAGCCCTGTGGTGCTCTACATTCCACAGCATTTAAAAGCTTACACTTATGTGATCTTGGGGGGGCATTTTCTCTGCCTGCTGCCACTGCGTGGGCCTCTTTACCTTTAGAAATCTGCCTTTCAGATGGCTATTTAAAGTCCAGAAAGCAGATTGTGTGTTAATATCGGTGAATGCGATGTCAATGTACACCATGAAATGTGAAGGCCCAACAGCGACTATACCAGTAAATGCAATGTTAACGTACGCCATAAACTATGCACGCATAACAATGTCAAAACTAGTAAAAGCAATGTCTATGTACGCTATGACAACTGTACGCACAATGAGGAGAATGTCGGTAAATAGGATATCAATGACCGCCATGTTCTATGCACATGCAACATCGAGCTAATATCATTGCTGTCGAATTCACCAAAGATGACCTCCCCATCTACCCCTAATAAGAGATATGTGGACAGTCAGGCCCTGCGACCCAAACCCATGGCTACCGATTGATAGGTCACAGGTGGGGTTACACTCAGCCCAAAGACAAACACGCTACCAGGGAAAACCCTGATCGATCTCACAGATAGGCAGCTACACCACAAACAGGTCCGAGGAAATTGGCCTCAATAAAACACGTTTGGCCAAAAGCACACTTTCCCAAAATACCACAAAGTTAGATGCCACATGTAGTAAGGAACACTCAGCCAATCAGGTCACACCAAGCGTGATCACGGGCTTCTCATACCGGACATCTGGAGACACACACTGGCCCACACTAGCTCTCCACGAGGTCGAGAGTCACCCTTGTACCCGTTATCAAATGGTTGTACTTATCATTTATGACTACTTATAATTTATGACTAGGCCTGGATCCACATGCTCTCTAAGAATTTGAAATTGTTTTTTTGTACCCCACGAACTGTATGTATAATCGTCTAAAACGTCTGTACATTGAGACTGTCTTCAGACACTACTTTGGTGATGCTCTCCCAGCTGCTGCGTTTAATTAAACCAACTTGTTCCTGTTTTGCCAAACGCCTCTCGCCTTTAAATATTTTCAAGGTAAATTCATATCCGAACAACATTTGTACAATCTTGACTTAGGCACAAACCAACACCCGACCAGAAATACCTTTATGCTGATATTGATGTTCGTAATCACTATTCTTCCTCTTTCACAAAATATTGAGTATTGCCTCTTATTGCAGCCAGCACCAGAAAATAATTGCTGCCATTTAAAAGTTTTGTCAAAGAGCAAGGCCAAGTATCACATCCACACAAGTAACTCACCACCTACCTGTGAATCACTAAACATCCTAGCCCAGTTCCAACATGTTTTCCTCCCATGAAATGCAAGGATGAAATAAAGCATATGCTTCCCAGGGACATATAAGCTAGGTGAGTGTAGTGAAGGAGGTAATCTAAGCTAAAAAAATAATGGATTCATCATAAAGGTAGCTTTTCTCCATCTGCTCTTCATCCATTCCAACAAACTGGAACATGGTTTCACAGTTGATAAATTATATGTCCAAGATCACAAGTTTCTCGTCAAAGGAAGTATCCTTGCAAGATGCATCAAAAAGACTGGATATGGGATCCATCATCTTTCTAGCAGGATTTGTCTTTGGAACTGCGACCAATCCCTATCCAAGACTAGAGCCCTCAACTAATGAGATGCTGAGGGGCATTTGTTGAACGCAATGTACAACACCAAGTTGGAATAATTGCTCCCAAATAGACTTTCAGGTTGAACAAGTCCTTGACCAACACAGGAACTTAAGACCTGCTACTCCATGCTTTCCCTCAAGCAAAACAATTGCATGTGTCCTGAGAGTGCCTTCATAAAAGAGGCAGTTTAGGGGCCAAGAATGGCAGTTGTGATACTTGCAAAGAGAATATAAACCATATTTGGTGCTAGATTATATCTATACAGTGTGGATAACTTCTACAAAGATTTATAACATGGTATTTTAGATTCTCAGTTTGAATTTAAAACTGAATGTGATTTGACAGATTTTTACAGTCCAGAGAACATCACAACAAACTAGACTTTCAACTGCAAAAAACAGCTCTCATTTGCAGAACTTCTTAGGGCTCACTTCTTTCATACACCCCACCTCCCTACTTATACATAACACACACTTTATCATGAACTCACAAGACCCTACTGTTGTTCATTTGCAGTTGACTTGCAGATCTATCTTTAAAGAAGCCCGAGCCTTCTTAAACACTACATTGGTAGAATAATCTTAAAGCTTAATGGTTCCTAAACTGAGGTCCATTTACTGGGATCTCAATATATACCTAGACCATCTTCCTTAAGCCCCTCCATGTTGGAAAAACCAGGAACAGTTCTGGGACTTTACCTAGAAAATGACCTAAAGAGTTTGTCATCAAGACTGATTTCCTCCAGCTTGGGCTACTCTGTATCATATAGCCCAACAAAGCCCTTAAGTTTCACACCACAGCACTAGCACTCTGTATGCCAACATGTGCAAATTTCATGTCAACCATTTCAACACATTTCAGAGAACGGTGATTGCCCACATCAAATAAAAAATACTGATTATTCCTCCTAAAAGAATCACGCTGGCTTTCTGATATAGCAAATGGAAAGTTCAAACTCATGTCATTTATTTACAAGTACTAATCTACAACTCCAACATGGATGAAGAAACTTAAAAAAAATCCATCTATTTCAACTCAGAGAAGGCTGCCCTGAGGTGCCAACCAACTTCTGCTCAACAAAAGATATGTAGGTATTAAAGCCCTCCTGTTATAGAGACCGTTCTAATTCCATGGTGGATCACGCCTCACCATCCTTTGGTTTTAGAAAGCCCTAAACAATCATCTCCTGCAATGTGTGCATTCCGAGGTCGAATGACACAAGCATAAAATATTTCAATCAATAAGTGCACATCAGAAACAGCAAAAATAAATAAAAATCATGACTTAAACAAATGTTTTTTAATAGAAATGACACAATGGAATTCCACAGCTCGAGGCCAGGACCAACTTCCAGCCTGAGTGGCATTATGGGTATATAGCAACACCAATAGTGTAAAAGGAAAGATGGAACTCGCTTGCATCCCTGTCAACTCAAAAGAGCCAGGTAGAGACCTGCAGCATCAGCATATCTACCAACGGCAGCAGCAGAGCCACCAACAACTTGAGCAGGTTCAGTGTCACACAACTTACTCCCTGTGGACAAGGTACAACCATTACAGCTTTGTCAGTCCCAAAACACCCCAAATTAAACCCACTGAGGCAAATTGAAAGCAGAGAATTATAGGCTCTATAAGGGACATGAGCAAACAGTTATGCTAAAATCAAAATCTGGAAGACAAAGCCCAGTGGAAGAGCACACATTCTGGCCTGTAGTCACATGTCTGCACAGGGAGAGATTGTGGCTGAAAGCATGTTCATTGTTAAAAGAACCTTCTTCACTATTTTACGCCAGTGAAGGATCACCAGCAGCCACAGTGCTGCTGAGCACAAGTGCATACTTTGAAATGAAGCCCCCAAATCATTTCTCCATATGTTTTTGATATTTAAAAGTGCCAAATCTCCTGGCTTAACTCACATGTTGATGAAGGTACAGAAATGGGCTTTATGGAGGACAGCAGGACGAAACATTACCACTGTGGTACTATATACAAGGTTAACGTCCGAGCAGCTCTGGCAGACTTTAACCACGGGGGGGGGAATGACTATTAGGAGAGTACCCACTTGGCTAGCTCCATCAAGGTCTCCAGGGCTGTTCTGCTGTTTAATTAGGGCCCCTTCCCTGCTCCTTTGTCCCTTTCCCGTCAAGCAATAGACTCCATCAGCAGAGACAACACACTAATACATAAGAGTAAAGAGGATTCAAGATACAAATACTGGCAAAGAGAAGCAGCAGATCACATTTAATGACAACAGAACATCTCGCCTGCAGTGACCCATGTAAACAGCCTGGACACTAGCAAGGCACTTCCACACAGCTACTGTTCCTGGCATATATAACTTTATTTCCCAGGTAGCATTGGTCAGAACTAAGAGCGCGATAACCTGTCAGTGTGCTGATCTGCGTTAAGTTACACTTACTGGCCCTCCTATTTATGAGGCTAAAACTCTAAGTTTTGTACTATGTCTAGACACGGTAGAACGTGTAGCGGGCGCTATTGCACGAGTTTTGAAATTGGGCTGAATTCATGTTGCCTCCTATCAACCTTTGACTCCAGCGATGCAGGATTTTCATCCAAAAAGCATGGTGGTCTGCGCAAAGACCTGCTCTAACGTACTTTGTCTTCGTACGCTGAGCAAGCAGCACGATTCATGGTGGGTATTTTTGCAACTTGTATTTCACAATCTGTACTGGAAAGACTGAAGTTGACCAACAAAATAATTGACAACTTTAAAAGTGTATTCATTTGAATAAAATAAGTTATCACAAATAATATTGCATCAATGGGTTCTACTTATATACTGCATAAGAAGGTACATTCTCACCTTGCCAGTTCTTTGATTAGATTAGCAATCCGCTTCTTGTCCTCTAGACATAAATCCTTCAAGGAGGCACTCCTTACACCTTCACCTTCATGAACTGCCTAAAAACAAAAGAATGCTAATAAATAAGAGAAACTGGATCAAAGTTCACGTTTTTCAAATTAGACATCTGGTTTTTACTGCACCTAAAAATGATTTTCTTTTACAAGAACTTGGACCCCTGAGGAGAACTAAATACTTCATACAATAGTTTGTCAGAATGTCCCAAAGTGTAGATTTCCATAATGTTTAGCTTGACTGTGCCGCTACAAAATATACCACCCTAATGCAAATAGAACAAACCTAACCGAAAGGAGCAGTCTCAACCAAACTGACAAGCAACAGAAGATTTGTTTCATCTATGATAACTTGTTGCAATGCTCCATGAGGTCATGGCAGTCTGCACCTACCTGCCTCTTTTGGGGCGGGGAATAATGTGATTCACATAAAGGTGGCCTCAACTGCCACAGATAAACTCTAGGGTTATGAAAAATACTACTTTGAGATGATCCCAATGCTTGTTAGCACAAGTATTTGATCAGATTATGGTGCTCTCTGTTTAATCTCCTTAGGTAGAGAGGGGATGTCCAAACGTGGACTTCTTCATTGCCGTACCTTGAATCTCAAGCTAAAGCTTTGCCCTCTAAGATAAAAAGACATCTAGAGTAACTTAGCAGTTCAATCCAAATGACTCTTTTACGGCAGGATGGTAGCAGTGCATTTGCTGTTGGTGCAAGTGGGAAAAATGCCTCAACTAAGTGTTTTATTTTTGTTTTAGTCGAGGCAGTAACTTTCTCCTTCTGGTAGTTAGAGTGTGGAGGTCACAGGACAGCATGTGAGGACCTACAATGTAAGCATCCTTGATATTCAAGTTACTTACCTTCAGTGCCTTTCATTTAAAGAAATGGGCCGTCAATTTTTCTTAAAAAAAACATATGAGGAAAGAGTGTACAATTCTTGTAATGGTTGAATATTTGTTGTATCATAGAATGTGGTGGAGATATACATTATCTTTGCAATAAGAGAAAGTAAAACAAACAAGAACTGGATTTATAGCTATCTCGAGTAGTTTTTGACATAATCTTTAGTATTTACAAATTAAGTTGCTACGACAATCCAATAGTAATTAAGAGACTATTGTTGATGAAATAGTAGATCTAATTCATCCCACGTGGGCTACTTTCTTATTCTTGGCCAATGCGTAGCAGATCTCGATGGAGAGCACAATCCACTGAAAGATGGTTCTTTTCTACATTTCTTTGCCTATCTACTCTCCCACGAACTCCACAAAGAGCTAATCATCCACTCCGTGTTCTCTGATACGATCGATGTGAAAGCTCAGCGCTCTTCTGGGGTCTAGGGGATGAAGTTTCTCCTCCTCTTAAGAGGGGTGAGGAGGAGCATAGAATAGAATAGAACACCTGTAAAGTGATGGTTTGACCGAAATGGAACAAAATCACAACTTTTGGTAGGAAGGATGCCCGAGTCCGCAGAACCAGTTTGTCTGGGAATAAGATGGTATACAGCAGGTCTATACAAAAGGCTTGGAGCGCACTCACCCGCTGTGCCAAAATTATGGCAACGAGGAAAACTGTCTTGAGGGTGAGAAGCCAGAGAGTCAAACTTGTGTCAAAAAATACCCTCTCTTCCCATAGGTCTCCACTCTCTTAGATATTATCCAAGGGAGTATTCGGGAAGGCATTGGAGTTTGTTCAAAAGCTAGGCAGCAGCTCAAATGGAGTACAAATCAATTATGTGAGGACCAGGTTAAAATCCAACTGGGGCATACCAAGAGGGAGAATGAGGAAACAAATGCTGGAGTTCTACTAACGCATCACAACAGGTGACCTAAATAATGAAGGCTGGTCTGGCAATCATAAGAAGGCTGAAAGATACCCTTTAACTGTGCGCAAAGCCTTGCTGTGCGAGGGACAGAACAAACAAAAACATCAGAGAATCTGGTATAGAGGGGATCTATCTGTCGTGCACCTCACCAAACCACAAATGCATACACAGTTTTCGTGAAGGGAACGCCTGACTGTGAAGAAGACATTAACCACCTCTGGTCGAAGGTGCTGTGTTGTCCTTGCTCTATTTCCAAGCATGAAAGTGAAGATTTTGATGGGCAGGGTGCAGTTTCTGCAACAGTAGACCCTTTCAGAGGGGCGGCTTGATTGGAGGACAGATTCTAATGCACAGGAGCTCTGGATACCATACCCTCCATGCTAAATTGATCCTTATCTACAAAACTCAGGAAAGGAGAGGTATCGGCGGGAAGGCACACAGGAGCCCTGAACACTACTTTAGGTGTAACAAGAGAGAGAGAGAGAACGAGAGACACACACGCACCCCGCCCACCCCCGGGAACTCCAATGCGCAGAACTGCTAACACTGCACGTTCTCGGCGGTGGTGAAGAATTTGCAGCAATGGTTATACTCATGCACAGAAGAGACCTTGCACAATCTCTGGGTGTAACTGCCACTCATAACCCTCAGGCATCAACAGCTGAGTTAGTTCGCCTTTGGCATTCAAAGATCCCACCAAGTAGTTCACTACCAGAAGATTCCTTGATGGTCCAGTCATTTCCAGATGCGCAGCGCCTCCTAGCACAGGGTCCACGACCCCACCTTCCCGTGTTTGTTACTATACTACATGCCTGTGATGTTGTCTGTGAGCACCTGCACCAGCCTTTCATTGATGGAGGGCAGGAAGGATTTCAATGCCAAGTAGATGCTCGCAGGTCCAGAAGGTTGATGTGGAGCCGGGCCTCCAGCGGAGGCCTCTGATCTCCACCTTTCACAGGTGGCCGCCCCAACCTAGAAGCAAAGCATCGGTCACCATTGTCAGCTCTGAGTAAGGTAGGGAGAGGGGTCTGCCACTGACCCAATCATGGCTGAGCAACCACTGCAGGTTTTTTCAAGTCTCCCCTGTGATCTGGATATTGTCTGAAAGGTATCCATGATGTTGGGCTACTGAGACTTTAGATCCCACTGCAGAGCCAGCATATGTCACCTGGTGTGCTTCAGCAGCAGGATGAAAGAGGCCATCAGTTCCTGCAGCCTCAGTCAACCTCGCTGAAATCCAGAACAGAGACTGAAAGATCAGGATCATAACCTAAATGTTATGGACTCTCCTTTCCGGGGAAAAGGCACAAAACTAGACCGTGTCCAGAATAGGAGCATCAGAGGAGGAGTCAGCTGTGACTTCAGCACATTGACAGTGAAACACCAGGATATCAGTAGTTTCGCTGTAATCAGGAGGTGGGTGACAACTGCTTGGGGCATGTGCTCCATGCACAAACACGCCGTGGAGATCTGGAACCTACTCAACTCTCTCTCGCCTGACATCGCCTTCTTCACGGAGACCTGGACCAATGCCTCCTCCGCCCCGACATCAACACCGCCATCCTAGACGGATATAAGATCCAGAGGAAGGACCGCCCCAACCACCCGGGAGGGGGCATCGCCATCGCCCACAAGAACACCCTCCGCCTCACCACCTCCAGCGAAACCTTCCCCCCCGCCGAACACCTGCACTTCCAGATCCAGACCAGCCCTAACTCCACACTCCGGGGCACCCTCGCCTACAGACCCCCTGACCCCCTTCGCCGCCACCATCACCGACCTCATCGCACCCCACGCCATCGCCTCAACGAACTACAAACTCATCGGAGACCTGAACTTCCACCTCAACGACCCCAACAACCCCAACAACCCCAACAACCCCAACTCCACCACCCTCCATGACAACCTCGCCAACATCGGACTCAAACAACTCGTCACACACCGACCCACAGGGCTGGACACACCCTCGACCCCATATTCGCAGCAGGAAACAGCGTCCACTTCAGCCGCACAATGCAACCCCCATGGACCGACCACCACTGCGTACACTTCCTCGTCGACAAACCCAAGCCACCCAAACCAGTCCCACGCCCACCACAAAGGAACTGGAGCAAAGTCACCGACGAACAACTCAACTCCACCCTCATCCGCGACAACCACACCCCGGCATCCGACGCCAACCTAGCAGCCAGTGAATTCCACACGTGGATCTCCAACGCCGCAGACAAACTCCCCCCGCTACGCAACCCCGACAAACAACGCCCCAGGAAAGCCGCCTGGTTCACCACTGATCTCCAAGAAGCCAGATGCACCTGCAGACGCCTGGAGAAGAACTGGAGAAACAACAAGACACCCGAAAACCACGCCACCTACAAGGACGCTATGACGGACTACCACAACAGAATCAGAACCACCAAAAGAGCTTTCATCCACAACAAAATCCTCGCCAACTCCAGCAATTCCAAGGAACTCTTCAGTGTCATCCAGGAATTCACCAACCCCCGCAGCGAAGCCACAGACATCACCCCGTCCCAAGACCTCTGCAATAAGCTTGGAACCTACTTCCACCTCAAGATCAAAAAGCTCTACGACAACTTCGTCGACCATCCACCAGACGCCTCAGTCGACCCACCCCGCCCCCTCCCCCCCATCTTCTCCTGGACGCCAATCACGGCCGAAGACACTGCCTCAACCATGAATGGCATCCACTCAGGGGCCCCCACCGACCCCTGCCCTCCTCACATCTACCACAGAGCCGCCACAGCCAACGCACCCGAACTTCAACGCACAATCAACACCACCTTCGAAACAGGCACCTTCCCTGACGACTGGAAACTCGCAGAGGTCAGGCCCCTGCTCAAGAAGCCCTCAGCTGACCCCACGGACCTCAAGAACTACCGGCCCATCTCGCTCCTCCCCTTTGCGGCCAAAGTAGCGGAGAAACAGTCAACGGGAAACTGACAAGATTCATCGAAGACAACGCTGTCCTCGACCCGTCCCAATCCGGATTCCGAAGCAATCACAGCACCGAGACCGCCCTACTCGCCGCCACAGATGACATTCGCACCCTCCTGGACCAAGGCCACACCGCAGCCCTGATCCTACTCGACCTATCAGCAGCCTTCGACACCGTCTCCCACCGCACACTCGTCGCCAGTCTACACGACACCGGTATACAAGGAACCGCCCTAGACTGGATCCGATCATTCCTCACCGGAAGAAGCCAAAAGGATTAGACTGCCACCCTTCCTCTCCGATCCCACGGAAATCACCTGCGGAGTCCCACAGGGGTCATCACTAAGCCCAACCCTCTTCAACATCTACATGGCCCCCCTCGCCACCATCGTACGACAACAAGGCCTCAACATCATATCCTACGCTGACGACACCCAGCTCATCCTCTCCCTCACCAAAGACCCGACCACCGCCAGACTCAACTTTCAGAAAGAAATGCAGGACGTCACAGTCTGGATGACCATCAGCTGCCTAAAGCTCAACGCCGAGAAGACAGAAGTCCTCGTCCTCGGAACCACCCCTTCAGCATGGGACAACACATGGTGACCCACCGCCCTCAGCAGTCCACCAACCCCCTCGAACCACGCCAGAAACCTTGGCATCATACTCGACTCATCCCTCACCATGAACCAACAGGGCAACGCCGTCACCTCCAGCTGTTTCAACACCCTCTGCGTCCTCCGCAAGACGTTCAAATGGATCCCCCCCCCCCGGAGTCAAGGAAGACAGTCACCCACACACTCATCACCAGCAGACTGGACTATGGAAATGCACTGTACGCCGGCATAAACAAGTCCCTACTCCGCAAACTCCAGACGATACAAAACACCGCCGCCAGACTCGTCCTCTGCATCCCGCGGCACGGGCACATCAGCCAACACCTACGAAAGCTCCACTGGCTCCCCGTGGCCAAAAGAGTCACCTTCAAAATCCTCACCCACGCCTACAAATGCCTACACAACACCGGACCCAAATACCTCAACGACAGAATCACCTTCCACGTACCCAAAAGGAACCTCCGATCAGCCAACCTCGCACTAGCCGAAACCCCACGCATCCACAGAGCCAGAACAGGCGGAAGATCCTTCTCTTACATCGCGGCCAAAAACTGGAACGAGCCCCCGGCAGAAATCAGGCGCGCCCCCCTCCCTCAACACCTTTAGGAAGAGACTCAAGACCTGGCTCTTCGGCTAAGCAGCTCTGCTGCCCCCCTTCCCCTCCCCCTAGCGCCTGGAGACCCTCACGGGTGAGTAGCGCGCTTACAATTCCATGATTGATTGATTGCCTTCAGAAACCAGTCATCGAGGTAGTGGAACACTGGGACCCCCTGACCTCCGAAGACGTACTGCCACCACCTCCATCACTTTCGGGAACACTCGAGGAGGCGTTGGTGAGTCCAAAGGGGAGCACAGAGAACTGAAAATGCTCCAGTCCCACCATAGACTGCAGATAGCACCTGTGTGCCCACAGGATGGGGACATATGAGTTCTACAGGTACAACACTATCACCCAGTCTCCAGGGCAGACAAGACCTGGACCAGTGTGAGCATCTTGAACTTGTTCTTCTGAAGAAAGGCGTTGAGAGGGCGCAGGTCTAAAATAGGACGAAGGTCTCAGTCCTTCTTTGGTTTCAGGAAGTAGCGGGAGTAACCACCACGACCCACTTCCAATGCAGGTACCCAATCAATAGCCCCTTTTGCCAAAAAGGCTTGTACTTCCTGCCATACGAGGGACAGATGGTTCTCCATCAGATGTTCCTGGGATGGTGAAAGGTGCAGCAGAGCAGCCAGAAAGGGTAGAGCGTACCCCTTACGGACAATTTGCAGGAACCACCTGCAATGTTATGGCCTGCCAGCCCAGTAAAAATTGTGTAACCTGCCTCCAAACCAGGTGGCTCTACTCCCCCAAGGGCATGCTAATGGTGTATGTCAGGTGGGGCCTTGGAGAGGTGGGGGGGATAATTGACAGGTGTTCTCTCTGACCGCGCGGTGGGAGAGGGTGTTCGGGAAGGTAGAAGTTGAGGTGGGGTGTATGCGTTGGGAGATGCCACGAAACAGCTGTGAACCCTGCCGAGGTTGAAGTGGCTGTCTATTTGGGGCACCATGCCAGAGCTGTGGAAGATCGAAAAGGCTGATGCAGTTGGTGTGGTATAGCACACAAGTCCAAGAAGCATGCTGTAGCCCTGCTCTCTTTGAAATGCTCCATAGCAGTATCTGCTGTGCACCCAAAAATCCGAGACCTAACAAAGGGCATGTCCAGATAGTACAAATGATCATTGTCAGAGGAACCTGTAGATCTCAACCAGGCGTGGTGATGGACAGCGATGCTAATGCCAATGGCTCACTCAATGGAAGATGTTACATACAAGCCACAACGGATGGCAAATTTAGTGGCATCGCAGCCATCCTGTATGACTCGAGTCAGTAATCAATCAATCAATCAATCAATCATGTCACTTATAAAGCGCACTACATACCCGCGAGGGTCTCAAGGCGCTGGGGGAAGAGGGGGGTGGTGCTGCTACTGATCGAAGAGCCAGGTCTTGAGGAGTCTTCTGAAGGCCAGTAGGTCTTGGGTCTGTCGGAGGTTGGTGGGGAGGGTGTTCCAGGTCTTGGCGGCGAGGTGGGAGAAGGATCTGCCGCCGGCGGTCGTTTTCCGGATGCGGGGGACTGTGGCGAGGGCGAGGCTGGTCGAGCGGAGCTGGCGGGTGGGGGTGTAGAAGCTGAGTCGTCTGTTGAGGTAGGCTGGTCCGGAGTTGTGGAGTGCTTTGTGTGCGTGGGTGAGGAGCTTGAAGGTTATCCTCTTGTTGACAGGGAGCCAGTGCAGGTCTCTCAGGTGGGGTGTGATGTGGCTGCGTCGGGGGATGTCGAGGATAAGACGTGCAGAGGCGTTCTGGATGCGTTGCAGCCGTCTCAGGAGCTTAGCTGTCGTTCCTGCGTAGAGGGCGTTTCCGTAGTCCAGCCTGCTGGTGACGAGGGCCTGGGTGACTGTTTTTCTTGTTTCGGTGGGGATCCACTTGAAGATCCTGCGGAGCATTCGGAGGATGTTGAAGCAGGATGAGGAAACGGCGTTGACCTGTTTAGTCATGGAGAGGGTGGAGTAAAAGACGAAGGTCTTCTGGGACACCTGGGAGAACTTGAGCTACTGAATTCCAGAGAGCATGGGAATAGCAGCCCAAAGCACAACTGGTATTCCCAGACTGGACAGCCAAACTTGTGTAAGAAAATACCCTTTTCTCGGAGGTCGCCACTCTTGGATTCCCTATCCGGGAGAGTAGACAGGAAGGCATTCAAGTTTATATGATTGGTGGGAACTTGTACACTGAGCTCTCGGGGGAAGGGTGCAGAGTCTCAAAAGCAGGGTCTCCAGGGCCTGGACGATGCCACTGCACAATCTGGCTCTTCACCGGGCGATCAGAGCATGGTTTGGCCCAGGCCCATAAGAGGGTCTCAGTGAGTGCCTCGTTAAAGGGCAACAGGGGCTTAAGGATTGATTTGCGCTGACTGGAGGACTACATTTAGAACATTGGTTTTGATCTCCAAGGTGGGGAGCTGGAGGTCATGAAATTCAGCTGCCCTCCACATAACTATCAGGAAGGAGGCACTTTCTTCAGTGGCAGGGCATTGAGGTGAGACTAGGCAGATGTCAGGAGCAGTGTCAAGGCAACTAGCATTCTGGAGTTCTTCATACCAGTTTTCTTCATGGCAGAGTTGCCCAAATTCATCTTCTGCATCATACTCATTATCAGAGTCAGCCCTAAATAAGGAATGTAACGTATGAGATCTGCCCTGCGGGACAAGGAGGCAATGTGGCTCAGGTAAAGCATTCTAGGGTAGCCTGCTGGACACCAAGCGTGGCCTCCGTCAAGGTCAGAGCGGCGCAGACTCTAAGTCAGAGAGCACAATGAATAGTGCCTTGTCCTCCAGTATCGCCATTTCAGGAACCACCATGGAGTTAAGATGGAGTCAGCAAGGGTGCCAGTAGAGGTCTGACAACAGTGTCAGAGTGTCCAACTGATGTCCAGGACAAACCAAGCACGCTAGAGGGAATCTAAAGGGATCCAAAGAGACAACATGGCCTTGCAGAATTCTTGGATCTACCTCAGGGCCGCAGAAGGCCCCAAAAACTCTGATTGTGCCGGGACAAATTGTAGGTTTGGCTCAGACATTGATTTACTTCAGTAGTGAGCTTGAGAGGTATGGCGATGCCCTCGCGCCTTCTCAGGTTCACAAGAGTGGCAGAAAGGGGCAGAGTCTTGATCAGATTTTTTATGCTTTTTCTTCAACTTGCCCAAAGATTTAGAATGTTACGACAATCGTCCTCGGGCCGACTTCTGTACCGGGAATGGGACAGAGACTGACCTTTGGACTTGTCTTGCCACAGAGTTTTCCGATCCTTGGCTACGTATAGGTTCGCCTTGCGGACCCAAATTGTCTTCATATTCATAGACGAGCAGTTACTGCAGGCCTTAAGAGCCATTGCCCGACCCCAGGCACCACAGGCAAACCGGATGTGGATCTATTCGAGATTTAATTGAGACAGTCCTTACAAGGTTTAAATCCTGTCGTCTAAGGAGGTGGCATTTCACTTGCACACTGTGTAAAATTGAGGTAAACAGGTCTCGAAAGAGACAGGAGGTAGCTTCAGATTCGCACCTGGTGGCATGGAAAGAAAGGAACTGACGTCTGCGTGCGGAAGTGGCACCTATACCCGCTCTGCACATCATTTCTGAAGCGAAACAGCATCAGAACAGAGTCGCACGGTGCCTATTGACGGCAAGTAGACGTACTGTTAAAAAGTTTCTGGATCCAGTCTAACACCTGGGGAAGTATTCAAAATGTGAGGAATTTGCAGTTACTCTCGATCAGAAAAAATAATTTGTGGTTTCACTTTCTTGGTGATTGCTTACATCATGTTAGCCCTGATAATAAAGGCATTGCATTATGGGCCAGATGTACGACCATTGGAAATCGTGACTCGCAAATTGCGAGTCGCAATATCCAATGTACAACAGTGTCTGAGACACTGTTTGCGATTGCCAATGGGGTTGCAAATTGCATGCCTCATGCATATTAATGAGGCTGTCGCAATTTGTGACCCCTTTGGGAATGGCTGGCACTCCCAGGGATGGTGGCCTGCTGGGGTCAGCAGACCTCCATGTCTGGGACTGCTTTTAAATATAGCAGTTTTTTTGTTGTTTTTTTTTTTAATGCAGCACGTTTTCCTTAAAGGAAAACGGGATGCATTTTAATATATAAAAAAAAAAAAATGTAATGATTTTGTTTCATTTTTCAAGGGCAGGTAGTGGTCCCTGGGACCACTGCCTGCTCTGAAAAAATGTTTGCACACCCATTCACAAAGGGGAAGGGGTCCCTTTGGGACCACTTCCTGTTTGCGAATGGTTTACCTCCCTCTTGAAGAGGGTGGTAAACTGCAAGTGTTTTGCGACCGCAATTGAGATCGAAAACATTCTTAGATAGGTGTTGGAATCGCTATTAGGAAGGGACGCCCTTGGAACGCCCCTTCCTAATAGCGAGGCGCTAACCCCATTTTGCGAGTCGCTATTTAATTAGCGCCGCGCAAAATAGGGTTAGTACATGGGCCACAGGTTTTTGGCGTGCGCAAACGGGTCTAAAACCCATTTGCGCACGCAAAAAAAGTCGTACATCTGGCCCCATGTGTTTTATATCTTGAGAATATGGAAAAAGGGGGTTTCAGTTATACCTGCATTTTACAGTCTAAAATCCAAAGCTATGCTTCAGCCAGGAAATGATCTTTTGACTTGGAACTGGTCTTACAAAGTGACCCTTTGAGGGCGATGAACCCCAGTTTTTTCATTTTTTTAAATTTACCTATTAGTTAGAACCTTACTATCCAGTGCCAGGTGTGTGTGCTCTGACTCATAAAACATGTTGAAATTGGCTTAAAACCTAATTGGCACATTTAACTTCCCTAAAAGGCAAGAATATGCCGTGGAGGCATGGAACATCAAATGACACTTGTGAACTGCAGCACTTACTGTGCCATCCACTATAGTTGCAGTAAAAACATGGCTTCAAGCCTACCCTGTGTAGCCTAACAGCAGCAGCTTGAACCCTGCGGAACGGACCATTCAATCATCCTTTTGAAAGTTAGAAAAACCTGATTTTAATTGGTTAAGTATTAAGTCACCCCTAAGTGCACCTTGCTCCTCATAAGGTAGGGTGTGTAATATTTAAGAGTGCAACATGTGAGACATTAGCAATGGCATGTTCCTCCAGTGACTAGGCCAAAAACAACATTGCCACTGGTCAGGCCGTAACAGAAGCATAGGGAAATTCAAAGTGTAGATTACACATTTTAATCTACAGCTTTTGACCTGTACCATTTACAGAATCCATTCAAAGACTTACTTTTATATTTGATAAAAGTCCAATTTAATTGTAAAGTTTATTTTTTATTAGAAAATTACCTTTACCCTACCTGGAGCTGCCGGTGACTAATTTGTATTGATAGTGTTTATAGAGAGCGCAATTGCCCGAAGGCGTATTGGCACGGTTGTCCGCTAGACGTCATAAGATGTTCAGCTAGTTGAGTGGCAGAGATGTAAAAAGCCTGGTTTTGAGTGATTTTCTAAAACAGAGATAATAGATCTGGCCTCTGAGGTGCCTGGGCATTTTGTTCCAGAGTTTACTGGTAGTGAAGGTGAAACTTCGACCACCCCAAGATGCTTTATTAGTGCGAGAGTTTACAACTGCTCTTGATGTAGCAGAACGAAGGGCTTGACTGGGGTGTGCCATTTGAATTTTGTTTTAAGGTACTGAGGGCCTGTATTATGGAGCGATTTGTGGACAGTGCATAATGCCTTGAAGAGATTTCGATTCCTGAAGGAAGTCAATGCAGGTGCAACAGGGCGCTTGAGGCGGATTCAAAGTTAAAAGGCAGGCAGCTGCATTTTGGAGAATCTGCAGTTTATTCAAAATTCGTTGTTTGGCATCCATGTAAAGTGAGTTGCAGTAATCAATTCTAACACCAGAGCAATGCTTATTCATTTTTAACTGCAGAAGTTGGTAAACAAGACAATCTTTCTCAATGATTTTAATAGAAGAAAGCGGTAAGCTTGCCGATCTGGTCGGAGAAGGTCAGGTTAACATCAAAGATGACTTTCTGGGCTGGGACAGGGAGGGGACCCAAATGTTTGGGCCACCAGGATGAGTTCCAAAAAGCGGTCTCTCTCGGTCTCATGCACAAGAGGACCTCAGTTTTTTGGAGTTGAGTTCAAGGAAATTTTTTCTCATCTAAGTAACAACCTCAATCATGCAGTTGTTGAAGCATTTAGTGGTGTCAGCGATATCCGTAGAAATTGACACCATGATTTGTAAATCATCCGCATATG
This sequence comes from Calotriton arnoldi, assembly GCA_963921515.1. Taxonomy (NCBI): domain Eukaryota; kingdom Metazoa; phylum Chordata; class Amphibia; order Caudata; family Salamandridae; genus Calotriton; species Calotriton arnoldi. Next base: position 1,282,715 of record CAWUFW010003475.1, read on the forward strand.
CTACGTGGAGAATCCAAAGGAGTGGATCAGTCTGGCCAGGGGGGCAACATAAACATTGAAAATGATGGGGCTCAAAGACAACCCCTGAGGGCGTCGCAGGGTAGAGAGAAGGGTTGCGATGTGAACTCTCCCACTGATATGGACTGTTCTCTGTCAAGAAGAAAGGAACAAGGCAATTCAAGAGCAGATTCTCCCATGCCTATGGTGGCTAGGCAGTCGATTAGCAGTGTGTGGCCTACAGTATCAAAGGCAGTGGATAAGTCCAACAGGATAACCGCAGCCTTTCCTCCGTTGTCAACTTTAGATCTGACTTCTATGACGGCAGCTATTAGGGCAGACTCAGTACTGTGATTTTTCCTAAACTCAAATTGTGCCACGTCTAGAAGTTCACTGTCCTCTAGGAAGCTGGACAGCCTAGAATTAAGGTGTCTTTTAAGTACTTTAAATGGTGTGGGTAGGCATGAGATAGGGCGGTAACTTTTAGTCTCATGGGGGTCGACGGAGGGTTTCTTTAGCAATGGATGGATATTGATATGGAATTATTTTATATAGCGTGTGAATGCCAGAGGTGTCTTGGCACTGATGTTTACTACATTAGAGAATGAACAAACAGAAGCTATGGAAATGACCACAATTAAGGGCCTATAGCTGATCAAACCGAATAGGAGAATAACCAGGTTTTAAGATGTTTCCTGAAATCTGAAAAATTAGGATGTCGTCTTCCGGAGCTTGGGAATTTGACCCTTGAGAAGTATACTGTTCAAAAGTTTAGTAAGAGGCCCTGCTACAGTAACTGCTATTTCATGGTGAGGTTTTTTTTGGAGGGGGGGGCGGAGGGAGCTCTTGACTTAGTGATTTATATTAGTTTGATCACTTCTTTCAAAAGAGAGAAATAAAGCTGACTTTTATTGGTCCCTAGGGGTTCAGTTTTAGACTAGACTAGGATAGTGTTGCGGTTAGCATCAAATTCGTAATAAACTTCTGCTACCTTAATGAGAAAAAAGTGTGCCAATTTGTCACAAAGATTGACTAGAAGGTACGGAGTTAAGGATGGTAGGATTGGAATGTATCTGAACTGTATTAAAGAGTTCCTAGGCTGAATTTTTTGCTTAGGTAACTTTTTCAGTGTAGTGATGTGTTTTTGCAAGGATAATCAGACTTTTGTAATCCAAAATACATCGCTTGTATTTGTCTCTCATCAGGATTATAATTTTTCCTCCACCTCTTTTCCAGCCTGCAGCATTTTTGTTCACAAGATCTTTTATTGGAAGAGAACCAAGGGACAGACGGTTGGATTCTATGATTTAAATTTTTTTTAGGGGGGGTGGGGCTAGCTTCTTGGCTGCGTGGTTGATCCAGTTGGAGTAACTAACTGTGTCAAGATCAGGGTCATTTACCAAGGCGGGTTGTGAAGCATCTAAAATAGCAGTTAGTGAGCTGAGGGGTGTGACCAAGATGGCCGGTGGCTAGAACATGCCTTGCTGACTCTCTATCCCCGCCGCAGATTTCACAGCGACTAGCGCCCCGCCTTCTGCAGTATTTTGTATCGGGGGGGGGCCGGGTGCAGCAGAGGCCTTTTGAGAGGTTGGCTCCAGTGGCCAACAAGATGGCAGCAGGCGGGCTCAGACATTTAGAGCGAAGGCGTCCTATCGGTGTCCAGAGGGTCGCATGCCCACCAGCAGGGCCTGCGGAGCTGCTTTCTACTGCTGGTGCTTGACTCAACACGGTTCCCCGTGAGACCAGCGGTGCGGGGTGAGACCTTCCTGCGCTCTTCTGGGCCGGAGCGGGCCCTTAGTTATCAAGGCGCTCCTGCCGGAGACTGGCTGCAGGAGACGATCAGGCTCCACCTGGCCCAGCATGTGAGAGCTGGCGCCTGCTGCCCGAGCAGCGCCTCATCTTATGAGCTCCTCACCCAGATCACGCTAAGAGGTGAGGCCAATTCGGTTCTTCACTGTGTGGGCAAAGACCACGGGAACACCTCGGAGGTCTGGGAGAGGAGCGGCTGCTGGAGACGGCCAGCCTCCCCGCGCCCTGCCACGAGGTGGGACTCTGAATAGCAGGGACTCTAGGTACGGGGTACAGTACCTTTTGGCCCCAGTTGAGATGGAACAGGGCCCCAGGCCTCGCGGGTTACGTGGGCCCCGTTACGCCTCAACTGGGGCCTAACAAAGCCCAGTTCCAGCTGGCACTCTAGCGGGGGCGGCAATAACTCATCTGCCTTTTTCAATCCGTCCCCGCGCACCAGTGTTGCCACAGGTTGGGTCCCTGGGCCTAGACTCTCCCAAGCTGGCGCTGGCGAGGAACTTAAATAGGGGGTTGGGCCCAGGCTAACTGGGACTGCTGAAGGAGGACTACTTGAAGGCCCCATGGCTTGCTGATCTATGGTGCCAGCCCAGCACCTGTGCTGGTGAGTGCAGACGCCGTCCTGGTCTCTTGGGTGGGAGCTGTTCCCCACGGGGTCCCTGCCCCCGTGGAGCCGGGGCCCTTCTGTCGAGCCTCGAGGCGGCCAGAGGGGCCTGGTAGGTCCTGGGCCACTGGGGTTGGCCTTCCAGCACCTGAGGTAGACATCCTAAATCTACGCCGGTGGCCAGCAGCTTCCCCCTCCTACGCCGACTGCTGGGGAACTCACCAGAGAGGGCCGGGTCCCTAGCCTACTACTCCTGAAGCGAGTCAGGTGAGTACTGGCAAGAGGCGGCACCCTCTTCTCCCCTCACCCTGGATCGGGAATCTATTGCCGCGAGGGGCACCTGAGCTTTCAAAGCACTCAAGCACGTATGTCTACAGCCAGGGCAAAGAAGGACCGTTCGCTCTGTGATATGCTGATGAAGCCCACTGGGGGGGCCACCGGGTGACAAAGTGGTGGCGTCGAGCTCGGAACTCCCCTATCCGAGAATGACATGGCGGAGGGCCCTGTGACCGGCTCTTTTTGGGAGGCCTTATTGGCGTCCATGCGAAGTGACCTGCAGACAGTCAAGAAGGACTTCTTCTTGATCTGCGGAAAGTCAGTTGTGAACTGGAGGAGGTGGGAGACACAGTCTCCGCTCCTGAAGAGAAGGACTCCTGCTGGGTCGAAGAGGTCAAGTGGCTGCAGCAGGAGGTTCTCCGACTCCATGAACAACAAATTAGTCTCCCGGCCCACACTGAGGACTTAAATTGCTCAGGACATAATATTTACATCAAGGGAGCCCAGGCGAACGCAGAGTCGACAGACCTCGGAGAATTTGTGGGGGCCCTCTTTTGGCACGTCCTGGGGCATCTGACGATCTGGAAATAAAAATGGACCGGGTACATAGAGTGGGACCACCTAATCCAGACAAGGGGCCTCCCACGGACATCTTGGTAGGAGTCCATGAATTTCAGTTGAAGGAATGTATTCTGTGCAAGGCCCGCGAGGCCCACCCTCTTCAATTGAGAGACCATACACCGTCATTATATCATGACCTGGCGACCATTACCCTTCAGAAGCGGGGTGAAGTTCGCTCGATCACAGCCCAGCTTCGTAATGCCGGCATCTCTTACTCCTGGGGGCATCCGTTTCGGATCATCTTTAGGTTTGAAGTTAAACTCCAGCAGCTTTGTTCCCTGACGGAGGTCTGCCGAGTCCTGGCATTGAGGATCTCCTCCCAGAGGGTTGACAACCTGGGCCAAGGACTCAAACAGCTCAGAAACGTTTGCGTTGCAAACAGTTCAAGAACTCATCTAATAGACTATGCCCAGATCCAGAGACTATGGTGATAGAAAGGAAATCTGTGTTGGACTCATTGACAGGAGACACGAACAGGGTTGACGCCTCTTGAACACAAGGACTGCACAATGCCATGCATTCACTTCCGGCAGGTGGGGATACATATGGCGGGGACGAGGCCAGGTGGTCCCGATACCCCGTAGGAGTATTTGGAGCTCAGTCTGGATGAGCCCCTCCACACTTTGCTCTATGGTTAATGGACTGCATAAATATTTGATTGTTGTCTTATTTGCTCTGTTGGGGTTGTTCTATGGGGATTACTGCTCCTTCTATTAGACCGACATAACCATGGCTATTCAGTTTACAAAACAGCGGTTAGTTGTGAGGACAGTTGTCTCGGTGCCTTAGTTCCAGAAGTCTCTTCGGGGGGCTTACTCAGCATAAAACGTCTATGCTTTGTTTTCTGGGACCTTAAGATTACTACCCTCAAAGTACGAGGCCTTAAACCCACGAAAAGGTCAGCAGTCCTCTCCCTTCTTGAACAATCCGGTAATGATATTTGTCTCCTGCAGGAAACTCATTTGCTCTCGGAGGATGGCCATAGAATGCGGACCCGCTGGTTACCGTGCCAAATTTTGTCCTCCTTCCCCCTGGGGCCTTAAGGGGGAAATTCTGCTCATGATAGCGGAGGTCAAGGGACGCCTCATGGCCTTGAGACTCATGGCGGGCACTTTTCACTTTACCCAGACTATGGCTATGCCCCGACAAACGACCGGAACCCTTCCTGACACTGCGCTTTTGGTTATGGCATTGGGAGACATGAACCTTGTGATGGACACTGACTCGGACCGCTCTAGACAGCGCCCTAGTCAGGTCGGAGCCTTCTCGATCGAAGTGCTGCTCAAGCTTGCGGGCTGTGGACTACATGACGTTTGGCATCAATTGCACCCCTCTACCAGGGACTACACATTATTCGGCTGCCCACAAGACTTACGCCCACATTTATCACTTTCTGGTGATTCCCGCCCTGCTAGCTCTGTGGTCCGACTCATCTATCACGCTGTGCTCACTCTCTGACCACGCCCCTTGTCTGTATCACTTCGTTTACCTCTCTCTCAACCCAGAAGTTCTGCTTGGAGTCTTCGGGACACCCTATTACAATCCCAAAATATGGTAGACTCTCTACAGAAAGTAATCACGAACTCTCTCATCACCAATGACACTGAGGGTGCCTCTCCAGTCTCCATCTGGGAAGCCCTGAAAATTGTGCTAAGGGGGGTGCTCATAGTCATCTCTGCCGCAGAAAATTGTCGCCGCCAAGACAAACGGCAGTCTGGAACGTACTGTTTCAGAACTCTAAGCTATACACAAACAAAGAGGGGCACCCAGGACGTGGAGGGAGCTTGAAAAACCTCAGCTCCTTCTTAAACGCCTGGATTTATATAGGGCAGAATATGCGTTACCATGCCTTGAGCACAAATTTTACCTGGGGAGTAATCTGTGTGGCCGCATGTTAGAGCACTGTCTTCGTAGCAAAGTGTACAAGTCTATATGCACGAGCCCCTCCATTAAGGTTTGCTCTGGCGAGGACATAGCTTTGGCTTTTCAGATCTTCTATAGCTCTCTCTACGCAACCCTTGATGGGCTCCGTGGAGATTCCTCCGACTATCTCCAGAACATTGCTCTCACTCCCTTGCCTGAGACAGAAGCGGCGGCTCTGGAACAACCAATTTGCATAGAAGAGGTGATCTCAGCCATCGCATGCCTAAAACCACTGAAGTCCCCGGGGCCGGATGGCTTTAGCCCGCAATTCTACAAAACTTTTTTCAGGACTTGGCTCCTCTGCTCATCCAGCACTATAACTCTTTTGCAGACTCCGGTTGCCTGACTGACTCCATGCTGGAGGCGGCCATTTCGGTCATCCCAAAATGCAGTAAGGATCCAGCCTTCTGTGGATCATATCAACCTATTTCCCTTTTGAACGTTGATCCGAAGTTGTTCACCAGCATATTGGTGCACCGCCTTAACCCCTTCATGCTGGGCCTGATTGAGCTAGACCAAGCGGGCTTTGTTACCACGCACCAATACGGCCGCAACACCAAGCACCTGCTACATCTTATGGATAAAACTCATAGGACGTGGAAAGAAGTCTTTCTTCTCTCCATTGACACCGAGAAGGCGTTTGATCCTGTTCACTAGCCTTATCTATTTGAAACACTCTGCACATTTGGTGTCGGGGAGCGGTTCTGCAAATGAGTCTGAAGCATCTATAGTGATCCCCGAGACTCGGTTAGAGTCAATGGTATATCATCCACTCCATTACCCGATACGATGCAGCACCTGTCAAGGATGCCCCCTTATCCCCCCTTCTTTTTGCTCTGTAAATGGAGCATTTTGCGTGGTGCCTGAGGGACAACCTGGAGGGCTCCGGGATCCCCTTCGGCGGAGATGATCATTTGATCAATCTATACGTTGAAGATGTCATCTCATCCATTACAGAGCCGATCTTTTTTTTTTTTTTTATTGACATTTATATTTTAACTTTACAGTACAATAATGTTCAAAGGACCATAACTGCCAAGTGAGAATATTGCAGCAAACATGTGACATGTCTTGAGCATCGATGACATGAGTACACTGTGTCGGATATGGTGTAGAGAAGTTATCCACAACAACGGTTCACTTGAGAGGTAGTGTGAGCGAGCGCACAACCCTGGTGCTGCACATTATGAGGCTATATTATCGGTGATACTGCGAAGTAATGAACAGTGGGAAGAAGGTACAACATAATGAGGACAAAATAACTTGACTAAGGGAGTGGGGGTAACCGCCCGTGACCCAAGGCCCTGAAGTGTAGAGATGACTAAGGAACTGCTTTTGTAGCGCTTAAAGACCTCATGCCTCAGCGAAGCGTGTAAGGTTTGTGTGAGGCTGCCCCTTTTATGGCGCCGTGCTAGTGAGAGTGGAGCACCCTCTTTGCGCTGAGGCGACCTCCGTCTCCCCCTGCGTGTCTGCTGCAGGTATGACCAACTCCCGCAATTCAATCACCATAGCCCCCCAATCTGCTGCAATAGGGAACTTGCGAAGTCCCAGTAAGTCCTCCATCTGCAGTGTCATGCCCTCTGCCTTGGCCCAATTGAGCATAGAGTGGTGCCAGGCCAGCACCTGAGGCGCCGCCGGATTTTTCCATCTTTTGGTGATCAGACGCTCATTACAGAGCCGATGTCCTCGGTTCCTTCGTTTGTGCGGGAACTTCAACTTTTTGGGGAAGTTTCGGGGTTCAAGGTGAACATGCAAAAGTCTCACATCTTGAACCTCTCAGTCACTCCTTCTCACAAACGCGCACTGAGGTACCTTTTTCCTTTTGCGTGGGCGTTGGACACCATACCATATCTGGGCATCTAGCTTGTGCGGTCCATACCCAAAACACTGGCTACCAACTATGCTGGCCCGTCCTCCTAAACACGCTTAGACCTGACCTAGACTCTCCTGGATGGGCAGGATAGCGGCAGTCAAGATGGCCATTCTTCCGCGCAGTCTCTACTTGTTTCAGACTCTTCCGCTGACCCCACACGCGATACGCTCCCAACAGCTGGAGATCATAAAATTCCTATGGGATGGGAAGAAACCCGCCTCCACAAACATCTACTCTACCGCACGAAGCAAGAGGGAGGCCTGGAGGTCCCTCAACTGCTGCGTTACTATCTGGTGGCCCAACTTAGATTTTTGGTGGAATGGAACCGCTCTCTGAGAAGCACTGGTCCTTTATGGATCAAGCGGTGGCAGGCTCCAACATTTGGAGGGAAGTCTGGCCTGTACTCTTCCCCAGTGACAAGTGTTACACTTAAAGTTTGGGACTCAGCAGCTGTTAAAGTGGGTTTGACGACATTTATCTCCCCTCATGGCTAACCCAGACTTTCCCCCTGGGATGCAACCAGAACTTTTCTGATATTGGCAGGAGGGAGGCTGTAAATGAGTTGACTGCCCCTTTGATACCCAGGGACTTATCCCCTTTGACCAACCCAATACTGACTACTCCTTAGTAGACTGACTGCATACAATATCTACAAGTTCGACATTGGGTCCTAGGATCTGGGAATAAGCAAGGGCCAGGTGGGCCCATGACTCCCTTTGAGAAATGTCCAGGTCTTAAATCTGACGACAAATGCCTACTCTCTGAATTTTATGCTTTGCTGGGTAGGGACCCCTCTCCAGCCAAAACCAAGGGACAGTAGCGCTGGGAGGCGGAACTGGGATGGTCACTTTCAGCTAAATAATGGGGGGCAAGGGGGCATCTTCTATAGGACACATCACATGGTGCACAACATGGCTAGTACGAAGACTGCATACAAGATTGTCTCCTATTTGTATCTCATCCTTGAGAGACTGCAGAAGTGGCAGGTAGGGCGCACAAAGGAGTGTTGGCGAAGATGCGGGGACACGGGAACACTCCTCTACCTTTTATCGCACTACCCGAATCTTACCAGGTACTGGGACCAGGTCTGGTCAGACACTGACTCAGCCTTTGATACTTCCATCCCGAGGTTCTCCGCATGCAGCCTTCTGGGACTACCGAACCCTCTAACCTATCTGCTACGCTCTAATAAAAGGAGGCAAATTCCTCTAGCCCTGGGGGCGGGCCACCAGGCCATATTCTCCCTGTGGGTACCAACAGGTTTCCAGACCACACCTCTTGGCTGTATAACTTGTGGTTCACACTAGGGATAGAGAAACTGTCTTTGTCCACGGAACCGAGTTGTTCCTCCTACCCTGAGTTTTGGGCACCTTTTATCCAGATTCTCTCCTTTGAGTTTAGAGAACTGACATGCCTGGCTTATCTGCAGCTTCTCCGTTTGCTTCCCGAGGTGACCCCCACAGAATCCTAGATAACACCTGGGGCTCTCATTGCTCCAAGCAAACACATGGATATGATGGACGGAGCGCTGAAACTTTCCAGACACTCACCCCCAGTCACAGATCTGGGTTGAATCCATCATCATCATCGTTCTTTAGCTCACTTTGCCACCCCAGTTCAGTCCCAGCCATATGCAAATCAGTCTTGAACCTGTTCCTCATGGGAACAGTCCAGCCCGAACTGCCAAGCCAGGTCTTCCCTGGACCGGAAACAAGCATCCTGGAACCAGTTTTGGGGTAACACCCCACATCAGCCATGCTAGCTTGAATCCAGTGGCAAAGTGAGCAAGGGACCCACGTCTGGGTATACCCTGCCAACTTAGGGCGAACAAAGCAAGTGTTAAACCTGGCATCTTTTGGCATGTTTCCCCTATCTTTTTGCTTTCTGACCTCCTGGCTTTGACTCTGTTTTTGCTGGTTTAGTGTCTCTGCGCACTTTCGCACTGCTGTTCAGTGTTAAAGTGCAAGTCCTCCTATTGTAAATCATATTATGGATTGGTGTTTCCATGACTAGAATATTTGATTTACTGGTAAGTCCCTAGTTAAATGCACGGAGTGTGCCAGGGCCTGTAAATCAAATGCTGCTAATGGGTCTGCAGCACTGATTGTGCCACCCACACGAGCAGCCTTTCAAAGGGTTCTCAGACCGGCTACTGCTGTGTCTGCATGCAGGTTTTACTGCAATGTTGACTTGGCAAGTGCACCCACTTGCCAAGCCCTAACCTTCCCTTTTAGTACATGCGAGTCACCCCTAAGGTAGGCACAAGGTACCCCTATGGGCAGGGTGCCGTGTATTTGAAAGGTAGGACATGTACTGGTGTGTGTGTGTGTGTGACATGTCCTGATAGTGAACTACAGTGTAATTAGTTTTTCATAGTTGAAAGGCTATCTGTCCCAAAGGATAGAATGGGGAATACTCTGTAAAATTTTACGAGTATATCTTCCCATTGGGACAAGATAGAGGAATAGAGTTTAGTATGCCTGAACTCAGAATGTAGAAATGCATCTTTTAGTAAAGATGATTTTTATGTTCTGTGTTTGAAAATACCAATTTTAGAAAGTAGGTATTTTCTTGCTTAGCCATCCTGTGTGCCTGTGCTGGGTTGCGGATTGACTGCCTGGCTTTGGAGTGACAGGGGCTGGCATGTGCATTCTCTTCAGACAGCCACTGGGGAGGTGTGTCCTGCCTTTCCGGGATGAGTCAGGGCTGGACTGAATAGACCTGGGCTGCATTTAGAGTAGTGGGAGGAGATTTCCTTGCACCTGAATGGGCCTTGTCTGCCGTGGACAATGCTGTCTCCACCTCCTGCTGGGAATCTGGGCCAGAGAGGACCAAATTGGTTTAGGCTAAGCACAGACACACTATGCCCAAGAGAACAAAGAGAAATGCAGTATAAATATTGGGGCCAAGACCTCAGAACTTTAGAACTCACTTGGATCAAGGAACCTGCCAAGAAGAGCTGGAAGAACTGCCAGGAGGAGTACTGCCCCTTTGCTGTGTTGCTGCTTTGCTGAGTTGGCCTGCAGTTGCTGCTTCTGCCTTGGGCAGTGAAAGGACTGGACTGAACTTTCTTCACTTTTTGCTGAGTATCTCCAAGGTCTTGAGATCGAGCTTGCCTCCTGTGCACAAAGTCTTGGGGACAGCAAAGTCTTCACTTTCCTCTGGGTACCGCCTCTGGGACCTCGTGTCTCAATAGCCACACAGGGAAACCGCAACCGGACGCTGCCCACAAAGACCGCCGGCAGATCTGTGACCTGAAGGCATTGCAGAGGGCACCGCCGCACTTCGCACCGCAACCCTGGTCTCACCGACGACGATGACCACCGCCACCGAGCCGCTGCTTGCACCACAACCTGTAGCACCGCACTCCGCACCGCCGCCCTGGTCTCACCGACGATGCTGTAAATCTTGGTTTCTTGAAAAAATACAGTCTAGAAAGTGCCCTGCTGAGTGCATGGCAGTATTTATCATTTGATCATAATCAAAAAGCTAAGGATGTCGATAAGTCGTTCCGCCTCTCTATTGGAAGAACTTTCAGGATGAAAATTAAAATCACCTAAAATGGTGAAGTTTGAGAATAGCATTCAGGATTATAGAAGGTGATTGATGGATTTTAGGAAGGGTGCTCATGGGCCCTGCGGTCTATATAGTAAAAGTCCATTTAAAACATTGTTGTTAGTAAGTCTACATTTAAAAACAAGTGCGGCACAATTCAGTTCAGTTACTGGCTCACAAGTGATCTCCAGGAGTTCGCGATAAACTATCGCTATCCCACTATCCCGTTTGGAGACACATTCATGTTGAAAAATAGCTTTGCGCGCTAGGACACCTGCCGTAAAATCTGGACCAGAGGCCTCGTCTGCCCAAGTTTCAGTGAGAAAAGCAATCTCCAGCAAGTAGGCGTCAAGGAATTCAAAGAATTTATATTTATGCTGGATTACTGAGCGGATGTTTATCAGGGCGCAGTTAATAGTGGTGATGCCAACGGAAGTGTTGGTGGCGCGATCAGTTAGCTTGGGATTAGATGTGATGTGATAGGTTTTGGAAGCAATTTAGGACTGCACGATAAGTGCCAGCTTCAACATTGATGGCGCTCCAGGTCACAGGAAAAATCAAACATGCTGCAAAAGGTGTTTCTACCTGGGTAGTTAAGTTGAAGAAGCAGCTCTGTTGAGCTTCTGGGGGGAAATTTGGCCAGGGGATGTGACACAGGGCGCAATCCAGGCACAGACCGGCTTGCATTTTGGGCAGCGACATCGCATCCTTGCTACGTCCCGATTTTTATGGGGAGTTGGGCGCATTGGCATTGTTAGCGCTGCACCGCTGACCTACTTTCCCCGCTGCCTCAGTAAGATGGCCTTCAGGGAGGAAAAAGACCTCGGTAGAGGTCATGAGTGATAGTGGAGACAAGCGCAAGCTCTTACAGGCTCAGCGATTGTCCTCCAAAGAAATGTGCAAAAAGAGAGCAAAGTAAGTAAAGTGCAGTGTGAGCAGCAGTACAAATTGATAAAAACTATTTAAAATGCCCCCAGCAAAAAGTTAAAAGCTATTGGATATGCCACTGCAAAAGGTTAAAAACTATTACACATGCCCCCAGCAGTTTAGTCAAGTAACAAATATTTTAAAACAAAGAACATGCTACAGACGGGAAGTGAGTCTAAACAGATAGGCCTCCAGTATTAAGCTCTCCAGCAACTGCCCAGCAGATGCTTGGCCTGAATTATGTGTGAAAGAGGTGTGAAAACTGCTCCCTTAGCAGAGACAATGGCCTGGAAGTGGGGAGGTGGTTTCTTTCCCTGGAAGGAAGACCAGCTGGGGGTGGATCCAGGAACTTAACTTCAAAGGGGGCTACCCTGTCTCAAACAAATGATAAGTGACACTTGGAAAGCCACAGCTTTTGTCCCCCTAGTCAGGCTGGCACCAAACCCAGTGTGAGGAAAGCTACCCCAGAACCAGAGGAGTGAGAGGAGTGGATTGCTCATTACCTGGTGACACCTTTGGATGGGTACAAAGGCTCTGCCAAAGGGAAGAAGGATTTTCCCCATCTTGCATTTTGAGTGATGGGCACTGTGAGATTTTGTGCAGAAGGGCAAACCTGAACTGCTGAACCAAGTGGGTAGGGTTGCGCCCGGGAATTTTCACCTCATTATTTAGGAAGTGCCCAGGTGACACCCACCCACTATCTGGAGCCAGGGATAAATGTGGACCACAGGCACCATCCTCAAAATACTTATTAGACTTATGGAAGATCAAAAGAGGAACTGGATCTGCTGTCTGTGACCTGAGAGGAGCCCTCAAGGACTGGACTTGCTCTCTCTTGTACCCAGGACAAAAAGGTGAGTGCCAAGGGTCAGTTGGCTGGCCTCTTGTGTGGCTATAGGGACACAGCAAGCTGCAAGAGGTCTTTTCCTGGAAGTACCCAGCTGCCAGTAGAAACTGAACCTGGACTAGACTTTTCTGTTGGACTTTGGTTGTGGATGTTCCAGAATCTCAAAGTGTCCTCACCTTACGTCATGGGGGCCTTAAAAGTGTACTCCTGTGGTAGTTTAGGCATCAGAAGAAAGTTTGTAAACTTTGAAAAACTTTCCTCTAGAGAATTTAGGAGGACCAGTGGGAAAAAGTATACAACTGGCGGTTCCACAGTGTCGGACTGAATTTCGGCTACGTTCAGGTCAAGGCTCACAGACTCTCTGAAAAAAATGGCTAAGGCCCGATCTGCTTTGGGACTTGGAAAATGATCTCTAAAGCTTTGTGGCTCCCCCAGACCCAACCTGCTTCAAGTATCCAGCCTTTGGTCATACTGCAGCAGCTACAATTTCAGCAGCGGCCAGCTCAGGCAGGATTTTTCTTCCTCAAAAGATGGGGAAGTTCTTTTCTGTGTTAAGACTTGGGGCCAGATTAGGATGTCGGCAGTCGGACCGACAGCCACTGCGGCGGTAATGAGACCGTCCGACAAGAATGCGGCGGGTCCGATCCCCATATTACGATCGAACCGTTGGGTTGGCGGTCCGAAGTTGGCGGTACCAAGGCACATGCCGCGGCCATGGAAAAGGGCCGCAGCACATGCCGCTGCAGTGCAGCACCTCCTGCATGTCCATGCACCTTGAGCGATGCACCATGTCATGCATGGCCTACAGTGCACGGAGGTAAGTGCCACAGAAGAGAGGCACTACATGTGCCCCCAGAGACACTTTTCCAGGGTCTCCGACGGCCGGGACCCTGTTTGGAGCCCCCCTGATACCTTTCCAACGACCTTTTCAAGGGGCGTTCCCGCCATGAAAAGGCTGTAGGACAGGGATATCGTAATCCTAACGGCGGTGACTGCTTCGGCACCACCGCCATTCCTGGACACTCCTCCGACTGCTGCACAGTATCTATGATCTTGGCAGCGGTGGTAGTGTTGCGTCTGACAGCTGCGGGTCCAACAGTCAGTATCGTAATACGGCGGCCGGACTGAAGGGCTGTCAGCAGTCCGACTGCCGGCATCATAATGAGGCACTTGGTAACATTTTCGAACTTTACTTCCAGTTCACTTGTTTTATCAGACCATGGCACCATTGCTGTGGGCCTCAAATCATGTCTAGGTTCCGGTCTACCACTTCCATGGACTGTCATTGGCGCTTTGTGCTCTTTGGTGCCATGTTCACTTAATTCTTTAAAAATTAATATCTCAGGTTCCCCTTATTGGACGCTTGTTGTTTTGGTCTTTTCCTCATAAATGTTTTTTCTTTATTTTAAAATTGGTTGTGGCGTTGTGTTTTTTTGTGACTTTTCTGCTGTGTACACACTTTTTAAATATTTTACACATGGTCTTTAAGTCGGACTGTTTTGTGTCTTGTTACCAGGGATTGAACAAGTTTATTTTATTTGTGCGACATCTAGCACATGATGGCCTTATTCATGGAGGTGGACACTTGTCCAACCCAAAAAATAATCCACTTTCCTACTATTGGTCACTGCTACACCGGTGTAAACCTATCTGCAGCAGGCAAACATAGCACTCTAGTGCAACATTTGACTAATGACACCCTAGCATTCAACCTCCAAATTTGAAATGGGGCTCAATAAATATGAAGCCTAAAACTTTGGATTGCATCGCTTGGGAAGGCTAAGAACCTTACATAATCTAAGTATTCTCAAGCAACCACCTTGGTGATAACTGGGGTTAATCTGAGGCTGGCAAGGTGAGTGGGAAAGAGCCCAAGAACGTCACATATTAAACAGCAAATGGCATGGCTTATGGCACTTTGTACAAAACACTTGTTTTAGGTACTAAACTTGCAATCTGAAAGTTTTGCCATTAATTTTTTGATTCCTACAATGCAACCAGTTATTAATCTGTGAAGATGCAAAGCGTCAAACCAGGGGATTAGAGAGAAGCAAGAAGCAGGTGGTTGTCATATGAAGGAAGTTATGTCCGATACAGGTACTCAATGACTGTTGGATGTCATACAAAACTTCACAACAAAAACATAGCAGATTCCTCAGAAGTATGACTCTATCGAAGATCCTCGATGTTGCCCAAAGTAGCGAATGCTCAATTCTCAACATTAATCTTAGATGAAATATAACAAATTATATTGTGGAGAGAGAGAACGGTTTACTGTGCACTTGTGGAGCAATACGTTTCATTCGAAAGGTATCCTAAGAGTTTAGAAGCACATCAGCCAAGGAGAGAACTGACTGCAGGTATTTGTTTACAACTTGTAGGTCACAAGAACAAAAGGTGGTAAAGCCAACTCAGCTCTGAATGTTCTAGAATGAGGACTATTGAGTTGAGTAAAACAGCTCTTATCAAGCACCAAGAGACAATTCAGAGGTCTTCAACAGAAGTATGTTTGATTACAGAGCAGCTGCTGATACTACCTTGAGGTTTTAGAGATTGAACATGATGAGGCAGGGACACAAATATGCTTCTAGAAAAGATGCGCCATACTTTAAGGAGAAAAGGGGCGCCTAAAAAAAAAAATTAAAAAAAATCTGATTACCTGCTGTTCTCTTTCACCTCCACTTCCACTTCTCGGGAGATCCCTGTGGGTAGAGACGGTGGGCATCTTCCGACTGACCTCCTCGGTTGGCCGGCTGATGAACTTGGATCCGGGTCTTAAATTCCCTTCTCTGGAAACTCCTTAAGATAGCAACAAAACAAAAAAATGTATCTCCAGGGGCCATGCAAGCCATGGGCCTGTTCTAGCATGCAGAAATGAATAGATTCCGATGAAACGCAAACTCACATAACATACATTGATTGCATAATAAAACAACTGCTATGAATATTAAAGAGTAATACTAGCATAAAGTAAACGCAGAAGCAAATAAAATTAGATGTGATTGACTCCTTGGTGCATCATTTGGTACTTGAAGAAAAAACCTTTATGGAAATTTTGCATCAATATTTTTCAAAAATATTTTAATAAAATATCCAAACCATAATATTTAAGAATACTGTGCTAAATTTACATTGCAGTAATCTATTGAGTGGGTTGCTTGGTTTAGCAGTGTTAACAATCATTTGTTGTTGACAGAAATGTGTACCCATTTGCGGGTCAGTAACAGCAAAGCTGTACCAGGCTTAAAACATGGCGCCCACACTGCCTGTGTGGTAAAAGCGTGGCAGCTGTGAGGCACAACACGGCCTTTAGGACACCAGCTGCCTCCTTGGAGTGTCCTGGTGACATGTGGAACAGGTGCAGACTGTGTATGTGCCCTGTTTTACACCTGTTTCTGGATTTTTCAGGAACAATTTCTAGCAGGAAATTCCACCATCAAACTAAGAAACACAGATGCAAAGACCGATTTATATCTCACTGCAAAGCACAAACCATGGCGCTGTGAAATAATGCAGCCATTACGGCATTTGCATCCTGCTGTATGCAGCACTAGGAATTAAACCAAGGAAGGGCTGAAGTGAAAGCCCCCTAGCCGCCTGGCCTTCCTTTCACAGGGAAACAACAGGGCTCACATCAAGGCAAGGGAGCCTTCAATAATACTAGGCTTTTGTTTCTTAGACGTCTTACCTGGGACGAACACCATGGGCTGCTCCTCATCAGAAACTAAGTGATGCAGTTAAAGAAATAAAGACAAAGGCATATTGTAATATGATGAATTCCACGCAGATTGGCGTCATCTTTAAGATATTTATTGAGTTGATAAGATCAATAGAAACAGCCCCACCAGGAGCAGCCTGCTAGCTGCTCAGCCCACCTTCCAACTGACAACACTCACACCAGGCACCCAAGCATTCCACTCATGTCAATCATACCAACATTCCACACAGAACACACACACACTGGCTGAGCAGCTAGTTACAAGGTAAAGTTGAACACTATGAACATAACATGAAGATACTACATTATCTTCTCCCTTTACAATTTAAAATTAATTAAACCATACAAAAATGAACACAACTATACACAAAATATACAGATGAAAACTATAGTCTATAACCCAGGGGTAAATGGTAAGAACCACACCACGAGAGGGAACAGACTAGACTAAGGAAGAGAGAAGGGTGAAAAGATAAACACAACCCAACACCATCCTCCTCCTTAAATAAAAAATAATCATGAAGCGCAGGGCGACTTACACAAAAGAAACGCATGAAGCGCAGGGCAACTTACACAGAGCAACGCGTGAGGCGCAGGGCGGCTTACACACAACACAAACACATGAAGCGCAGGGCGACTTACACCGAACAACACGTGAGGCGCAGGGCGGCTTACACACAACACAGAAACATGTGAGGCGCAGGGCGACTTACACACACAGTGAAAATGGGGCAACACCCATAACCACACACCCCAAGTAGGGATGTACCCTTGTACATGTAAATGGAGCTAGCATCCATAACCCAACCCTGTGTAAGGGTTACGACAATAAACACGTGTGAATGGAAACTGACCCATGAGCCTACCTCTACGTAGAGGTAACAAAATGTCATGTAAGACTGTAAAATGTAAGGGCGGGACTGTGGCCGAAACCCATCCCTCATGTAAGGGATCAACTGTGACGACCACCCACTTGAAGACTAAGACGTCCCTTACGTAAGGGAACCTAAACTGTGGCATCACTCAAACAAATATGCTGTAAAAGTAACATTTCTAATTTAAACTCTGAATATGGTGCACCTAGACTAAAACACACGCCGGTGAGCGACCTCTCACCCGAGTTGAACTAAACTGTGCACATATCTGTACAGTGCACATCACCTAAAACATGTTAAAGATGCAAATGGAAAACGTAGAGACACGGCAATCGCATAAATAAACAGAATACTATATTCGCCCAAGTAGCATTATGCAAGAATACAAAGTTATGGCAGCTGAAGCAGTGAACCCCAAAGCAAAGTCAAATCCATATTCTGTACGTAGCATGTAAATGTCACAGGGCACAGCAGTAACCGTAGCTTTGCAGGTGAAATAATAGTCGAACTATGTGCACCAAAAAGTGGATCTTCACCAAAATGATCCAAAGCATGTGCAGCAAAGGGTTACTCATTGTAAAAACAAATGTGAAGGGAAGACCAACATGCAAATGGGCATTAAGACAGCTCCAGACAGAGTAACATAGGCAATAGAAGCTTGCAGTCAAAGTACATGGTGAGCCTGTCACGTGTGCCACACCTTTTAGTACCACAGCAGACAAAAATCACACCAAGGACAAGTGTGAGAAAAACTCCTTG
This sequence comes from Calotriton arnoldi, assembly GCA_963921515.1. NCBI lineage: Eukaryota > Metazoa > Chordata > Amphibia > Caudata > Salamandridae > Calotriton > Calotriton arnoldi. The sequence goes on from CAWUFW010003475.1 coordinate 1,300,496, forward strand.
AAGAACGGCAGTACAGTCAAAGTCGAGTCTGACACCAGATGGCAGCCAAAGAAAAGAACACTGTCACTCACCACCGGAACACTAGGCAGTGTCCACTGGCCTCCATACGTTGGGCCAACTGTCCTAAGAGATCATTGAATAAACCCCAGTCGGTGACGACCACCACAACCACGACCCTTCTCCTCTGCAGCGCCGCTCCTTGTGTTGTGATGAAAACAAACAGACACCCAGGAAACGCCACACTCGCGCTGAAGACGTGGTTGGCAAATTGAAGAAAAAAACAAAGGCAGCCAACCAAAACAAGGCTGCATGTCGTCTACGTTGTGCCGTATGGCTCATGGCACGCCGAAGCTGGAAAGCACCCATCAGCAGGGCAGACTACGTATAACAATGACGGGATGAAAGATTCCACGAAGACACCACAGGTAATATTGCGCGCTATGGACAGCTCGAGCCATTATTTTTAAACCGGAGCACGGCGGTTAAAAACGCCCATTGACTTGAAGTCTCAGATGAAGTACCAAACCATGGACAAAATTAGTCTTACCTCTCATGGCCAGACGATGGTTCCCTCACACGAACCTTTGCCCTAGAGGTGCACAATGAAAAAGATCTTATATACTGTTGGCAAGAAACTAGATCACATGATCGGACACTGTCCCAGAAATTACTAAGGGCAAAACAGCTCCAATGTAGAAATCAGTCACCAATAGGGACACTCCACAAAACTACTGCTTGCACACTCCATGTACACTTCGGTCCTGAGTTCCTTGAGCAATTGGACGAACTCACGTTGGCAATAATTTCAAAATGCCACAACTTCGAGTCACACAAAATAATTCCCATTCTGTGCTCCCACTTCCAGCAGGTGAAAGTGACTTCAAGATCCAGGGGAGTGGCAGTAACACTGTAAAAACACTTCCAAAGTTAACATAAAGATTGCTTTTGAAAACTTGAGCTCAAGACTACGGCCATCCACTCATTGTAGATCTCACCAATAGATGTAGCTTGATCACCCACATGTCGTAGTTGTGTGTGTTACACCATATACACACTGACATCAAGTACCTTTTTGTAAGAAGAATGAAGCAAGTACAGGCTATGCAATGGTGGTTGGGCCGTCCGTTGACAAGGACACTGGTGAGGCTGACTGGTCTGTAGTAGCCCCAAACTTGATTCTTGTAGTTGCTGTAGTTTCTTTTAGTTCCTCTTGATTTCTGTAGTTCCTCTTGTTCCATGTCCAGTTGTATACAGCTTCTAAATCCTTTTATACGCTTGGGTCCTTTTCCAGTCATCGCCAAATGTAATATGATGAATTCCACGCAGATTGGTGTCATCTTTAAGATATTTATTGAGTTGATAAGATCAATAGAAACAGCCCCACCAGGAGCAGCCTGCTAGCTGCTCAGCCCATCTTCCAACTGACAACACTCACACCAGGCACCCAAGCAGTCCACTCATGTCAATCATACCAACATTCCACACAGAACTCTCACACTGGCTGAGCAGCTAGTTACAAGGTAAAGTTGAACACTATAAACATAACATGAAGATACTACACATATACAACGGGGCAAACTCTAGCATGCAGGTGGATTCAGTGACATCAGGAGTCCTTTGTCGCCCACACTCCCACAAGGTTCACACCAGGTCCCACCTGAAGTCTCTCAAGAGCTCAAGAACTAAGTGATACAGCTAAAGAAATAAAGACAAAGTCATAATCAACGGGGCAAACTCTAGCATGCAGGTGAATTCAGTGTCATCAAGAGTCCTTTGTCGCCCACACTACCACAAGGTTCACACCAGGTCCCACCTGAATTCTCTCAAGAACGAAGTGATTCAGTTAAAGAATTAAAGACAAAGGCATAATCAACGTTGTAAACTAGCATGCAGGTGGATTCAGTGACATCAGGAGTCCTTTGTCGCCCACACTACCACAAGGTTCACACCAGGTCCCACCTGAAGTCTCTCAAGAGCTCAAGAACTAAGTGATACAGTTAAAGAATTAAAGACAAAGGCATAATCAACGGGTCAAACTCTAGCATGCAGGTGGTTTCAGTGACATCAAGAGTCCTTTGTCGCCCACACTACCACAAGGTTCACACCAGGTCCCACCTGAATTCTCTCAAGAGCTCAAGAACTAAGTGATACAGTTAAAGAATTAAAGACAAAGGCATAATCAACGGGGCAAACTAGCATGCAGGTGGATTCAGTGACATCAAGAGTCCTTTCTCTCCCACACTACCACAAGGTTCACACCAGATCCCACCTGAAGTCTCTCATGAGCGTCTTAGGTCTTCATATGGAGTGAGGTTTGTAAAATTACATCCTCATGAAATTAAGAAACCCCATAATGATGTATTAACTGCATGGACTAACCAACCCTGAATGCACACATACACAGGGGGCAAACGCATTTTACATAATATACTAAACCAGGATGGCATGAGTACGTATTAACTGTTTGCGCATTGAAAATCATACCAATGCATGTTTATGCTATGTTGTACATTGCACATTTTGCATGTTGTGCACAAATAATGAAAAGTTGCTTTAAATTAATAAGCTTTCGCTAGGAATTAATTAATACAGGGAATTAGTATGGTGGGAGGTAAACATAATGGGTTTTATTTCATGAATTAATACTCTTTTGTGTTTATTTGCTTTAGTACGAGTTTGGGCCTGCATGAAAATGGCCTCTTGTCTGAACCAGCATGTGGTTGTCTTGATTGATACGAAGAACGCATGCGCCAAATTGCTTGCCTGCCCACGAGCTGCAGAGTGCACCAGCTGATGTAATCCGTGTGAAGGCCATGTTGACCTGTGTCCTATTGTTTATGTGCCAAGATGCGACAGCGACTGTGGGAACTGCCATCGCTACGTGCAATTTGAATGTGAAGCGGATATCATGAAATGAAATGTTGCAAAGTGTATAACTAATAATGTTGGTAGTATACGAATGTATTTATCCTTAATACTTCCTTTGTCAAAACCGGTATGGGATGGATTTGTGAGGAGAACATGATGAGGCGACCCTAGCATGATTTAGGACAACCAATCACAGGACGAGTTTCTACCGATACTGCAACATTGTAAGATAGTAAGTTAGGCATGAAGGTATAATTGATATCCCAATAGGGGTGTGGCAAGTCAGTCCATCAGTCAGTCAGTCGGTCGGTGCAGTCCGGTGTGGCCGATCAGATAGAGGAGACGATTAGAACGCAGATGATCTGAACGCACAGAACATAGAGAGAGAAGCGCGCCAAGACAGAGAGAGCACACCAACACTGAGCCAGAGAAACCTTAGGTACGAGAACGTTGCGGGAGTGCTTGGGAGGAGACTGCGTCCGAGGAGAACTAGATTAAGGTAGATTGAATTGGGAGGTTAATTTTGTTTGTCAGTCTATGGCAAACCTTAGCTGCATCTGTCCTGTTAACTTTGTCCTCTGAACCTATCTCTGAGGACCCTTGCCACAACCTCGGCCAAGGAAGTGGTTTTCCTGATTCTTTGGTGGGTATCACCCTCCTTAAATGCTTTCAATTTGCAATATTTCTGCAAGTGTTTATGCTGTACCTTTTCTTCCCCATTCCTATGCACGCTTTGATGTTGATTCAAATGATTCATTTTGATTACATTGCTTGATAATTTGTTCTCTTATATGTAATCTTGTGTGTGCACTGACAATCTAAAATACGAGCATTTAATAATTAATAAGATAACATTTTAACCGAATAAATGACTCTGTGGTTATTTAGTTAAGTATTAAAGTGTTTAGTTAAACATAGTCACCATCAACTCTTCAACTAATGGTCCATCGACCAGAAGAAGAAGACAGTTGAAATTACGAATAGTTAGGGATTTATTTAAAGGTTATTAATGTGAAGTATAGTACTGTATGTAATAAAACTGACAAATTAAACCCCCCAAATCCAGCGCCAGTCTTCAGGGATCATTTATGTGTAATGTGTGATGGGCCCTGTTTGATGAACAATGTGTGTGTGAAGAGATTTCCCTGGTTTTATGAATTAGGGGTTGCGCTGGATCAGTTTTTCTGGTAGCAGAATGATGGTTATTATTGATTAGTTTGGTGATTTATTGATTATATGTTTAACATTCTATGTAAAGTGAGTTAGTGTTGCATTTTATGTAGTTTTTGGAACACAGATACAGAAGGGTATCTGGGGAGCCGGCAGAGGAAAAATTAGCCTGAAATAAGGCAGAAGAAAAGTGTGAGAAGTGAAATCACACGGGAACAGGTGCATTGTTTGTTTAATCAGTGATAACACTTATGTGTTATTATAGGGACTATTTAGTGTGTATGTAGAAAAGATTGACATAGCGAAGGGTCCACCTGTGAAACTTTGGCCTTATCCCCAGAAGAGTAGCGAGACCTCCTTTCGAATAAAAGGTCCTCTTGTGAAATTTTGGCCTTATCTCTAGAGAAGTAACAGGTACTCCCCTAGCTTGAATGAAGGGAAGGATAGCGGAATTGTTATACTTGCCCGTATGGAAAGGAATATTCTCTAGGGTGAAATTCTATCTCCTTATTTAGTAACCAGGCAATGTGGTATTGTTTTATGTTGTAACTAATAAGTTAATGTAGAGAAAAAGAACTTAGAAAAGTGCCGATAATTTTTGTAAAGGGAGGGTCAGCAGTAAGAGGAGAAGCTGACGTCACGAAAAGCCGCGCTGGCATTGGTCAGACTGCGGAGGCAAGGTAAGCTCAGATTGGTTGGTTGGTGTGAGCCGCGCTGGTATTTGATAGAATAGCAGAGACGTAGAAGGCTTTGATTGGAAGAGTTAGAGTGTGTCGCGCTGACATTGGTCAGGTGCCTAGGGAAGCAAAGGAAGTTGATTGGTGAATTATCGTGGATTATATTGACGAAGATTTGGATTGCGTGAATTATTGACAATTGGCAAAAAAGTATTTCGAGCAACCGAGACAGGAGAAATTGACTTTGTTTGGAAAAATTAAAAGATTCTTTAAAAAGGACAAACCTGTAATAACGAGAGAGGGAGTTCCTATTCCTCCACCGAAGACACCAGCATCTTACATGATGTTAAAATATGGTTATCACACATGTATTTGGCTAGAAAATTGGGTAGGATATACAAAGAACGATGGTGTGCTAGCTTTTCCAGAGCATGGTTCTTTTAATTTGGCAGTAGTGCGTAATTTGAGAGAAAAGAGGATGGCATTAGACCCCAGACCTACACAGTTTGAAGCATTAGTAGAATGGGAAAATGAAATGTATGAAAAGGAAAGACATAGAAGTGGTAGAGTTAATAGATTTATTTTTGGAAGATTTCATGATGAAAGGCATGAAGACAGAATGAAGAAATGGAGAGATAACTGAATGAAATGAAATTTGTACTTGTAAAGCGCACGGCTACCCCTAACAGCGGTGTCCCGGCGCTGAACGCATACCGCTGTGGAACCCTTCCTGGCTTTTCCCTGTGAAATGTCCACTCCTGGGCACCCCCAAGGTGAAGCCAGGCATCCCAGCGCTGGTGGGGCCGTTGTGGAGATTAAGCAAGCTATTGCCCAGAGTTGCAGAGTGGGACCCATGATTACAATAGGCACCGAGGCGAGAATTATCAGGTCCGAGGAAATTGAGCCCAAGACCCACCGAGGCGGGAATTGAACCCTGGTCCCAGGCCCGATCTCTGCATCAGGGTCTGCCGCTCTAACCATTGAGCCACACTTCTCCACAACTGAGGAATTATATCCAGTTTTAACGGTAGGAGAGACTGCAGGAAGCAAATGCAAGGAGAAAGGGAAACATTTAGAGTAACTTGGTTATGGATATAACCCGAATGAATCTGATGACGAACTACTGGATGATATATTAGTTAAACGACCACCTCCTTACCAGGAAAATTCAGTGATGGTGACACCAAATGCACCGTCAATGGAAATCCCAATGACACCTCAAACGACACCAGTTCCAACTGTAAGTGATGTAGTGCAGGATGAAGAAACAGAATTGACAATAAAAACCAAAGAGTTAGTTGAAAAATTAAATCAGATGAATATGAAAATAGATGCAATAACTGTGCCAGTAACTATAGGTCCAGCAATACCTGTATTTGAAAATAGGCTTATCCATGAACCTTCCTTGACTGTCCCACTAAATTCTGCTGTAACATCAGCTAGTAGTAGAAGTAATGCTGTAAGTGCTCAAAGCGAACAGCCTACTATCATTACTAGGTCAACACCTCCGACTAATTTAACAATAAATGAAACCCCTAGGGAAATAATGCAGTTACAGCCAAAAAGAATAGAGTTGGAAGAATTTCCCAGAAGTGAAGTTTCAGTAGGTCCGACAACTGAAGAGTTGGATGATTGGGTGAAAGCGTTACAAAGGAGAAAAACACAGCCACAACCTATAGATGTATGCAAGTTGAGAATAGATCTGGAGGAAATGATCCTTGGGACCATAAGTCCAGACAGGCTAAAGACTTATCAAGATGATGAGTTGATGTATCTGTGTAAAAGTGTTACTTGGAAAGCGAGAAATCTACATGAAAGGTTAGTGGAAGCTGCAGGTGAATTAGGAGTAGACATGAGCAGATCAATAGTGTTGCAGAAGACATATAGAGTGGATTTTACTGAAAGATATAGAAAATATGAATACATCTGGTAGACGATTGCAGATAAAAGAGTTAATGGTTGTGTTGAGAATATGGGGAGACGTGGATAGATGGAAGGGTAGATGGATGAGGAAGAAAGAAGAAGCAGCTGGTAAAGAAGTATATTTACATCCAGTAAGAGAAGTAGAAAATGTAACTCTTGAATGTCCCATGAGAGAAGTTCCAGGAGGAGGTTATGTGCATGTTCCATGGTCTAGACAGAATATATTGTCTTTTACAAATGAGTTTCCCACGTTGAGAGAAAAGCCAGTGGAATGGTACAAACAAGTTGAGAGGTTTGTTAAAGTCTCAAAAGTGTTGCTAAAGGATTTAGATGGGCTATTTGAAATTGTTGTCCCTGCAGATTTATGGACAGAATGCAAGATTACAGTAGATTGGCCAAAAGATGAATATCCTAGAGATTCTAAAACAGGAGCACCTTCTGATGAGGTGATGAAAAAGTACCATCAGGTGATTACTTTTTTGAAAAGTAAAATTTCCCCTAAGGAAACTGATTGGGTAAAAATAGATAGAACAACTCAAGAGCCGAAAGAGTCTGTGCATGCATATTACGAGAGACTGTTACAGGTTTTTAAGCAGTATAGTGGTTTTGAGAATATTGGAGACAAAGATATGGGTCATTTTGTGTATAGATGTGTATGGATTGAGACCTGAGATTAGTCAGATGATACAGCAACACATGTTGTGTTGGCAGGCTAAAACGATAGATGAGATTTTGAGATATGCGAAGTATTGCAGTGATGACATTGAGCCGCGCCATCGAAAATTAAAAGAAAAGATGATGTGGGCGCAAGTAAAGGTAGCAGAGCAGCAAGAAACCCAGTTGAATTCTCAGGCTATAACCCAAATGAGGGGAGTTAGTCAGAATGCTCAAAGACCTAGTGGAGGTAGAGGTAGGGGACAAATGGGCAGGGAAGAGGCGAAAAAGAAATTTCCTTGTCATGCGTGCGGAAAGTATGGACACTGGAAGAATGAGTGTAGATCAGTGCAGAGGACTAATGGAGGAAATCAAATTTTAACCCCACAGGTGCAGAGTGAGGTAGGTGTGCTACAACCACCTCAGCAGCAGGTAGTTACTACCCAGTATCAGGTCCCGCAACCACCTTTGCCACACAATGTAAATGCTCAAAGATACAGTGCGGATACAGGGTTCCACGGAGGAGACCAGTTAGTAAAAATACTAACACAAATGTGATTCCCCAATTTTGGATGCAATGTGATGGAAGGGATGTTGAATCGAATCAATGACGCTGCCTGAGGGGGGAGGAATAGTGCGTTCTTGGCGCTACTCTAGAGGTAGATCAGACAGGTCCATTTGTTGATGGAAAAGTGGAAGGTAATGATATTACCTTTCTTGTGGACACTGGTGCTACCCGTTCTACTGTGAGAGCAGCAGAAATCCCAAACCTACCCCTCTCGGGAGAAACTATCCAAGTAGTAGGAGTCTCAAATAAACAGATTAGTACCCCAGTTACTAAACCAATTGAAGTGCATATTGTCCCATTTAAAGATATGCATCGGTTCGTAGTGTGTGACTCAAGTCCAGTGAATTCGTTAGGAAGAGATTTGTTGTGCAAGATGAATTGCACTATTTACTGCACACCGGATGGTATTGCATTCCAGACACCAGATGAGGATGTTGCTTTTAAAATGGTGCTAGCAAAGCAAGGAACAGAAGTGAATGAGTTATTTTCGCATCTTACAGATAAAAGTGTGCCTGAAGAATTGATGAAGGTGGTGAATTCAGATGTATGGGATTTCACAGGACAGGAGATTGGATTAATGAAAAGAGTAGACCCGATTAGAATTACAGTGAAAGATGGTGTTGACTATCCAAATACACTACAGTATAAAATGAAGCCAGAAGTAATAGCAGGAATAGCTCCTGTAATTGATCAAATGATTGAACAAGGAATTTTAAAAGAAATAATGAGCAGTCCTTGCAATTCACCTATTATGGGATTGAAAAAGCCAAATGGAACCTATAGACTAGTGCAAGATTTGAGAAAGGTGAACAAAATTGTTGTGCCTTGTTGCCCAGTTGTGCCAAACCCAGCAGTGATTCTTTATCAAATTCCACATGATGCGGAATGGTATACAGTGATTGATTTGTGTCATGCATTCTTTTTTATTCCTTTGCATCCGGATAGCCAGTATTTGTTTGCTTTTCGGTTTGGAGACCGTGTTTTGGCATGGTGCCGAGTTCCTCAAGGGTATACTGAGAGTCCTTCAATTTTTAACCAGATTTTGAAAAAGTGTCTGGAAGATTTGAGAATGTCTAAAGGGTCAGTTCTGGCTCAGTACATTGATGACCTACTGGTGGCATCAAAGACTCGAGAAGCCTGTGTTGCAGACACTGTTGCTTTACTGAACCATTTGGCAGAAGGTGGACATAAAGTGTCCCCTGCAAAATTACAATTCTGACAGCGAGAAGTCCAATACTTAGGTCACAAGATTGAGAAGGGAGTTAGAAAGGTAACATCAGAGCGTATTCGAGTGATCAAGGACATGAAACCACCGACCACACAAAGAGAAGTGCGAATGTTTTTGGGAGTGGTTGGATATTGTAGACAGTGGATCAGTGGGTTTTCACTGATGGCAAAACCTCTACAGAGGTTGACAAGAAATGATGTGAAAGACCCAATTAAATTGGATGAAGAGAGAGCATGGAAGCTTTTGTGAAATTGAAAGGCAGCTTGTGCCAGGCACCGGCCCTGGGAATGCCTGATTATTCAAAAGATTTTGCATTGTACTGCAGTGAAAGAGATGGGTGTGTGCTTGCAGTGTTGACTCGGAGACATGGAATGGCGAGACGACCTGTGGCATATTTTTCTGCTACATTAGATTCAGTAGCTGCCGCATTACCTGGATGTTTGAAAGCAGTAGCTGCTACTTGCGTGAGTCTGGAGCAGAGTGAAGGAATCATAATGGGTCATCCTGTGAGAGTGTATGTGCCACATTCAGTTGAAATCCTCTTAACGAGAACAAGAACACAACATCTTACCTATAGTCGGCTATGAGAGAGTGATTCTGGGTGCAGAAAATGTGACAATAGTGAGATGTACAAATGTGAATCCTTCTACTTTATTGCCAGTTGCATGGGATGAAGAAGTGAGGGATGAAGCAGAACATGATTGTTTGAATGTGACTGAATTTTGCACCAAGCCCCGTCCTGATATTAAAGATGTTCCTCTTGAAGAATCTGATTGTGTGATGTTTGTTGATGGCTCCTGTTTACGAACTGAAACAGGTGTGTTGAGTTCTGCTTATGCTGTCTGTACTGTAGCAGCAATCCTGGAAGTATCACGCTTAAAAGGGGTAAAATCTGCACAAGTGGCTGAATTGGTAGCTCTGATTCGAGCCTGTAATTTGGGAAAAAGTCAGAAAGTAACTATAATTACTGATAGTCAATATGGTTTTGGCATTGTGCATGATTTTGGAGAACTATGGAAGCAGAGGGGATTCCTTACCTCGTCGCGGTCCCACATCAGGAATAGCACATTTGTAAAGGAATTGCTGGAATTCCAAAACGAATTGCAGTGGTCAAATGTGCCGCACATAAGTCAGGAGATGATTATGTGACTCAAGGCAACAGATTTGCTGACCAAGTAGCACAATATTGTGCAAAGAATCAGGCTTCCATAAATCGGGGCAAACCAAGAGAAAATACGGTTTGTCAACTTATGTTTACTAACACCATTGAAACTTGGGATGAAGTGAGACAATTGCAGGAAGAGGCAGATGAAGAAGAAAAACAGGAATGGGAAAAAGCAGGGTGTAGGCGACGAGCAGATGATGATACATTGATGGGAGACCAGTCATGCCAGATAGTTTACTTTCTCATATGGCGAGGATGTATCATGGAATGACGCATATTGGCCAAGATGCCATGGTCCGATCATTCAAACAAACGTGGTTTAATACCAAATTCAGGACTATTGCAGAGAGTCTTTGTCAGAGATGCCTGATGTGCCAACAACAAAACCCACGAAGAAAGACAGTGGTGAGTCTGGGAACAATAGAGAGGGCAGGAGGTCCTTTTACCAGACTACAGCTTGATTTTATTGAGTTGCCTCCATGTAATAAGCTCAAGTATGTATTAGTGATTGTGTGTTTGTTTTCCCGTTGGGTAGAAGCCTATCCCACAAGAAGGAATGACAGCTTAACAGTGGCAAAACTATTGTTGAGGGAATACATTCCTAGATATGGTTTTCCAGTCACTATGGAGACAGATAGAACACACTTCACTAGTGAAACAATCAAACTGATTTGTGAGGCATTGAGCATTCAACCAAAACTTCATTGTGCCTATTGTCCAGAGGCTTCTGGAATAGTAGAGCAGATAAATGGCACAATCAAGAACAGGTTAGGTAAAGTGTGTAAATCCACAGCACTGAACTGGCCTGACGCTTTACCCCTAGTTTTGATGAGTCTCAGAAGCATTCCTGACAAAAAGACAGGATTGAGTCCGCATGAGATCTTGATGGGAAGAGCAATGAGACAAGCATTTATCCCTGCCAACAAATTGATAAATATATCTGATGATCTCATCCTTGACTATTGCAAAGGATTGGCTGATGTAGTACATTCTGTGTTTCATCAGGTTGGAGCAGACGCGACCACAACACAGCAGACTCAAACCCATGACCTAAGCCCTGGTGAGTGGGTTCACGTGAAAAGGCATAGAAGAAAAGCTTGCCTAGAGCCCCGCTGGGAAGGACCATATCAGGTCATATTGGTGACGACTACAGCAGTAAAGTGTGCTGGTTTACCAAATTGGATCCATGCCAGTCACACGCAGCGAGTCCCAAGTCCACTTGAACCACGAGTAGAGCGGCATCTGGAGATCTCAAGCCCGAGTTCGGACTCAGAAACTGAAGTACAACAAATTGGTGAGGTTAGAGCAATAGACTCTGAAACTGGTGAGCTTAACAAAAAGAACTCTGAAGAGCGGCTTGATGAGGAATTCCTTAGCACACGTCAAGTAAAGTGGGCACCAGCTACTGGGACTGAAGAAACTGTTGTTGAACAAGAAGAAAGACAAGTCTTAGGTGAAGAGGGAAAGTGTAGAGAGGAAATAGGTGAAAGAAATACAGAAGAAGAAAAAGAAAAAGAAGAAAGCAAACCTAAAGTAGGTACAAAGAAACGAAGGTACGAATTGAACAAAGAAGAAGTAGTAGTTCAGCGAAAGAGGGTAAAGAAAGACGACCAGTGGCCTAGTGGAGTTAAAAGACTGAAATACAGGGTGGTGAAAGGAAGACCGGAAAATAGGTTAGAACAAATAAGCGAAATTTCAGATCAGTTAGAACAGGGAGAGTCGGATGACGAATCAGTGCTGCGACCAAAGAGAGTGAGAAAACCAAACAAAAAGTTCAAGTCACCTGACTGGATTTACATAGTGTTGGAAGAGATTGAAGAAGATTTAAACAAAGAAGGAAACAGCACTGACAACGAGCAAGAAGAGAACAGTGATCTAAACCCACCTTAAGAAACTATAAACTAAGGTGTCCCAAGACGTCCTGGAAAATTGGATTAAGTTAAAATAAAAGAAGGGGTAAAGAAGAAAGCTTTTGAAGTGTGGGATCACACTACATTTTACTTTTTAGTAGAAAAATAATAGAAAAAGATTTTAGAAAATCTATTAGAATTTTATAGAACTGATATTACTATGGCAGATACACAAGTAACCAGACCTAGATGTAGCCTTATGTGTAGGTGTTATAAAGCTTGCTTATGTTTATTGTGTATATTGATAGTATTCTAGATAATATTAACCATTGTAATACCTTTACATTTGATAAAAGAAGATACACCTCGTCCTAACAATTTAACAGGTCCAAGGGTAGACACTGACATTAAGCAAACTCCTATTACTCACTTGAATCAAATAGATGCTAGTAGTTTACATCACAATAGATTAGTTACTAATGTTTCTCTGAATGTTTTCACTAAGTTACTCTATGAATATGTGGAAACAATGGATGTGAGTGACTTATGTCTGTATACAGTTACCTTTGTCTGTTTCAGAAGGTGTAACTTACCATCACCTTCCTTTGACTTATGGTGTAACCTGTAGTGTTTTATCAAGTCTATTGTATAGAACAGATAAACTAGATTATTATTATTCCAATGTAGATACAATATTTTCTAAAGTTCCTGTAGTACCTGAGCTGAATAAGCTAGTACCCGAGCTGAATAAGATAGTCCCTGCGCATGTCATGGGAGATTTTTTCCTGACAACATAGCCTTTAGATATAGAATACGCTAATAAGAATAATTTAACATGTAAATTGAGGAAGGAAGAGAAGATATTTTTGGAGATGGTAGAAGAGAGAAGGGCTAAGTTTCAGAGAAAAGCTGTTGAAGAGAAATTACAGACACCACCTTGGGTTTTCAGAGAAGGCAACTATGACAAGGGAGAGACTTATGCTGCAATGGCCCTAGATTGGTCACAGAAGGGAAAATTATATTTACGTAGGGAAAGGACTAATTATAACAATTACTTCATAGGTTCCAGTGAATGTGAAGATACCTACAAAATTATTGGAGGTTGGGGATTAAAGGGAGGAACTGATCCTGTCTTGCCAGGCATATATTATGTCTGTGGGAGGAAAGCCTATTATCGGCTACCAGATCACTGGTATGGAACTTGTTACCTTGGGATTGTCTTTCCAAAAGTCTACCATGTAGATAAAAACACAAATGGAATCCATGAAGTAAAGCAAGGACTAAAACGTGTAAAAAGAGAAAGTTTTTCAGAAATTGTAGGTGATATATTTGGAGCATTGATACCTGGAGTTGGAGTTACACTGAATGCATACAAAATTCAACAATTGTCCACAGTGGTTGATCGTTTATCAACGGATACTGCTGGAGGATTTCTGATGATAAACACTGAAATGATTGCTATGAGATCTATGGTTATGCAAAATCGACTTGCCCTTGATATATTATTGGCAAAAGAGGGAGGAGTCTGTGGAATGCTGAAGGTTCAACATTGTTGCACCTATATTCCAGACAAAAGCAAGAATCTGGAAGTATACATTCAGAATATCACTGATTTGCATAAGAAAGTAACACAACTAGAGGTTTACGGTGTTTGGGAGAGACTAAGTAAAAGTTTCTCGACTATAAGCAATTGGTTTTCTTCTATAGGTAGTTCTTTAGTAGGAAAGATAATAGTACCAATAATTTCTGTAGCTGTTGTGATATTCATAATACGAATGACTAATATTTGTGTGAAGAAAAGACGCGAAAAAGAAAGGAAATTAAGTAAAGAACGTAAGGAAAAGAGAGATAGACGAGATGGAATTGGAGGATTTTAAAGAAAAATTGTATGTAAAATGTAAGGAGCAAGGGCCAGAAGACAAAATAACAGCTATAGAACTTGGTAAACCGTATGTTTAGGGATTTTATGATGGTAAACCATCAAAGAGGGGATTGATGGAGTGAGGTTTGTAAAATTACATCCTCATGAAATTAAGAAACCCCATAATGATGCATTAAATGCATGGACTAACCAACCCTGAATGCACACATACACACGGGGCAAACGCATTTTACATAATATACTAAACCAGGATGGCATGAGTACGTATTAACTGTTTGCGCATTGAAAAATCATACTAATGCATGTTTATGCTATGTTGTACATTGCACATTTTGCATGTTGTGCACAAATAAAGAAAAGTTGCTTTAAATTAATAAGTTTTCGCTAGGAATTAATTAATACAGGGAATTAGTATGGTGGGAGGTAACCATAATGGGTTTTATTTCATGAATTAATACTCTCTTGTGTTTATTTGCTTTAGTACGAGATTGGGCCTGCATGAAAATGGCCTCGTCTGAACCTGCATGTGGTTGTCTTGATTGATACGAAGAACGCATGCGCCAAATTGCTTGCCTGCCTACGAGCTGCAGAGTGCACCAGCTGATGTAATCCGTGTGAAGGCCATGTTGACCTGTGTCCTATTGTTTATGTGCCAAGATGCGACAGCGACTGTGGGAACTGCCATCGCTACGTGCAATTTGAATGTGAAGCGGATATCATGAAATAAAATGTTGCAAAATGTATAACTAATAATGTTAGTTCGAATGTATTTATCCTTAATACTTCCTTTGTCAAAACCGGTATGGGATGGATTTGTGAGGAGAACATGATGAGGCGACCCTAGCATGATTTAGGACAACCAATCACAGGACAAGTTTCTACCGATACTGCAACATTGTAAGATAGTAAGTTAGGCATGAAGGTATAATTGATATCCCAATAGGGGTGTGGCAAGTCAGTCCGTCAGTCAGTCAGTCGGTGCAGTCCGGTTTGGCCGATCAGATAGAGGAGACGATTAGAACGCAGATGATCTGAATGCACAGAACATAGAGAGAGAAGCGCGCCAAGATAGAGAGAGCAGACCAAAACTGAGCCAGAGAAACCTTAGGTACGAGAACGTTGCGGGAGTGCTTGGGAGGAGACTGCGTCCGAGGAGAACTAGATTAAGGTAGATTGAATTGGGAGATTATTTTTGTTTGTCAGTCTATTGCAAACCTTAGCTGCATCTGTCCTGTTAACTTTGTCCTCTGAGCCCATCTCTGAGGACCCTTGCCACAACCTCGGCCAAGGAAGTGGTTTTCCTGATTCTTTGGTGGGTATCACCCTCCTTAAATGCTTTCAATGTGCAATATTTCTGCAAGTGATTATGCTGTACCTTTTCTTCCCCATTCCTATGCACGCTTTGATGTTGATTCAAATTATTCATTTTGATTACATTGCTTGATAATTTGTTCTCTTATATGTAATCTTATGTGTGCACTGACAATCTAAAATACGAGCATTTAATAATTAATAAGATAAAATTTTAACCGAATAAATGACTCTGTGGTTATTTAGTTAAGTATTAAAGTGTTTAGTTAAACATAGTCACCATCAACTCTTCAACTAATGGTCCATCCACCAGAAGAAGACAGTTGAAATTACAAATAGTTAGGGATTTATATAAAGGTTATTAATGTGAAGTATAGTACTGTACGTAGTAAAACTGACAAATTAAACCCCCCAAATCCAGCGTCCGTCTTCAGGGATCATTTATGGGTAATGTGTGATGGGCCCCGTTGTTTGATGAACAATTTGTGTGTGAAGAGATTTCCCTGGTCTTATGAATTAGGGGTTGCGCTGGATCAGGGGTTAAGGAAAAGGTAAGGAGAGGGGAAGTACGATAGCCCGGTTTACTTCCTGTTCCAGCTGCTGCATTCATCACCCTGGAGATCAGGGAAAAGAAGGGCAGTACCTGTGGTGCCAAGAAGCAAGCCTTTCGTAGCATCTACTACCACTGGCTACTCACTACTCAGGGTCATGAATGCTGCACGCTCTACTTCTGCAATCCTACCAACAGCCTTAAACATAATGTGCGCAATATCACACGTGTGGCAAAGGTACCACAAGAAGCACTTGGTTGGCATGATGGGGTATCACCACATACATACTCTTATCAGGCAAGAGATAACTTATCTGCATTAAATAAAGAGTTAAATATATGGAGATCTTTGACTAGCACATGCGTTGTGTACTAACTGAATAGAAACCAACCACCCAAAAAAAACAGTAGCTTCTGCTACTCATTCACGAACTGCTATACACCAGCACAAACAGACAAGGTTTCAGCCATCTGAGATACATGCAACGACCAGTGACAAACGTAAAACGTTACTTAGTTATAATTATAATCCTAGTTGTCCACCATGAGCATTTTCTTTAATATTGTAAAATAAGGCTACCCCGACCTCTGCGCAGACTCTTGGCACCCAGAGAAATCTCTTTTAAAAAACACCTATCTACTATTTCCTTTTACGTCTCGCAGACAAACAGCTTTAGCCGTCTGTTTTCAAAGACGTATTGTGACAGCAGGAGAAAAAAACATTAAAGAGATACATATTTAGCATCAGGAACAGTCCAAGCATGCTTGGCATAACTAACGAGGTAATAATTAGGGAGATAACTTCTATTCAGATTTGTAGAGCTCATGACTGCTACCCATTGGGGTTTTCCTGCTCCATGTAAACAGCTGACACTAAAGATGGAAAAATCAAAATAGCCAGGTTTTCAACAGCTTTCTAAACTTCAGAAATGAAATGCGCAGACAAAGCTTCTGTGGAAGAAGGTTCCACAAAGTGGGGCCCAGAGAAGCAAAGGACCGGCCCCCTGGCCTTATCAATTTCATTCGGGGAATAACACAAGATTCTGACTGCCTGAGCAAAGAGTCAGGTTAGGGACAGAAGGCTGAGCTGCTGACTTTAAACAGGTAGATCCACCACAGAACATAGCTTTGTGCATATAGCACAAGGCTTTAAACTGGAGACCTTTATTGATAAGGAGCCAGAGAAGAATCCGTTAAGTGAGAGAATACGTGCAGCATTCTGAAGGCCTAAGAACCATGGCTTTCGTAGCCTTAAAGGAAAAAACATTGCCGTTAACAAATCTGGAGATAAGGCTGCACAATTGTCTTTTGGGTAGAGGGAGGAAGAAGCCATATTTTCCTCAACCATCTAAGCCGGCCAAAGCGACTAGCAGCCACCTTATTTTATTTGATGGCCCATGGTGAGCTTGGTATCCAGCCAGAAGCCCAACTCCTTGACCACCCTCCTGGGGTTAGGAAAGGATCCCAGTTCGTTTGGCCACCAATGTGGGCCCCATAGTTGAGGCTGATTGCCAACCAATAAGACCTTGGTCTTGTTTCCATTAAATTTTTGACAGTTAATCTTCCATCCCGTAACCCCCACAAGGCAAGGGCTAAGATTATGTGGACTCTGGCAACCCTTGGAATAGAGTGACAACAATCTGGGTGTCATCTGCGAAGGAGAAGAGAGTCAGGCCATGAGCTTCTACAATATCAGCCAAAGAGCGAACAAACATTAAACGAATCGGGTTCATAGACGAGCCCAGTGTCACTCGCCTATGGCAGCTGATCAACAGAGGACTCCTAGGATTTCGAAACAACCTGAAACTCCTGATCTTGCAAAAAGGAGGGAAACCATGATAAGGCCAGGTCCAGAACATCAATATCTTCTAATCTCTGTTGAAGTATGGGAAACCGGATCATACGCTGCACTCAAATCCAACAGGATGAGAGCGTCTGTTCCTGCACAATCCAAAATCCGCCTAAATATACAGTCATGCTGGCTGACGCTCTAAAACAGTTATATGCCACCATTTAAATATAGTCTCAGTAGCCGCCCTTCCTGACCGAGGAGACCTGGAAGGCTCCGATCACAAGAATTTGCCACCTAGGCAAGGATGGAGTGGTTTGTAAAGACGAGAAACAAGAAACACATGCACTGATCAACCAGCATGATCATTCAAACTGACCTTCCCGAATACTACAAAAAGAAGCCTTCTACAAACCACTGCCTTTGCTCTTCATCATCCAATTCAAAGAAGAATCCACAAAACCTTGAAAGATAAAGTGGTTTTGCAAGGATTTCCCTCACCCTAGTCAAGCACATGATTTCAGGAGACATCCTAATCATCAGGACCACATCAGCGTACGTTTTTATGAATACAATCCAGTTTATCGCTTTCCAAACAGGAACTTTTGACTCCGTCTTTTCACAAAGAAACAAAGCCTTGTTTTTCTCGTGTTAACAAATGTTGGAAAACGAGGCAGTATCTGTGAGGCCTGCACAAATAACATGACTACATTTGTCCTTCACTGGGATCCAAACACCCAATTGTAGCGCCTGAATCTCAGAGTGTAGCGTTGCAGAACAGTCTGAGGCTTACTCAAGGGAGGTGGTGTGGGCTAGTAATCGCCATTACAGGTGCGCAGCAATAACACTCAATAATTGATTGTCCAGTCTGTACTTTGCTTTATAAAAGTAAGAGTACATTTATTAAACACACACACACTACTCAATACTATGCACCAATTTACAAATATACATAAGCTGTTGGAATTACTTTGTGACATTGCATAACATCTCCACCCCTCCTGCAGGGGGGTGGGGTCTAGTACCACCACTCCTATGCCTGCACGTCATCTTGCCTCCTAATGCAGTGGGTTGACACAACTTGGAGTGAGGGCCTAGCCAACTGGCACCATCCCAGGGGCACCCCCACCCCATCATCTCAACAAGCATTAAAAATAGGTTCACCTGCCCCAGTGACACATAACCAGGACTGAGCATCTCATTTTGACCATACAGTATGCACCCTTACATCTTCAGGGCTAACAGTCTGGGTTGTTCTTCACTTAAGCGCAGCAGCAAGAATACATGGTTAAGCAGCACTTTAGAATGACAGTACTCATCACCTTAGTTGATCATTATAATGCATTGCAATTAAAGCCCCTAAAAGGCATCGCAGATGAAACCACAGGATTAAGTACATACAGCCAGACACCCTAGCAGGAATGTCTGGCAACATAACCCCACTTTGCTTATGACATCACCTTACACAGGTACCTCACATTACACATGTGACCTTCAGTCCCTCTAAAAGAAATAACATTAGTAAATGCACTACGGGTGCAATTACACCTCTTCACCTCCAGGGGATGCCCTTCTCCAGACATCCCCAACTCAGCCCTTCATCCCTTGACGCACTTCTCAATCCTCCTCCAGCTGTAGAACAAAAGTTCCAGCTCAAGAGGAGTTAAACTGCTGGCTGAGCCCTTGAGGGATTATTCTTTTCAAGTCCCCATGAGACTTAGGGTGGACTTTTCATCTTTGTGCTGGGGGATACTGCGTTGGTCCTGCAGCTCCCCTTGCACCTTTTGACTCACTTGGTGGTGACCCCGTTCTCCTGGGGCCACCACAGGCAGAAAAACAAGCAGGCAGGTTCCTGCAGGCCGACCGGCCTGCAAAGCATTATGGGGCGCTTCTTCCAGCCCCGTGCATACTAGAACAGCGGCTCTCCCGCTGTGCCGGGGAGAGCCGCGCAACCTGCTGTCCTTCGTGGGGGCCCGGTCCCACCCGGGCCCTCCCGCATCGCCAGAATCGTTGGGGGGCCCAGTCCCACCCGGACCCCCAGGTAAGTGCCACCGGCTCGGGGAGCCCACCCCCGGCCGCTCCTCTCTTCAGGGAGGCCCGGTCCCACCCGGGCCTCCCGCAAGACCACTGTGCGTGAGGGCAGCCTGGGGAGCCCACCCCCGGCTGCTCCTGCCGGCTCCCCGCTCGGCCCGCACCTCCGGGTGCGGCCGCGGGAGCCGGAACATCCATTCTGGCCTGCCCGTTCCGGCGGGCAGACCCGCCGACTGCCACTGGTCCGGACGGACCTCGGGGGAGTGCGACGGCACTCCCCCCCCCCTCCTTCCAACTACGGGTGAGTGCGGCGGCACTCCCTCCTCCTCCTCGTCCACTCGGGGCCCGGAGATGGTGTCCCGGGCCCCCGAACATCTTCGAGGGGGGTGCGACGGCGCTCCCCTCCATCCAACGTCCGCGGGGGCCAGGGTGGGCTCCTGGCACCCCGCTTGGGGTCATCTTCACGGGGAGCGCGACGGCGCTCCCCGACAAGTCTTCTTCGGGGCGATTTTCACGGGGAGTGCGACAGCGCTCCCCGGCTTTACTTCCCCTCCACTTCACCGTCAGTTTCACGGGGAGCGCGACGGCGCTCCCCGGCTTCGGCGGGGCCCGGAGTTGGGATCCCGGGCCCCTCTCCCCATTCCCAGGGGGGGCGCGACGGAGCTCCCCTGCCTCCAGTTACGGCGGGGGCCAGGGTGGGCTCCTGGCACCCCACAGGGGCATTTTTCACAGGGAGCGCGATGGCGCTCCCTGACTTTTCTTCTTGTGGGGGCA
The DNA here is from genome assembly GCA_963921515.1 of Calotriton arnoldi. Classification (NCBI taxonomy): domain Eukaryota; kingdom Metazoa; phylum Chordata; class Amphibia; order Caudata; family Salamandridae; genus Calotriton; species Calotriton arnoldi. Next base: position 1,320,936 of record CAWUFW010003475.1, read on the forward strand.
GCCCCCGGGACCTGACCCACCCCGGGGGCATATCCAAGACCGGCGGCGGAGCCCCACGTGCTTCGTCGTCGGTCTGCCAGAGGTCAAAGGTCGCCTACCTTCTGGGGGGCATTTCTCAGCCCCCAGGGGACCGATCTTTGCGCTTCTGGCCTCTTCTTGCTCCTTGCGGCGCACCCCAGCCACTGGGAGCACTTTCCTTCGCCCTCCTGGTCTCGAGGAGGGTGCGTTCAGCAGGGAGCTGTCTTCACTGGCTCACTGCGCTAGCCTTTCACCTGGCTCTCCTCCTGGGCCTCTCTTCTCCCTGCGCCTGGGCCTCCCGCAAGGCCACTGCGCGTGAGGGCAGCCTGGGGAGCCCACCCCCGGCTGCTCCTGGCGGCTCCCCGCTCGGCCCGCACCTCCGGGTGCGGCTGCGGGAGCCGGCACATCCATTCTGGCCTGCCCGCTCCGGCGGGCAGACCCGCCGACTGCCGCTGGTTCGGACGGACCTCGGGGGAGTGCGACGGCACTCTCCCCCTCCTTCCAGCTACGGGGGAGTGCGGCGGCACTCCCCCCCCCCCCTCCTCCTCGTCCACTCGGGGCCCAGAGATGGGGTCCCGGGCCCCCGAACATCTTCGAGGGGGGTGCGACGGCGCTCCCCTCCATCCAACATCCGCGGGGGGCCAGGGTGGGCTCCTGGCACCCCGCTTGGGGTCATCTTCACGGGGAGCGCGACGGCGCTCCCCGACTGGTCCTCTTCGGGGCGATTTTCACGGGGAGCGCGACGGCGCTCCCAGGCTTTACTTCTTGCGGGGGCTGACCCACCCCGGGGGCATATCCAAGACCGGCGGCGGAGCCCCACGTGCTTCGTCAGTCTGCCAGAGGTCAAAGGTCGCCTACCTTCTGGGGGGCATTTCTCAGCCCCCAGGGGACCGATCTTCGCGCTTCTGGCCTCTCCTTGCGGCGCACCCCAGCCACTGGGAGCACTTTCCTTCGCCCTCCTGGTCTCGAGGAGGGTGCGTTCAGCAGGGAGCTGTCTTCACTGGCTCCCTGCGCCAGCCTTTCGCCTGGCTTTCCTCCTGGGCCTCTCTTCTCCCTGCGCAGAGGCCCCTGCTTCTGCGCACTGGTCCTGGTCTCTTCTCCTAGCGCTGTTCAGGATCCTGGGACCATCAGGGGGTTCCTCCTCCCAACTGCCCATTGCGCCAGGCTCCAGCACCTTCTGCCTCAGCAGACCACACCCCAGAGAGAGCTCCTCTTCCTGTGCAAGTTCTTTTAAGAAGTTGGGGAGGGGGCTGGCAAGAAGTCTGTTTGCCCTATCACACAGCGACATCACTTCTCTGCCCCTGCTCCCTCCTTCCTGCCCAGGCTTCTGGGTTTGTTCAAAATGGCGTCGTCCAGGGTCTCCTGCCACATGGTCTCTGAGAGCCCCTTCCCCCCAGTGCTGCCTTCACCCTGGTGCAGCTTGGTGCCTGGCACCCAGTGACAGCTGCTGATGGATTAGCCTGTAGCTCCACCCATCTTCTCTCCGTGGAGGGAAGGTCATCAATCCAGGCTGCTGAGGTCAGCCCCCAGCCAGGCCCTGGTTATGAGCTGACTCAGAGAAATATAACATTTCTGGATGACCCAAAAGCAGTACAAATATGACTTTGGACTCTGCAGAATACTTCTTCTCACACAAGTTATAGTGGACTTTAGTGCGTGTCTGGAATTTGTAGGCCCTAGGAAAGTGAAACTAGCACATGGGCTCCACATCCCCATAGGAGAATAATGAAGTGAAAACAGTAAAACACACTGACTTTCCCTGGCATGTTTCTTCCCACTGTATAAAGCCTATTCCATATCACCACCCAATTCTGCATAAGTCCTGCCACACCATTCACTTTGTAGCTGCTCCTGGCTGCGCACGCTAGGAATCTCCCCTGCGCAGCCCGTACACGTGCACACGCATGTACACATGTGTCTGCATGTAACCAGCCCGGTGCCCCTTACTCCAGCTGGAGCGCAGCGGCCTAGTCAAGCTAGGGGGACACCAGTAAAATCCACATGCAGTCTCTCTCATCATGAGTTCACTGTGGGTGAGTCCCAACTTATGAGGCTCTCCCACAGTAAAAGCTCCACAAATAGGTGCTCAAAAAGCGAAAAATCCGGGCGGCCCAGAGTGTCAGAACCACCTTCTAACAACGAGTTAGTAAGTTTAATATGTTTAACATGCTTTAACTTGGATGTATAATTCAACCAGAGTACTGGCCAAAAACATCATGTCGCCAGAGTAGATCAATCCAGACTTAGGGGAAACCATTGTCTTTGCTAAATATGCTGGCAAATCAGCGAAGAGAAGACCGAGGGGGCGAGAACACTCCCATGCTTTATACCACTTGCTAGTGTGCACCGGCACTGCAGGACTACTTCACACAGCTCTGCAGTAGTCCACGAGAATCCACACTATACATAGTGCTAGCGTGCACCGGCTCTGCAGGACTACTTCACACACCACTGCAGTAGTCCACGTGAATCCACACTATAGATAGTGCTAGCGTGCACCGGCTCTGCAGGACTACTTCACACAGCTCTGCAGTAGCCCATGTGAATTCACACTATATAGTGCCCCACAAGGCACTGCAGTAGTCCACGTGAGTTCACACTATAGATAGTGCTAGCGTGCACCAGCTCTGCAGAACTACTTGACACAGCACTGCAGTAGCCCATGTGAATTCACACTATATATAGTGCCCCACAAGGCACTGCAGTAGTCCACGTGAGTTCACACTATAGATAGTGCTAGCAGGCACCGGCTCTGCAGGACTAAACACAGCTCTGCAGTAGTCCACGTGAATCCACACTATACATAGTGCTAGCGTGTACCGGCACTGCAGGACTACTACACACACAACTGCAGTAGTCCACGTGAATCCACAATATACATATGGCTAGCGTGCACCGGCTCTGCAGGACTACTACACACAGCACTGCAGTAGTCCACGTGAGTTCACACTATAGATAGTGCTAGCATGCACCGGCTCTGCAGTAGTCCACGTGAGTTCACACTATAGATAGTGCTAGCGTGCACCGGCTCTGCAGGACTACTTCACACAGCACTGCAGTAGCCCATGTGAATTCACACTACATATAGTGCCCCACAAGGCACTGCAGTAGTCCACGTGAGTTCACACTATAGATAGTGCTAGCGTGCACCGCCTCTGCAGTAGTCCACGTGAATTCACACTACAGATAGTGCTAGCGTGCACCGGCTCTGCAGGACTACTTCATACAGCACTGCAGTAGTCCATGTGATCTGACAGTGTGGCTAGTGCGTGGCTTTAGTAAAATATAATCCTCAGCAGCATATTATAATGGCATTGGAAAATGGGCGCACTATGGGTCTTCGTAGTAGAGGCATTAACCCACTAAGCTAACCAAGAACAAAGTTGTGACTTCTTGATTCCCAACAGGCTGGGGTTTTGGTCACTAAGGGGAGGCTTCACAGTATCTTTAGTACTTGGGCTTGTGGCTGGACCCCCGCTAAGGTACTTGCCCTGGTGAAGATTCATCTTCCCTAGACATGCATGCTCTAATAGGCTTTCAAACAGAAAGAATGGTCACAGCTCCGACTACAGATCACACCGGTTGTACAAGCATCCTTACAAGCTGTCCATCACAGGCTCTTACACTGCACGTGCCAAGTCTGGAGCACATTCTAAGGCCTCACATGTGACACCAAAACACAATCCTCACCTCAGCCTACCTTTTTCTATGACCGTGCTCAACAAACGGAAAAGGTAATACCCCATGTACTAGAAAGTGCTTTGGCAACTAATCATGGTGCAGGCAAAATAACCAAATTGGGTATTTCAGTGGGACTGATGTCAGATATGTGCAAGTGACACGCACGTATCTGCACAGGTACATTTTCTCACTGAGCGAGTTCACTATGTAAGTAGCATACACTTCTGTTCTAAAACTAGTTTATTAGATTACCCGCCATCCAAATAATACATACATAATTGGAAACTAGCTTTAAAGTTACATTACTTATACCCTTTCATATTCTTGCTGCTTCTAAATAATTCACGCAGCTTTACACATCAAATTACTTTTAACACTTAAAAGCAATCCAATTGCTTGGTGAACACATCGGATTTCATAATGTATGAAAATTGCCTTTGATAAAGTTATTTTCGAACCCTTTACTGAGGAAACAATTAACACCATATGCAAGACAACGCAAAATGCATTCCTACTAAAATGGATTTAGGCATGCTGTTTTTTTAAAGGTGTATTAGTTTTATCGTTATAACAGTTGTAGAGTACATCCAGGACAAACACGATATAGCACAGATCCCACCAATTTGTGATTTATCGACCCTTAGGTTTAACGCACACATGGAATAGTAAATAAAACAGATTGTGTGTATATCAAACATTATTTTCACTATTACAGAACGTCCAGTGACTCGTATCAGACATAGTATCACCTGTGCCCAGGTAAAGGAATAGCCCCCAACTCTTGGACGGCTTCTTGTCGCAGTTACTCTTGGCTCAAAGTAAAGACACCCCCACTTGCCATCATTTGACCATTGTACACATCGGGATCAAGTCCAGAATATGGCCCACATACCATCGTCGCCCCTCAAGGTGATTTATCACCAGTCCCATATTCTAGTGAACACCTGCAATACCTCGCCCCACAGAAGCGCAACTGGGTCTTTCCAGACCCTTCTCCCTGTAATGCCACCCTCTCGCTATCAGTGTTGCCAAATTGAGATCGGTCCCAAGCCCAATGATGTACAAGTTAAAGCCCAAATTCAGCCCAACGCAGACCAGTTTCAACCCAGAAATCAGCCCAAAGTTACAACCCTCAATATATGCAAAAACAGACTTCAGGAAGCATTTTAAGCATAATTCTACTTTCTATTCAATGGGAAACAGCCTTTACGACGAGGTTTTTACCTAGTTAAGCCTTTACAATGCATTTTTTAGCGCAGATATTTTTACTGCGAATATGCATTTAAAACGGATGCCAATACAACGCATTTAAGGTAAGTTGGGGGGGGACTCCCCCCACAAATACATTGTTTTTAAATATAAAAACAATGTGTGGTATTGGCATGCGTTTTAAATGCATTATCGCAGTAAAAACATGCGCGATAAAAAATGTGTGTAAAAGTCATGCGAAGTAATTACATGCGATGTACCGTCGTACATCCCTATTCAATGTGCATATAGTGGGAGGAGGTTCAATGGGCACCTATGCACTTCGGCAATCATGTCCCAATTCTATTAGTAATTACTGATTCTGAAGATCCGTCCCCACTAGCACCCAATTGTTACTTCGGTCACCACAAATCCAATCCTGAACCTGGCATTGATGAAAAAAACTTTACAAGAGCAAACTATAACCCATTTTAATGAATTTGAAGTATGGAAACGTTGAAACTCTTTAAGTAATGTGGCTCCTCAAACAGGGCATTTAATGCATTTCATGGATCTCACAGGATTAACACCACATAATCATACAGATATAAAGAAACCCCCCTGGCGTTAAAGCAATTCCAGCACAACTGTATGGCAAGCTGCGACTAGAGGCCCACTACCTCCAGTTAAAATGTACAAAGGATATAGTTGATTATTTCAGCAAGTGTATTAACTATCAGTTATTAAAGTGATCTTGCAGCCTGGGACTTGTTGAGTACACAAAGATCTCTGTGCCGTGTGATATTTTAAAATGCATTTTGTTGTGACCAAATAAGCTTGCCAGAAGTGAGTTACTATTAGTTATCTTATTGTGAAATCTTTGGGGCATTTAAAAATAAATAAACATGTTTCATCAGTGCATAATCTGATGGGGACACAGCCAGTAGCATTTATTGACCTGGATCTCGGCCAGGGAAAGTGGAACATGCTAAATTTGTCCCGGTGTAATTTGCAGACACTAGGGCTCATTTAGCAGCAACCGCAACGTATCTGCTTTCCTTTCAGAGAAGCAACCTGTAGATTATAAGATGGGTTTCTTATGTTCACTTCCACCTAGGACCAGCAAAAAGATCTAACTTAGACGGACACCAGTCCTCCTTTTGTTGGCGTCTCATCCCAACTGGGAGCTATCTGGTCTCCAAAAGCCACATGTCAAAGCAATGGAGGGGAAAAAAGCACACATTTTGTTATCACTTCGCAAGCGCTTAGAGAAGCTGCGATTTGGAGGCGCGATTTTGGCTTTATTCAACCCCTGTATGTGAGATATGCAGACACTATAAGAATCTCCGTTGTGTCTCTCTGTATCAGTCATTACTTTAGTAATAATGTAAATTGTACTTTTTAAAATGTAATTTATTTTGTAGCTCTACTCATCCCAGAGCAAGGGGACGGTGTCAGAACACTTTATATCACACACATATTATACAGTGTATTATAGAAGAGCATAAATCAATGAACAAGGAATGCTACATAAGAGAATGAGGGCTACAAGGTGTAGGAGTCACATATTCATCCCGATAGCTGTTGTATGTTAATAGTGCTTGGTCTGGAGAAACACAAAAATAATACAGGAGCTGGTGTTGTTAATACAAAAAAGACACTATTACTATCCAAATAAAGCCTTTGTAGCAATCCCAGAATAACAAAAGAATGGGAAAAACAATAAGGTTCTATACCTATGCCTTGCAGTGTGCATGCAGATCCTGGATTCCAGTTCTTACCTCACTGCATTATAACTGCAGGATTGTTGAAGTAACAAGAGGTGTGCTCTGCAGCAGGCACATTAACCCTCTGTGCTACAATATAGTAAGTCAAAACTGCTATTAGACAAAACACAAATCATTGCACAAGGTGGATTAACCAACAGATTTATCTTACTGTTTTTAGTATTCTTCCTTCATCTCATACGGGCCTCAAGCACACCGCGTGTGACAAAAAAGAGGAGGGGAGGAGACTTTCTATTTCAGGCCCTGTCACTGGTAAGCTCGACTCTGTTCCGGGGAACAAGTCACTCCGTTACTGGAGGACTGGACACACACCGGGCAGGATTCCTTTCAAACTGGGCCATAGTTAGTAGCGTTTTCACGCACTGACTGAGAATGACGGCCCTGCAACGAAACACCACTGGGAGATGGTGCCAATAACGTCACAAGTAGTTACATTAAGGTGCACAACGTCTCCTCACACTTTAATGTAACTACTTTCGCAGAGGCCGCCCCCAAAGAGGGCCTCGAGGGCCGGCGCCATAACCGACGCCGAGCCCCGGAAGGAACTGGTTTTTTGGCGCGTCAAAGCGCCCAGAAGCGGGAAAAGCACCCGCGACCCCCCCGCTGCGGCCGCCAGGAAGGCGCCGGCCCCCCGTCCAATGGGGGGCCGAGCGGGGTACAAACCCCCCAATGGGGGAATCCGCCATCTAGGCGGGAGAGTCTCGGGGGGGGGGGGATATATGCGCCGCTCCCCCAAGTTAGCTCCTATCTTCGTGGAGCGGGGGAGCAGCAGTGGCGCGTCGAAAATTTTGTGTTGGAGGTCGTCATTATCTTCGAGGTGAAGCCCTGTCCGTGTGTCCTGCCAAGGATCGACCACCGCTTGCTGGCTAAGAGGACGACCGAGTGCGGCCCACCCCGGATAGGAGGCCTCCCCTGCCATCTGAGGCCAAGCGTGTTGGGTCCGTGGCCGACCGGCCTGCAAGACGCCGTAGGCAGGACCTCAGAGACTCCCTGCCCGCCGGTCCCTCCTGCATCTCGAGCCCTTGCAAAGTGGGCTTCCGGGGAGATTGCGAAAGAAGTGCCGCCTGGAGATTCTTGCCCACCCCCCACCCTTTGAATTTCGGAGCTCCAGCGGTACGAGGGGCTTCCCAAGCAGTGGCAGGGGCAAAGGCGGCTGCCCGAGAAGCATCGAGGGCGGCGAACTGAGGACTGACCTGGCATTGTGGTTCAAGTCCCAGCTCCTCTGAGGCAACCACGTATCGGCGGCTAGCAGCGGTAGCGGGTGCGGCATCGAGAGAGCCTGCTTACCGAGACCCGCACCTTCGTCGGGGCCCAGCCTGTTCGCATGGCCATCCAGCGTCATCCTGCAAGTGAGTCACCGTTCCCATTCTGTGGTGGGCTAGAGAAGGGTTTCTGTGATTGCCGCGGCGGACCCACCCGGAACAGAGAGAGAGACCTCACGGAAGCAGCCAGGTCTTTCGGGAGTACCGCCATCATCTGGTCAGAGCTGATCAGCAGAAAGGAGTGGCGCGGGGCTGAATCACAAAAAGCAGTTGAGAACTCGAGAAAAAAGCTGAACCTCGCCGTGAGCAAATTCTGCAGAACCAATGGTTTTGAAAGTATCAGGCACGGGCTCATCCACACGGGCCGCCCAGAACTCTATGGGCAGGACGGCGTGCACCTGTCAGAGGAAGGCATGCGAGTATTCTGGGACAACCTGTGGGGCGCCATGGTTCTAGCAGGTTGCAGAGAAAAAGACAAGAGGAACGAGGGGGAGCCGCAGGAAGACGTAAGCCTCCCTGACGTCGTGGAGAAGAGCTACGGGTACAATGGTTGGTACAGAGGCACACTGAAGGGCGGTGTGTAGGAATAGGACCACTCACTTTGGGATGCCTCATGGCTGGGTGAGTTGGCCTAAGGGCGGTGGGTAGGACCACTCACTTTGGGATGCCTCACGGCTGGATGAGTTGGCCTACCAAAAGGGGGTAGCAAAGGGAGACGGCGCTCGCAGCCCAGCCCCCGCCGGATGGCAGGGCACAAAAGAGTCTAACAAGGTAGCGAGTTGTGGCCTAACTCCGGGACAGAAGCTACCCCCGCGCAAAGAGCGCAAATCCAACCGAACAAAGAGACGACCCAGAAAGGGACAAGAAACAAGACAAACCTGCAAATGAGCTAACCACCGAACTGTCAGTCCAATTTGCTAATTGGTGATGTACATATGATTTATGGCAGATACGATGTATGACAAAAAAGGCATATGATTTATTATGCAAATACGACAGTTCACCAATAATGATTTATGACCAAGGTAATGCAAATGATGACAAAGTATATGCATGTATTCCTAATAAAACCGCAGCCAACAAAATGACCACTACAAACCCAAACGCATGTTGGCTTGTTCATTCTAAGGAATACAGAGGTAGGAATGTGGCATGCACTCTGGAGTGGGCACAGTGCGGGGGTTAGAGGCATTACTTTATGTGTGCCCGTGATGGGCTGCTGCTGCCTCAGAGGTTGGGTTCTGGGAGGGGGTTGGCCTGGGAGAGGGGAGGGCAGGCTCAGACAGCGAGAAAAGCAGCCAGCTGAGCTCAGGGGGCAGTGTGCATATTGCGAGCACTGTGCAGCCAGAGACATCGATGAGGCGCTGCCTCATTGGGAAAAAAGAAGCACACAGGGCCCACCCAGTCCAAAAATCTCACAAGATAAGTATGGTTTTCCCCCCGCACAAATTAGAAAAATTTTACCCATTTGCGCGGGAAATAGCCCAATCTGGCAACAAGGCTCGCTACTGCCGCATTTCAGGACCTCTCTTTGCCATCTACCACCGAAGGTGCTTCAGTCGACGTCTGGGGCATTACAATTGCAGGCTTAGCCAGTAACATGGCAAGGCTTATACAGCCTCCTGGTCACGAGTGGGGGCAGAGACACAAAAAATAGCATATTGTATGGTTCAGGTTCACTCAACTAGATGCCTCCGATAAGTGCGCGCTCCCACACCATATGGTCAAATCCATGTTTTACATGTAGGGCAGTTTGAGGAGGTCCTAACACAAATCTTAAATCTTTTAGAGGTTAAGCATGTCCTGTGTATTTAATTTGGATATAGATGCAGACCACAAATTTTCTCCTCTCTCCCATCATAAATATCCATAGCAGTACATTGTGTTTTGGGTTAATTGCCCCTACGGTTCCATTTCTTATCAAAATGTTTCTTTAGGGCTCCATTTACTAGTACCTGCCTTATAGGTAGTCCCTCGTCTGCAGTCAATGCAGATTGGGTTCTCATTACTCCAGGTGCAGAGCAGTCCCCCTGCCATCAGCATCCAGGCTTCAGCCTGTGACAGTGGCTTCAGCCTAAGGCATTAGCCTCAGGTTCTTGGTAGACCCATTAGTGGGAACGCAAGAGCACATGTCGGTTCAGGTGGAGCTTTTTGTAGTAAGCTCTTCCACCATCATAGAGCAACCTACCGAATATACAAGTGCTTCTCGAGAAGGTTTGACCCAAAAACAAACCATTTAAAGGCACCACTTTTTTTTTTACTGTTTGTATCTCTGTTTTCCTTAGAGATATCTTTAATCAATCAATCAAGCAGTATTTGTTTAGCGTGGCTTGTACCCCCAGGGGGGTATCCAGGCGCCGAGGTTCCATGGGCCTTAGTCGAAGAGCCAAGTCTTGAGTCTCTTCCTGAAGTCGTCGACTGAAAGCGAGGTTCAAAGGTGGAGTGGGAGGTCGTTCCAGGACTTGGCGGCGAGGTAAGAGAAAGAACGACCTCCATTGTGGCTCCAATGGATGTGGGGGTCGTGTGCAAGCGAGGCGGAGCGGAGTCGTCTGGCATGTTGGAGGAAGGTCAGGCGGTGGTTGATGTAGGAAGGTCCGGTGTTCTGAAGGGCTTTGTAGGCGTAGGTCAGCAGTTTGAACTGGCATTTCTTCGGGACAGTGAGCCAGTGGAGGCCTCTGAGGTGGGTGGGATGATGCTGGTCGTTTGGGGAGTTTGCGGATGAGTCTGGCAGCAGTGTTCTGTATGGTCTGGAGTCATTTGAGGAGTTGGGTGGTGGTTCCGACGGAGAGTGCTTTTCTGTAGTCAAGTCGGCTGGTAACGAGGACTTGAGTTACTGTTTTCCTGGTGTTGACGGGGATCCATCTGATGATCTTTGGAAGCATGCACAGGGTGTGGAAGCAGGAGGAGAAGGATACTGCTTTGACCTGGCGCTTCATAGAGAGTTTGTTGTCCAGGATGATGCCAAGGTTGCGGGCAGGGTCAGTGGGGGTTGGCGAGGCTGCGAGTGCGGTGGGCCACCACGTGTCGGCCCATAGCAAGGTGTTCCTTCTGAAGATGAGCACTTCCGTCTTGTCAGTTGGGCCTCATCCAGTCGGCGACGTTGGTCATAGCATTCCGGAACTTGTATCTAGTGGTGGTGGTGTCTACAGTGAGACAGAGGATGAATTGGGTGTTGTCTCGTATGAGATTATGTTGTCTGTGGGTGCCAAGGATGTCAGCCAATGGAGTCATATAGGCATTGAAGAGGGTGGGGCTGAGGGAGGAGCCTGGCGGGATGCCGCAGATGAGGCTCTAGGCTCGGAGGTGAAGGGCAATAGGCGGATTCTCTGCATGCGTCCTGTGAGGAAGGAAGTAATCCGCTTGAGGGCGTTTCCCTGGCTGCCGATGTGGTGGAGTCTGGTGATGAGGTTGTGGTGGGATACTGTGCCGAAGGCCACTGAGAGGTCGAGGAGGATCAGGGCTGCTGTCTCACCTCAGTCGAGGAGGGATCGGATGTCGTTGGTTGCAGCCATATTGTTTCACAGCCAATCTAGTCTTGCCTTTCGAATGTCCTCTCTCTCCCTCCACCCCCCAACGCTACTCTAGTTTAAAAGTGACTTCATCTCCATCACACTGTCCTCTACTCATACAACCAACTTCCATGGGATTTAATATGTGCATTTAAACACATTAGCGTGGGAACCTCTCAGCTTTGTAGTAAAGGTCAGAAAATTGCAAAAGTGACTGGATCCTAGGTTCCAATCATGGACCTTCTATCACAATGGGGTGCTAGGAGGTCTTACACCATTTTCCAAGTATTGCTGATAAAATTTCTTGGGTAACTTTAAGCATCCTGAGAAAAACGCTGACTGATGGATCAGCATCCCTGGGTGGGACAACACTCTACCCATTCACAAGCGTCCCGCTGACCTGCACCCAGATTTGGCTGGTAAATCATATAAATTGGGAAACAAACTCAGTCTGGTCTCTGGTCAAAACCCTCCTAGAAAACAGGGGGGAGGGGGGGCGAGCACATACCACTACTCACTGCCAGCCTACAATGTTCTGCTGCCCAGTGACTCCCTTCTAAAGCCCTCTGAGCTCCCATTAACTACTTGCTCTGGGGATTTCGGGAAATGGAGCTGAATTTTCTGCAGAATGGGGACTCAGCATGTCAATTTGAACCTAGTAAATCCAGGTCCACAAACTACTCCCCATCCCAGGGTCACAGCTTCGAATAGCTGGATTTAGGTGAACAGACACTGCCTGGTATCGTTATTACCACCCATTCGGTAAGCCTGCACCGAAGTCTGTCCCGTTCTTAATTGGGACCAAAATGTTTCTCTGTTCCGCTATATACAAACTGGAAACCCACACAACTATGGGACCTTGTTTTTAATATGTCATTTAATACAATGAGGTACATTCCGTCATATAACACATTGAATATGGGGTGCACTATCTCTTTTAATATAGTGCTTCATGCAGCACTTTTGCCGTTTCTAAGCACTGTAAACAACAGGTGTCACTATTATCCAATTTAATAGTACTTAATTTACCAACCGTGGAAGAATGGAAAGCTCAGTCGACCTGCAGCTTATCCATGGATCAAGCGCTCAGTCACCAACAGGCTGTAGACTCAGCCACCTGTTGCACTTGCTCCTCCCTCGACCACAAACTTCTGTGTGCCGACTCACGACTCAGCTTTAGTACATCTTGTTTAGTGCCTCGTTAAGAACGCTGCTACAATGGTTTACATTAACTTACAATGTGTAGCTTGCAAAGTGAATGGTAAGTCTCAGGTCACGGTGCCAAGTCTTGTGGAGGCAGTTAGGGTGCCAGAAAAACCTTGTACTATTATTCTCAATGGCCTGAAGCGAAGTTTGTGAGATCAGTCAATACAACAGAAGATGTAAAAGTTTTGCACACATTGTTTTTGAGGGAAGGAGCTCCGACTGAGCTGGTGACGGACAAAGGAGTACAATTTATGTCAGATGATTTTAGAAAATGTATGAACCATTGGGGGTGACTTCCTTCTTGTACCATTCTTGGGGCAATGGTCTTGTTGCGAGGTGCAACAGAGTGATTAAGGATAATGCGCAATTGACTTTAGAGAACGGCTTCGATTGTGACAGGGAACTGGAGATCTACTTGTGGGCAAATCGCACCACTCCAAATGCAGTTACAGGGATGTCACCTTTTGCATTGCTCAAGGGAAGGTTTGCTGCAACCAAATTGGTTCGTCCATGGATGAACAGTTTGAAGGTGTCAGATGAGAAAAAGGCACAAGTTAAGGAAAGGCTTGAAGCTGTGCAAAGAAAATATGTGACTGAGAAAGTGGATGAGCAGTTGATAATCAAGGAAGGAGATTGGGTCAGAGTCAAGTTGCCTGGAATAATTGCCATGGGGCATTCAAAATGTTCTGACCCTAAAAAAGTGGTGTGTGCAAAGAGGAGTGTGGCAGGTGGCTGACTATAGAAAAGCTAACTGTACAAAAGTGTCTGAACAGGAAAGGTAATACCCATGGTGTAAGAGTTCCAAAAATATTAGAGCCATGCATAAGAGTGTCTAAGGAGAACAAACTGCCATGCACAAGAACCTCTACGGAAAGAAAACCATTGGTGTGGCTACACGACTATGTATCGTGAAATCTTTATTGTATTTTGTTTTGTGTTATGATTTGTTTAGAAGAAGAAGCGTTTTTGTATATTTTATATAAGGGGAAGATGTGTTGGGATTAGCTGGGTGGAATGAAGGGTTGGAATGTGGATTAATGGATGACTTCACTGTTGGGGGAATGTGGAATGCGATGTTTGAATATAGTCAATGTTCCTCTGGCTGCCCTGCGGGCTGTACTTTCCTTTATAGGAATAAACGTGCTTGTTCCTGAGCTTCACGACTCCCGTGTCATTATTATCCCAGACCTTTCAATGCTGTAACAATGTTCCATTGACGAGGCCATAAAACTCAAAGTCACTTCACTGAATACGCCCTTGAAGAGAAGAGTATTTTACCAGACTTTATTGGACATGCCCTTTAAAGAAAAACACTATGAATGACTGCACACTCTGCGTGCCAATAAAAGAAAAGATAACTTCACTATGCAGACCTTAAAAAATTAAACACTTCGTTGGAAAGACTATTTAAATAAAAGTTATGACCAACTATCACTTGACAGGACATTTAAAGATGTATGTTATGGTCATGCCGGAATCTTACAGAAAACTGACAAAAAAACATCTTCCCACTCAGCGCACCAAGTATGCTTACTGTTGAAGACTCTCACTCTTTGACTTCGTCAGTAGTGGTTATATACATATACCGTTTCCACGCCAATTAGAATGCTTGCCTGCAGCTCTCCATGTGAAGGTGAGGACAAAACCCGATCTCATAAACTATTGATAAATAGGGGTAGGAGGTCAGGCTGAGGGGGATCTGATTTCTTAAGTCTCAGCTGATGGAAGTATAGCTCCTACTATTATTGAGGTGTGTGCATACACTCACCACACCCCCCAAAAACACTATCAATTGACTGTCAACTGCCACTATTTTACTACAGATGGGCAGTCAGCCCATTGATGGTGGGTTTTCATCTACATCCCACTTTTAAGGGGAAACATAAGTGGAGGTACTCATTAAATTGAACTGGGGTGGAAGTAGAGGGCAGGGCATGATGATACAAAGACACTTTTGCCATCTTTCAAGTATTTACTTTGCTCCTACATTACCCTTGGAAATTGCCTCAAATTTTCCCAATGTGAAGATATCCTCTGCACCGATAGCACCTAAATAGCATGCTGCTAGAACAGGCCTCGAAAAATTCACTTGCCCACTTGCAATTTCGAGTGACATTTTAGCAGGTCAAGCTATTTTTAGCACTTACTAGACCCTGCTGGTGAGTAAACTTAAGCTGGAAGAAACAGGTGTTCTGTTCCTTCAGAAAGTGAATGAGCAATTAAAACGCCGTTAAATCTGGTTTTATCTTGAAACATTTGCCAACTGCTCAAGGGCAGAGGTCAAATGTCAGCTTGTCTTTCTACTAATTTTTGCTCATGTGTTCCTGGAAAATGGTGTTTACTTTTCTCTTTTTACAGTTAATGCTTTTTGTCAAGTGAGCTATTTGACAATAATTGTGAAACAAAATGCAGTAAAATGTCAATTTTTTGCTCTAAAACATTTGAACAGCTTGTAAATGAATAGTACAAGTAGATCAGAAATGATCAAAGAACAGTTTTTTGTAATTCAGAAGTGTGATGCAAACAAAGATTTAAATTGGAGGAAAACATATCAGAACACTTTACTTGGTGATGTGCAAATGACAAATATTTTCAGAAACTTTATTTCCAAACATTGTACACTATATAGTTTTAAAACCACGTCAGTGACAAATTCTGTGGCCATTTCAATGTAAAATCTGCTGATTGCAAAGAACAGTGGGCTGCTACTTTATGCTTTAGTTATGTATTTATTAAAAGTGATAGTTTTTAAACATGATATGAGAGACATTCCTGGCCAAGCCCTGATGACAATGCATTTAATGAACTAAGAGGAAAGTCTGTAGTCAAGTGTATCTTATATGTGGCTAAATTTGCATTCTAAATGGAGCTAATGTTTAGTCTATTAAATCAAAGAAAAGCGTTTTCTGTACAGCAGACGTGCTGAACTTGCGTTTTTGAAGGTGCTCTCATATGTGATAAAGAAAAAAATGGCGTCTCAGTGAATTAAATACTTGCCCAGGATCACATAATTTGAAACCAGTTTATGGGTCAAGAGCATTATAATTAGGTCGGGTAGATTATTTAAGTCACTAGACCTGCAGGTCTAGTAACATTTTTTGGATTTTTCGAGCCCTTTAGAAATATGTATGCAGCCCACTGCATTTTAGGGAGAAGCGTAAGTTGGACTATCATTTCTATGCCACACGATTTTCAGTACAAATTTACCGGGATTAGAACTGTGCATTAGTGTAGTCAGCACATTGTGACAATAGGCTTGCCCTGAACTTGGCCAAATGTTTGAATGTGACCCTCACTGTTTGGTCCTGGACCAGAGAGTCTGATTCTGTGCCACTCATGTGAGATGTTAAGCCAGTGTTGTTTGATCTGGAACCTGTGTTGAATAATAATCGCTCAACAAAAGGCAACACTGCATCAGTACTGAGTTTTCTTGATTCAGCACGGTGTGTCCTTGACTCTGTGATGCATGATCATGACTGCGATTTAGACCCACCAGTATATGATCTTGCCTAAGCCTTGTGTGATGTTGATCCAGCACTGTATGATCTTGGGCCAGCATCTAGTTGGTTTTGGCTCAATAGTGTGTGATACAAGTTCAGCACGGTGTGACCTTGACCCATGGTGAATGGTCTTGGCTCAACAATCTGTTCTTAAGCCAGCCTTGCCAGACCCACCTCTTCCTCACTGAACAGAAAAGTGCAATGCCATCAACTTCTTCTTCAATGAAAAAATACAGAAGATCTGACAGCAGATTGACAACAGCAAGCCTGCTTCATCTCTTATGCCCACCCATACCTGTAGTAGAATACCGCAATGGTCAGCCTTCAAAAACCAATCTATTGCAGATCTCACCCACATACTCAACACCCTGAAAGCCACTTTTTATGAACATGTCTTACCCTCGTCCTACATAAAGGTTTTCACTGGGGTGCTCTCTCACCCCTATTTACCATTGTCAAGGATTTCTCCCTCACTCCAAGCATCTTCCCAGAGGCTCTTAAGACCAGCCAGTTGCTCCTACTTCTTAAAGAAAACTACAATAGAAGCTTATGACCGACAACTACCGGCCCATCCTTCACCTTTGAATAATCATCAAGATCACTGAAAAGCAGTAAATGTACAGCTCTGAGATTACATTAATGCCAACTATCATCTGCACGACTAAGAGTCTGGCTTCATCTTACACTGTAGCACAACACTGCTACCTTACCCAGCGTAGACGATGCCCTCCTGATCACAGAAAAATTACTCCTGTCTCCTGATATTTCTGGACCTCTCAGCTGCCTTCAAAAAAGTGAACCATCCCACCCTTATAGGCACTGTGGAGTGTCGAATTGGATTCATCTGCAGTATCCTTCAATGGTTCTCGTCCCACCTTTCTAACCAGCACCAGCTTGTTCACATGGGCACCTCCAGGTCACAAAAGATCCCCATCAGCTGGGGAGTCCCCCAGGGTTCCATACTACACTGAGACACTTGGTGCTCTACACACAGATAAGAGCATCACGATTCACCTATATGCTCATGATATTCACCACTACTTGAAAAGGTCCTCTGCTTCAGACATACAACTCTTCAAACGCTTCCTCCACATCTTCAAGACCTGGATGTCAGGCTGAAGCTCAACTCAACCAAGACAGAATTCCTGTTAACTGCCAAGAACAAGAAACAAGAAACAGTACAGCATGAACCTTAATGACTTCGAACCCCAAATTTCACCAAATGCTAAGTCACTTGGATTCACCCTGGACAACAAACTCAAGGAACACATTGCCAAAAAACAAAGACAGCCTGGTACCAGCTCTCTCTTCACAAGAAACTTGAACTGTTTCTTCTAGAAAGCAACTTCAGAATTGCTGTTCAAGGCTTCCTACTTTTGCATCTGGACGGTGGCAACGCCCTGCTACATGGTCTCCCAGACTCCTCACTGGCACCCATTACGTGCATCCTACATGCCACAGCACATCTTATACAAGGCTTGAAGAAATATGATCACATCATCCCCATTATGACAGAACTCCATTGGCTCCCCTTGCCAGTCTGCTCCATCTTCAAAACAAGTTGCATAATTTACAAAGCGATCACAATCACCACCACCCCTGCTTATCTTGCAGATAACCTCACCATCTCGGCACACCCACAGCCAGGACATCAAACTGTAGACTAAGTATAAGAAATAAAAAAAGACAGCAAGCATTCTCCATCTCTCCACCCACGATCTGAAACAATATCCCTGTATACATCAGGACCACCCCAACCCTGTTCTAATTTAGGAAATAGTTGAAGGCTCACCCCTTTAAAGAACACTGCAGGACAATGCATTTACCATTCCCAAACCAGCTACTTCTCCTATTACTCATTGACTTTTGAGTGTATTTTGACCCTGTACAGTGCTCTGCTGCCTTTTGGCTAGGTTTGCACTATAGAAATACCACATATATTCATACCCACATGCATATGTTATTAAGAATAGGAGTTTGTTGGACTTGGCCCTTTTTGCAGGGTCATCCCTGAACTTTTTGCCTTCCTCCTAGTCTTTTTTCTGACATGGTGTTGGTGGTTTTAGGACTCTGGGCACTTTAGCACTGCTGTCCAGTGTAAAGTGCGTGTGCTCTCTGTGGTAAACAAGGTAAGATTGGTCTACACCTGTTTGGCGTATTTAATTTACCTGTCAGTCCCTTGTAAAGTGGTATCTCAGATACCCAGGGCCAGTAAATTAAATGCTACTGGTGGGCTTGTAGCGCTGATTGCGCCACCCACCAAAATAGCCTTTCAAACCTGTCTCAGGCCTCTGCCATTGCAGGGCCTGCGAGCGCAGTTTACTGCCGCTGTGACGTGGCACATAAAGTGGGTACCACGTCTGTGACTCCTCTTTTTCTACATATCAGTCCTCCCTAAGGTAGGCCCTACTTAGCCCTATGGGCAGGGTGCATTGTAGGTAAAAGGTAGGACATGTGCCTTAACTGTGTGACATGTCCTGGTAGTGACAAACAGCCATTTTGGTTTCTCACTGCTGTGAGGCTGCCCTCTCATAGGAATGCATTGTGGATTCCCTGATAAGTGTGTCAGTGGTAATTCCTGATCTGAGAGGAGCAGCGGGGTCAAGTTTGGTATGGTTGGAATAGTAATAATAAATGCTGCGTAATGGTGTGCGCAGATTTATTATCGCTATTTTAGAAATGCCACTTTTAGATCTGGTTCTCCTTTGGATCCGGCCCCCGCCTCCATTCTAGCATTAGAAGCAGAGGCGATTAACTCGCGCATGAATCAGCTATTAAATGCCTCCCTCCTAGATGCTACGGTCCCCACTAAATGGAAGCTGGCTAAAGTTATCCCATTGCTAAAAAAGGCCCAGGCCAATCTCTCTGGTCCGGCTAACTACAAGCTGATCTCCCTGCTTCCGGCCTTCTCGAAGCTGCTGGAAAAACATGTGAGCCAGCAGCTATTGTCCTTTCTGGAAAAGAACGGCCTACTTCACCCCAGCCAGTCGGGCTTTCGCCCTAACCACATTACGCAAACAGCTCTGTTAGAAGTGGTGGACTCTATCCGGCTGAGTCAGGAAGCAGGCAAGAAGTCGTTGCTGATTTTGTTAGATCTGCCGGCCGCCTTTGATACAGTGTCACATCAGATGCTCCTGACCCGGCTTCACGCAATTGGCATCAGTGGTTTGGCTTGGAGTTGGCTGGCATCTTTTCTAGAGGGGAGGGGGCAGGAGGTCTGGTGCAACCCTTTTTCAGCTTCCTCACGCTCACTGAAGGTGGGGGTCCCACAGGGTTCGCCTTTGAGCCCAACCCTGTTCAACATCTACCTCACTCCGTTAGCAGAGGTGGCTGAATCACAGGGGGCCAAAATTGTGTCCTATGCAGACGACACACAATTGTTGTTTACATGGAAGGCTAACGAGCCTTGCCCGGGTATGCTAATCAGTTCCTGCCTTGCAGCTGTTTTCGGTTGGCTGGCCTCTAACCAGCTGAAATGTATTGCTGGTAAGACAGAACTACTCTTCTTTGGTAAAGCGGCAGAGAACCCTTTACATGTCTTCTGGCCAGCGGACACTCCCACCCCCTCAGCGAACAGCCTGGTGGTGAAAAATCTGGGGTTTAAATTGGACAACCAGCTGCTATTTCGCGCTCAGGTTAATGCAGTAGTTGGCACCTGTTTTGCTCTGTTGCGTCTTCTACGGAAATTTCTGTTCTTTCTGTCCAAAGCTGCCAGACAACAGGTGATTCAAGCTCTGATTATATCAAGGCTGGATTATGGGAACTGACTTTATCTTGGCATGCCTGGCTTCATGGTGGACAGGCGTCAACTTGTCCAGAATGCAGCAGCCTGTACCATCTTTGAGCTCCCTCGAAATTCGCGTGTGTCACACCTTCTGAGGAGCCTGCCCCCCCTCCCCTCCCCTTCCCCCCCCCCCCCCCGAGGAAGGCCAGTTGGCCCGTGAGCACCTGGTGTGCTGGTAGGGCGCAAGGCCCTAAGGAGACGTGTGCACCTGACTAGTGTTACTGTGGTGCACGGCTAATTTAGGCTGTATGCCTAATGTGATGATGCATAATGTGTTTATGCCTAATGAGATGATGCATAATGTGTTTAGGCCTAATGCTTATGCCTAATGTGATTTATGCAAAGTGTATGTACCAGTAGTTACTGGTGGTTTTATTACTTACCTGTTCTAATGGGGATGACAGCGGCCTGATTGGCCCTGTCCTGTATATAATCCCCTGTAAAGTATAACCTAGTGCTAGGTGGCACAGTGTACATTTGTGATTATGTTCTAATGTGTTTACGGATAATACAAAGGCTATTTTTTATATAACCTTGTGTGGAGTTTCTGTGGTATTTGTTGTGTGAGTGTCGCGTGTGGGTCGCGTGAGGTATGTGTGTGCGGAGAGTGGAATGCAGAGTGCGGTGTCGCGGGGATTCTAGGAGTGGACGTTGGAGCAGAAGGGGAGCGGAGTAAGCTGTCTCCGGTGTCGTCGTATCGTACAACTTGCATTAAAGGCTCAACCCACAACCTACCGTCTGGACATTCCTCTTTTCCACAATGGCGACGAGCGGGGAGCACGACACCGGGGACTTCTAGCTTCTTCCATCCATCGTTTCCTTGGTTCTTCGGACGATCGCTGGACACTGCCGGACGGTCATATTACTTCAAACTTTACCCTGGGGAACTTCTGCCCGACTGGCGTCTTTCATTTCTGCTATTGATCCTGGTGAGTTCGTGTGCAGAGCAGAGGAGGATCATGACGTAGCAGGGAGCAGTGACGGGACCATCGTTGAAGCGTCATTGTATCCTAGCAACGGAATAACGCCGAAGGTCGTTAGACGCTTGTGAGATGTCGTCATCACACGCATGACGGCGGCAGCCATCATTATTATTCAGTTTCCTGTCACATCGAGAGTTGTACGCTCTGAAGGGTGCGCAGGGAAGTTATTCTTGCCGACACATTTCTGAAGTGGTGCTCAGCGAAGTTCCACATTCATGAAAGGAATACCAGTTTCAACTTAGACTGGTCATCTTCAGCATACTACTTTTCAGGTACTGTGTGGTGACTGAGACTGTATTGGGACTGAGGACTGAGATTGAAACTGAGACTGAGACACTAATTTGGCTGTTCTTCTACTTACGTATTGCTGCATTCAGTGACAAGCATCTCCTCCCATGTGTGAAATTTACTTTTAAAACCTTCTGTTTGACAACGTGTCGACTTGCGGATTCAACTGACCTTGGTGACATTTTTTTTTGCCCTAATTGTCGCAAAATTGACTTTGGTGAACTTTTTGCGCAAGCATACATCTTTCTTATTACTCCTTCTAACCACCAGCTTTTCATTATGGCAACAATTCAACCACCGCCGTTCTTTTTAGCTGATTTAGGTGAACCTCCGATTGCTTGGGATCTGTGGATTGATTTGTTTGAGGCATATGTGGAGGTTATTGAGAAGGATGAGTGTTCAGAAGGAAGGAAATTGTCACTTCTTAAACACAGGTTAGGTGCTGTGGGGTTAAGAGAATTTAAGAATTTACCTTCGATAGAGAATGCCGGTGACATTGGGGTTTATCAATATGCAATTAAACAAATGCATGAAAGGTTTGGCAGGAAAATCAACGTAGTTATGGAAAGATTTAAGTTCTATTCAAGGGTGCAGAAAGAGGAGGAATCGATCGACCAATTCGTTTCTGCTTTAAGAGGTTTGGCAGTCACATGTGAGTTTGATCGCATGACTTATGATCAGGTTTTACGCGATCAAATCTTGATGAAGACCAAGTCTAAGAAAATTCAAGAAAAGTTATGGTCATGCGGCAGTATTTCATTGAAAGCTGCTGTTGATGTAGCTAGGGGTGTTGAGGTTTCTGACCAATGCATTCGTGAGGTGAGGAATGAAAGGAGTATGTCGGGGAGTGAAAAAAGTTATAACCAAGTGAGTGTTGTAAATAAAGATTGCAGAGCTAAAAGTAAAAGTGAAAGTAAAACTTTGGAGAGTATTCCCAACAGGAAATTTAATGAAACACGAGGGTTTGTGTGTTACAGGTGTGGTTCCAGTAATCATTTAGCTAATTTTAAATGGTGTCCCGCATTAACTAAAGTGTGTACTATGTGCAAAAAGAAGGGACATTTCAGTAGAGTATGCAACAATTTGGGGAGGAAGGTCAATTTCATTCAAGACGATGTGCATGACGATGATTTAAATGTAGTCGGAGAAGTATCTAGCGTTCATGAGAAATCTATTGTTGAAATGGATAAAGCTAAAAAATTGCCCACGTGCACTGTGCGCATTGATGGTGTGGACGTATGTGTTATGGTGGATTCGTGTGCATGGTATACAATAATGGGCAAGGAGTTATTTACGAAATTGTGGCCTGGTAGACCGTTGCTGGAGCCTGATGTGAGTCCTGGAAGCTATTCAGGTCATAAAATCCCTTTGGAAGGTTTTATATGGGCGGATGTATCTTTTGAACGTAAGTCATGTCGGGGCAAAGTGTATGTTGCCAATAGGGGTGCAACTATTTTAGGTTGGCCACATATCACTGATTTGGGCCTTAAGATTGATGCGAGTTTGAAGTGTCCTGTATTCGCGGTACAATGTGAGGATGAAGGTGAGAATATACCCACTTGTGCGGATTATTCTGAACTTAAGGAAATGTACCTTGATGTTTTTTCTGATAATATAGGCAGAATGGCGAATTTTAAACATAAAATTATATTACGAGAGAATGTGTGCCCAATAAGACAAAAACTTAGGAATGTTCCTATTAGCTATCGCGAAAAATTAGGGGACATTCTTAAAAAATTGTGTAAGGATGGAATTATTGAGCCAGTGGAGAGTTCTGATCGGGTTTCTCCAGTGGTGATTTCCTTAAGTCCAACGGGGATTTACGTTTATGTGTGGACTTGAGGTGTTTGAATGAGGCTATTTGGGTTGATACTTTCCCTTACCTAACCTACAAGAACTTACATCTTCTGTTGGGGGCTCTTCCTGGTTTTCTAAAATAGATTTAGCTAGTGCATATCACCAAATTGAATTGGATGATAACTCTAAGCACTGCACAGCTTTTATCACTCCTGAAGGCATGTTCAGGTATCGACGTATGCCTTTCGGATTAGCAAGTGCTTCAGCTGTGTTCCAGAGGGAAATGTCAAGAATTTTGAGTGGGATTAATGGGGCAAAAGTGTTTCAAGATGACATTTTGATTTTTGGGAAGAATAAGGAGTCCCATGACAAGTATCTGCATGCGGTTTTGGAAGCCCTTAGGGAACATGGGTTAACTGTTAGGAATGAAAAGTGTGTTTTTGGGAAATGCGAGGTAGAATATCTTGGCCATGTTATATCCAAGGACGGTATGACCAAAAGTCAGTCATGTGGAAGCTATTCTGTCGGCTCCAGAACCTAAAAGCAAGGAACAATTAATGTCCTTTCTGGGCCTTACTGAATTTTATTCTCGGTTCATTGAAAACTATGCATCTAAAGTGGAACCGTTGAGAATGTTATTGAAGAAAAATGCATTATTTGTATGGGAGCAACGACAAGAACAATGTTTTAATAATGAAAAGGAAATTTCTGTAACTCCATGTTTGAAACCCTTCATGCCTTCAGCTGATTGTGTGTTATCTGTTGATGCTTCGGGGTATGGAATTGGTGCTGTGTTTTCACAACATACCAAGAATGAGAGATGGGTAGTGGCATATGCGTCTCGTACGTTGACAACATCTGAACGGAATTACTCAGTAATTGAGAAGGAACTGCTTGCTGCTGTGTGGGCTGCAGAAAGATTTCGTATGTATGTGTGGGGGAGGAAGTTCAAGATTTGTACGGATCATAAGCCATTAGTGAACATTTTGAGACCTGAAGGGGGGAGGAATTTGACTCCAAGGTTGGACCGGTTGGCTTCTAAATTACAAATGTTTAGTTATGAAATTGAATATATTCCGGGCAAGGAAAATCTGGTTGCTGATGGACTTTCACGGTTGCCCAGTTTGTCTCCTATTGTTGGGGTGGAGGGGGTGAGTGAGTCTGAAGTTGCTTTCACTTTCAAAGATATTTTGTCCATTGAAGATGAGGGAGTGGTAGTGAGTAAAACATTGTCTGAAGAATCGTGGGTGCGCGAAATGGATAAGGATGTAGTCCTGAAAGAGGTAGAGAAGTATATTATGGATGGTTGGCCGAGGGAATCTGTTCTACGAGGAGAGTGTTCTGCATTTTGGAAAGTTAAGGAAGAGTTGTGTTTGTCTAATGGAATTGTTTTGCGGGGGGACAAGATTGTGCCTCCGTTGGGCATGCGCAATGGCATTATTGAGAGGAGTCACAAGGGTCATGGTGGTATGTCAAGTACCAAAAGAAGAATTAAAGAATGTTTTTGGTGGCCTGGTGTAGATTCTATGGTGGATCGTTGGGTTAGGGATTGCAAGATTTGTGGTGTTAGTGATAAGGTTGCTAAACCCTTGTGTATACCCTTGACTATGGTGGAGTTGCCAGAAGGACCATGGCAAAAAATCGCCATTGATTTTATGGGTCCATTTTCAGCCGTGTCAGCAAGGGATTGTTATGCTATCGTTATGATTGAATACTATTCCAAGTGGCCGGAGGTAAGGATGGTCAGTAATGTGACTACGGAGGTGGTCATTGAATTTTTGGAAGATGTGTTTTCAAGGGAAGGTGTACCTGAGATCTTGGTGTCGGACAATGGTTCCCAGTTGGTATCGGACAGAATGCAGGAATTTTTGATGGAAATGGGTATCAAACATATACGGTCATCATTATATCACCCCGAAGGGAATGGACAGGTGGAACGCTTCAACAGGGTGGTTAAAGAGGCAATTCAGTTGGCGCTAAGTGCAGGGTTACCTTGGAGGAAGGCTCTGCAAGAGACTGATGGCATATCGAGTTACTCCTCATTCGGTGACTGGTAAAACACCGTTTGAGGTGTTGAGGGGGAGGAAACCGTCGACTGTTTTGGTCCCTTGGTGGTTAACGAAAAGGAATAATAGAATGAGGCCTAAGGGTAGTGGGATTGATAAAGAAATTAAAGCTAAAGTTACGGAATTCCAGGAACGCACAGTTCGTTCTCGTGGCGGGAATTGCCATTGGCCTGTCGTCCATGTTGGTCACATGGTTCGTGTGAAAAATCCTAGGGGGGTCTTGAAAGGCGAGGCGGTTTGGTCACGGCCCATGGAAGTACGGAGGGTGTTAGGTAGCGCAGTTGAATTGGAAGATGGTAGAAGATGGAATTTTCGTCAGCTGAGTTTTTGTAATGATCGGAATAGTGTTCCGTGTCGTAGTGTTCCAAGTGAGGAAGGGTGCAATGGTTACATGTTGGGGGAGGATTGTGGTGTAGATTTACGTAGTAGTGGTGTGGAGTCAAGGGGTAGGAATGACGGGTTGGTAGAGGCTGCTAGTCATGAATCTAATCTTGACGATGAGGGTTTGCGTCGTGGTAGCAGGTTGAGGAGAGTTCCTGCCCGTTTTGCTGATTACACATTGGGATAGTGTTGGTTAGTTTATTATTGGGTGGAGTTGACGTATGTGTTGTCTATCTTTCATGTGGTTCTATGTTTGTGTCTATGTTGTGTTGTTGTCATTGGGTGTTGTTGTAAGGGGGAAGGTGTGTGGTATTTGTTGTGTGAGTGTCGTGTGAGTGTCGCGTGTGGGTCGCGTGAGGTATGTGTGAGGTATGTGTGTGCGGAGAGTGGAATGCAGAGTGCGGTGTCGCGGGGATTCTAGGAGTGGACGTTGGAGCAGAAGGGGAGCGGAGTAAGCTGTCTCCGGTGTCGTTGTATCGTACAACTTGCATTAAAGGCTCAACCCACAACCTACCGTCTGGACATTCCTCTTTTCCACAGTTTCTTTTGTGGTGTGCCTAGTGTGTCGCAGCTGTGTGTGTGTGTGTGTTGCACAAATGCTTTACACATTGCCTCTGGGATAAGCCTGACTGCTCATGCCAAGCTACCAAGGGGGTGAGCAGGAGTTATCTTCAGCGTGTAACTCCCTTGCCCCGACTAGAGTGGTGGTTTCTGCCTGGCTTAGGCGAATGCCCTAGCCAACCAGAAATCCCATTTCTAACTGTTTTAAAACCTGCAGTATAAAGAACCTAAACCAGAAGGGAAGAAACCTTTACACTAGAGGTCTTCAAAATAGGGTGCAGGCCCCCGGAAAGGGCCAGTAGTGATATTAGCAAGGCCGCTAGGCACTCGCAAAGAGGAGCATAATGCTGAAAAACGTGCTGTGTTTTTAGTGAAAAAACAGAGTAGCAGCGAGCCATTATGTAATGCACCATCAGTAACAGGTTTTGTCAGTCATGTTGTGGCTGGGAGTAGGTGTGAAAAAAGAGGTAGGTCAAATGACCCACAAACTCTTCTACCATCTGATTGAGGACCACACTGTGGGCACTTTCATACTTTAGGGAGACTAGGCTGCTCATAGCACGTGGCAATCATGAATGTGATTGCATTTTTAAAGGGATAACCGAACATAACTGCAATGTTTGAATTTTTATCTATGTTTATACAGAATCTGACAGGATTGTACAAAATAATGTGTTCGTCATTCTAAGGGGCTTATTGATTTTTTTTTTTACATATAGGGTGTGCGACATTAATACGTTTGAAGACCACTTCTTTACATTGTAAACGCAGCCAGGTCCATCTAGCAATAACGCTATTAAGTTAATGAATTATTCACAGTTGTACCACATACCAAACACACAAGATAAATGTATTAATATAAACATCAAATGTTTAACTTGTTACAAACAACAACAAAAAATGAAGGACAAACATGATATTTGCACTTCTTGCTTCCCCTCTCATACACACACAAGCAGAAACGCACTCAAAGAAGGTCCACAAAGGATTCAATATATTTTTTTAAATGATTAGACCCACTGTTTTTTTCGTTCCTGCTCTAAGCGGGTTGTTTGGATTTCGAATGAGGTTACAACTGCACCCTGAAAGTGTGAATGGGATTGACAAGTCAGGTTTTAATGGACACTTTGACACTGGTATTCACTTACAGTATGACACGGATTCCCAGCACCCGGACATCCCTGACTTAATGCAAATAAGCTGCTGCTGAAGAGTTCAGGAGATGGCTACACAGGCAGTTTGGCTGTCAAAGTGGGCGCAGAGACAGACTCCACTCGGACACCCTCAGCACTGCTTAATTTGTAAAAAAAATAATAATAAAAAATAAAAAAGTACCAGAGCTCTCGTCAGGAGGCCACAGCAGCATGCCCCTGCCAGCAATGCCAATGACAGTACCAGCACAACTACGAACCATCACGCTCCTAAAGTGTAACAATTCAGACTATTCCTGGCCCCCAAAGCACTGAGAATTGCTTGGGCGGCAGTTATTACTAATTTATATTAAACTGATAAATAACTGTTGGTGTGCTCATCTCTAAATCAGACCAACAGCGCCACCATGTGGCAAACTGTCATAAGTGCCGGTGCCCAGCACAGGAAACCATCGGCTCAAATTAAGCACTGAACCTCAGCAGCACTAGCGCCATTGGGCGTACCATTACTCTCCATGGCAACGGAGAAGTGCTTGTACCGAGGGAGATAAAAATGTCAGGCCACAGTACCCGTGAGTTTCACCCGTATCAGCCTGCTTCCAAGTAAGCATCGCCCACCGCTTGAGTTACCAGTATCACTGGCGGACTGCAAGAAGCCACCTGCTGATGGGCTGTCAGCCCCAGTTAACAGAACTGTTACTTTTCTCGGTTTCTTGCATTAGTAGCTTATCGAGTGCAGGATTTGTTTGCACTCTGTGGTCAGTTGTTCTGCTGATTCAGGAATATTAACAGACAACACACTCCAGAATGCAAAGATAAAAAAGTTGGACTGGACGGGCTACTGGTGTATGTACGTAGGAAACAACAGTCTAAATGCATTTATTTTGACGGAATGGGAGCACTCGTTGCCCAGAGTTGACACTGGTCACTCAAGAGAGGAAGCAGACCTCCCTCGCTGATTTCCCACGGGGCTGCTCCAGACAGTCCTTCAGAACTCCCTCCTGTAGAGGTGCCACCAGCTATTACTTCTTGCTGACAGCGCATGTCACCCATGCGGATAGAGTACCACCCTCCACCCACTGCCGAGGACGGGTTCACGTCCAGGCACTGTCTGTAGACTCGCTCATAAAGGATACCGTCTCTGCTCCAGTACAAGGCTGCGCTCACTGCAGCGGCATCCGCCATCTTCAAACAGCCGCCACCGCCCACAGCTGACACCCAGCCACTCCCATAACCGGGTTGCAGCCATTGGCTGCTGGGCGCTGCCGGCTCGAGTCCAATTGGGCGAAGACAGTCACTGACAGTAAAGAAAGACAACAAGTGGGTAGGCCAGCCATTAGAGGATGCGCTGAAGGCGGACATGTTGAAACTGCAATCGTTGCGGTTGAAAACGAGATGTAGAATAAAATATGTAGTAAATCTTGCTTTTCTTTAAACATAGGTATTTTAACATACAATTTTACCTTCCATGTTCATTTTTAAAATAGCTTGTTTTTGAAATGCGATTGATAAGATACTAATTGATATTGAAAATAAATCGGCTATGTTTCAGTAAAAAAGTGATATATTTCAAAGTTCTTTGATATTTATTTATATAGGTAAACCAAAACCTTTTTGGAATTCGACGATAAGTAATCCTTTACCCAAATGCCCCTTTATTTCGAGCACAATAGCTCGTTAACATTTTCGCTCTTAATCTTCTGTCCCTTTTCTATCTTTATTAATATGCTGTCACTTGAGAAAAGTGACAGTTAGTGCAACTTTTTTCCACAGGCAGGTACCTGTGCATCCTGGGATATGTTGTTTACAACTGCTTCTCGGATCCAGTTAATGGGCAGGACTGAACTACAGATAACATCACATTCTGGTATGAAGCAAAGACGGACCACTTTAATTTGTAAACGATTGCTCGAGTAAGTTAGATTTTAATGGGCTTTGTCGATGTCTTGAAGCGAGAGCTCAATTGAAACCCGAGCGTGTTCCGTGAAGCAACTACAAGTAAAATATAGGTCATACAATACAAATACGTTGTCCAAACCACGCATGTGCAGGCAAGTATTTTGGTTGACGGCCTGCCCTGCACGTTGCTTCCCCAGCATGCTCTGCGCCTACTGTGTGTATCCTGGTTACCCCGCAGGTCTCTGCTGCTTAGGGGAGGAGCAGTAGTCAGGATGGAGGAGAAGATCTCCGGATTGAAGCCCTATCTGGAAACGCTGACCCTTGGAATCATCAAGATCCTAGGTGAGAGGGGATGCTTTGCGTAGTATGGAGGTGGACTGTGGAGATACGGGTTACTGTAGGTTAATGAAAGATAGAGATATGGTAATTTTGGGGATAAATGTTAACGCATAGAGCACATCATGATAGAAACAAGAGCCCACACAGAACAGAGAAACATGCACGCAATAAGTGCAAAGGACCCTGTCAAGTGAGATCTCTTTAGCGAACTGTGCATTGGTCCTTTTAATAAAAAATAAGTGCAGATGCTCACCAATAAGAATTAGATGATGCCCTGGATAGAACTATTATCTTCCTTGTCCCAATCATGACTTGTGAGGTGAACTCCACCTCTGAGTCAGGAAACATCAGGAGTGCTGAAAATGCAAGTCCTACCATCCTATGCTGGGCTCCATTATAGGGCTTCTGTTCCTAGTGTTTTCCTGCTTTGTTTCCTGTCTCGACTGGGTTAGGGATGTCAGGAGTAGAAGTTCCTGCTGGAATTGGGCAACCACCAAGGTCTCTAGATGATCATTCAATTCTGGGCCTGGGAAGAGACCGATATCCACAAAGGGGGCAGCGGCGGTGGAAGCATGCATGAAAAAGATCCCTAGTCACTCAGACATTAATATTGTAGGCGTTACTTCACCAAAAGACTTGGGGTAGTGGAAGTGACATTACAGACCCTTTGACCATGATAAAATCACAGGTTGTGACATCATGCAACTGTTGACCCTGGTGACATCACAGGAAGTGGTGTCACATGACCATAATCACATCTTAGGAAGTGCTCTGTCAGCTAAAGTGTAAGGTTATCAAAATAGCTAAATATTACTAAAGCAAGTAAAAGCAAACATTATTAAGTGAATGATAGCTATGATATGCCAATGGTGCAACTATGAAATGCTATGGGCACAGCCATGATAAGCAGCCATAATATGTTACAGGTGCAGCCTTTTCGAGCCCAGTTGCAATCTTCAAATGCCTAAGCTCAACATGCATTTACTCAGATTTAACCATCATTTGACTGTGTTGAACCATAATTTGCCCAGCCTTGCACCTCATTTGTCCATGCTTATCCATCATTAGCCCTGGTTAAACCATCATTAACCCAGGCTCAATCACCTTACACCAAATGTAAACTCAAATGTAGAGGTCTAGCCCTAAGTTCTTCATTTTGGCCGTAGAAGTGTCATTTCCAGACAATTTAGCATGCCTTCTGGAGTGGGTGAAACTGCTGGACTGGATGTGTCAGAGAAATATATATAATAAAGGTTATCTTGTCCAGGCTTTATTCTCAAAAGGAGGTCAGTCCCAAAAGAAGGGCCAAATTATTATTTGCATGTTACAGTAAATTTATGTTATCATTGTTTCTAGTAAAGATCAGTGTAAATGTAATGTGAAAACACTACTCAAGTTGAAGAAAAAAGGAAACGTGAGCCAAAACTACACATAAATAAGCACAGGGGGGGCGTGGCTGGGCTGCCGATGGAGTAGGACGTGCCTCGCGGCAGCGCCGCTCTCCAGTAGCCGACCTAAACGCATTTAACAGTACCGAGACCCGGGACCTAGTGGTGGACCCTCTGTTGACCTGCTGCATGCCATCAACTGCCTCCTATGGGTGCCGGGGGCCCCTGGGGGCAGATTGCCTCGCCTCGGCAACGCACTTCGGGAGCCAGGTTCGGCCGGACCCACCATCTTGGAGTCAGACGGGAGTGGAGGCGACAGACTCTGAGGGCCGGGAGCTGGCTTTCGTGATATCTCGGGCCTCCTGCGGGGGCCATCCGGCCTTCCGGAGCTTGGGCACTGACACCCCCCCCGCTGCTGACTTCCTGAATGAATGAAAGAGGCCCACCCGGCTGGGCTGAGGTGCCGCCATCTTGATTGAACTCTCTGCGGCCTGGCCTTGTAGAGGCCTCATCTCCTAATTGTGCGTATCGAGGGCCAGATCGGGCCCGGAGAACATCGCGGCGGACCCCATACTGCCACACCCGGAGAACATTGGTGGGCCTACCCGTTCCCCCGCACATTCATGCACCGGGGAGTGGCGCGGCCCGGGTAAGCATGTCGACGGTCCGCTGACCCTACATTTGGGACTGCCATTGAGGACCGGTGGTACGACTGCAGAGGTGTGACAATTCCCTGGCCTATATATATTTTTTACACTTGGCTGTGGAGCTGGGGGGGCGTGAGCGGCTGCATTATTGGGCAGCGGGTGTTTCCCCCTTGCCTCCCACTCTTGAGTGACTGAGCTTGACAGGCCTTGCAGCCTGGGCCTGGCAACTAGCACTGGTGATCGGGCCTGCCTGGGGCTTTGCACTGCCCGGGGAGACTGCCTGGGCCTTTCCCCACTCTAGCTCCTGCTGCACGGCTGGTGGCCCCATGCCTCGACTCGCTGCTGGGCCCCCCTGCGTTGGGCCGGGGGTGAATGTAAACTCTAAGGTTGTGGGGCCCCTTGTGATGTGGCTGGCGTGGGGGGCACTTGGGGTGGGGTTGGGGCGCTCCGCCGCACTGTCGGGCAGCGGGCACCTGCCCCCCTACCTTCTTGACCTCTGCTGGAGGATTGTTGCCTGACCCCTTGGCCACAGGAGGGAGACTCGCTAATTTGGAGCTCACGCGCACAAGCTGGAGGGTCTAGACTGCGGCCCATTTCGGTCTCCCTCCTTCTGTTGGTCCAGGTGACTTGGCGGCCTGGCTTTCTTCCTGATGAACTCTGGGCGTACAAGCCCATATCCTAGCCCAGACCCCTCCGTGGATCCCTTCATCCGCCTCCTCTCCCGCTCCGGCCTCTGAGGCGACGTTGAGACTTACCTCTTGTTAGACCTGGCATCCTTGGCGTGGGTCTCCCTTCCATTTTTTCAATATGCCTCCACTGTTGTTGATATGTTTTTGCTGGTCTAGATGCTTTGGGCACTTTGCCACTGCTATTCAGAACCAAAGTGCAAGTGCTCCATATGGTAAATTGATGTTTGGATTAGTGACTCCATGTTTGGCCTATTTGATTCATTGTCAGACCCTAGTAAAGTGCACTGTTTGTGCCCAGGGCCTGTGAATCAAATGCTGCTGGTGGGCTTGCAGCACTGGTTGTGCCTCCCACAGGAGCAGCTTGTAAAGTGTGTCTCAGGCCTTCCATTGCAGAACCTGTGTGCAGTCTGGTACTGCCATGTCGA
This sequence comes from Calotriton arnoldi, assembly GCA_963921515.1. Classification (NCBI taxonomy): domain Eukaryota; kingdom Metazoa; phylum Chordata; class Amphibia; order Caudata; family Salamandridae; genus Calotriton; species Calotriton arnoldi. The sequence continues at coordinate 1,353,485 of CAWUFW010003475.1, forward strand.
CTTGGTAAGTGCACCCACTTACAAGTCCCCAAACCTTCCCTTTCCTGCATATTAGTCACCGCTAAGGTAGGCCCTAGGGCAGGGTGCATTGTATGTGTAAGGTAGGACATGCCCTGGTATGTGTGGCATGTCCTGATAGCGAATTACAGCCAATTTCGTTTTTCACTATTGCAAGGCTACCTGTCCCCATTGACCAGAATGGGCAGTTTGATTATAACATCTTATAATCCTAACTGACCCAGGGAACATGGTAGAAAAACAAATTTAGTATGCCTGAACTCAGAATGATAAAATATATCTTTTAGTGAAGTTGGTTTTAACATTCTGTGTTTGAAAATACCACTTTTAGAAAGTAGGTATTTTCTTGCCTAACCATCCAGCCTGCCTCTGCTAGCTTGTGTATTGTATGTCTGGGTTTGTGAGTGACAGGGGCTGGGGGACTCCAGGAGACAGGGTGAGTAGCACCTGGGCCTGAATAGGGTTGTGCCTGCCTTCCACAATGCTGGCTCCTCCTCCTGTGGTGCGTCTTATGTCCCTGGCCCACATTGACATAGGAAGAAGGTGTGCACTGGCAGAATGCACCCAGAACTGGTTTGGACTAGGTACAGGACCCTCTGCCTTCAGAGGACAAAGGATTTGCTAGTATAAATATTGGGACCCAGACCCCAAGATTTTAGATCACTTCTGGGAAACAAGAAGAACCTTTGCTGAGGAGAGGAACCACAGAAACTGAAGGAGGAGACTATCCCTATGCTGTGTGCTGTTTGAGGGATTGGCCTGCAGTGGTTGCCTGATTGCCAAAGAAAGGAGAAAGGAACTTTGTGCCTACTTTCATCATCTTGCAGAAAATCTTCAAGGGCTTGAAGATTGAGCTTGCCTCCTGCTGAAGTCTCAGGGATACAAGACTTCACCAACCAGCTCCCCTGAATTCCCTTGCTAGAAATTTGAAGTGCCTACTGTTGTGTTGGGCCTTCTGAGAGATTGCGTGTCGCTGGGAGCTGGAAGCGTGACTCACAAAGAAGAAGCGTGTCGCCGCTGCCGCAGCAGTTGTCGTCGCATCGCCGAGAAAGCATGCCGCCGCTGCCGCAATCGCATCACCGGAGAAGAGTGTCGCCGTCGCAGCAGACGCCGTCGCATCATCGGAGAAGCGTGTCGCAGGGCCTGTCGCGGCTCAGAAGATTCACCGAGTCGCCGCAAGGCCGTCGGGCGTGCACGCATCGCCCCCTTCGTTGCCGCATCGAGAAGAAGACGCCATTTTGTTTCATTGCACCGGGTCGTCATCGCATCGAGGCGCTGCTGGTCGCATCGCCACAGAAGCGCAGTAAGAAACCGACGCATCACCTCCCCACGCAGTGAAGAACCGACGCATCACCTCCTCTCTGGTAAGGAACCGACGCATCACCGTCCCCTACGCAGCAGTAGGGAATCGACGCATCACCTCCCCCGGAGCAAGGAACCGACGCATCACCGTTCTTGCGTGTAAGGAACCGACGCATCACCTTCCCTGCAACTCTTTTGTTTGTATCGCGTTACGCATCCAAAGGTACATTGAATGTAGAGTGTCGCATTTATCACCTGCATTTGAACTGAACTATTTTCTACCATTGACAGTCATATTTTTCGTATTGTATTGTGGATTTTTGTCGTTTTGGGTCTTGTGTTAAGTCTATATAAAAATACTTATTTTTATACTACAACCTGTGTGATGTCCATCTGTAGTGTTGTCATTGTATTACTGTATGTATTCATAAATGCTTTACACACTGCCTCTGAGATAATGTCGCGATTCTTCAGCGTAGGTCAGGAAAGATGGGTTTCCCTGCACCTACAGTTAAGGCTCTTTCCCCCTGTATGCATGTTACCAGGTCTATTGGCAGATGGCGCATGGCTGACTACATGTCCCAGAATCCCTTGGGACGTAATGCTGGTAGATGGATAAGGAGACGCCTGGATTTCCGGTCCTATAAAGCCCCTCCCTTCCTGGGGTCGGGGCTTGACAATCTCGCCTGTTTTTGAATTCAAGTAAGCGGATGGTATTCCCCGCTGGATTTCTGAGTTGGATTCGTTGTTTCCTGCTGAAGCTCTTTCATCAAGCAAGGCAATTGCTTTCCGAGGCCCGGGCTTTCTCTGAGGAGTGTTCCAGCTGGTTCACATTAATCACCGTTGCTGACATTTCTTCATTCCGAAGTGTTTGAAGGGTTGCTCTAAAGGTCAGAGGATTCTGTTTCTTCCCGGCGTTGGAAACGCAAGGTATTTAACCTCACTCGGAAAGGAAGTGCTGGAGTGCTCCTTCTGCTTTTTGAGACAGTTTATTTTTTGTAATTTTTTCCACGCTTGTCTTCTCTTTTGGAGCCTGTGCCTACAATCTACGCTGTGCTTGCAAACAGCGGTGGGGCGCGCAATTGCTCAGTGGTATTGAACTTGAGCTTGTGACTACTGCGTGCACAACTTTATTCCTTCGCTACTATGCTGTGATATTAACAGCGTTCTTATGCTCTTTTATGGTGCTATTCATAGTCCTCTTAAGGCACCATTTACCGTGACTTTGTTTTTTGAATGAAATCATCCTTGGGTTCAGTGAGCTCATAAACTCCCTGGCATTCCAGTTCTTTGTCTCTCAGTATATGGTCTCTCTGGGATTGGATAGTCTCTGAACCTTCTATAAAGAATATTGCTGCTTGTTATATTAAGTGAGTATCTGACTATACGAGCATCCTGCTGTTTCATATGAATGAATCCCTGAGTTATTTCTCATATCCCTCTCTGTTCTTTTATCTGCAGCTTATGTTTGTGGGGTGACTTCTGAAGTTATACCGAGCAATAGACCAGACTTAAGGTGTAAGAAGACTCCAGCACAGCAGCAGAGTTTATTATTTATCCCTTTTCCCTATTCCCCGTGGTGCTTCCTTACATAGTAGTGTATATCTCCTCTGTGTGTGGTTGTGCTCAGGGGAGTAGGGGGGCTTCTCTACACTCAGTCGTCCCCGCTGGTGGTACTAAAGGTTAGTGGCATTACTTGTTTTGCCGCTGCTGACACATCCTGACAGATTGTCAAGCCCAAGACTATAGTCTAGCCTGGACGATGGATACTAACGCCGTTTTGACCTCCCTCTTGGAGAGCCTATCGTCTCTTCAGCAGGAGGTGCAAACTTCCCGATCAGAAAACCAGGAATTGAGGAAGGAGATGGGTACGTTACGCAGGGAAGTAGCAGGCCTAACCAGGAAGGGTAAACCCGATAGTACAGGGGCTGGTGCCTACATAAAAGATTGGACTCTTCCTTCTCCAATACAGGCCAATCAACCACACCCTCTAGGAAAGACGCAGGGAACAGGGTTCTTTTCTGCGCCACAAGTATCCACTCATTCTTCTGAGTCTATTCCCACGGTCCACATATTACAAAATACAGGGATTCCCTTGGCTCCCCCTGAACGCTTTTTTGGGGACCCAAAAAAGTTTGAAACCTTCCTGAACCAATGTAGGTTACACTTCTTATGTAAACCTGCGGTTTTTCAAGATGAACCGGCCAAAACAGCCTTTATGATGTCTTACATGGGGGGCAATGCTGCTAGTTGGACTATACCGTTGATGGAGCGAAATGACCCCATTCTACACAACTTCACGAATTTTTGTTTGGAGATGAGAAAGTTGTTTGATCGTAAATCCCACATGATGACTCTAGATCGGGAGCTTATAACCCTTAAACAAGGATCTCAAGATTTATTGACATATATAACCACGTTTAACCGTCTTGTGGTGGAAACTGACTGGCCCCAAGAAAAACGCACCACTCTGTTTTACCAGGGACTGCGCGGAGAACTAAAAGACGTCCTGTCTCAAGTGGTGCAACTACCCCAGACTTGTGAAGAGATGATAGATCTCACGGTGCAATTGGACCACCGATTACAAGAAAGAAAAGGGGACAGAACCCGAGGAGAGAACCGTTTCTTTGTTCCCAGGTCAAAACCAGTAACTGAAGAACATACTAAAGGAATAGAAGGAACCGAACCCATGCAGATCGGTGGCATTCGAGGACCCCTCACAACGGAGGAAAGAGAAAAAGACGGAAGCTGAAATTGTGTCTTTATTGTGGGAAGAGTGGACACTTCATCAAGGAGTGTCGCGCCAGAACTAAAATTCCAGAAAAACCAAACACTCAACGGACACAAGCAGCATTATTTCAGCAATCTGAAAGGATTGAGGTGGCGGAAAACTAAAGAGCCTGAGCCAGGAAGAGATCTCTGGATCGGGTGGTGAACAAGAAAAGATCTCATCAGTAATAGCCAACACCATACAAGCATCAGTGGCGCATTTGAATGTGTGCATAACTCTATGGATTACCGAAGAAACACCACTAAAGATGTCTGCCTTGCTGGACTCAGGAGCAACTGGGAACTTTATAGACCAGAAGTACGCTCAAAACATTGGGGTACTGTGTGAGAAAAAGACGTCCCCTGAACCTGTGAAAGCTGTAGATGGGACGGCACTGACGTCAGGTCCAGTACGATACCACACTATTCCCATAACAATGCAATTCGGCAATGACCACTTCGAGACCATCCAGTTTGACCTCATAGATGCCCCACAATTCCGTCTTATTCTAGGGATGCCATGGTTGACGCTACATGATCCTGTCATTCGATGGGCGGCTCGCACCGTTACCTTGAATTCCGAATATTGCAGAGAGCATTGCACCAAACAATACGTTCACCAGAAAATGAATTGCGAAACTCAGGCAGGTCTTTTGGCCACTGGGTGCGAAGACACCCAGTATTGCTGTTCCACTACCTTGCCTAACGTCTATGAGGAATATCAACCTGTATTCGATAAACAGAAGGCTACCCAATTACCTCCTCATCGGACCTATGACTGTCGCATAGATTTGATGCCTGGATCAGCTATTCCCTGTAGCAGAGTGTATGCCCTTACCGAGCCAGAGACACAATACTTAAAAACTATCTGGAAGAGAACCTTGCCTCTGGTTTCATCCGGCACTCCTCGTCTCCAGCCTCGTCCCCTCTCTTCTTCATTCCGAAAAAGGATTGTGACGATCTTAGGACCTGTATCGATTACAGAGCGCTCAACAGGATCACCATAAAAAATCGGTACCCCCTACCACTCATTCCTGTGCTTCTGGACCAGCTCAAGGGTGCTCGAATCTTCACGAAACTGGATTTACGGGGTGCCTACCATTTGGTGAGAGTTAAAGCCGGCGACGAATGGAAGACAGCATTCCGAACCAAATTTGGACTATATGAGTATCAAGTGATGCCCTTTGGGCTATGTAACGCCCCAGCTGCCTTCCAGTATTTTATGGATGAAGTACTTCGGGGGTATTTAGAAACATTCTGTATTGTCTACATTGATGATATTCTTATCTATTCATCAACACCCCAAGAACATGTTGCCCATGTGAAGGCGGTCCTGGATAGACTTCAACAACATTCGTTATTTGCAAAACTAAAGAAGTGCTTTTTCCATGTAGAAGAAGTCGCCTTCCTGGGTTACATTATCAACGCTCAAGGGTTCCAGATGGATATGGGCAAAGTAGAAGCAATTACGCAGTGGAAGGCTCCTCATAACGTTAAATCCGTACAGAGATTCTTGGGTTTCGCTAACTTTTACCGGCGTTTCATCAAGGATTTCTCAAAGATCATACGCCCTATATCCAGTTTGTTGAGAAAAAACACACCCTTTATATGGAGCAAAGAAGCAGACCATTCGTTTCAAACATTAAAAGAACGATTCACTCAGGCTCCTATCTTGCGGCATCGTGATTCTCAATTACCCTTTGTTGTAGAAACAGATGCCTCTCAGTACGCCATAGGGGGAGTGTTATCACAAAGACATCCGGATACAGGACAGCTCCATCCTGTGGCTTACTTTTCAAAGAAACTCACCCCCTGTGAAGTGAACTATTCCATCACCGACAAAGAACTGCTAGCCATAAAAAGAGCCTGTGAGGAATGGAGGCATTACTTGTTAGGTGCACATCACACTATCGAAATGTATACAGACCATCGCAATTTGCTGTTTTTAAAGACCGCCAGAGCCCTAACACCTCGACAACTGCGGTGGTCCCTCTTCTTCTCTGATTTTGATTTCATTATCAAGTATCGACCAGGTCCCCAAAATGGTAAATCAGATGCCCTTTCACGTATTGAAGAACCAGAAAGGAGTACACAGGAAGATATTCCCGAACCGCCCACAATCCTCCCTGAAACAGCATTTCAAGGTAAAACACTTGCATTGATTACATCGCAAGACTTCTTGGAGGACTTAAAGGTGTCCTTAGCAAATTTGGATGTTCAGGCCTGGAAACAAGGAGACCCAGAACACCGAACAGAAATCGGAAATCTGCTATATCATTATCACGCTTTGTATATTCCTGATGCCGTCTTGCAACTACGAGTACTGGCTTGGGCACATGATTCAACGTTAGGAGGACATTTGGGGGAATACAAAACCATTTCCTGCATAGAAAGATCCTTTTGGTGGCCCACGCTACGAAAAGATACACGAGAATACCTAAAGAATTGCGCCATTTGTGCACAAGGGAAATCCGGTCATTCGAAACCTGCAGGATTACTACGTCCATTGCCCATCCCTCCTCGGCCTTGGCACACGGTGTCTATGGATTTTATTGTGGAAATGCCTCCCTGTGATGGGTACACCACCATCCTGGTTGTCGTGGATCACTTGACTAAAATGGGACACTTTATCCCCTTGAAACATTTGCCCACCTCTTCCGAATTGGCCACCATCTTCCTCCAGCATGTAGTCCGAGCTCACGGAATTCCGAACGTTCTTATCACAGACCGTGGAACTCAGTTCACTTCCCGCTTTTGGAAAGCCTTATGCGAAACCATGAGAGTTGAAGCCAAGTTGTCTACCAGTTACCATCCCCAGACAGATGGAAAGACAGAACGTCTTAACCAGACATTGGAACAATACCTCCGCTGCTTCACTTTACAGAACACCACGGATTGGTACACATTACTTTGGATGGCGGAATTCTCCTACAACAATGCAGAACATTCAACGCTAGGTTGCTCCCCTTTCTTTTGCTTAACTGGACATCACCCTAACATGCTTCCTTTTGAATGGCCAATAGTCTCCAAACATCCTTCCATACATGAACACCATGCCCATCTCAGAGCGGTGTTAATTGATGCCAAGCAGCATTTGGCCGCGGCGCAAGCAGCTCAGAAACTTTTCGCTGACAGAAAGAGGGCTCCAGAACCCGTATACAAAGTGGGAGATAAGGTGTGGCTGGCCACTAAGAATCTCCATCTCAAGGGGGTAGACAAATTGAAACCCAAGTACATAGGCCCCTATAGTGTTGAGAAAGTGATTAATCCAGTGGCCATGAAGTTATCCTTACCCCGCTCTTGGCATATACACCCTGTCTTTCACGTTTCACTACTCCATCCCTGTCCTATGAGCACAAGGTTACAGGAGAGACCTTTACCCTTGGAGATAGATGGTCAGGAAGAATACGAGGTACAGGAATCCTAGATTCCCGATTGGTGAGGGGACGAGTGCAGTATCTGGTGGATTGGAAAGGTTATGGGGTTGAGGATAGAACCTGGGAACCATTACGCAACCTCCATTGTCCTCTTCTATTGGAACGCTTTCACACCCGGCATCCGGGCAAACCAGGCCGACCGCCGAGACGACGGTCCTTGGGAGGGGGTTCTGTCGCGATTCTTCAGCGTAGGTCAGGAAAGATGGGTTTCCCTGCACCTACAGTTAAGGCTCTTTTCCCCTGTATGCATGTTACCAGGTCTATTGGCAGATGGCGCATGGCTGACTACATGTCCCAGAATCCCTTGGGACGTAATGCTGGTAGATGGATAAGGAGACGCCTGGATTTCCGGTCCTATAAAGCCCCTCCCCTTCCTGGGGTCGGGGCTTGACAATCTCGCCTGTTTTTGAATTCAAGTAAGCGGATTGTATTCCCCGCTGGATTTCTGAGTTGGATTCGTTTGTTTCCTGCTGAAGCTCTTTCATCAAGCAAGGCAATTGCTTTCCGAGGCCCGGGCTTTCTCTGAGGAGTGTTCCAGCTGGTTCACATTAATCACCGTTGCTGACATTTCTTCATTCCGAAGTGTTTGAAGGGTTGCTCTAAAGGTCAGAGGATTCTGTTTCTTCCCGGCGTTGGAAACGCAAGGTATTTAACCTCACTCGGAAAGGAAGTGCTGGAGTGCTCCTTCTGCTTTTTGAGACAGTTTATTTTTTGTAATTTTTTCCACGCTTGTCTTCTCTTTTGGAGCCTGTGCCTACAATCTACGCTGTGCTTGCAAACAGCGGTGGGGCGCGCAATTGCTCAGTGGTATTGAACTTGAGCTTGTGACTACTGCGTGCACAACTTTATTCCTTCGCTACTATGCTGTGATATTAACAGCATTCTTATGCTCTTTTATGGTGCTATTCATAGTCCTCTTAAGGCACCATTTACCGTGACTTTGTTTTTGAATGAAATCATCCTTGAGTTCAGTGAGCTCATAAACTCCCTGGCATTCCAGTTCTTTGTCTCTCAGTATATGGTCTCTCTGGGATTGGATAGTCTCTGAACCTTCTATAAAGAATATTGCTGCTTGTTATATTAAGTGAGTATCTGACTATACGAGCATCCTGCTGTTTCATATGAATGAATCCCTGAGTTATTTCTCATATCCCTCTCTGTTCTTTTATCTGCAGCTTATGTTTGTGGGGTGACTTCTGAAGTTATACCGAGCAATAGACCAGACTTAAGGTGTAAGAAGACTCCAGCACAGCAGCAGAGTTTATTATTTATCCCTTTTCCCTATTCCCCGGGGTGCTTCCTTACATAGTAGTGTATATCTCCTCTGTGTGTGGTTGTGCTCAGGGGAGTAGGGGGGCTTCTCTACACTCCGTCGTCCCCGCTGGTGGTACTAAAGGTTAGTGGCATTACTTGTTTTGGCGCTGCTGACACATCCTGACAGATAAGCCTGCCTGCTCGTGCCAAGCTACCAAGGGGGTGAGCAGGGGTTATTTTAGTAGTGTAGCCCCCTTACCCTGACTAGAAGCAAGGGTCCCCATTTGGACAAAGGTACCTACCTCTGCAAACTAGAGACCCCCAGTTCTAACATTGGTGGTCAGCGGTGAGGATTCTGGACTTGCATTTGTGACTCATATACAGTGATTGGTGTACACTACTAGTGAGTGCAGACCAAACGCAACCACTTACATTTTGGTAGATTGTTTTTACCTGGGATTTCTATTTTTTGCCAAGAACTGCCAAGTTTAGTCACCATGAGCAAAACAGCATCCATTGCATCTGTGGATTTAGATTTTGAAGAAGAAAAGCTGGAAAGTTACACTGTAAAACAGCTGAAATACTTCTGCAGGAAATTGAAAGTTGCTATGACCAGTCTCTCCAAGAAGGATGAGTTCCAAAAGGCGCTGAGGGCCTGGGTGGAAGCAAGGAGTACCCCTGAGCATGTGGAAGAGCATGAGGAGGGGGCTGAGGATGCAGGAGGGCAGCTAGATGGGCTATTGTGTCCAGGGGGGGAGGAAAGCACCTTCCCCAGCAGGTAGCAGTGTTTCTTCCAAGGGCCTGTTCCCAGGAGAGCTGGAGGACAGGGCGAGAAGTAGGGTGCATGAAATGGAGCTGACCAAGCTTAAGATGGGTGGCCAGTTAGAATTGGAAATCCATGCCTGTTGAAGCAAGGGTGTATATACCTAAAGATGTGGTGAAAGAGTTTTATAAAAATGATGACATTGGGCAATGGTTTAAAGCCTATGAGGTAGCTATGACCTCACACCGGGTCCCTGAGAAGGATTGGGGAGCGGGGTTGTGGGGGCGGTTCCTTAGTGAGGGGCAGGATACCTTATTAGACTTGCCCTCTGAAGTCCACAATTCTTATGGTTATATGAAAGAAGCATTGATGTCCAGGTATGGGTTGACTCCTGAACTGTATAGGCAGAGGTTCAGGAATTGCAAAAAGTTGGAGGGCAGTACCTGGGTAGAATATGTGACTTTTTTTTGCAGAGCATTGGATGGTTGGGTGAAGGGTAGCAAAGTGAATGATTTTGAAGCGCTCTTTGATTTGATTGCATGGAAGCACTTGTCAGGAAATTGTTTTCCAGAGCTACGCCAGCACCTTATTGATAGTAGGCTGACTAACCCTAGGAAGCTTGCTGAGGAGGCGGACCGCTGGGTGAGCACCCGGGTCCACAAGGGTCACGTGGGAGACTCCGCCAAAGGTGGGCAGGGTCCCCAGCAGAGGAGTGGGGGGGACGAGGGTAAACAGAGGGAGTTCCAGAAAGGGCCCCAATGTAATCCCCAAGGTAAGGGTTCCCAGCCTCCCCCTGAAAAGAAGCCAGGGGCCCCGACAGATAAGCCTGTTCACAGGGGGCCCAAGACTTGCTTTAAGTGTGGTCAAGTGGGCCACTGCTCCTGGGAGACTAGATGTCCCTTGTATGGAAAATCAGCACCCACTGGTGCACCACCCCGGCAGGTAGCTAGTGTAGCCCTGGGGGAGGAGATGGGTGCCCAAGGTGGGTGGGGTCCCGTAGCAATGTCCTTGGTCTCTTTAGGAGACAGTGAGATGGTCCCCAGGGCCCAACTGCCTGATAACACTAAGAAATACAGGCAGTGGGTGACCATCAATGGCCAAAGGGTGGAGGCTCTGAGAGACACCGGAGCCAGTGTGACAGCTGTCAGTTGTCGGCTGGTGTCTGAAGAGCAGGTGATCCCCAATGCATTCTGCCCAGTAGTTGCCGCGGACAACTCAGAGAGCCACTGCAGAGTGGCTCAGGTTCCCTTTGAATGGGGGGGGGGGGGGGTCTCAAGTACCTTTCAAGTAGCTGTGAGGCCAGCCATGCCTGTAGACTGTCTGTTGGGCAACGATTTGGAGAGTTCACCTTGGGCAGAGGTGGAGAGAAGGTCTCATTTAAAGATGTTGGGTCTGCCTGAGTGGGCGTGCGCGACCACTCGGTCTATGGCAGCCAGTAGAGGTGCTCAAGAGGACCTGGAGCCTGAGAGGGTGGCCCAGGTGCCTACCTTGAAGAGAAGAAGCAGGGGGCGCGGGAAACCGGCCCCCGTAGTTCCCACGGTCCAGGAGGAAGCAGAACCTGAGGCGGATTCTCTGGAACCTACAGTGGAGCAAGTGGCCGAACTGGGGGAACTACCTGAGCTGACCCATTGGCAGCAGGAGGGAGGCCCCTCCAGGGAGAAGTTCTGTGAGGAGCAGAACAAGTGCCCTTCTCTTGTGGGTTTGCGGCAACAGGCCACAAACCAGGCAGCAGGTGATCAGTCTGGATCACATTGGATCTACTGGGAGAATGGTCTCCTGTATAGCGAGCCTAAGGTTGCTGAGCCTGGGTCAGCCCGTGTGCTGGTGGTACCCCAGCGCTTCAGAGCCTTCCTACTGGGTTTGGCTCATGATGTGCCTTTAGCAGGACATCTGGGGCAGGGCAAGACCTTTGAAAGGCTTGTCACCCACTTTTATTGGCCCCAGATGCGCAAGAGTTCAGACACTCATTGCAGGACATGTCAGACTTGCCAGGCAAGTGGAAAAAGTTGGAGGAAGCACAAGGCTCCCCTCCAGCCTTTCCCTGTGGTCAGCACCCCCTTTGAACGGGTGGGTATTGACATTGTGGGGCCAGTGGACCCCAAGACAGCCATGGGCAACATGTTCATCCTGGTCTTGGTGGACCATGCCACCCGGTACCCGGAAGCCATCCCTCTTCGGACAGTGACGGCCCCGTGGTGGGACGTGCACTGATGGGGATTTTCTCCCGTGTGGGGTTCCACAAGGAGGTGGTGAGTGACCGTGGTACAAACTTCATATCCAAGTATATGAAGTCCCTGTGGCAGGAGTGCGGTGTTACCTATAAGTTCACCACTCCTTACCACCCCCAAGGAAATGGGCTGGTTGAGAGATTCAACCGGACCCTGAAGGGCATGATTATGGGTCTGGAAGAACCCATGAGGCGTAAGTGGGACGTCCTCTTGCCATGCCTTCTCTTTGCTTACCGTGAGGTGCCACAGAAGTCCTTAGGGTTCAGTCCCTTTGAACTGCTCTATGGTCACCCAGTAAGAGGACCTCTGAGTTTGGTGAAAGAAGGCTGGGAGAAAGCTCCCAGTAAACCTCCCCAGGATGTATTTAGCTTACCTGCTGGCCTTTAGAAACCAAACTAGGCAATTCAGACAACTCGCTGAGGCGAATCTGGAAGCCAGCCAGGAGGAGATGAAACGATGGCATGATCAGAATGCCACTCTGATCGAGTTTCAGCCTGGGCAGAAAGTATGGGTCATGGCCCCTGTGGAGCCTTGCGCACTCCAGGATTAGTGGACCGGACCATTTGAGGTGGTGGAGCGCAAGAGTAACGTCACCTACCTGGTGGACTTGCGATCTCCCAGGAACCCTTTGCGCGTCCTACATGTCAACCGCCTGAAGCCCCATTTTGAGAGGTCTGAAGTGGGCATGCTCCTAGCAACGGATGATGGAATGGAAGAGGAGACAGAACCTCTTCCTGACCTCCTGTCTGCAACAGAGCAAGATGGGTCAGTGGAGGGTGTGAACCTCTCTAACTCCCTGACACCTGAGCAGCAGGAAGACTGTCGCCAACTGTTGGGACAGTTTCCTGACCTGTTTTCCCTGACTCCTAGTGTCACTGATTGGTGCGTCCATGATATGGACACTGGGGACAGTCCTCCTGTCAAGCACAAGGCTTACAGAGTGACTGACAGGGTGAGAGCTTGCATCAAGGAGGAGGTCTCTAAGATGTTTGCATTGGGGGTGATTGAGTCCTCTCACAGCCCTTGAGCCAGCCCAGTGGTCTTGGTCCCAAAGGCTGCCGCGCCTGGTGCCACACCCGAACTTCGGTTCTGTGTGGACTACCGAGGACTCAATTCAGTCACCAGGACTGACGCGCACCCCATCCCCAGAGCTGATGAGCTCATCGATCGGTTAGGGGCTGCCCGGTACCTCAGCACGTTTGACTTAACGTCTGGGTACTGGCAGATCGCCTTGACTGATGGGGCCAAAGAGAGGTCAGCATTCTCCACACCAGATGGGCACTACCAATTCCGGGTTATGCCCTTTGGGATGAAGAATGCCCCTGCCACCTTTCAGAGGTTGGTCAACCAGGTGCTGGTTGGACTGGAAGATTTCAGTGCCACCTACCTGGATGACATCGCAGTGTTCCGCGCCAGTTGGGAAGAACATCTGCGCCACCTCTGGGACGTGTTGATGGCGCTGCGGAGGGCACGCCTCACAATCAAGGCGAGTAAGTGCCAGATCGGGCAGGGTTCCGTGGTGTACTTGGGACACCAGGTTGGGAGCGGCCAGGTGGCGCCCCTACAGCCCAAGATTGATACCATTCTGGCTTGGGAGCCCCCCCAAGACCCAGACAGAGGTGAGAGCCTTTCTAGGACTCACCGGGTATTACAGGAGATTGGTCAAGGGGTATGGCAGCATCGTTGCACCCTTGACAGAGCTGACTTCCAGGAAGCAGCCCAAGAGAGTGATTTGGACTGACACCTGTCAGAGAGCTTTTGACGCCTTGAAGACTGCCATGTGCACGGCCCCCGTGCTTCAGGCGCCCAACTTTTCAAAAGAATTTGTTGTTCAAACGGACGCTTCAAAGCATGGTGTAGGGGCTGTTCTAGCACAGTTAAATGAGGAGGGCCTAGACCAACCTGTAGCCTTCATCAGTAGGAGGTTACTTCCACGGGAACAGAGGTGGAGTGCGATTGAGCGTGAGGCATTTGCTGTGGTCTGGGCGCTGAAGAAGTTGAGGCCATACCTGTTTGAGACTCACTTCCGGGTTCAGACAGACCACAGGCCCCTCAGATGGTTGATGCAGATGAGGGGTGAGAATCCAAAACTGTTGAGGTGGTCCATTTCTCTACAGGGGATGGACTTTACGGTGGAACACCGCCCTGGTACAGAACACGCCAATGCTGATGGTCTGTCCAGATTCTTCCGCCTTAGTGATGAGAACTCCCTAGAGGTAGGATAGTTCTCCCCACATTTCAGCTGGAGGGGACACATGTTAAGACCTGGCATCCTTGGCGTGGGTCTCCCTTCCATTTTTTCACTATGCCTCCACTGTTGTTGATATGTTTTTGCTGGTCTAGAAGCTTTGGGCACTTTGCCACTGCTGTTCAGTGCCAAAGTGCAAGTGCTCCCTATGGTAAATTGATGTATGGATTAGTGACTCCATGTTTGGCCTATTTGATTCACTGTCAGACCCTAGTACAGTGCACTGTTTGTGCCCAGGGCCTGTGAATCAAATGCTGCTGGTGGGCTTGCAGCACTGGTTGTGCCACCCACAGGAGCAGCTTGTAAAGTGTGTCTCAGGCCTGCCATTGCAGAGCCTGTGTGCACTCTGGTACTGCCATGTCGACTTGGTAAGTGCACCCACTTACCAGTCCCCAAACCTTCCCTTTCCTGCATATTAGTCACCCCTAAGGTAGGCCCTAGGGCAGGGTGCATTGTATGTGTAAGGTAGGACATGCCCTGGTATGTGTGGCATGTCCTGATAGTGAATTACAGCCAATTTCGTTTTTCACTATTGCAAGGCTACCTGTCCCCATAGGCCAGAATGGGCAGTTTGATTATAACATCTTATAATCCTAACTGACCCAGGGAACATGGTAGAAAAACGAATTTAGTATGCCTGAACTCAGAATGATAAAATACATCTTTTAGTGAAGTTGGTTTTAACATTCTGTGTTTGAAAATACCACTTTTAGAAAGTAGGTATTTTCTTGCCTAACCATCCAGCCTACCTCTGCTAGCTTGTGTATTGTATGTCTGGGTTTGTGAGTGACAGGGGCTGGGGGACTCCAGGAGACAGGGTGAGTAGCACCTGGGCCTGAATAGGGTTGTGCCTGCCTTCCACAATGCTGGCTCCACCTCCTGTGGTGCGTCTGATGTCCCTGGCCCACATTGACAAAGGAAGAAGGTGTGCACTGGCAGAATTTACCCAGAACTGCTTTGGACTAGGTACAGGACCTTCTGCCTTCAGAGGACAAAGGATTTGCTAGTATAAATATTGGGACCCAGACCCCAAGATTTTAGATCACTTCTGGGAAACAAGAAGAACCTTTGCTGAGGAGAGGAACCAGAGAAACTGAAGGAGGAGACTATCCCTATGCTGTGTGCTGTTTGAGGGATTGGCCTGCAGTGGTTGCCTGATTGCCAAAGAAAGGGGAAAGGAAGTTTGTGCCTACTTTCATCACCTTGCAGAAAATCTCCAAGGGCTTGAAGATTGAGCTTGCCTCCTGCTGAAGTCTCAGGGATGCAAGACTTCACCAACCAGCTCCCCTGAATTCCCTTGCTGGGAATTTGAAGTGCCTACTGTTGTGTTGGGCCTTCTGAGAGACTGCGTGTCGCTGGGAGCTGGAAGCGCGACTCACGAAGAAGAAGCGTGTCGCCGCCGTAGCAGTTGTCGTCGCATCGCCGAGAAAGCGTGCCGCCGCTGTCGCCATCGCATCACCGAAGCGCCTCGGATCATCGGAGAAGAGTGTCGCCGTCACAGCAGACGCCGTCGCATCATCGGAGAAGCGTGTCGCAGGGCCTGTCGCGGCTCAGAAGATTCACTGAGTCGCCGCACGGCCGTCGGGCGTGCACGCATCGCCCCCTTCGTTGTCGCATCGAGAAGAAGACGCCATTTTGTTTCATTGCACCGGGTCGTCATCGCATCGAGTCGCTGCAGGGCGCATCGCCACAGAAGCGCAGTAAGAAACCGACGCATCACCTCCCCACGCAGTGAAGAACCGACGCATCACCTCCTCTCCGGTAAGGAACCAACGCATCACCGTCCCCTACGCAGCAGTAGGGAACCGACGCATTACCTTCCCCGGAGCAAGGAACCGACGCATCACCGTTCTTGCGTGTAAGGAACCGACGCATCACCTTCCCTGTAACTCTTTTGTTTGTATCGCGTTACACATTCAAAGGTACATTGAACGTAGAGTGTCGCATTTATCACCTGCATTTGAACTGAACTATTTTCTACCATTGACAGTCATATTTTTCGTATTGTATTGTGGATTTTGTCGTTTTGGGTCTTGTGTTAAGTCTATATAAAAATACTTATTTTTATACTACAACCTGTGTGGTGTCCATCTGTAGTGTTGTCACTGTATTACTGTATGTATTCACAAATGCTTTACACACTGCCTCTGAGATAAGCCTGCCTGCTCGTGCCAAGCTACCAAGGGGGTGAGCAGGGGTTATTTTAGTAGTGCAGCCCCCTTACCCTGACTAGAAGCAAGGGTCCCTATTTGGACAAAGGTACCTACCTCTGCCAACTAGAGACCCCCAGTTCTAACACCTCAGGACTGCTGCTTTGTGCCCCAAGAGACTTGGACCCTAATGGGAGACAGCCTCGGGTGTGCGGTGCCCACACCCCCTCTCTTTGACCCTCGGTGACCCTGGACCTATAGCCCCATACAATCTTGACCGTGGAACGGCGGTGCCTGCCCCAGCCGTAGTCATCCTCCGCCGGGGTCCCCGTGGAGCGTGGGTCCTGGGAGAACATGCCCCGCCCCAAAGCTGGAGGCGCCTGCCGCTTCCTCCAGGGACGCCACAGTCCCAGCCATGTGGGTGAAATCGAGCTCCTCTACCTCGGCCCTGACAGATCCCCCACTGACCCCTACTTTAAGAGAACCAGCTTCAAATCCTCTCACACAGACGTTTATGACTAACTTCTTACAGGAAATAAAAGCAGAGATTGGCTTCCTCAAGTCAGACTTTAAAGCTTCCCTCTATCATCTTAGGCGAGATGTGGTGGAAATCTGTGGCAGTATTGATGACCTTGAACGTACTCTGGACTCGAGGACGGAGGATCAAGAGGACCTATGTTGCAGGATGAAAACGCCGGAGGAGCAACATATAGAACTCCAAGTGACACAGAAGGACTTCGAAAACAGGAGCAGGAGGAGCAACCTACGCATTAGGGGGATCCCCAGGGGCGAGGAGGGGTCAGACATCATGACGTATACGGAGGACCTGCTCCAGGCTGTTAGAGGCGACGATGATGCGTCTCCACATGCCCTAGATAGAGCCCACCGTGTGGCGGCCCCACGGGGCGGTCCGGACTTTGTGCCGGACAGTCTGTAAGGAAGTGGGTTTCTGTTGCAGTAACCCCCCCACTTTTTGCCAGACCACTGATGCACTTTGACTTGATGTGCCCTGGGTCCCTGCCAATCAGGTTCCCAGGGCCTGTGTTCTTTCCCCAAAACTGTACCCAATTGGCATCTCTGGCCACAGGTCAGCCCCTGGTAAATGGTACCACAGGTACCCAGGGCACTGTGACCAGAGAAGACCTCTAAGGGCTGCAGCACTTATTGTGCCACCCTTAGAGGCCCTGTACCCTGACACTCACACTCTGCCTTTGCAGTCTGCGTGTCTTGGTGCAGAACAAAGTGAAGAGTCGGCATGGCACACATCCATGTGTCAAAAAAGGTGTGACGCGCGATGTGCGAGTCACCTAGGTTGCACAGCCTTATGCACATTTGTGATCAACATTATTCACGTACTCAAAAGTATTCAAAAAAGTTCAGTCTGTTTATTTCTTTTCATTTTTCAACGTTTGTCCATCACATCAAAGATACGAAATTCCACGGTTTTCTTCCATTTTATTTGCACAGGACTTGCCCATCCGGGTCTAATCACGGGCATGTTGTGAAACTCGAATCCTCCGTTAAAACTTAACATCACCCAATGCATTTCGGTCCTTATGACCTTCCTCAGGGGTATCTACAATAGTAAATGAATATCTGTCAGACAAACGAAATAATTCTTGTGCAGCAACTGTAAATTAACCAACTTTTTCAACCCCTACCCCTTCAATGAAAATTTCAATGTTGTTAAAAATAATACTCGATTCGATCTCCTACTTGCGTGTTCAATACCATTCGCCCCCTATCCTCCATTAATTACCAGCCCCCACCCACCAAACAGTGCTCTATAATCCTCCATACAAACATAACTCACAATGATTCCACTAAGGCAACTAATCATTAACCCATGATATCTCCTACAAGAATCCTCCCCGGTTTACAACTTTCCAACTCTATTTTAAATGGTTCAATCCCCGGTTCCTACCTACGGTAATCCTGCCACGTCCGAACAGCGTGCCTCTACTCTCTTGCGTTCGAAACATAATCAGATTTAAATCACCCCTTTGATGTGATGGACAAACGTTGAAAAATGAAAAGAAATAAACAGACTGAACTTTTTTGAATACTTTTGAGTACGTGAATAATGTTGATCACAAATGTGCATAAGGCTGTGCAACCCTAGGTGACTCGCACAGCGCGCGTCACACCTTTTTTGAGTATTTATATATGTGCACTCGGGACGGGGCACTAAGAGGGTATGCACGCCAAACTTGAAAAACAATGGAGAAAAAAGACATGATCACATAAATATGGGTGTGCTTTGAGACATTTCCAGTGACACATCCCTGTGTGCCATGCCCACAAACCACTGCCCTGGCATACATCAGTCACCCCTCTAGCTGGGTGCCCTATGCCAGTGGTGAGGGTACAGGTGCATGAGCCCTGTACCCCTACAGTTCCCAGGTCCATTCCTGGGCACTGTAAGTGCAGAGCTGCCATTAAGAGTATATGGTGCTGGGAGTTTGTCATTACGAACTCCACAGCACCATAATGGCTACACTGAAGACTGGGAAGTTTGGTATCAAACTTCT
Organism: Calotriton arnoldi; assembly: GCA_963921515.1. Lineage (NCBI taxonomy): Eukaryota > Metazoa > Chordata > Amphibia > Caudata > Salamandridae > Calotriton > Calotriton arnoldi. Next base: position 1,372,185 of record CAWUFW010003475.1, read on the forward strand.
CAGCACATTAAACCCACACTGATGCCAGTGTGGGATTTAATGTAAAATGCACAACAGAGGGCATCTTAGAGATGCCCCCTGAAACTCGACCAACTCCCAGTGACCTGACTGAGTGGCTACCGAGGCTGCCACCCCCAGACATGTTTCTGGACCCCTGGATCGAGAGCTTGCTGCTCTCGGGGGGCCTGAAACAATGCACATCCTGGGACGAGGTGCCAAGCCTCCTCCCCCAGGTTGGGCAGGGTTCACGAAGGAGAAGCTTCAAAGGCATACCGCCTTTGTGAGCCTCTCCAAACCACTTGCTGTACTCAGCAACTGGTCCCCACTGGTTCCACCCCCCCCTTTGGGCGGGAGACCCGGCGGGAAAAACAGAGTGAGGAAGAGAGGTGTGACCACCTCTGCCAACTCCACCCCTAGGGTGGGGGAGGCGAGGTGAAGCACAACCTCGAGTCCCCGCCATCTTGAGGATGGGGGGACCCAGCCAACCAAGGACAGGCGCCTGCCCCCCTCCCACTGGAGAGTGGCAGAGTAGGGGGTGTACCCACCCCAGGGAAGGGACCCATTGGTCCCTGCCCTTTACCTACCTGTAACGCCCCTAAATTCAGTATTTAGGGGCACCCTGAACCTTCCTTCCTCAGATCCCGATTCCAAAAACAAGAAGAAGAACAAGAAGAAAGAAGACCAGCCGTGCAGCTGCTAACAAGAGGACGACACCAACTGACTTGGCCCCAGCCCTACCGGCCTGTCGACCCTCGAACCTGCTCCTGCTAAACCCCGGCCTCTTCAGTGGTCAGCAACCTCAAAAACCCCGGAGGACCTGACTGCCTTGCTCAACTAAAAGACTGAGACTCCCACGAGCAGTGGTTCTGCTCAAAGCATCTGCAACCCCAGGCCAGCCTGAGACCGCGGATCCTGCCCACTCTGCACCCGCCGGGCCCGCCCGAGCCAAAGTGGACAAAGACCACGAGGACGTCCCCCCGGCGACTGTGACCAAGAATCCAGCACGCAAGGACTCCCCTCGACGCTCCTGACGACGCCTGCAGCCTCAATACCAGGGACCCCTCCGACCGCGACCAGCAGAGGGTAAGATTTCCGACGCCTAATGACACCCCTGCACCCGGCGCCCCACGGCCTCCTGTGCCCAACTCCTGGGTGCCTACCCTTCCTACAGCTTCCCAACTTACCTCTCGAAGTGGTGGTCGCACCTGAAGAATCACCGTCCCCGAGCTTGCATCCTTTGTTCGTCTTGCAGCTTTCCCATTGAAATCCATTGGGCGCCCGACGGCCCAAAAGCCCACTGCACCCGGCCGCCCCAGTGCCGCTGAGGGTGCACCAACTACCCTGTTCGACTTCCCCACTTGCCCTGAGTAAGTGACCAGGAGCTTTGCTCCCACAGCCGAGTGGCCTGCCTGCCAGCAGCCACCAACCAAAGGCCCCCGCCGGCCATAGGCTAACGTTGGGCCTACTCTCTCTGCACCCGGCCGCCCCTGTGCTGCTGAGGGTGTAACAACAGTACAAACCTGAACCTGGGAGACCCCTGAGTCTTGCCCCAGAACCTTAACTCTGCCAGCCGAGTACTTACCTGAAAGTCGATAACTTGCATTTTCTCCATAGGGTAACATTGACTGGTTTTCACTTGGAAATTCTTCTAAGTGTCGAGTTTTGGAACTTCAAAATATTCACTAAAAATCGTCCGAATACCAAAATCGAAATTACTCACCTGTTCTCAGGAGAGATCCCAGTGCTGGATTTAGGTACCCAGCACTGACTAGAAAAAGTGATTACAACAGTGATTTTCCGGTAACTTGATTTTCCTCCATAGGATAACATTGCCTGGTTTTTGCCAGAAATTCTTCTGTCGATTTTTGCAACATACAAATATTCCTTAAAAATCGCCTGTGTAACAAAAACGATTTCTTTCAACTGTTTACAGGAAATGCACCAGGGCTGAATCCAGGATCCAGCCCTGAGTAAGATAAACGTTCGTAAAGTAATTCTATTACGGTTTACTTAAAAATCCCATTGAGCTCAATGTTATAGTATACCAAGTATTGTGTTGCCTATTGCAACCCCTGTGCCATATTGCATTTAAAGTCTATTGTTCATTGAAAGTATTCAACAAACAGCATCTTATTTTGAGAAAGTATTTTTATGCAAACCTGTGGTTCTAAAATAAAACAACAGTATATTTTTTTATACAAAACAATTGGCCTAGAGTTCAGTTCTTGAGTGTGTGATTTCATTTGTGGACTGAGTGTGTACATCAAATGCTTTACACTGTCCTCTGATCCTGCCTTACTGCTCGACCAAGCTACCACTTTAGAGAGTAAGGTTCTATCTAACTTTAACCTCTGCCAAACCTCTGGAGACCCTTGGACTCTATACACACTGTACCTCACTTTGGTGCAGTATATATAGAGCCAGTTTCTTACAGTCTCACTCTGTTGCACTTCTTTACAGAGAAAGAAGCAATCCTACGTGCAGCCAGGGACAAGGCGGAGCTTACCTACAATGGCCACCGCATCCAGATCTTCCAGGACCTCTCCACGGTGACACTTCAACATTGTAGGGACTTTAAACCAGTCACTGACAAGCTGCGATAGCTTGACATCAAGAATCTATGGGACCATCCCTTTGCCCTGATCTTTGCATGGGAAGCCAAACGTAGATCAATTCGCTCATTGCAGGAGGCTCAACAACTTCTCCTCTTCACGACGGAATCTCGCCCCATCAGCCCAGACCTGCGCCATACACGGCCCAGAGACCCCATACGCCCGGAGTGGACAACTGTCTTGCGCCCAAGACACAGGTCCCAGACCAAAGGAAAGTCGACTCTTCAAGTTAAGCAGGACATCATACAGCACCTACGCTCCATGGATGATGCTCAATCACCCACACACTCTCCTTCGGCCTCGGTGGCATCCCTCTCACACACACCTTGATTATGGAGGCAATTAGTTGGCATGTATTGGCTGACCTCGGGAGCCTGCCCTGGAGGCCCCCTTGCTACCACTTACAGACGTGAGACGTGCAAGGCACGATACCCGTGTTGGACGGGGCAGGTGTCTCCCATTCTCACAGCAGTTCATGCCCGGAACTGAATTAACGCTCTCTCGGGTCCAAGAGAGATTATTTCTTTGCCTGTGTTGATGGCCGCTGCAGGGTTCGGAGCTCGGAACCTGCAAAGGAGATTCTCTCGGCTCCCCCCCCTCCATTCAACGTGTCCCCAAGAGGAGTGACTATCCCAGAATGGACCTAGGTATTAACAATGGACCATTCTAGGACTTGAATGGCTATCTATGGCCCCTTTGGCCTTTTTGTATTTGTTATGGTTGTTCTTTCCTTTTCCTGCCCTCTATTCTGACCCTGGGGTTTGCTGGTCGCTATAACCTTCTCCCTGCTACCTCTCTTCGCCATGGGGGGCATGTTCTACTATGGGCTGCTGAGCGATCGGGATCAAGCTCACTGCGTCCCTCGCTCCACCCTTACACTTGCGGACAGCGGGGCCTTTTATGATCGAATAGAGATGGGTGGACTGCACATTGTCATGCCCCACACGAATAATCACGATACAGACTAAATTTCTCTCACTAAATGTGAAAGGTCTTAACGCCCCCAACAAGCGCAGACAGGCTTGGCACTATCTCCTACTGCAAGACCCGGATATTATCTTTCTACAAGAAACACATCTCCTACACTCAGACACACACCGCATGGCGCACCCCAAAAACCCCTCGCAATACTGGGCGTCCTCAACAACAAGAACAGGGGTGGGCATCCTCTTCAAGGCGGGTCTTAACTTACAAGGGGCGCGGGTGGCGCAGGACGTGATGGGACTCTATCTTAAAACCAGCTCACAGATTAATAACATACTCCTCACCTTGATTAATATTTACGCCCCTAACCAATCGCAGGACCTATACCTTAGGAACCTCCTTAAGGATCTATCCCCGCAAGATGACGAGCGGTTGCTCATTGGGGGGGGACTTCAATTTGGTATTGGACCCGGAGATAGATCGAAGTGCAACTTCCTTTTAGGGAGCGGGGGCCGTGTCGGCGGCCTTGAAGAGGGACATCACAGCTTTGGGCTTCGTAGATGCATGGCGGTACAAATCCCCGGACGCACAAGACTACACCTTCTTCTCCCACGTCCACTGTTCGTACTCATGTATAGACTATTTTTTCTTATCACAACCCCTCCTCCGGTCCCTTGAGCCGGCAAGTATCTCTGACATATCCATCTTGGACCATGCGCACCTCGACATGACCCTGACGGGCGTTGGGAGGGCGTCCCGCTCTGTATCGCGTTGGCGGCTTCCCCCTCATATCCTACGTGATCCGGTCAATATCGCGGAGCTCCGGCAAGAGATCCAAGCCTATTTCAAGGCTAACGCCTTCCCCGAAACTAAGAAGCACATCTTGTGGGACGCCTTTAAGGCGACCATCTGTGGCACTATTACATCCATCATGATTGCCTGTACTCGAGAAGCCCGGCTGGTGGAAACTGGACTGACCAGAGATATTAAGACTCTGGAGCGCTTGGATCACGCTGCTCCCTCGAGACGGCACAAGAAGCAGTTAGCTTTACTACGTGGCCAACTACGAGCGATGAGGGTAAACAAAGTGGAGCGCTCACTCCTCACACTGAAACAAAAATATTACGAAGGAAGGGACAAGATTGGCTCCCTCTTGACCCGCCGGATCCGTACCCGAATCTCTTGAACCCATATCTCCAAGGTCAAAAATGAGGATGGTACGTGGGCCACCTCTGAAACTGACAAACAGCAGGCATTTCATAGATTCTACTCCGCCCTCTATGGCCGAGGGGACACTTCCCCAGGTGAGGTGGGCCCCTTCCTTGCTTCATGCCCATGGCCGCCCCTAGATCCGGTCAATACATATAGCTTGGAATCCGACGTTTACACTAGACGAGGTGCGCCGGGCGCTGAAAGACCTACCAATGGGCAAAACCCCGGGCCCAGATGGGCTCACGGAGTCCTTCTACCGCTTATTCTTGCCCCAAATACAGGACCACCTTTTAAACCTTTTTAACTCTTTCACCGAAAAGACTAGCCTGATGCCCACGATGACTATGGGCGAGATAGTTTTAATACCCAAGCTGGGGAAGGACCAGTCGCTTTGTGCGTCGTACCGGCCCATTTCTCTCTTCAACACAGATGCCAAGATTTACACTAAGCTCTTGGCAAACCGACTGGAACCTTATCTACCTGGCCTGGTCTATCCCGACCAGGTTGGATTCATTCGCCAGCGACAAGGAGGGGACAATATTCGGCGCCTGGCCCACTTGGTGGAAAAGGTCCAGCAACGGGATATCCCAGCGTGCCTCCTCTCCCTGGACACTGGGAACGCCTTTGACAGGGTGCACTGGTCCTTTCTCGGAGCAGTACTACTGAAGATTGGGCTCGGGCCTAACATGATATCCTGGATAATGGCATCCTATGTTGCTCCCATCGCGCAAATCCAGGTCAACGGTCTTCTTTCTGCCCCAGTGCAAATCCGCAGGGGCACCTGACAGGGATGCCCACTCTCCCCTCTACTTTTCGCTCTAGCAGTGGAACCCCTGGCGATAGCAATCCGCCAGGCATCTGATATTAACAGGGCACAAGTCCTAAAAAAAGAAGCGGGGGACTGACCAAGTTAGGCAGTATGCAAGTGACATCATGACACGTGCCATCAAAGCACATGAAGTCACGACGCGTGACATTCCATGTGGCATCACTGGAAGTGACATCACAAGAAGTGACATCAGATACTAAGATCTCACACATATGTTTATCAGGTGCATCATGAGTACATTTAAGTGCATTATGATATTTAACAAATTAGATTTGGCGTTGGGGTTGTGCCAAAAAAGTGACGTAATCCTGATGCAAAATCTGGGCCTCAACGCATACATTTTTTTTAAAACCCTGCCACAAAGAAATTGGCAACAAGGAAAAGCATGGTAGTAGATCTGTTCTGCTTAATTGGTTGCAAAGTCTGCATTTTAAAATATTTTATGGGGTTAAGGCATCTGCTGCAGAGGTGCCCAGTAAATCTCAGGGCATAATAATAATGGTGAGAACTTTGGAGGTTAACGCATTTGTTGGACAGATCTGTGTTTTGTGTAGTCCCAAATTTGAATCAATGTAGTATAGAAGATTAAGTTGTCACCTGCAAAACATAATCACCCACTGATCTTGTGGGGGGGTGGGGGAGGGGGTTGGTGATTGTTGAACCTCTATGTTGTTGCTACCTTCTTCGGGGTTGTTATTCATGATATCGCAACACACATGGTGTGCATCTTATACAATGTTGTGAGCCTAAATGTATCACTTAATTATGTAATAGTGCTCTGATATGTGCATAACATGTGCCAACTGAAAATGCAATAAAATATGTTTAAAAAACAAAGTTGTCTTCTGCAAAGCATATCATGTAAGATGCAGATAATACATTTTTATTTTATGTAGCTAGGTAAATGGATTACTGCTTTGAACACAGAGATCCTTTTGTTACTTACAGTTCATAAATTGTAATCCTTTTAGTAGACCACAGTGAGCTATGAAGGGTATTTGACTCCTACACCTTGTAACCCTGACTCTCTCATGTAGCACATCTTGTACATTGATTTACACACATGATTTATTAGGAATGGATAATGTGTATGTTATGTAAAGCGCTCTAACACTCTGCATTGGGATGAGTAGCACTATAAAAGAAATAAAATAGTGCTATTTAAATTGTTATTTGTGTAAATACTGGGACTGACCAACCCATCTGACATTCTTACAGTGCATGTATTTATATACAACAAAGTAAAAAGCATGCATCTCTCAAGTAGCTGTAAAGAGATAACAAGCTGTGTGCTTTTGTTTCCTAGCCGGTGCATTTTGCATTTGTGAGGTGGCACCAGGCCGCCCGCAGTCCGATACTCGATCAAAAGGAGGCCTGATGGCCCCTTAACTTCTGTCTTATCTTTGCCCAGCTGGAGGTGAAAAAAAAGCCCCCTCGTTGCCTCCACGTTGCTGCTGGGAATGGAAAGCAGACAACGTGCAGGAGCAGCTAAAAGTGTCCCAGTGTCTCAGAATGACACTGGGACAAGTTCAACATATTTCTGTGGGGCCCAACTTCTTGGCAGGGTGGACGGCGTCCACCCTGTGAAAATAGTGGGTGGACACCGTGTACCTGCGTGTACCCCCGACTCGTGCCCTGGATATTAAGGATATCCCCTTTTGGAGGTGATGAGCACAAAGACATGCTGTTCGCGGATGACCTTTTGCTGACCATGACCAATCCCAGCGATTCTTTCCCTGCCTTGATTTCACTTCTTTGTACATTCGAACAAATCTCAGGTCTTAGGATAAATACTGCCAAATCGCAGGCATTGAACTTAACACTTTCACCAAAGGAGTTCTTGGAACTGCAGTCACTCGCCCCATTCCAATGGGCGACCCGCTCGATCCGGTACTTGGGTCTTAACGTGACACCCACGCTGGCTACATGGTCCCAAGCTAATTGGCTGGAATGCTGATGCTCTGTCTTAGAAGATCTAAGGCGTTGGAAGCTACTCCCCATGTTGTGGCTTGGACGACTTAATGCGGTGACGATGTCGATACTGCCGAAAGTGCTCTGTCTTTTCCAAACCCTTCCCACGCCCTTTCACCAAATAACCATTAAGGGCCTTCAGAGGGACATAAACACTTTTATTTGGGGAAAAGGTCGTCCACGATTCTCCAATAAAATACTTATGCTACCCCAGGATCGGGGTGGACTTGCCTGCCCCAATCTGCTCGTTTATTACTGGGCCGCTCACCTCCGCTACATTTCTGAATGGGTGGTCCTCGAAAGCGAAACACAGTAGTTCCATATGGACAGAGTATTGGCATGCAGACCTCTCTGGGACGTGGCCTGGCTGCCAAAAAGGCTAAGACCTTAGGTGCTTACATTGCTACCTCTACAAAAACTGTTTTGGCTATATGGGACAAGCTCGCTGTCACTAGGGGTCTCACTTCCTTCCCCCTCCCCCAATACTCCAGTATCCCGGAACCCGGATTTTCCTCCAGCTTTGTAACCCCACTATTTCCTGGCATGGGGGGAAGGGGACTGTTGCACAATCAGTGATCTTTTTGAAGGGGAAACCTTTAAGACCTTTGATCAATGCGTACAAGACTAACATCTCCCTGCCATGACACGAGAACAATATTTTCAACTTAGACACTGGCTGCTCACACTTACTAATACACAAGGGGCCACCCGCCAGCTAATTTCCTTTGCGGTGCTTGTGCTATCCTTCAATTGCTCGCGGGGGCTTATCTCACGTACATACCAGGTCCTACAGCATTCCAACCCTATGCCCCTCCACACTTATCAAGCGCAGTGGCACTCTGACATCTGGGACGGCATCCCCCGGAAAAGAAGTACCAGCTTTGGCGCGACATATAGAAGTGTCTCCCAGCGCGAAACAGGCTACAAAGTTATGACCCGCTGGTATTACACCCCAGTCCGGTTGCAGAAAATGTTCCCCACCTCCTCACCCCTGTGTTGGCGATGCAACTCTGTTATGGGTTCCTTCATCCATATCTGGTGGTCCTGCCCACTTGTTACCCTTTTCTGGAAGGAGGTGCTGAGTCACATTAAAGATGCAGTGGGGTTCCCCATACCTAGTACGTCGCAAGTAACTATCTTAGGGGTCCGGCCCCAATCCCTCAAAGCTATGACACATACTGACTGGCGCCTGATTCTACACATGCTAGGGGCAGCAAAACAAACTATTGCTTTGCAGTGGAAAAAGCCCATGCCCCCCCACCCCCCCCCCACCTCGCTATGGTTCACTCGCTTGTATCACACCATGGCAATGGAGCTTCTAACCTGTCATATTACACGCTCTGAAACCAAATTTACGCATACATGGGAACCACTACTAGATCACCTCTCCAAACTAGAACATTGCCGCTTCACCCCATCCCGCCTTCGCGCTCTGCAGCTCTTTAATGATATTCTTCTACCGCGTGGGGCTGAGTCCCCCTAACGAGCCGACCACTTCAACATATCTACCTTACCCCCTCCCCCCAGTGACACCACCATAACCCCTCAGCGCCCCCTCTCACACATTCATGCCCCCTCCGAATATGGCTAGACGCTGAGCGACGTCCTTTATGGGCCCCAACCCGCCCTCAGCCTCCCCTTTTTTTCTTCCCCCCTGCTCCATGTTTTTATTTTTTTGATTTTGCTGTTCAATGTGACATAAACGGAATCCTGCCTATAGATTGCAGCCCATTTTCTAGCTTGGGCGGTGTAGCTCTACTACATATCATACGCTGAGCAATGGTTTTTATACCTTACACTATCTGCCCAGAAGCAATAGATCCCTCATAGCGATATCACCGGGGGGGAGGTTGAGATTGCTACAAATTTAACTGTGACATAGAGTAAGCCAAAATTACATGATCAAGAGGAAAATACTACCCTATAGGATTGCATGAAATGCCCTTTTCTTTGCTGTCTATTTGATATTGATGACCTGCTCTATATGCATTATTCTTTGAAATGCGGGGCTCCTGCCTGGACTCAATAGACACTGCTGTACCCTTATATCTATTGCACTGTGATAAGACCACTCGGGACGCTGTGGGCCATTAGAAGTGAACTGACAGGATCCATCAAGATATCAACATACTGTACAATTGATAATGTTATATGTTTGATAACTGTGTTTACAGTCATTTGAAAACAATAAAACAGATTTGAAAGAAAAAATAAGCACAGGCAATGTATCCTTAAAATCATAGAGTAAACAGCTAATTTATCTAACATTTTCATGGGAATTGATCTGTTGTATGTTCATTCAGCGCAGCCTGGTGCCTGGAAAACGTTTGGGAGAGCAGTGAGACCAATACAAGCTCGACATTCAATTTGACATTTTCAATACAGTTTAAATCAGATTTTAAATATTATTTCATGATCCCCCCGCCTCTTCCTCCAGGCATTCACACGCGCGCACACACACCAATGTTAAAGTCATTGGAAGATGCTCTATGTCAAAATGAATCAAATCCAACTTCACATTCTGTACATATTGTTACCCTAAGAATGGTCCTCTATGATCTATGATGTACGCTTACATGACACTGAATTTTCGACAATATGCAATGTTTGCTGTTATGCAAGTAATAAAGCTACATACAACCTGTCCATTCAATATTAAATTGAGATTGTTTGTGCGTCTTTACTTCTTGAAATGAATTAAGGAAGGAGTACTTGCTTCGGTCTATTTGGCTTTTATATTTAGTGTGGTTTAGATCATTATCCCATTTCAAGTAAAAAAGAAAACACATTTCTGGTTTACAGTTTTTGAACTGGGTGAAGATCTTGATATTGTCTTGAATCCCAGGGCTTGGCTGTGAAAACATTCTGGCCCAGTATTTTGTGTTTCATGATTGTTAGACCTGGCCCTTTTTGCAAGGTTATCCCCAAACTTTTTGCCTTCTTCCTCCTATTTTTCTAACCTTCGTTTTGTTGGCTATAGGAGTCTAGGAACTTTACATCTGCCAACCAGTGCTAAAGTGCATTTGCTCTCTCCCTAAAATGTAATAGTAATTAGTTTCTCCAAGATTGGCATATTTGATTTATTTGCAAGTCCTTGTGGCAGTGCACCATGTGGGCCCATGGCCTGTAAATCAAATGCTACTAGTGGGCCTGCAGCACTGATTGTGCCACCCACATGAGCAGCCTTGCAAACATGTCTCAGACCTGCCACTGCAGTTTTTGTGTGTGAAGTTTTAAACTGCAATTTCAACCTGGCAAGTGCACCCACTTGTTAGGCCCAAACCTTCCCTTTCTTACATATCAGTCACCCCTAAGGTAGGCCCAAGGTACCCCTGTGGGCAGGGTGCGGTGTATGTGAAAGGTAGGACATGCCCTGGTGTGTGTGGCATGTCCTGATAGGGAATTACTGCCAATTTCGTTTACATGTAAGGCACTTCTAAGGTAGGCCCAAGGTAGCCCAATGGGAAGGGTGCAGTGTATTTAAAAAGTTGGACATGTACAGTTGCGTTTTACATGTCTTGGTAGTGAAATACTGCTAATTTAGTTATTCACTACAGCAAGGCCTGTCTCTCACATAGGAGTTTGGTGTCTCTGGACTCTTTTAGTAAAGTTGGTTTTTAAATTGCAGGTCTGAAAATACAACTTTTAGAAAGTTGTAATTTTCTTACTTTAACCATTCTGTGACTCTGCCTGTCTCTGAATACACATCTGGGTCAGGAGGACAGTTGGGCCGTCTGTGCATTCACTCTAGACAGTAACACAAAGGAAGCTGAGGTGGGCCCTGCATATCCTGATGGCCCATCACCAGGCTGATGGGTCTTCCTGAGCTAGAGTGGTGGGAGGTGTTGACACTGACACCTGAATAGGTCTGTACCTGTCCTCACACACAGAAGTCTCCACCCTCTGTAGTGTGTCTGGAGCCAGGGCAGGGAAAGGCAGGGTCTTGTGCACTACAAAGACTTTGCTTTGAAGTTTGCCTACTTCAGAGGCTGAAATGGGTATAAATACTAGACTTGTGACACCATATACTCAAAACACTTCTGGGTTGAGGACATTCTGCCAGGAAGAAGAGCTGGATAAGCTGGCAGGAGAGACTGACACTTTGCTGTTTGCTTTGCTGTGTTGGCCTCCTGCTTGCGGCTTCTGTCCTGGAGTGAAAGCACTGGACTTTGCTTTCTAGATTCTGCTTCCAAGGGCTTGAGTTGAGGTTTCCTCCTGTCCTGTTAAGAAGTCTCAGGGCCATCGAAGACTCCTTGCCAAGTGGTGCCAAATCCAGTTTCTGGGCCTTTGGAAGTGAGTTCTGGTGATTTCAAGAAGAAAATCCACCCATCGACTCCCAGCATCAATGCAAACCGGCTCATCGCTGCAAAACTCGACGCATGGCTGCTGCCAGCGCCGGAGTATTGTCCACGGCTTACAACGCAGGCCCCAGCTTTCCATCACAGCGCATCAGAAAAATAGCCGCTATGTGAGTTTCGAGCACCGCATCACCAAAGTCCATGAGGCACCGCTCTGACTCCGACGCAGCGCCTGCTTCATTGCTGTGGAACCAACGCAGCGCAACTGGGTTTTAGATGCATCGTCCCTGGGTGTCGATTTCTTCATCGACATTGTACAGCAGTAAGGAACCGACACATCGTGTCCACAACTAACGCATCACCTCACCTGCAACAGTAAGAAACCGATGCATCACCTTCATTGTGTAGCAGTAAGGAACCGACGCATCACCTCCCCTGTAGCAGTAAGGAACCGACGCATCACCTGCTTTTTCGGCGCTTCACCTCCCTTGGGCATATCATCGTCCTTGATTTTTGACGCATCTAAGGTACTTTGTCCTGATCAAGCGCATCCATTGATTGTTATGGACTAAACTTGCTTTAATCTTTTAAAAGTGATATCTTGACTTGTGTATGTTGGATTTTTGTGGTTTTGGTCTTATTTTATTCAGATAAATATTGGCTATTTTTCTAAACTAGTGGGGACTTGTATGTGTGTGTGTGTGTGCGCACACACACACACAAATACTTTATACAATGCCTCTGGGATAAGCCTGACTGCTCGTGCCAAGCTACCAAGGGGGTGAGCAGGGGTTATCTTAGGTGTGTAACTTACCCAGACTAGAGTGAAGGTCCCTACTTGGACGGGGTGCAAACCACTGCCAATTAGAGACCCCATTTCTAACAATGATGTTTATTTAGACAGGGCCCAGTAGCGTGATGAGATACTTTGTGTTTGCGCTGCTGTTTTTAAGTATATGGCCTAACTTTTTAAACATTGCCAAATAAAATGGAACATAAAATAGTCTATTGTGCACCTGTTTTAGAAGACCTGTGCTGGTTTGTAGCAGCAAATCTGCATACTGTTTCACCAAGCTTAAATTCGCACAATTTTGACAAGTTTGATATTCTTTATTCTTCAGCTTGGTGCCTTTTAATGTAGTTACTTACTCTGACAATTTGCAAATGTTTCACTGCACTGCAGTCCTTTGAATTTTTACTATATTGTATGTTACCCTACAAATTGATTGTGTGTGTTTTTAGATCGTAGATGGGACAGGTGTAATTCCTTGAATAAGGTCTAATACAAGCACCTTTGAGCTAGTTTTTAGTATTATATAATTTTGCTTTACATTCTATAATGTTCTAGCATAATTGAGACGAATACAAAGCATGATTGGAGTGCACTGGAGAATTTTCCGAAGCAATACACCAGGCATGCTTTCCCACCTTGGTCACTCTGATGTTAGGGGTCACAAGGACAGTGGCAGTTATCGCAAAGGCATATCAGAGGGTCCAGATATGACCACTGCAGATCCCTAAATGGCATCCATGATTATTATGGTGTAGAACATACCTCATTTGCTTCCTGCATGAATTATGTTCAAAGGCACATTAGTGTGAACCTCTTCCCCTTGTTTGATGTAGCAAAAGCCTCAGCCTCGACTAAGGGAGCATCAGTAGCAGCTCATGGTGACCTGTTGTTAAAGAACTGGAATGAAGATGCAATTCGAAGGTCTTCAGCTTTACGTATACTTTATGAGGATGCTTGTCCCTTTGGTCCCAAACTTGAGGACAAGTAGCATCTTTTCAAGGAATGAAACACTCCTATTTTTTCAGACCTCACTAATCGAAATCATGTGGTTCTTAACATAAATCCTCATTCTTACACCCATCCAAAAGGCAACAATATCTGGAGCAGTTTTTCAAATTTCAGGGAAAAGCCTTTTCTGGCAGTAGTCAAATAAACAGAAGCAGGATATATCTGAAAAGAACCCTCACTCCTGACTATTCCAAGTCAAAGGGAGACTGAGGCCTAGAGTTGCCAGTTGGAGGTAAAGTTCACCGTTTTCGGAAGGAATGGGAAATATCCACTTCAGACCACTAGCCTTGGATACTTTTAATAGAAGATACAAGATAGAACTCCATTCTTTTTCTCCAGATTCAAAGATCATTCCTACTCCCTTTCCAAAGTTTCCCATCAAGAGAGCACTGAAGCAAGAGATATTTGCCCTGGTGGAAATGCAAGTTATATTCCCTGTTGTGATTCCAGAAATAAGAAAAGGAATATACTCAATTTTTCTAGCGCTCAAATGGCATGTGGATTTCAGATGGTTATAGATCTCAAGACATTCAAGAAATGCGTAATGAATGTCCCATTCAAAATGGAGACATTGCAGAGAATCATCCCGCTAGTTCCTGCAAACCAGTTTTTTGTCCCCAATAGATATGATATATGTTTATTCAGTATTCCCACATAACTATTGCAAGTTGCCACTAGAGATTCCTAACATGGTATTTTAAGGATCAACACTGGCAGTTCAGAGCTCTTCCTTTCAGTCTCCTTCAGTTTCAAGAGTCTTCACAAAGGTGGTGGCCCCCATTGTAGTAAGGAATACCAATTGTTCCATATGTCGGAGACTGGTTGAGCTGTGTGTCAACAACAGACCAGAAACTACAACTTGAAACACCAATGAACTGCCTAAATCACCATGGGCGTCCACTCAATCTTCCAAAATATCATGTACTTCCAAGGACATGACCTTCAGAGGAGCCAGGATGAGAACGCACCTGAACAAGCGCTGCTTACCAGAGTCAAATGGTTTATTACCTTTTGTCTTATCTGTTTGCGCCTCAGGATGACCCATGAAGAAGGTTGGTGGAAGTTCAAGGTCATATGGCGGTCTGTATGTTCACAATGCAGTGGGCCACTCTTCATCTTTTTCCCCCTCTTTGGCATTTGCAGAAGCATTAGAGTCCAACTTTTCAAGTCACAAATACCATTGTTCTTATATCAGCAGAGATAATATTGGCACTCTTTTGATGATTGGATCCGATGAATCTTGTCCAAAGGTATGACTATGGACCCAGATACATCATTAGTTCTAACATCAGATGCCAGCTCCCTAGTTTGGGGAGCAGGATTAGACTGTGTCATGCCAAGTCATTGGCCTTTAACACAAAGTCATCAATCATGAACCTGGAGGGAACAAACAGCAGCCCTTTGTGTTCTACATTATGTTTGGCTACAGATTCAACATTGCAATGATTTGGTGAGGTCAAGTAATGCGGGAAATGTGGCAAATATAAACCTCCAAGGCAGCACTCTTTCCAAGTCATTGAATGCAGTAGCATTTCAACTAGGGGCTTGGATGGAAGCACATGTCTTGTTCCTGGTGGCAGCTCACATCAAGGGACAAGATGACGTTTAAGCACATCATTTAATCAGGCTTTTCCATCATCCCAGAATTTGTTTCAGTCTCCAACGATTTCCCAGAAGGTGTGCAGGTGGTTTAGCACCCCTTTTCATTTATTTGCTTCCAAGAGCAGTGCCCAACTGCCCAGATTCTGCTCACGCACTACAGAAATAAGGGCTTGGAGGATGGATGGGCTATTAGTGAAGAGGCTTAGGAATATATTGTATGCCTTCCCTTTGTTTGCTTTCATTCCAAAACTTTTATACAAAATTCAGGAGGGAGGAGCAGAAATTAATGTGGTAGTTTCCATATGGCCTGTAAGATCCTGTTTCGTCCTGGACAATCAGTAGTTGCTCATTCTCCTTGGATCCTTCCTCTAGCTCCATCTCCATTCCAGTCCTTAATTCTGTAGTTTC
Organism: Calotriton arnoldi; assembly: GCA_963921515.1. NCBI lineage: Eukaryota > Metazoa > Chordata > Amphibia > Caudata > Salamandridae > Calotriton > Calotriton arnoldi. The sequence goes on from CAWUFW010003475.1 coordinate 1,387,842, forward strand.
CAATCAGACTCGCTTAGTTGGTTTGGAAGATGATAGGCTAGACTTGCAAAGCAACAGACTGCCGCCACATATGGGTCAAGCTATCCAAAATCCTTGAAGCACTTCTACTTTGAACTCCTAAACTACATACCAGACTTGATTTCACAAGTGGTGCACCGCACACTCAGTTTCTACTGTTACCTGTGCTCTGTTTTCCATGTTGCAGTTCTTATAAGACTATTTTCCATGGAATTGTGAACTGCAATAATGGCTTTACACGAGTCTGGAATGCGGTTTAAGGAGAGTGAGGTGTTGGAGTCTATTTTGTTTAAGAGTTTTTCACTTTCCAGACCTACTCTGCATTCTATGTCTCCTCTTTGGTGTCTTCCTCTTGTGCTCAAATCCCTTCAAGTCATCTCTTTGGATCAAGTACTTTCTCTTGCTATAACATTTGTTCCGTTTAAGGAAGTCTACTGGTGGCGATTACTTCAGCTTGTAGAGTTATTTAATTATATACCCTCTTGTGCCATCCGCTCTTCTTGAGGTTTTTTCAGTATAGAGTGATATTAAAATATGTTCCTTCTTTCCTTCCCAAGATTAACTCTTCTGTTCATACTTCTCAGGAGATAGTTTTATAGGCTTTCTTTCCTTCTCATTTCTCAGAGGAGGAATTGTTGCACTCCCATAATGTCAAAAGAGTGTTTTTGATTTACCTTGACTGATCCCACCCCTCTCTAGGTAATCAGACCCTTCATTTGTGGCTTTTGGTTCATCTAAGAGTAAGCAGGTGGATTCATTGTCCCAACTTGTTCAGGACAGGATGCTCCTTTTCCTGAAAGGATTCAAGGACAATCCGCAAGAGGTGCATCTGCTTCCTGGACAGGCACTCATGGGATTTCTTTGAAAGAAATCTGCAGTTCTGGGACTTGGGCTTCTCACTATACTTTCATTTAGCTTTATCTTTCACAGAGAATTCTAAATTATGACAAAAATGTGTTTCTGGGTTCTTAATTCTGTAAGGCCATAAGCTTGTTTCTTATGATGATTATGTTTTGATTTCGATTCTTTTGTTTGAATTCACCACGTACGAATAAAAATATTGGTTTTGCATTAGGTGACTGCTATTTACTTATCTATATTGTCAAAGGCCTACAAATAATGACGAGAGACATAGAAGTAATAACCTGATTGCATACCGATAATCTTCATTACTCTTAGTCCTATTCATCAGAGTCATGGTGCCCTGCTCCCCCTTTCTCACTTATAAGGCCTGCAACAGGGCTTACTAATGACAGGAGGATGTTAGGAATGCATTTCTATCATGGTCCTAAGCCTGGGGTGGGTGTGCTAACATTTTCAGCACTCCTGGGACCATACTATGGGCGCCCCGGGACACTTTAGTATTACAGAAAGGGACGCAGACGCTTGTGCGGCCCTTTCTGTAATACAGATAGCAATTGTGCACATATAGCACCAGTGGTATCACCAGAGGGTGTTCCCTCATTTGCATGGGGGCGTGGCCCATGCAAATTGGGGAATCCCTTTGCCTTTGCACCCGCGCCGAATTATAGACCCCGGCGCAGAGGCAAAGAAGCTGTCAGCGGGCACACTGACAGTGTGCCACCTAAAAGGTAGCACACGGTCAGTGCGCCCTGTGATGGCAGCCCTCTGGAGGGGGAAAGAGGGTCCTATGGACCCCCCAGACATCCCCTTTGTAGGCAGGTGCGGTCACTTACTACACCCTCCTGCAGGGAGATCTCTCTCCCCTCTTAAAAGTGCAGGCACGTTGCCACCTGCACAGTGAAACACGGAGCGGCTGCTTCAAAGCCGCTCCGTATTTCACTTGAATGCGCTGCCACCCAGGGCAGCACGACTTTGCGGCTGCCCTGTGGCAGCGCATTCAATGTAATAGGGTGCCCTTTCCCTGCTTGTTCATGGCACACCTGTGTTAAGGTGCACCGTGGCGCAAACAGGGAAAGTGCACCCTATGTGCCTGTCTCTGAGTTGATGTTCACCTCACAGGTAATGACTGGAACTAGTAAGACTAAGAGTAATGAAGATTACCTGTAAGCAATCGGGTTCTGTTGGACGTTTTAAGAATAAATACCCCAATGTATAATATTTTGATTAAGAGCATGACATACTGCACATGCCCCATATTAATGCACCGTGTCGATCTATGTAGCATTTGCTGATCTGTCTACCTTTGAAAGAGATATTTTAAACATGACTAAATCAAATTAATACTTCCCTTATTATTTCTCAATTAATAATCACATTTAGGAAAGAGGGACCCAAATCACTTGTATGTTTGTAACGTTTAGTTTATTATATCACATTGGAAACCATTTAAATCAATTTCATCATACAGATATATCCATCATAATCAACAAAACATACAAAATTTACGTTTGACTGCAATTTTTACAAAATATTTCAGTCTTGCATCATTAGATCACATATCACACCTAACGTCATTCTTTTCTTGAGACGCCTACCTACCCACACCTATCATACCTAGTCACTCACACTTTACTCATTCATCATAAGAGATTTGAGCATGCCATGGCAATAACATGTATTCAATGTATTTATTGTGCTATTAATATTTATTCTATGTTCTCCTCTCATTGATAGCCACTTCTGGTCCCCGTATCTTAAACTCCATAGAATCTATGAAAGAATTTTACCTTGTGGTTCTAATTTTGAAGTTTGGTTTAGCTTTTCTATGTGTGGAAACAGTGCAGGCGTAGATTAAGAATTGCTTCAGGGGCCATTATCTATTGCTGACGTCACCAACATGCGACAGGTGCGTTGTGTTTATTTTTCAGAAACGTCCCCAGGGGTGACTGAAGTAATCTTCGTAGACAAGCCTGCTGCAGAACGCCACAAGATCATCTCGTGGGAGCAGGTGGGTTTTGTCCATTTTATGTTCTTGGTGCAGCACATCACTTATTATCCGATATGCCCTGTGCCTGGAAGCTTGCCATGATCTAGAAAAAACATTGGGAAACAAGCCATTAAAACATAAAAATAATGAATTGTAGCATTTATATTACTTTTAAATGTGACAAGCTAGCATGCTTTGGATAGCGCCAATATTTAAACCCTGTAGGATTTTGTATTTCCGTGTGGTATGAGCATAAATGTCCTTTGGGGCAGCCAGAGGTAGCAGCTACACTTCCTTGCTCTGCCTTTTAAACTACTGCTCCCAGGGGCCGTAAAGGCTGCAGGATGAAGAGGAAGTAAAGAGGACCCTGTTTATTTTCCATTCCTCTAACCTTTCAGCAGCAAATAGGAGCCTGTTGAACGCAACAAGGGACATGGGATTATCCATCAATTACTTACTGGTAATTGAATTACTCTGAGTCCTACTCCCTCGCTTCTATTCATTACATATACGAGGCATCCCTGCCTCACCAGACACCCATACCACGTGACCTTAAACATGGCGCATATAACGCCCCACCCCCCTCCAACCTCCTGTAATACCACATAATCCGAAACCATACCAAAAGGTTGGCCTGGACTACCAGGGATGGAGGGAGGGATGTAATGAATGGAAGTGAGGGAGTAGGACTAAGAGTAATGCAATTACCGGTAAGTAATTGATGCATTACCTCCTCGTCCCTCCCTCGCTTCTCTTCATTACATATACGAGATGTACAAAGCCAAACAGGACAACTAAAATAGGCATGCACAAAAACAGGTTTATTACACAAACACAGTCAACAAGGAAGCACCGCTATTCAGGAACCATAGCGGAAAGAACCTTGGAACCAAAAACTTCAGCACGGTCAACCTCCTGGCCAATCCTGTAATGAGAGGCAAAGGTCAGCGGTGAAGCCCAGGTGGCAGCATGGCAAATCTCGGAAATGGACGCCTCTTGGACCTCCGCACAAGACGCTGCCATAGAAAGAGTGGAACGACTCTAAACCCCCAAGGGAGAAAGGCGCCCAGCAGCCTTGTAAGCCAGAGAAAACAGAGACCGAACCCAGCGACTCAAAGAAGAAGTGGAAGGACGCAAACCCCAATTCACAGACCCAAAATTCACAAAAAGGAAATCAGATAGATCAGGAGAGCCCTCCTGACATCCAACGAGTGCAACCGCACCTCAGATTCCGAGGAAGGGGAATCAAAAAGGAAGGGAGGATCAATTCCTGATCCCGATGGTACTGAGAATCCACCTTTGGACAAAAGGAAAGGACCGGCCGCAAAATGATCCTGTCCTCAAAAACCCTACAAAAAGGACGTTTGGAAGACAGAGCACCCAGTTCACTCAGGCGGTGAGCATAGGAAATAGTCACCAAAAAGAATGTGTTAAAGGACAAGAGACGTAAGTCCACAGAGACCTGTGGCTCAAAAGGAGGCGACATCAAAGCCTCCAACACCAGAGACAGATACCAAGAAGGAAAGTGCTGCAGAGTGGCACGGAGAACATTACGCAACCCCTTGAAAAGGCGCCCAACCAAACCATCAGGATCCGAGAGATTGTCCCAAGAACTCCGGAAAGCCTTAATTGCAGCCCACTGTAGACGAAGGGAGGAAACCTTTAAAGCCAACGCAGCCCCATCCTGGAGAAACAACATCACCTCAAACAAAGAAGAGGAAGCCGGGTCCAAACCTTTATCACAACACCATCTACCGAAAGAACGCCAGTGTCTTGGGTAAGATTTGTTGGTAGAAGAGTGCCTAGCCGCCTGCAGAGTTGAGGTCAAACCAGCCTGAACCCCCTTACACAGCAGACCTAAGCGTTCAACCTCCAGGCCGCCAAGCGCATCCGGGACAGAACATCCTGCTACAACACAGGGAACAACAAAGGGGACGGAGTCCGAGGCAGCAACCACTCCACCTCCAACCGCATCTCCACCAAGAGAGGAAACCAGGAGGCACAAGGCCTAGCTGGAGCAACCAGAATTACAGGCGCCCTCAAAGACCGGACCGGAGAAGAAGGGGAAAGGGAGGAAAAGCATACAGAAGACCGCAAGGCCAAGGACAGGAGAGAGCGTCCACTGCCCAAGCCGAACTCTCCGGACTGCGGGAGAAAAACCAAACCTGGTTACCTTGGCATTGCCCACACTCGCAAAAAGGTCCACCACCGGAACACCCCAGTGCACTGACAGTTCCACAAACCACTCCTGATGGAGGCAAAAATCCACTGAAGACGGGATGGCCCTGCTGAGAACATCCGCCAGGGAATTGGACACCCCCTGAATATGAATCGCAGAGAGCGCCAATAGACGGTATTCCGCCCAACTGAACAACTTTGCCGCTGCCAGAGACTAGGACCTGGTTCCCCCTGCCTGTTCACATAAGCCATGGCTGTGATGTTGGCCGTCCTGATCAGTACAACTGAACCCTGCAGAAACCGGGAGAAGGCCCTCAGAGCCAAACAGGCAGCCTCCAACTCCCTTCAATTTGAAGACCATCCGCTCTGCGAGAGGGACCAGAAGCCCATGGTCCGATGATCCCCCAACCAGGCCCCCCACCCCAAGAGGCTGGCATCCGTGGTGACCACCAAAGGTGCCGGAGGAGAGAGAGAGACCCCCGTAGTAGGTGACCCCGAACCAGCCACCAACCCAGATCCTTCCTGATCTGAGGGGACACCGGAATCGGATAAGAGAGGAGGAGACAATGGGGAGACCAATGCGCCAGAATGTGAACCATCAGTTTGTGCAAATAAAACCGAGCCCATGGACTCAGAAAAATAGTGGCTGCCAGATCCCCTTGGACCTGGAGCCAACGAGCCACCACCTGGACCTGGTTGGATAGAAGAGACAGAATGTGAGAATGGATTTTGGACACCCGAACCTCTGGCAGTGTGACCACCCCCAAATCTGTACGAAATCTTGCCCCAATAAAGAGACTATCTTGGGACGGAACAAGGCATGATTTTCCCACATTTATCAGAAAACCGTGTCCTCTCAAAATGTCCAGAACCACCCCGTGTGACTGAGAGCCAACCGGAACGAGGGAGCGTGAATTAACCAATCGTCCAAGCAGGGATGGAGAAAAATCCCCTGATTGTGAATCAAGGCCACCAACGGAGCAAAAAGCTTGGTGAAGACCCGCGAAGCGGACTTCAGCCCAACTGGCAATAATGCAAACTGGAAGTGGCAGTCGCCTGTTGCAAAACGCAGAAACCTCTGATGCTACCGAGCCATGGGAACATGCAGATAAGCGTCTTGAAGATCTATAGAAGTCAGGAAGTCTCGGACCCCCACCAACGGAATTATGGACTGTAAAATCACCATCTTGACGTGAATGGTCCGGACCCAACCATTCACCCTCTTGAGGTCCAGAACCGTCCGGAACCCCCTGACACCTTTTGAACCAGAAACAGAATGGAATAGCAACCCATTCCCTGTTCCGCCAGAGGACCGGCACAATCGCCTTCTTCTCCAGAAGATCCTGAACCCCCTCCAGAAGTGCCCTCCTCTTCTCCGGATCCCTGGGGATAGAAGTACGGATGGTGCTCCAGCCAGGTGGAAGAGCGACAAAGTCGATAAGATACCCGATCCCGATAATGCTCAAAGCCCAATGATCCCTCACATCCAGACTCCAAGCCTCCAGAAAATACGAAAGCCTCCCGCCCACAGGCCTTGAAGCTGTCTCGCCATCGTTGTCAGGACTTCCGCTTGAAGGAATCTGACTGACCCTTGGCAACTGCCAAGGAAGATGTCTTCTTGGGCTGGAACTTATGTCGACGATCCGAAAATGGCTTGGAGGACTGACGGGATAAATGAAAAGAAGAAGCGGAAGAAGGAGGATTCCAGAAACGACTAATTCTTCCCCTTGTATGGCAGAGCATGCTTCCGATCCTTGAAGGCCTGCGTGATCATGCTGTTCACTAAACAGCATTTTGCCACCAAATGAAATTTTAAGGAGAGAAGACTTCTCTGAGAAATCCGCCTTCCAGTCCCCCAACTACAGGTTCCTATGAGCCAGGATCATGGAACCAGAAGCCATGGCAGAAGATCTAAGAACATCCAAAGAGATGTCAGCCAATAACTTGGCCTGTTGCTCCATTTGGACAAGTAAGTCAGAGCCGTCTGTCTCCTCCTGAATAGCCGTGGCAAGTTTCTCAAAGTCAGACACCAAGGACTGCGCAGCATAAGCAGAGTATATGCCAGCCCTCAATGTCAAATTTTCAGCAGAGAAAGCCTTCTTCAGAGCCCCATCCACTATCTTGTCAGTCGCATCCGCAGGGGAACAATCCTCCGGATTGATCGCCGCTCGACCAATCAGAGTGGCCAACATGGCATCCACCTTCACAGAGTGCGAAGAGAGTCCTCCCCCTCCTCCAGAGAGTATAGCTTCTGCAAAAGCGTGGAACTGAGGAGCGCTCCAGATCGCGCCATTCCCCAGAAATCAAGTCTTTGATGCGACCATGAAAAGGCATCGCAAAAACTGGGGGTTTAACATATTGAGGAAAAATGTCCTCCGACCCCTCGGGAGAAGAGAAAGGCGAAAATCCCAAGTTCTCCCGGATGTGTTGAAGAATAACAGGGACCTCCTCTCTACGAACAAACTTCCCCGAAGAGGTAGAAGGCCGGCTATACTCCGAAGCAGAGGGATCCTCAGAGGGCGAATCCACTGGACCCACCGCAGAACAAGAGACCCTGCATTTAGACGGAACCCTGGATTCCAGAGCACGAACCACAGCAGCCTCAATCATATCCTGCACCTCAGAAGCCGGTAGTAGGGCAGAAGAATTCCCCGGTCCCATGGACCTACTCTGGCGAGCCAGAATGGGCTCATCATCGTCAGAAGAGGAGGACTGCACATGCTTGCGCTTGGTAGTACGCTTCCCCACCAAAATGACACTCCGACAGAAGTACAGCAGACAGACACCCATATATAGGTGCCCCTCCCAACTTAAAGGACCAACCAGAATATTTGACAAAAACTGTGAGGAAACCCCAGACTTCCAATCAAAAATGAGCCAAAGTAGTGTCAAAAATGCAAACCCAATCAGAAAAGAACATGCAGAGTAGATAAATGATAAAAAAAACAGCCTTTTACTAGGCCCTTACTGTGCACAGGAACCTGAAACAGCCAGCCGAGGAGCCCTGCAGGGATGGAGAAAAATCCCCTGATTGTGAATCAAGGCCACCAACGGAGCAAAAAGCTTGGTGAAGACCCGCGAAGCGGACTTCAGCCCAACTGGCAATAATGCAAACTGGAAGTGGCAGTCGCCTGTTGCAAAACGCAGAAACCTCTGATGCTACCGAGCCATGGGAACATGCAGATAAGCGTCTTGAAGATCTATAGAAGTCAGGAAGTCTCGGACCCCCACCAACGGAATTATGGACTGTAAAATCACCATCTTGACGTGAATGGTCCGGACCCAACCATTCACCCTCTTGAGGTCCAGAACCGTCCGGAACCCCCCCTGACACCTTTTGAACCAGAAACAGAATGGAATAGCAACCCATTCCCTGTTCCGCCAGGGGGACCGGCACAATCGCCTTCTTCTCCAGAAGATCCTGAACCCCCTCCAGAAGTGCCCTCCTCTTCTCCGGATCCCTGGGGATAGAAGTACGGATGGTGCTCCAGCCAGGTGGAAGAGCGACAAAGTCGATAAGATACCCGATCCCGATAATGCTCAAAGCCCAATGATCCCTCACATCCAGACTCCAAGCCTCCAGAAAATACGAAAGCCTCCCGCCCACAGGCCTTGAAGCTGTCTCGGCATCGTTGTCAGGACTTCCGCTTGAAGGAATCTGACTGACCCTTGGCACCTGCCAAGGAAGATGTCTTCTTGGGCTGGAACTTATGTCGACGATCCGAAAATGGCTTGGAGGACTGACGGGATAAATGAAAAGAAGAAGCGGAAGAAGGAGGATTCCAGAAACGACTAATTCTTCCCCTTGTATGGCAGAGCATGCTTCCGATCCTTGAAGGCCTGCGTGATCATGCTGTTCACTAAACAGCATTTTGCCACCAAATGAAATTTTAAGGAGAGAAGACTTCTCTGAGAAATCCGCCTTCCAGTCCCCCAACTACAGGTTCCTATGAGCCAGGATCATGGAACCAGAAGCCATGGCAGAAGATCTAAGAACATCCAAAGAGATGTCAGCCAATAACTTGGCCTGTTGCTCCATTTGGACAAGTAAGTCAGAGCCGTCTGTCTCCTCCTGAATAGCCGTGGCAAGTTTCTCAAAGTCAGACACCAAGGACTGCGCAGCATAAGCAGAGTATATGCCAGCCCTCAATGTCAAATTTTCAGCAGAGAAAGCCTTCTTCAGAGCCCCATCCACTATCTTGTCAGTCGCATCCGCAGGGGAACAATCCTCCGGATTGATCGCCGCTCGACCAATCAGAGTGGCCAACATGGCATCCACCTTCACAGAGTGCGAAGAGAGTCCTCCCCCTCCTCCAGAGAGTATAGCTTCTGCAAAAAGCGTGGAACTGAGGAGCGCTCCAGATCGCGCCATTCCCCAGAAATCAAGTCTTTGATGCGACCATGAAAAGGCATCGCAAAAACTGGGGGTTTAACATATTGAGGAAAAATGTCCTCCGACCCCTCGGGAGAAGAGAAAGGCGAAAATCCCAAGTTCTCCCGGATGTGTTGAAGAATAACAGGGACCTCCTCTCTACGAACAAACTTCCCCGAAGAGGTAGAAGGCCGGCTATTCTCCGAAGCAGAGGGATCCTCAGAGGGCGAATCCACTGGACCCACCGCAGAACAAGAGACCCTGCATTTAGACGGAACCCTGGATTCCAGAGCACGAACCACAGCAGCCTCAATCATATCCTGCACCTCAGAAGCCGGTAGTAGGGCAGAAGAATTCCCCGGTCCCATGGACCTACTCTGGCGAGCCAGAATGGGCTCATCATCGTCAGAAGAGGAGGACTGCACATGCTTGCGCTTGGTAGTACGCTTCCCCACCAAAATGACACTCCGACAGAAGTACAGCAGACAGACACCCATATATAGGTGCCCCTCCCAACTTAAAGGACCAACCAGAATATTTGACAAAAACTGTGAGGAAACCCCAGACTTCCAATCAAAAATGAGCCAAAGTAGTGTCAAAAATGCAAACCCAATCAGAAAAGAACATGCAGAGTAGATAAATGATAAAAAAAACAGCCTTTTACTAGGCCCTTACTGTGCACAGGAACCTGAAACAGCCAGCCGAGGAGCCCTGCAGTCTCCACTGCTGCCGCTTCCCTTTCCGGCCTCCAACACAGAAAGACAGCCCCAGCCACGCAGAGCCGGAGACTCCGTCAGCCGCCAAGAGTGCACCGCGACTCCAGACGAGGTGAGGGAAGGCACTGCGCTGCCCAGGCCAACCCCACCATGCCCAGCAGGCTGAGAACGGAGGCAACACCTCCAAGAAGTCCAAAAGAACCAACGAACGGTAGAAGAAGACCACAGCACAGCACACGGCCAGCGCGTGGTACGCGCGTCTCATCAGGTGAGAGTGAGACACAGAAAAAACAGGAGGTTGGAGGGGGCGTTATATGCTCCACGTTTAAGGTCACGTGGTATGGGTGTCTGGTGAGGCAGGGATGCCTCGTATATGTAATGAAGGGAAGCGAGGGAGGGACGAGGAGGTAATGGTTAAGAATACAACATTTATTTCATTTACATAATATATACATCTGAACCCTACGACAATCCTTCTCCAAATTAAAAACATGAATTGACTCCCTATTCAATTAATTTTCCTTCCCATTTTCGTATTCGTGTTTGATGTTGTGAGAATAATGAATTTGTCAATACATGTTTTTAATTTGGCAAAGGATTGTAATAGGGTTCAGAAGTGTTAAAGCTATATATGAATATGTAAATGAAATAAACGTTGTATTTTTAGCCATAGTCCCAAGCCAGTTGTTTATCAAACGATAATAATTTCATCTCGGTACTAGGAAACTTTATTAGGCCTTCCCAGTGAGGTTAAAGAACGCAACAAGGGGTCCACTCTCTAATGTTGGACGTTCTCAGAGGGTGTCGGGTGTCACCCCCTTGCATTCTGGTATATCAACATCTGTGGGTGTCGTGTAGCCCAATGTACTATTAGTTCAACAATATGGTCACTAAAAGAGAGGGGGGGGGTTGGATATAAAGGCATTATTGAACACAATAATGTGTTATTTGTGTTTGTCACATAGGCTGACTAATCTGTAGGCATGTCGCAACAAATACAGGAATGAAAAACAAAGGCTACAAGAAATAGACTTAAAGGAGCTGCTTAAACCTTCAATCAATCAGGGGGTTTCAAGCGCGCTACTCACCCGTGAGGGTCTCAAGGCACGGGGGAGTGCAGCTCCGGTTCAGCCGAAGATACAGGTCTTGAAGCTCTTCCTAAGTTGGGCAGAGTAGGGGAGCGTCTGATGTTGACTGGGAGTTCGTCCCAGGTTTTGGCCGCAATGTAGAATGTAGAAGAAGGCTCTTCCACCCGTTCTGGTTCTGTGGATGTGCGGGGTTTCTGCTAGGGCGAGGTCGGCGGAGCGTAGGGTTCTTTTGGGTACGTGGAAGGAGACTCTATAGTGAGGTATTTGGGTCCGATGTTGTGGAGGGATTTGTAGGCGTGGGTGAGTAGCTTGAAGGTTACTCACTTCTCGACGGGGAGCCAGTGGAGGTCTCGCAGGTATTGGGTAATGTGCTCATGTCGGGGGATGCCGAGGACGAGTCTGGCCGCGGTGTTCTGGATGGTCTGTAGTTTGCGTAGCAGGGATTTGTTGATTCCAGCGTAGAGGGCGTTTCCGTAGTCCAGTCTGCTTGTTATGAGTGCGTGGGTGACGGTCTTTCTGGCTTCGGGGGGGATTTACTTGAAGGTCTTGCTGAGGGTGTTGAAGCAGGTGGAGGCCACAGCGTTGATCTGTCGGGTCATGGTGAGGGAGGAGTCGAGTATGATGCTGAGGTGGTCCGTGGCGTGGTCCGTGGGGGTAGGGGGGGTGCTGAGGGCGGGGGGCTACCAGGAGTTGTCCCAAGCTGTGGGGGTGGGTCCAAGGACGAGAACTTCTGTCTTCTCCGAGTTGAGTTTCAGACAGCTACTGCTCATCCAAGCTGCAACATATTTCCTTCCTTCTTGGAAGCTGAGTCTGGTGGTTTCGGGGTCCTTTGTGAGGGAGAGGATGAGCTGGGTGTCGTCGGCGTAGGATACAATGCTGAGTCCATGCTGTCTGTCGATGGCGGCGAGGGGGGCCATGTAGATATTGAAGAGCGTGGGAATGAGGGGTGATCCTTGTGGTACTCCACAGTTGATATCTGTGGGTTCAGAGAGGAAAGGCGGGATTCTGATCCTTTGGGTTCTGCCGACGAGGAAGGAGCAGAGCCAGTCGAGGGCGGTTCCCTGTATTCCGGCGTCGTGGAGTCTGGCTGCGAGAGTGCGGTGGGATTAGTTAATTCTGGCAAGGCTGGAAGAAAATCTGGGATGTGTTCTCCCAGAGAAAGATATGGTTTAACTGCAAATGAGCAAGAAATTGGGACATTTTGTAAAGACATGTTTGGGTGGGTACTAAAAATAAAAGCTTCATCATAGACTCATCCTGTGTGTCTCGTTCAGTATGATAAATGGCCATATCGGCAGGCCGTACAGAGTGGTGCTTCTAAATATTGCTTGACTGCTTGTCAGTCTGGTGACTCAGTCTGACTCCTGTAACCACTTATTGTGTGGTTCACATAGGAATTGCAACCCTCAGCTCATACCATTTATTATTACCTGATGGTATTGGTTTCACGCTTTTTTCAACAAGAGCATATTCCTGGTTGACGAGGGAAGAGCATCTGCAGCTTTTGCAGTGCATATGAAAGTAAGAGACAACGGTAGCAATGGACGAGATTGCCTACGCTGTGTTAAATAGATAGATGTGGGACAGTATTTCCAAATTTAGTATGATTCAAAGAAACAAGTCATGGGATTTTGTCACCCTTATGGTATGTAGGACTGCTTCAAAGGGTGATTTCTTAAATACATGTTAAACTTTTTATGATGCTCATGAGGATGTCGGAAAAAGCACACTAGAGGTCCAACTGAGACTGGCACTTAAATGAAATCTTGAAGAAAACTGGACACAACCGGTGCTTTAGCTGAAGTGACTGCTAGCGTTGTCTGAGATAACAAAAAATGATTTAAGGAAATACTTGAGCCAACGCTACAAAAATATTTGTATTTCCTAGAGCTTTTCTGCAGTCATCCACTCACAGGAGACTTTGCCACTAGCTTCTTCGCTCCAAGAAAATGCTATTTTCTTCTGATGGAAAGCAGCCTTCTAAGAGCACGTTTGGAAGGTCGTTTTGAACATGAAAGTGAAAGTCTTACCACTGTGCACATCACCTGGAAGTCCTGCTTTATTGGTGAAAGATTTGTAACAAAAAGTAGATAACACAACATACATATAAAATAAAGTACATCTTCTAGCTTTGCCAGCATACACAACTTACCATATGTGTTTACGGATGCCCTACCTGAAATCCCAAATGCGTTTTATGCCAACTTCTCTTGACATGAGTGGCATGAAGTCAGCCTGTACACTACGAAAAACATAGTTTGTCTTTTCTAGAAACTATCGTTTGGATTAAATTATTATTTACGCCACTGCCTCTTCCGAGAACGTCCTCAATAGGTCTAATGGGCATTTCAGAATAGTTCGGGCTGACTTTTTTAATCTTCCTTGATACATGGATCAGGTAATCTCTTCTCAGTGCTAATGTGAATTGGTTCCCGCACAACAGCACTGGGACTCGAGAATTAATTCGATTTTTACACTGCTAGGTTTTCATATTTCATTATCAACCTCCCAAGGATGAAAAGTTGAGCAGGTCTTGCTGGGATTTAAACCGGTCACTTGCAGATTCGCAGTTCACTTCTGGTATACCAGTAAATGCTTTACAGTGGCGAACCGAGGAAAGAGGCAAAACTCCACGCAGTTGCAAATTAACTGGTAATGCATGCCTCGCGGACTCTAAAGAAACTGTCAATCCTACTCCCGCCACCTGAATCGCGATATTCAGAGTAACTCTCATTACGTCTTGAATAATGCTTACGTTACCGGAATTATATACTTGTAAAGTCCCATTAGTCACGCATATTTTACGAAATAAAGATCACCCCAAGCCTTCTTTCTTTAAATGGGAATTAATCTAAATATATACAAAAAAAATTACAAAGCTACTTCAACTTGACCAGTGCTGTTTGTTCAAATATTGAAGCCTCGGAGATATTTAATTTAAATTTTTGGACCGCTGTCCCCAGAACACTTCTTGAAGATGACGTGTTGAAGCTCTTGATACCAGCACCACACCTGATACATCTTGTGTATGAGGCAGTGCTTGAAATGGAAAAATAGAGGTGCAGGTACTCTGTTTAAGTGCCGGTACGCTCCAATTACAAGTATTACCTCGCTCTTGAGAAGTGCCGGTACTCTCCCTCTCAAAATAAAAAAGTGCCGGTACTCCGTACTGGACAGTACCGACTCATTTAAAGCACTGGTATGAGGGACATATGCGAAGTGTGTGGTGCTTTTGGCAAGGGCACCCTACGAATGGATATTCATGCACTAAGGGAAAACTGGATACGTTTGACTCTATTGTACTTATGGTCACTAGATGGCAGTATTACACAGTAAATGGCAATTGCTGTGTTTTCATACTAAAGCCATAGCACAGATCAAAAGATGTGATTCGCTTGGCTGCCACCACATCTACAAAGATGTAGCAGCCATTTTAGAACTTGGGGACTCAGTCCCTTTGCCTGCAAAAGGTTAAAAAAATCTATAGGGGAAGGGTATGGATACCATTCCCACCCCCCAGGGCTCGTGAGGCAAAACCAAAAAAAAGAAAATATATATATATATATATATATATCAAAACAATACCCTTGCAGGCATAGAGTGAAGCTAAGCCCCTTGGGTGCCTGCTGTCCCAGCACGCAGCTCCGTAGCTCAGGCAGTGCTCTGCCCGTGCCTCTGCCCGACACAGACCGCGGTCCGCGCCCCGGCTGGACTGCCCTGGCCTCAGTCCTCGCCAGCTGCTGCCTTAGTTTCCTTTAATTTTATTTTGCAGTGTTTGTCAGAATTACTTTTGTTTTCAGACATTCTTTGAGGTTCTAGTCAGTCTTTTACTGACTTGCTCCCCCCTCTGCCACTTCCTGCCCCCGCGGCCCCTCCCGCTCACACGTTTTTTCCCCGTTCCCGCCTTCCAGCTATCCCGCCCTCCCCTGACCTCTACTTAACACGCGCACCGGGTGCGCTGCTGGCACTCCAAAGGCAAGCCCGTCTGTGACCAGCGCCAGGAACCCTGGCCCTCCGACCTACCAACGCTACAGCTCTATGGCTCTCCACACACTCAACAACGGCAAGAACAACAACTGCAAGCTCTCCTCACCTCTTGACCCCCACGGTCCTTTCACCTGCCGAAATTGCCGCCACTCCTTCAACACCACCAAAACCCAGGACCCACCTCCGTCGACCACCAACACCCCCACCGCAGCCCAAACCCTGCAATGCCTTCTCCTCAACGTCCGCTCCCTCCACAGACACGCCACGGAAATCTGGGAGCTCCTCGATAGCACCTCTCCCGACGTTACCTTCCTCACCGAAACCTGGACAAGCGCCACCTCCGGACCTGACATTGCGATCGCCATCCCCGAAAGATACAAAATCACCCGGGAGGACCGCCCAAACCGCCCCGGAGGTGGCATCGCCGTCGTCCACAAGGCCAACCTCCGCCTGAGCACCTACACAGACGGGCCTACGGACCTCATGGAACACCTCCACTTCAAGATACAGGTCAACCCGACCACCACCCTACGAGGCACCCTCATCTACCGACCTCCCGGACCCTGCCCACCTTTCTCCGACTCCATCACTGACACAATCAACCTGCATGCCATCACCTCCACCGACTACATTCTGCTGGGTGACCTCAACTTCCACCTCGACAGCCGCCAAGACCCCAACTCCATCTCCCTCCTGGAAAACCTCCACGTCATCGGACTCAATCAGATCGTACCAGGACCAACTCACTCAGCAGGACACACCCTCGACCATATCTTCACAGGAGGTAACTCCATCTCCTTCAGCCACACCTCCGAACTCCCATGGACAGACCACCGCTGCGTCCACTTCACCTACAGCACGAATTCCCCCCGCAGACGCCCACCCCAGCTCCAACGCAGGAACTGGAACAAGATCTCCGACGAACAGCTCACCGCCACCCTCAGCGGCTCCGCTCCCACCGCCTCAGGCAACGACCCCACCACCACTGCCCGTGCCCTACACAAATGGATCACCGACTGCGCAAACACGGTTGCCCCCCTCAAGAAATCCTCCAACCTTCGCGCCAAGAAGGCCAGCTGATTCTCCACCAAACTCGGGGAATCCAGACGAACCTGCAGATGTCTCGAGAAACTATGGAGGAACTCCAAAACCCCAGCGAACCTCGACAACTACAAAACAGCCACTACCGCTCACCACAGACTCATAACAAACTCGAAGAAAAAAGCACTCCAGGACAGAATCCCTGCCCACGCATACAACAGCAAGGAACTATTCGGGATCATCAAAGAATTTGCCCAACCCAACAGCGAGTCCACGGACATTCCACCTTTCCAGGACCTCTGCAACAAACTCTGCACCTTCTTCCACCACAAAACCAAGACCATCTATGAAAACTTCGACAATAACATCCACCAGGAGGAACCCACATCCTCCGCTCCCTGCTCCACACAGCCGACACTGGACAGCTGGACCGCCCTCCGCATCGAAGACACCCTAAAGACCATGAGGACCACCCTCTCCAGGGGCCCCCAGGGACCCTTGCCCCCACCATATCTACCACAGAGCCGCAGACATCATTGCCCCAAGCTACAAAGAATCATGAACCGATCATTCGAGGCCGCCTCATTCCTCGAGGACTGTAAACACGTGGAGGTCAACCCTCTCCTAAAAAAAACTCTCTGCAGACCCCACCGACCTCAAGAACTTCAGACCAATCTCCCTACTTCCCTACCCGGCGAAAGTCATCGAAAAAGCTGTCAACAGCCAACTCGCCTCCATCGACAAGAACAACATCCTCGGCCCCTCCCAATCAGGCTTCAGGAAGAACCACAGCACAGAAACCGCCCTCATCGCCGCGACAGACGACATCCGCTCTCTTCTCGACAAAGGAGCAACTGTGGCCCTCATCCTCCTGGACCTCTCTGTGGCCTTCGACACAGTCTCACACCGCACCCTAGCCAGCAGACTCCACAACGCAGGAATCCGGAACAAAGCCCTCGACTGGATCTGCTCATTCCTCTCCAGCAGAACGCAGCGGGTCATACTCCCTCCCTTCATCTCGGAGCCCTCGCCTACAACCTGCGGAGTCCCCCAAGGATCCTCCATCAGCCCCACTTTGTTCAACATCTACATGGCTCCCCTTGCTTCCATCGTCAGAACACATGGACTCAACATCGTATCCTACGCAGACGACACACAACTCATCCTCTCACTATCCAACATCGCGAAACACAACTGTCAAGAAGGAATGGAAACAGTCGCCAGGTGGATGAAGAACAGCTGTCTCCAACTGAACACAGACAAAACCAAAGTACTCATCATAGGCCCACATCCCGACGCCTGGAATGACACCTGGTGGCCCCCCGCCCTCAAGAACCCACCACCACCCACGGATCACGCACGAAACCTGAGTATCATCCTGGACTCCGAACTCAAAATGGACCGCCAGATCAACGCCGTCACCTCTTCCTGCTTTCACACTCTCCGTCTCCTACGCAAAACCTTCAACTGGATCCCCCTCGAACACAGGAAAACCGCCACCCACGCCCTCATTAGCAACAGACTGGACTACAGCAACGCACTCTACGCCGGAATCAACAAGAACCTCACCTGCAAACTCCAGAACATCCAAAACGCCGCCGCCAGACTAGTCCTCAACCTACCACGACACGGCCACATCACCCAACACCTGCTGGCACTACACTGGCTCCCAGTCTAGAAGAGAATCACCTTCAAGCGTTTCACCCACGCCCACAAGGCCCTCCACAACACCGGCCCCGCCTACATGAAACACCGCCTCTCTTTCCACGCACCCCAAAGATCCCTCTGGTCAGCCCAGCTCTCCCTCGCCACGATACCACGCATCAAGAAGGCCAGAACAGTAGGTCGCTCCTTCTCCTTCCTCGCGGCCAAAGCATGGAACACCCTCCCTCTCCCTCTCCGGCAGACTCCAACTCTCTCCAAGTTCCTGAAGGACCTCAAGACCTGGCTCTTTGACGAATCACCATGAGCATCCGGCACCGCAAATGCTTAGGAGACGCAGGCTTCCCCCCCCCAGCGCCTTGAGACCCCTCCGGGTGAGTAGCTGCGCTTCACAACCCCTGATTGATTGATTGATTGAAGCATAAATTATGCAAAAAAGAAGCAGAGAACTCTGGGTAGTTCCCAAGTTTAGGTGGAAGGCAGCTCCTGTATAGAGCACCCTCAACACCAGCGACACTCTAAATTTGCTCACCTCAAATGTCTGCTTTTCTATCAAAGTTTTTAAGCATAGGATTAGCACAGTGTTATCCACGCCGAGATAGAAAGGGACAAACTCTTTTGCCATTTCTACAGCAAAGTCTTTAAGCATAGGATTAGCACAGTGCTATCCATGCCGAGCTGTAAAATGACAAAAGCCATTTACCACTCCAGGCACAGTATTACAGCTTTGGATTGGTAAAATACCACCCAAGCCAACCTGAAATGAAAAAAAGCAACCCTTGACACGTGTTTCGCTGTCATTCAAGCTCTTCAGAGAGGTTTAGCTTTGTCCAGACACAAGGGAACACCCAGTATAAGTCAAAACAATACCTTTGCAGGCATAGAGTGATGCATAAATTATGCAAAAAAGAAGCAGAGAACTCTGGGTAGTTACCAAGTTTAGGTGGACTATTCAAATGATCAGAGCATTTAATCCGCAAATAATTGGTAATATTTTAAAAGTGTGCCCCCTGTGCTGTAAAGTTTACCTTTCTAATTTTTAAGATGGCAAGAAAGAAGTTTGCGGTCATAAAGCGTAAGTATGGAGTTTCCAATGATCAGCAGATTTCAAGGGCCTGATTATGCGATCGTAAGCTAAATTTTTTAAGCAGGGGGATGATTAATTTTTTCCTCTCATTCTTATAGAATGTGCAAAAGTATGAAAGGTGCTAAATGTATTGAGTAGAGGAGCCGTCACAAGGAATTAAAGACAGATGGTTTGTGGAGTAAACTTGGGCTGGGTACCCAGCCATTAGCGGGATGTAATTCAATCTGAATCTGACCAATACAATGCGATGTCTGCTATTTGTAACAAATGAAAGATACGATAAGTGCCCAATACTCACAGAAGGTGATGTATGATATGTAATAACTGTGGTTTTTGTTTGATTTTTTTTTGCCACCTGTCTTGGGTGCATTTAGCAATAAAAAGTTATTTTTGTCTGGCTTTAGAGAAGGATATGCACTCGGACGGTGAGTTAAACAAAAACTCTAAATCTAGTTCACTATAGGACTTTTTCACATAGGCTAGCCAGGTGATTGAAGAAGCTCGGTCCAGGGATAAAATATCCTTTAATACCATTTGGTTTATAGTGACCGATTCCTTTTTCCATATTGAAAGCCAGGCTAGAAGCGGGGCCATTTTCACGGTATCAGATATGAACGGAAAGCCAATTTCCTTGTGAACTAGAATGTTTGGACAAGCGCTAGGAATGGACAGTAATCTCTTTAGAAATTTGTCCTCTATTACTTGTAGCGGATCAATATGTGCTGTTCCACAGATTGCTGCACCATATGACGCTATAGATATGGTTTTTGCAAAGTAGATTTCTTCCATTTCTTTGACTGGTTTATTCCCTATTTTTGTCGCAAACTTCCAAATGCCGGCTATGCTTTTGTTCATCAGATGTGCTCTGTTCCTAACCATGGTGGTCCAGTTTAATTTTTCGTCAAAGAAAATGCCCAAATACATAAAACTATCCACTCTGTCCAGCTTCCTATCATTTATGTGGAAACCCATTAGTTTTTTCTTCTTGTCCCAACCCACAGCCATCACATAGGACTTAGTTTTGTTGACAATCCTAAAAGGTTTTGTACACTCCCGGTGCCTCCCGTATCGAAGTACCGCCTCTGCGTGGCTATAGAGGTCCCTGATAAATGAAATTACGGGCGGGTCCACGGCCAGTGACTCCATGATAAACCACAGTTTGCTGTGGCTCACGCAGTCAAAGGCTGCGGACAGGTCCATGAATGCCAAGAAAAGCTGCCCTTTTTTTGCAGTAACATATTAAGCGGTAATTATAGCAAGGTCTATTGTGCTCCTGCCATTCCTGAAGCCATATTGGGCTTCCGCAAGGACTCCATTTTCCATTGCCCACACTTCCAATCTATTTAGTAGCAGTCTGCCCATTAATTTTGCGGTGCTGTCCAAGAGAGAGATTGGACAATAGTTAGGGAAGTCTGCGCCACTTCCCTTCTTATGGATTGGGACTATAACAGACTGTCTCCAAGACGGCAAGGGGCCGACTTTGGCTATAGTGTTAAATGTTATGGTTAGAACCGGGGCCCACAAAGATTTGTTAGTTAAAAAGACATCCAATGGGACCCCGTCAGGGCCGGGTGCCTTCAGCGCAGGAGATTGAGATAGGGCAAGTACTACTTCGTCTATGATGAATTCCAGCACTGATGGATCGCTTATATGTGACGCTGAGGACTCTACGGCTGTGACAGACTGTTCCTGGAATATATTTTGAAAATGATTTATCCATGTGGCCTCGTCTATGTGGAGGTCCATTGATGGCCTGTTTTCGTCCTGAAACAGGGGACTGTTAACCACTTTCCAGAAAGACCTGCTGTATTTGGATAGTGAAGCTAGTATCAAGTTCTCCCAAGCTTCCATGGAAATCGCCTTTTTTCGCTCTATTCTGGCGGATTTATATGCAGACCTAAGGCTTCTAATACGATTTGGGTCTCTAGGTTGCGATTTGAGTGCTTTATGGAGAGCTTTTGAGGGTTGAGAGCAGTTTTTTTCAAACCACTTAGGTGGAGGGGATGTCTTTCAGGAAGCTTAGCGAGCTAACAAAGCCTTTGTGGAGCTCAGGATACTATTCAGGGCTTCCACAGTTTGGTTGTTATTTGCCAATAAGTTTAAACATAGGCATATCTCCTGATAAGTGGAGGACACTATTTTAGACAACATTACGGTAGGGTCAATGTTCTCCAATTTTAAATTGTAGCCATTTTTCCTAGCTAAAATTGGTTTTGGTACGCATTTAGCGCCCACTTTTTTAGGAAAATACCAATTAAATGTAAAATATAGTAGGGAGTGATCACTAAATTCAGAAAACAACCTCAAAATTCTTAATGTTTCTATATGAAGGCGTAGTGGACAAAATAAAATCAATACATGAAGCGCCCCGACCGATGAAATGTTGCAGCCATTTGTCCTCTGGTAGTGCATATTGGGTTGGCGATTTCCAAATCCCACACCATCAGCAAGTTATTTAGGGCATTTCCGTAGATATGGTGAGTAAAATGAGGAGTAAAATGGTCCTTTCCATCAGTTACCCCACATATGTTAGGGTCAGAGTGATTGCAAATGTGAGTATTAAAATCACCAGCCCGCATAATAAATGAGGATCTAGTATAATGAGGAAGCAAACCCTCCATAGTGTGCCCCAGTTCTTCTACAAATTCTGCTGGATTTATGAAATTATTATTACAAAAATGTATTAGCAATAGATCCGGACTCTTCCGTCCCCTAGCAACTATAATATGGAAGTAAGTAGAGCTATTCACTAGGTCTATTTTGTCAAACAAGAGAGTGTTAGCGACAAGTGTTATTAGACCCCCTTTTGCCCTGCCTGAGATTGAGGGAGTGGCTGGCGTAAAAAAAGAGCAATAGCCGTTTAAAAAGAAAGGATTCTGTGCCCAGGTCTCCTGTAAACAAATAACGCTAGCATCCCGTAGCTCAGATTCCCAAGCCAAGCTGCCTATTTTCTTTTTGAGGCCAGCTATATTCCATGAAAGGAGCCATGATTGCTCCTTCATCAAGGATAGACTGGGCCTCCACCCTATGGGCAATAGATAGAGTACCAGATGAATCGTGTGAAACCAAACTAGTATCCGTGCCACCCATCCCGGCGGGGGCCCTGGTCCCAAGTTGGACTCCCTCAACTCCGGGCCCCGACATCGCCATAGCCATCCCAGACGGCTATAAAATCACCCGCAGAGACCGCGTCAACGGAGTAGGAGGAGGAATCGCCATCGTCCACAAGAACTCCATCAGGGTCTCGACCAGCACCGACGACGTTCTCTCCACCGCCGAACACATGCACTTCCAGATCCACACGGACCCCAACACCACCCTCAGAGGCACCCTTGTCTACAGACCCCCTGGGCCCCGACCCCAGTTCAGTGACTCCATCGCCGACTTCATCAGCACGCACGCCCTGACTTCTACCGACTACATCCTCCTCTGAGACCTGAACTTTCACCTGGAGAACAACAACGACAGCAACTCCACCACCCTGATCGACAACCTCGCCAACCTCGGACTGAGACAGCTCGTCACAACACCGACACACTCCGCCGGCCACACGCTCGACCCCGTCTTCTCCTCAAGCTCCCACGTCTCCTTCACCCACACCACGGAACTCCTCTGGACCGACCACCACTGCATCCACTTCACCTTCCAGAAACCCACCACACACCACTGCACCCAACAGATCCCACGCCGCTGCTGGAGCAAAGTCACCGAAGACCAACTACGGGCAAACCTCGCTCTCAGCCCTCCCTCCGACCCATCCAACACCGACGACGCTGCCTGCAACCTCAGACGATGGATAGACGACTGTGCCAACACCCTCGCTCCGCTGAAAAAACTCACCTACAGCGACACCACCAAAAGAGCCAGCTGGTTCACCCCGGAACTCCTAGCTTCCAAGCGTACCTGCCGGAAACTTGAGAAGAAATGGCACAGTGATAAGACACCGGACAGCCACGCAGCCCATAAAGACGCCATCCGTAACCACCACCACCTCATCAGGTCCGCCAAGAGAATCTCCTTCAAAGACCGCCTCGACAACAACGCACACAACAGCAAGGAGCTCTTCAACATCGTGAAGGAATTCTCCAACCCCAGCTCCAACACCAACGACATCCCGCCGTCGCAAGCCCTGTGCGATTCCCTCGCCACCTTCTTCCACCGCAAGATCGCCGACATCCACGACAGCTTCAACACCCAGACAGCCCCCGCCAAGATAGATACTCCAGACCCGCCGCACACCATCGACCATGACCCCTTGCCAGCCTGGGCCAGTGTGAACATCGATGACACCATCAAGACCATGGGCACAATACACTCCGGTTCCCCGTCAGACCCTTTCCCGCACCACATCTTCAACAAAGCCAGCAGCTCCATCGCACCCCACCTGTGCAACGTTATCAATCTCTCCTTCGAGACCGCGACCTTCCCAGAGAGCTGGAAACACGCAGAGATCAACGCCCTACTCAAAAAACCCAAGGCGGACCCAAGAGACCTCAAGAACTTCCGGCCCATCTCCCTGCTTCCGTTCCCAGCCAAGGTCATCGAGAAGATCGTCAACAAACAGCTAACCCGATACCTAGAAGAAAACAGCATCCTGGACCCATCCCAATCGGGGTTCCGCAGCAACCACAGCACTGAGACTGCCCTCATCGCCGCCACCGACGACATCAGGACCCTGCTGGACAACGGTGAGACCGCAGCCCTCATCCTGCTGGACCTCTCCGCCGCCTTCGACACTGTCTGCCACCGCACTCTACGCGCACGCCTCCACGACGCAGGGATCCGAGACAAGGCCCTGGAATGGACCACCTCCTTCCTCGACGGCAGAACCCAGAGAGTCCGCCTCCCACCTTTCCGATCCGAAGCCTCCGAGATCATCTGCGGCGTTCCCCAGGGATCTTCCCTCAGCCCAACACTGTTCAACATCTACATGGCCCCGCTCGCACGCATCGCCAGACAGCACAACCTCAACATTATCTCCTACGCCGACGACACTCAACTGATCCTCTCCCTCACCAAGGACCCCCTCGCCGCCAAAGCCAATCTCCATGAAGGAATGAAGGCCGTCGCCGATTGGATGAAGATCAGCCGACTAAAGCTGAACACGGACAAGACGGAGGTCCTCATCCTCGGCTCCAACCCCTCAGCCTGGGACGACTCCTGGTGGCCAACGACGCTGGGAGCAGCCCCGACACCCACCGACCACGCACGCAACCTGGGAGTCATCCTCGACTCAACGCTCTCCATGGCCAAGCAAGTCAACGCAGTCTCCTCCTCCTGCTTCAACACCCTTCGCATGCTTTGCAAGATCTACAGGTGGATCCCGACAGACACAAGAAGAACAGTCACCCAGGCCCTCGTCAGTAGCAGACTTGACTATGGGAACGCCCTCTACGCGGGAGCCCTGGCCAAGCTCATCAAGCGACTGCAACGCATACAAAACGCCTCCGCACGCCTGATCCTCGACGTACCACGCCACAGCCACATCACCCCCACCTGAGGAACCTGCACTGGCTCCCCGTCGACAGGAGGATCACCTTCAAACTCCTCATCCACGCACACAAGGCACTCCACAAAACTGGCCCAGCCTACCTCAACAGACGACTCTTCTTCTACGTCCCCAACCTCCAGCTCCGCTCCGCCGACCTCTCCCTCGCCACCATCCCTCGCATTCGAAGAACAACCACCGGCGGCAGATCCTTCTCACTCCTCGCCGCCAAGACCTGGAACACCCTTCCACTAAGCCTACGACAGACCCAAGACCTGCTGACCTTCAGGAGGCTACTCAAGACCTGGCTGTTCGACCAGTAGCAGCACCCCCCCCCCTTCCCTCTCCCCAGCGCCTTGAGACCCTCACGGGTAAGTAGTGCGCTCTACAAATTCTGTGATTGATTGATTGATTGATTGATGTGCTAGGTGGAGGTAATGGGTTGGGGGGGTGGGGGGGAGGGTTGCTGAGTCTGTCACAACTGTCCAGGTCCTCAAATGCAGCATATCTATTTTCAAGATGTATGTTATTGTTAACCAGCTGTAGGGTGCAGTGTAAGTTATCGTTTGCCTGGGGTCTTGAATTGTCAGTATTGATTTTAAGTGTAGATGGTGGTTTATAACAATTTATTTTAAAAGTGGGACTGTAAAAATCTGAGACTGTGTGGAAGGTGCTGTCTGTAGTTGGCATGACAGATGCCTCACCAGCCAACGGTTATCAAAGTTGAGGACGATACAGTCGTTATTAATTAATTTTTGGCACCAGGCCTACCCATGGGATCCTGGCCATTATCAGATGGTCTTGAATTAGATGCCCTGTATTAGCGGCGTGGGACAGCCAATGCTGTGCCTTCGCCATCAATTGTTCGGTAGATTCGCTTTGGGATACTCTGAGCGGTGGAACGTTTACATTAGAGTTAGGGGCTGTGGGCGCGCCAGGGATAACGGCTGCGGGGTCCGCCTGATGTGAGCCTTAAGTGGGGCCGAGGGGAGCTACATTCAACTGCGCTGTAGCTCCTGAGATCTCAGTATTATCAGGGTGAATCCTGGTTAGGCTATGATTAGTTGCAGCCGGATTTACCTTTTCTTGGCCCTGAGGCGGGGTATGGT
Organism: Calotriton arnoldi; assembly: GCA_963921515.1. Classification (NCBI taxonomy): domain Eukaryota; kingdom Metazoa; phylum Chordata; class Amphibia; order Caudata; family Salamandridae; genus Calotriton; species Calotriton arnoldi. The sequence goes on from CAWUFW010003475.1 coordinate 1,413,439, forward strand.
TTATAATACTGTGACTCAAACTAATGTATGCTGGTATATGTGCTGGTACTGCCAAAGCCCCCACCCCAGTCTGTGATGCAGGCTCTGTCCTCCAATTTTTTGTCACTAAGTCAGCAAGAGTTCGTTCAATGGTATCTAGATGAGTGACAATCGGTCCTATTAGCTTTTTGAGATTTATTTCAACATCCTGCCAGCTTCAGGTAGATCTGGCATTGTTCTGTTGAGAGGCTGGGATCATTATTTTTTCCTGCAAAGGATTGCTTTTTCTTGTTTTTTTGGCTGTGGTAGCTTGGGCAGCCATGAGTGGGCCTCTTTTCCTTTTGGCAGTGGCAGTGATGACGACTGCCTTAGGTGGTAGCTTAGTTCCAGTGATACAGCCTGGAGAAGATGACAGAATATGTGGAGGCTCACAGGGGATGATCTGATCAGCCGTTGGGGGTGTAGCAGCCCGCTGAGCAGGGGTAAAAAGTCAGATGGGGGCCCCCCGCTCCCAAAGACAGCCTCCTCTCTACATGCGCAATTTCTTTGTCCAGGGCAGTAGTGGCTTTTGCCAGGAAGTTATCTAGTAAAGTGGTCGCTACCTCAGCCGTAACCAGCTGGTTCGCTTTCTTCCTTCCCATTCTCCTGCTGTTAGCGAAGTAGGGACGTGGGGGGGGGGGCAGCCTCTTCCTGGCTCTGACAGACGCAGGACGGGCCCACCGGTGGCCCGCGCCGCAGGGGTGCGTTGATGAATTTAAGCGCGTCCGGGCACAGAACAGACGTCACTGGGGACCGGGGATTCTAGGGGATGCTGAGGCAGGGTTGCAGGAGGTTAAAAGACCTATAGGGGAGGCCCTGTCAGGGATTTTACTCTTCCCCTCGTATCGCGCCCTGGCATTTGACAGACAGGGACTTCAGGACAAGCTTAGGGAACGTACTAGACAATATTTTGAAGAGAACACGGGTTCTGTTGACTCGTACTGTACACTTTGGGAGGCATACAAAGTAGTGATCAGGGGATATATTCAGGCGGAGGTGGGTGCTAAAAAAAAGCAGGATCGCACCAGGTGTGACGATCTGGAACGAGAAATTGAGGCTATGGAAGGGGAGATGGCACGGGGGCAGCAGTGTACCCCGGACTTGATACGACAGCTTCGCCTTAAACAGCGGGAACTTGGGGACCTATGGGAGGATGCAGCTCGCCAACATGCGACCGCCGCGCAGAGAAGGCTATACAATATAGGCAACAAAGCAAATAAGCTCATTGCTTGGTTGGAGAAACAAGACAAGGACAGAAACTGGGTAGCTGGAATTACAAAAGAGGCAGGGAAGACCCTTCAATCTGGAACAGATATTGCGGAGGAGTTTGCGGCGTACTATGAGCAGATATACCGATCTGCTATGAGCAAGACGATAGATGAATCCGAGGACTTACTGTTGTAAAGTCATCCTGTGCCCTGGGCACCCCCCAACTTTTTGCTGACTGGAACTGGTGGTAACTGACTCTGACTGACCCTGGGCTCTGTCTAACCAGGCCCAGGGCCAGTGCCAAACTGAAAGGAACACATTAGAATACAGTTAAGACACCCAACATACACTAGGGTACACTCTGGTATGGTGGGGTACCCCTGTAATTGGCATGACCTACCCCATAAGCCCCTAGTATATACTAGGGCAGGGGATTGAAACTACCTAGAAGTCCCCAGTATCCTGGGGCATGGCAGTTTAGAGGCCAGCAGCTTTTCTGCACATGCATGGGTGCACTGCTGAAGCCAGGGGTCAGTTTAAAAGCAGCCCTGGGTGCCAGGACTGCTTTTAAAAGCAAATTGTGCTCAAATTCGACTTTGGGATTTGGGGCACTTAAAAATGGATAACCTACAATGTTTTGGCATTTTAGGGGCCCCCAGGGTCTTTCCTAGGTATCCCAGGGGTGGGGGTCAGTTATCTATAATGTACACCCTTATAAAATGAGTTTTTATATGCCTGGGTAAAGTGAAATTTCACATTTCACTCCCCACATTGTGTTAAAGTGCTGCCCAAATTCGACTTTGAGGCTAGGAGCACAGGGAATTGAGGATCTGCAATATTTTTACAGATTCAGAACCCCTAAAGTCTCCCCTAAGTGCACAAGGGTTGGGGGTCCTGTAGAAATTAGGGAAATACTTATAAAATATGTTTTTATAAGCCCTGGTGCTAGAAAACTGGCCCAAGTCATTTTCCCCATTGCAAACCCCATGGCCCATAGGTTAACATGGTAGGAAGTTATTGATTAATAAATATTGATAGGAGAGGAGTAGCCGGACCATTCAAAGACTTCCCAGAATGGTAGTAGTAAATCCAACAATATTATATTGTTGAATTTCTCCTAAAGTGTACATACAAGAAGTTATAAGACTTTCTTGTTTGTAGGTCCAAATTCAGCCTTCCAGTGGTCTGCCCTGATTGGTCAGAGTTAAGGGGATTAGCCAGGCTGCGTTGAAGAGGTGATAAAGATCCCCTGCGGTTACCAACTGTCCTGGGAGGGCAGTGTGCTGGTCTATAGGAATGCCAGGCCAGGGGGTGGAGTCGTAAACCATGCTCTTCAAAGGCAGAGGGGAGGCCTGGGTTTCAGTTTCACTCTGACACTCTTGACCCAGAGTCAGGGCTAGGCTTAAGGAAGGTATGTGCAGATGGTAGGGGTAGAGGCCAGGGATATAAGCCATCCCAGGGGGTGTGTTTAGCCAGCTCTTACCTCCTTGCTGGAAAATCAGCCATTATGGATTTGGAAGATTTGATGCACTCTGGGATAGAATAATGCCACACTCTGCAGGAAGGAGTCACTCAAGTGGGAGGGTACCCTACTCCTATTGGTGAAGCTTGACCTCCTGGATGACCCAGAGACTGTGGAATAAGTATCTGAGAGAGGCCCTGCCCCTCAGATCTGCTGCTTGAAACTTACTGAAGCAAGAAGTGCCCTGCTGAGAAGTTTTGCTGTGCAAAGATTTCTAAGGCCTGACCTCTGAAGATTGCACCAACTGAAACTGCAGCCCTGTGGATTACCTTGCTGCAAAAGGACTAAAGAGTGGACTCCTGCGAGCTACAGGTTAACAGAGCTCACCTGGACATCCCCACAAAGAATTCCCAGCCTGGAGTACCAGTGGATTTGTAAGGGTTTTGTTCAAGTGGATTGTGGAATTGAAGTTTCACACTTTCAAGGACCCTCTTGGAGATTCCAGAACCTTGGATTGTGTGTTGGATACTTTGGGACCCGTAAGCAGAACTTCAGGAAGGAGTTCTAACTGGACCCCGCCTGCTGGAGAAGGCGCCCAACATTGGTGAGATTCTCCAGAACAATTTTAAAGGTGTCCCTGTCAGAGAAAACGAAATGACTAAAAGGGGCACTGTTGGTTTCTAAGCACTAGAAAGTGACTAATCTTTAAAAATTCATATCTCTGGTTCCCTACAGTGGATTTTTTTCGTTTTGGTGTCATTTAAAAGATAAAAATATTACCTATTTTTATAAATTGGTGTTGGATTTTTATTTTGTGTTGTGTCTTAATTATTTACTGAAATGGTGTTTTTAAATGCTTTACATACCTGTCTTTGAAGTTAAGCCTGTCTGCTCGCAGCCACGTTACCAAGGGTTGAGCATAGGAATACTTTTCTAAGACCTATGCTGAGTCCCATCATGTGTTAGTGGCCTTATTGCCAGTGGCAGACCTACATTTGCCCCTACCAATAACCCACTTTCCAACATTTGGTGCTCAGCGGTGTGGATGTGGACTTGTGTTTAAAAAGTACACCTTTCAGTGAATGATTTAAGATTATAAAAATCCTCTAAATTGCCTTAGAACAAAACTTTTGAGTTTAATTTTTGGAATTTGGACTAAACTGTTTTTAATCCATTGTTTTGATTTTTCCAAATTGTTCTAAGTCTGTTGTGCCTAGTTTTTTGTGACCCAAAACTAGGGAACCATGGAGCTGGACCTGGCTAAACTGTCCAAGTATAAGATAGCTGATCTTAGGGTACAGTGTAGGCTTAGGGGGCTGCATGCTGCCAAGAAGACGAGGAAGGCAGGGTTGCTTGAGTCCCTAAAGGCCTGGGCCAGGGCAGCTGAGGAGAACCCAGGGGGTGGGAGGATGTGCCCCCAACCTCACCCGAGAGAGGGTGAGGATGAGACCTCTTCCATTGTGACTAGTATTAGCCAGGTGAATCAAGGTGGTGGTGGGAGGGGGGAAGGGTCCCTTACTCAGGTACCACCACTGTTCCTTGCAGAGAGACAGCTTCAGGCTCAATTAGAGTTGATTGCCTTGGAGAAGGAGAAATTCGAATTGGCTAAGAGAAGATGGGAGAGGGAGGAGAAGAGAAATGGTGGCAGTGAAAATGATGAAGATTTTGAGATGTCCAGGGGTGGTGCATTTGAACCTAAACTTCCCAAGGGTATAGTACCCAAGTACACTGAGGGGGATGACATTGACAAGTGGCTAGCAGCTTTTGAGAGGGCCCTTAAAATGAGTAGGGTCCACTCTAGGTATTGGGGTGCACTCCTGTGGGAGTTGATTCCAGTAGCTGGGAGGGATAGGCTCCTGACCCTGAAGGGAGAGGATGCAGAATCATACCAGCAGATGAAGGCATGCTTAGTCAAGAGATTTGGTCTGACTCCAGAACAGTACAGGGTGAAGTTTAGAGGCACCCAGAAATTGAGTTCAAAGTCTTGGTTAGACTTTGTGGACGTTTCAGTGAAGGCACTGGAAGGCTGGATTGTTGGTAACAAAGTTGACACATATGAGGGATTGTATAATTTGTTTTTGAAAGAACACATTTTGACTCATTGTGCAGAAGAGAAGTTACGCCAGTATCTAGTGGACTCTAAGCTGACAGACCCCAGAGAGTTGGGGGAGTCAGCTGATGAGTGGGTGAGAACCCGGGTTTCCATTCAGCACCAGGGGGTGACCAGAAGAAAGGAGGACAGGTCCCTCCCCAAGGGAAAGCCCAGGGAAATGAAGGTCAAAAACCTAAGGAGTCCTCCAAAGACCCACAAAAACCTGCACAAGGAGGGGGGGCCCGAGCCAACCCAAATCTAAAGAGAGGTGGATTCAGGGAAAGAATGGTAGGTTCTTTGATCCCTCAAAAGTGGGTAAGTGCTTTGACTGTAACCAGCCAGGGCACAAGCAGGGAGATGCTGTCTGCGCTAAAAGCTCCCCCTAAGGGGCCATCCACAGGGATTGCCAGTGTCAGTGTAGGGGTGGAGAGTGGTGCCCCAGTGGAGGGTAATCAGGTGGGGCAAGCAACCTTAGTGTCCCTGGGTGGGGTGAATATTGCGACCCTTACTGCCTTACCTCCAAACATGGATAAGTACAGGCAGAGGCCTAAAGTGAATGGGACTGAGGTTGAGGCTATCAGAGACACTGGGGTGAGTGTAACTATGGTCCTGGATGAGCTGGTGCCCCCAGAGAGTTTGTTACCTGGTGAGTTTCACCAGGTGACTTATGCAGACAGCACCACCAAACTCCATCCTATGGCTGTGGTGGATTTGGAATGGGGAGGTGTGGCAGGCCCTATGAAGGTAGCTGTGTCAAAGGTGCTCCCAGTCCAGTGTTTACTGGGCAATGACCTTGAAGCCTCTGCGTGGTCAGAGGTGGAGAGAGGACTCCATATGAAAATATTGGAGCTCCCAGAGTGGGTATGTGCTGTGACTAGGTCACAGACTAGCCAGAAGGGAGGGGCTGGACACTTGGACCCTGGAACAAAGGGCCAAGCATCCATGGACAAGGGTCCTGGGCCTGGTGAGCCAGCCCAGGGAACTCCAGAGGTGCAGGCAGAATCTAACCCTGATGGGGAGGATCTGGCCTCGGAGGGAGGGACTCCATCCCTGCCAGAACTGTCAGATTTGGCAGAACTGACAGGAGCCGGTGGACCCTCCAGAGAGGAGTTCATTGAGGGACAGCGTGACTGTCCCACCCTTGAGAGCTTGAGGCGGATTGCCTCTAAGCAAGAGGAAGGGGATGACAGTGGGTTTCATAGAATCTACTGGGAAGATGGACTGCTTTATACTGAGGCCAGAAACCTCAAGGAGGGGGCCACCAGGAGGTTGGTGGTGCCCCAGAAGTACAGAGAGTTCATCCTCACTTTGGGTCATGATATCCCCTTGGCAGGACATTTGGGACAGACAAAGACATGGAACCGATTGGTGAACCATTTCTACTGGCCCCATATGTCTGAAAAGGTAAAGGAGTTTTGCAGCTCCTGTGTCACCTGTCAGGCCAGTGGCAAGGCAGGGGGCAAGACAAAGGCTCCCCTAATACCACTGCCAGTGGTTGGGGTTCCTTTTGAAAGGGTGGGGATGGACATTGTTGGTCCCCTGGACCCACCCACTGCATCAGGGAATAGGTATATCTTAGTGGTAGTTGACCATGCCACTAGATACCCTGAAGCAATACCTCTTAGAACCATTGATGCTCCTGCGGTGGCTAGAGCACTGCTTGGTGTGTTCACCAGAGTGGGGTTTCCAAAAGAGGTGGTGTCCGATAGGGGCACAAACTTCCTGTCCAGCTATCTGACTGCTATGTGGGATGAGTGTGGTGTCAACTACAAGTTCACCACCCCCTATCACCCACAAGCAAATGGTCTTGTTGAGAGATTCAACAAAACCCTGAAGGGCATGATAAATGGGTTGTCAGAGAAACTCAGGAGGAGATGGGATGTTCTCCTCCCATGCTTACTGTTTGCCTACAGGGAGGTGCCACAGAAAGGGGTTGGTTTCAGTCCCTTTGAGTTGGTGTTTGGACACCCTGTGAGGGGGCCATTGAGCCTGCTAAGAGAGTCTTTAGAGAAGCCTCTTAAAGAAGCTAAGGACAATGTGCTTGATTATGTGCTAGGCCTGAGATCTAGAATGGCAGAGTACATGTACAAGGCAAACAGGAAACTGGAGGCCAGCCAGGAGCTCATGAAGCACTGGTATGATCAAAAGGCTACCATGCCTGAGTATACTCCAGGACAATTGGTGTGGGTGTTGGAGCCTGTGGCTCCCAGGGCCCTCCATGACAAGTGGAGTGGGCCCTATCCAATCTTAGAAAAGAAGGGTGAGGTTACCTATTTGGTTGACCTTGGCACCCCCAGGAACCCTCATAGGGTCCTGCATGTGAATAGATTGAAACCCCACCATGACAGGGCAGACATGACCATGTTACTGGTCACTGATGAGGGGGTGGAGGAGGAGACTGAGCCTGTGCCCGACCTCCTCTCCACTAATGTGCAAGATGGGTCCGTGGAGGGAGTTGTGCTCTCTCCCAAATTGACAGACCAGCAGCACAGAGACTGTAAGCAAGTGCTGGAGCAGTTTGCTGGCCTGTTCTCTTTGACCCCAGGCATCACTGAGTGGTGCGTGCACCACATTGACACTGGTGACAGCCTACCTGTCAAAAATAAACTGTACAGGTTGTCTGACCATGTCAGAGCCAGCATTAAAGCTGAGGTTGCTAAGATGCTGGAACTGGGAGTAATTGAACCGTCTGAGAGTCCATGGGCCAGTCCAGTGGTGCTGGTACCCAAACCTAATCCTCAGGGGGGACCCAAGGAGTTAAGGTTCTGTGTGGACTACAGAGGATTGAATGCAGTCACAAAGACTGACGCTCACCCTATACCTAGAGCTGATGAGCTCATTGACAGGTTAGGGGCTGCTAAGTACCTGAGTACTTTTGATTTGACTTCAGGTTACTGGCAGATTGCCCTCACTGATGGAGCAAAGGAGAGGTCAGCATTCTCCACACCAGAGGGACATTATCAGTTCAAGGTAATGCCCTTTGGATTAAAGAATGCACCTGCCACCTTCCAACGGTTGGTGAACAGGGTCTTGTCTGGGTTGGAACAGTTCAGTGCAGCTTACCTGGATGATATAGCTGTATACAGTTCTACCTGGGGGATCACTTAAGCCACCTAAGGGAAGTGCTTCAGGCCATGCAGCAAGCAGGCCTGACTATTAAGGCAAGCAAGTGCCAAATAGGGCAGAGTTCTGTGGTGTACCTGGGCCACCTGGTAGGTGGGGGCCATGTACAGCCTCTCCAAGCTAAAATCCAAACTATTTTGGATTGGACAGCACCTGTTACCCAGACTCAGGTCAGGGCATTCCTTGGACTGACAGGGTATTATAGAAGATTTGTTCAAAATTATGGGACCATTGTGGGGCCCCTAACAGAACTGACTTCTAAAAAGAGGCCCAAGAAGGTGATTTGGACCCCAGAGTGTCAGACGGCTTTTGACACTCTGAAAGCTGCTATGTGTTCAGCACCAGGGTTACTGGCCCCTGACTACACAAAATAATTTGTAGTTCAGACAGATGCTTCAGAGCAAGGGATTGGGGCAGTGTTGTCACAGCTAAATGAAGGGGGCCTTGATCAGCTAGTTGCCTTTATTAGCAGGAGGCTTCTTCCCAGAGAGCAGAGGTGGAGTGCCATTGAGAGAGAGGCTTTTGCTGTGGTGTGGTCCCTGAAAAAGTTGAGACCATATTTGTTTGGGACTCACTTTCGTGTTCAAACTGACCACAGGCCTCTCAGATGGCTCATGCAGATGAGGGGGAGAATCCCAAGCTGTTAAGGTGGTCCATTTCCCTACAGGGAATGGACTTTACAGTGGAACACAGACCTGGGGTTGCCCATGCAAATGCAGATGGACTTTCCAGGTTTTTCCACTTAGCTGAGGAGGACTACCAGGGTGTAGGTTAGTAACCCCTCACCTTTCGTTTGGGGGGGGCTATGTTGTAAAGTCATCCTGTGCCCTGGGCACCCCCAACTTTTTGCTGACTGGAACTGGTGGTAACTGACTCTGACTGACCCTGGGCTCTGTCTAACCAGGCCCAGGGCCAGTGCCAAGCTGAAAGGAACACATTAGAATACAGTTAAGACACCCAACATACACTAGGGTACACTCTGGTATAGTGGGGTACCCCTGTAATTGGCATGACCTACCCCATAAGCCCATAGTATATACTAGGGCAGGGGATTGAAACTACCTAGAAGTCCCCAGTATCCTGGGGCATGGCAGTTTAGAGGCCAGCAGCTTTTCTGCACATGCATGGGTGCACTGCTGAAGCCAGGGGTCAGTTTAAAAGCAGCCCTGGGTGCCAGGACTGCTTTTAAAATGCAAATTGTGCTCAAATTCGACTTTGGGATTTGGGGCACTTAAAAATGGATAACCTACAATGTTTTGGCATTTTAGGGGCCCCCAGGGTCTTCCCTAGGTATCCCAGGGGTGGGGGGTCAGTTATCTATAATGTACACCCTTATAAAATGAGTTTTTATATGCCTGGGTAAAGTGAAATTTCACATTTCACTCCCCACATTGTGTTAAAGTGCTGCCCAAATTCGACTTTGAGGCTAGGAGCACAGGGAATTGAGGATCTGCAATATTTTTACAGATTCAGAACCCCTAAAGTCTCCCCTAAGTGCACAAGGGTTGGAGGTCCTGTAGAAATTAGGGAAATACTTATAAAATATGTTTTTATAAGCCCTGGTGCTAGAAAACTGGCCCAAGTCATTTTCCCCATTGCAAACCCCATGGCCCATAGGTTAACATGGTAGGAAGTTATTGATTAATAAATATTGATAGGAGAGGACTAGCCGGACCATTCAAAGACTTCCCAGAATGGTAGTAGTAAATCCAACAATATTATATTGTTGAATTTCTCCTAAAGTGTACATACAAGAAGTTATAAGACTTTCTTGTTTGTAGGTCAAAATTCAGCCTTCCAGTATTCTGCCCTGATTGGTCAGAGTTAAGGGGATTAGCCAGGCTGCTTTGAAGAGGTGATAAAGATCCCCTGGGGTTACCAACTGTCCTGGAGGGCAGTGTGCTGGTCTATAGGAATGCCAGGCCAGGGGGTGGAGTCGTAAACCATGCTCTTCAAAGGCAGAGGGGAGGCCTGGGTTTCAGTTTCACTCTGACACTCTTGACCCAGAGTCAGGGCTAGGCTTAAGGAAGGTATGTGCAGATGGTAGGGGGAGAGGCCAGGGATATAAGCCATCCGAGGGGGTGTGTTTAGCCAGCTCTTACCTCCTTGCTGGAAAATCAGCCATTATGGATTTGGAAGATTTGATGCACTCTGGGATAGAATAATGCCACACTCTGCAGGAAGGAGTCACTCAAGTGGGAGGGTACCCTACTCCTATTGGTGAAGCTTGACCTCCTGGATGACCCAGAGACTGTGGAATAAGTATCTGAGAGAGGCCCTGCCCCTCAGATCTGCTGCTTGAAACTTACTGAAGCAAGAAGTGCCCTGCTGAGAAGTTTTGCTGTGCAAAGATTTCTAAGGCCTGACCTCTGAAGATTGCACCAACTGAAACTGCAGCCCTGTGGATTACCTTGCTGCAAAAGGACTATAGAGTGGACTCCCTGCAAGCTACAGGTTAACAGAGCTCACCTGGACATCCCCACAAAGAATTCCCAGCCTGGAGTACCAGTGGATTTGTAAGGGTTTTGTTCAAGTGGATTGCGGAATTGAAGTTTCACACTTTCAAGGACCCTCTTGGAGATTCCAGAACCTTGGATTGTGTGTTGGATACTTTGGGACCCGCAAGCAGAACTTCAGGAAGGAGTTCTAACTGGACCCCGCCTGCTGGAGAAGGCGCCCAACATTGGTGAGATTCTCCAGAACAATTTTAAAGGTGTCCCTGTCAGAGAAAACGAAATGACTAAAAGGGGCACTGTTGGTTTCTAAGCACTAGAAAGTGACTAATCTTTAAAAATTCATATCTCTGGGTCCCTACAGTGGATTTTTTTCGTTTTGGTGTCATTTAAAAGATAAAAATATTACCTATTTTTATAAATTGGTGTTGGATTTTTATTTTGTGTTGTGTCTTAATTATTTACTGAAATGGTGTTTTTAAATGCTTTACATACCTGTCTTTGAAGTTAAGCCTGTCTGCTCGCAGCCACGTTACCAAGGGTTGAGCATAGGAATACTTTTCTAAGACCTATGCTGAGTCCCATCATGTGTTAGTGGCCTTATTGCCAGTGGCAGACCTACATTTGCCCCTACCAATAACCCACTTTCCAACACTTACTAAAAGACTTATCCCTACCGACTGTGACGCGGGAAGACAGGGAGGACATTGACCGGGACCTTATGATGGAGGAAGTGGAGGGGGCTATTAAGGACCTTCAGTCGGTTAAGGCGGCTGGCCCAAATGAGCTGCCTGCTGAGCTCTTTAAATGTGTGGCAACTGTTGTGGCGGGTCCCATGCTGGAGATGTTCGATGCGGCACAACGGGAGGGCTGTCCGCCCCCGGATCTCCGTTCTGCCACGGTGGTGGTTCTTCCTAAGAAGAACAAACCGCTGCAGCTTTGCAGATCATACCGACCCATCTCCTTACTCAACTTTGAAGCCAAAGTACTGGCGAAAGTGTTGGCGAACCGATTGGTGCCGGTGATCTCCTCGTTGGTCCATCCGGATTTATGCCCCAGCGTAATACTAGACTGAATCTCCGTCGCCTGTATGGGGGGATGCAAGCTACGGCAGCTAACCCGGCAGTACCGGCGGCGCTGCTTTCCCTCGACGCACGCATGGCGTTCGACAGTATCGAATGGACTTACCTCCAAGCGGTGTTGGCTAGATTTGGCCTGGGCCCCAAGTTTGTGGCATGGATTCACCTTCTCTATCGCGACCCTTGTGCCCGGGTTCGGGTGAATGGGGTGCTTTCTAGGTCCTTCCCGTTGCACAGAGGTACCCGCCAGGGCTGTCCCTTGTCTCCCATCCTTTTCGCGCTGGCGCTCGAACCATTGGCGGCCTGGATCAGGGGAGATCCGATAGTGAAGGGTGTAGATATGGATGGGGTGTGGGAGGAGCGCATTTCATTGTATGCCGATGACATTTTACTCTACGCGGGCAGCCCGAGACAGACATTTCACAGACTTATTAATATAATCCGATTATTTGGTACCTACTCTGGTTATCAGATAAATTGGGATAAGTCCCTCGTATTTAACTTGTCTGGTGTGCTTCCTCCACTCACCTCCGACTGTGTGGCCTTGGTGCAGCGGGACAAATTTAAATATCTGGGAATATGGATTTCACACTCCCCGGAGGAATTTCAGCAATTGAATGTTCAGGCGCAACTGGTAAGGCTACGTGAGGACATCGCCCACTGGCGTCAACTCCCCATTACACTTATGGGTAGGACAGTCCTATTTAAAATGATGGCCCTGCCACGGTTGCTCTATGTGATACAGAATACGCCGTATAGGCTACCAGACGCCTTTTTCCACACCATCGAAGGCGAGCAGCGCAACCTGCTCTGGGGGAGGTGCGCCGCGGATTGCGCTCCGCAAACTCCAGAGAGGGGTATACGAAGGGGGACTAGCCGTACCGGATATGAGGAACTACTATTTAGCATCACAACTCATAAATATTAATGGCTGGGTCTTTGCACCGCAATCTGAACCTGCATACAGAGTGGACCGTCTGGCTATGGGGGCGACCGGGTACCCGGCAGCGCTGTACATGATTAAAGGAGGACGCTGCTCCCGACGCACACTCAGATGGTGGTGAGGGCATGGGGCGACGCCACCAAGGCATTGGGGTGGAAGGACAAACTGACCCAACGGACCCCACTATGGCATAGCGATGGACTACGAGAGGTGGGCCGATTGAGGGGCTTCCGTTGCTGGAGTCATATAGGTATTGACCATCTTGGGGATGTATGGAAACGGAATCAAATGTGTTCCTTTAGTGATCTCCAAGGAGAGTACCAACTGGCCGATCCGGAGCAGTACAGATACATTCAATTGAAACACGCATTAAGGTGTCACATCAAAGACGGCAAAACTATACCTGAGTACGCCCCATTAGAAGACCGGCTGTTGATGGACCCCATTCCCGATAAAGCAATCTCCCTTACATATAAAAAGTTAATGAATAACCTACCCGACCCCCTCGGCCCGCTTCGGGCGACTTGGGAAACGGACATTGGCCTACTGGCGGACGATGAATGGCAAGAGGCGATACAGAGCCCCAGAGAGATCGCTATAAGGGCCAGATTCAGACTAATTCAATTACGCATCCTGCATAGAGCATACTATTCCGCACTCTTCAACATAGGATTGGGCGGGCGGACTCGGACACTTGTCTTAGAGGCTGTGGGTTGCCCGGTACATTCTTTCATATTTTATGGGAGTGCCCAGTAGTACAACGGTATTGGGGAAAAGTAGCCGGAGTAATGTCGGGGGTGGTGGGGACTCACATCCAAGTGGAGGCACGCTGGTTTTTGCTGGGTATTACTGGAGAGGAAAGATGGCCTACAGACACAAACACGTGGCTATTGCTGGCCGCCGGGATCGCGAAGCGCAACATAGCACGCTTGTGGGGTGCACGGATACCTCCCAAAGTAGCGGACTGAAAAACGGACTTGGATTGGTGTCGTTTGGTGGAGAGAGTGGTATATGAGAGCAGAGGATGTTCCAAGAAGTGGGAAAAGATATGGGGCCCCTGGGAGAAATATAGATCCTAGATTAAGAGATGGCCAGGAGGGTAAGAATCCGGGCACATACACTGAAACACGTTGGCTATGTGGGACTCTATGAAATCCCTGCCCCCCATTGTCTGGACCTACCTATACTCCCGATAAACTGATGTCAGTAAACTGTATGACGAATCGTAATGTATTATGTATCTATCTGGAACTGTTGTATTGTTCAATAAAAAGATTTATAAAAAGAAAAAACCTATAGGGGAAGGCTAGGGATACCATTCCCACACCCCAGGGCTCATGAGGAGAAAAAATATATATATATATATATATAATGGGCGCCCGCGGTGGATTCCGGCTGGCTTTGCTATGGAACAAGCCAAGGTTGAAGCTACGAGGTGGACTGCATCTGCAACAGAGGGGAGGGGCTCAGTACAGGCTCCAATGGGAGTGTGCATGACAGCATTCAAATTAGTCCCCAGGTGTTTCAGACCCCCGCAACGAAACCTGCACTGAGGAAAGCCGTCAGGCTGAAACGCATCTGCCTTAGCGTTTCGCCAGCTCACCTCAACCTGTGCTTTTGAATTGGACCCGATAAATCCACTGTGTACTGCACCCTAGCTGTGTCTGGTCCATTCGTACATGGAGTGGATATTGGACTGGATATATATATATTTAAGTTATATATTATTTATTTATTTAGTCAATCTACGGAGGATCCATGGATCCGCGGGGCCGATTTAAATGCATTTTGAACAAGCATTGGCATAGCCAATAGGTCTCGCCTTTGGGACCTTATAAGTGTTTAGCCATGCAACAGTTGATGTTGTTGCACCAAGGATATTATGCTGGATAACTAAACACTTATAAGGTCCCAAAGGCGAGACCTATTGGCTATGCGTGTTGCATGGAGGGACTTTAGTATCCCAAAGTGATTGTGTCAGCCCGAATGTCTAGTGGTAACTCTGCATGTGGGAACACTGTCCCAATTATAATTGTGCGGAGTGAATTCCACACAGGAATTATGCTCCACACATTTGTAATCTGAGCCTATAAATCTAAACAGAACTCATTAACATAATCATGGCTACCTGGAATATTTGCCTTAGATGCGGCCTTCTGCGACCTCTGTTGTACATCTGTTTTAACTGATAACTGTGGGCACTGTATCCTTTCCTGTGGCTTGACTACATGTGTGAGACGCTCTTCACTCTTCTCTGTTAGCCCTGCCTTATTTTATAAACACTGCTCGTGTGTATGGACGCATACGTTTAGTGTGACCTAAAGATTTCAATGTGGGGACCATAAACGCTCACATGCTACGCCTTATCCTTGCTGCACTGTCCACCTCTCTTGCTAGAAGCAAACTGGAGTGCAATAATGTTAATATACAAGATGAAGAGTGCAGGACAGTAACGTTTTCAGGATGTTGCGTTACTTTATGAAGTATATGTAGACAGTAACGCGACGTATCGACACATAGGTACTGAGTAAACAAGCAATAAAACAGGTTTTTCATAGAAGCACAGTTTTCAAACAGCTAAAAATTATAATTGCGCTATTCTAAGCTCACGCCCGCTCAAACATCTGCGCTGTGATTCCACCCCCGCACATCCTCACCCCGGCAAGCGGAGCGCAAACATCTCTTTGGCGGGTATTGCTCAGTTGTTAAACAGTACAATGGCGGGGGGCTCCGGTCAGCGGCGCCCCGCGGTGTTGCGATACTCCGCCGCGCCCAGGGCTCACACACTGTGTGTGGGAAGTCGCACACATATTTACCTCATGCACACAGCCCACACTGGGAGACACCCTGCTCGCAATACAGAACGGTAACTGAGGAAACACTGTCAGCAAGGAAATGTCAACATTGCAATTCGATCCATTCCTTAACTGCAGAGCATTTTTTTTCTAGTCAGTTTCTATTCTGCACAGCATCAGCTTAGCACAGTGCGTGAGCTACAAAAACAGTGCGCAATTCTACAACTTAAACATGCGCTTGAATTTTAATAAAATACATGTGATTTTATCGCCTCTTCTGCTTACATGACAGGACACCCTTGGAAGCCGGCAGGCAGAAAAAATCTGTTGCCTGTGTCTGAAGCGTTGCAGCTAAGAAAACACGTCAGTATTCGCTTCACAAGAGAGTGTGTACATTGTCCTTCGTGCTAATGACATTTAAATCTGCTCTTTTGGATGCCATGCACACTCGCCGCACCCCGGAGCCCTGGAGCGGCTCGTGCACACCAGCAAGGCGCAGGGAGAATGGTGCCGGCCGGGCTGCTGCTGCTGTGTGTTTACATTCACATCACTATAATACAATGGGATATTGAAAACATACTCACCAGCTCCACCGATCCATAATGTTTTCTGCTGAACTGTCCACGTCTGCAGCCCAAGTCTTCCGAGACAGAGCTGGAACAAATATCGACTTGCACTTTTATTGCATCCACAATAGCGACTAACATCAACGAGCGGTGAGCCGCAGAAGGGGAGCGAAGCCGGAAACTACGGGGCGCATCGGGGGACAGGGAGCGGGGGCGAGCGAGCGCGGCAGCCTGCAAAGCAGTCCCAAAGCGCTCGTGCGTCGTGGCTGGCCTTTGGATGAGTACGCGCGGCAGACATGTGTTTCCACTTATCGCGCCCGCGTCTGGGCACGATAATTGGAAACACATGTTTGCCGCGCGTACCCATCCCAAAAAGGCCAGCCACGACGCACGAGCGTTTCTTGGACTGCTTTTCAAACTCGCTTACAATAAGTCTTCGCCTCTAAGCACCGCTTGCGCGCTACTCGAGGCTCGACCTAAAAAGGGGGGAAAGGGGTTCCCTTCACATCAGAATGTATCTACTACATACACTCTAGGATAGGTCTATTTCAATTAATTGAAAAATTAAAATTAGCGAAAGTCTATAAAATCGTGCATAATCAATTGAAAATCAAATTGCATGGAACCAGTGCGAATACTTTAGGGACAGTCAACAATGAGGAAGAATTGTGTGATGTGAGAGCTGGAGAGCATTTTCCCAAAGGCCTCCATAAAGAATGTATGAATCATTTAGTACACACATGGGAAAGACATTTCTTCTCCTGTTGCAGGCAGCCCTCTCCTGATTGTGAATAAAACAAGGCATTTTCAAAGGTAAAATCAACCAGCTGCTGGTGATGATCCCCGAGTGAACAGGACTACAGGTTCTGGAGCTTCCCCCTCAAATATTTCGAAAGATATGACCCAATTCCCATTCCAGAGACATGCTTTAAGGAAAAACCCTATCGCACGGCCCTGTCATCACAAACTATCAGATTGTATATTTTGCTCCCTTTTGCTGAGCTCTTCCAGGCTGCAAGCTGCACCCTAGTCTGGTGCGGGTTACCCTACCAAGCATCATAGGACATTACCAGCCCCTAAACCGAATCAGCTCCAGCGAACTATGGGATTGGACTCCGGATGTTTGTTTTACCCTCCAGATTCAAACGATTTCTGCAAGAGCAAATCACAGGCAGTGTTGCCCTGTCCGGCCCAGAGGCTAGTCTTGATAGTTTCCTGCCCCAGCGTGGCCTTTCTTTGAAGTACCAGCTACTGTCTGTCTGTCTGTCTCGTCAAAGGGGGATACGACGTCTGAATGACAGAAGTTCAGCCAGGAATCTGAATGCACTTTGTTAAGCATTGTAGCATGGTTTATGCAGACAATATTTAATATTCTCAAAACCGATTAAGACACTCCAATAATCTCTTCATACTGGTTCTGTATGCTGCAGATGTGGTTATGATAGTACATTCCAATCAAAGGTTACCCCATTAGGATTAAATATATTAAGAATAGGCTTTGCTGCAGAAAACATACTCTTTCTAAAAGCAAATGTTACTCTTTAAGGGGTAAATGAGAAATGTTTTTGCTTCCTACTGCATTCCATATCTGCCTTTGTAGAACCATAAAGCACCTTTGCACATAGATAGCTGATTTACCACAGTGGCAGGTTTGGGCATAAAATGTCAGTAAAAGGGAGAGACAAGAGATGCTTCTAAATTATGGGTCATTAGAATAATATATATCAACAGAAAGGGGTGGCTTTTCCTATAAAGAGAGAATTTTTTGGGGGAATAAACAAATTTAAGGGATCTTCCGCATTAGGAAGTGTTGCCCTCACACACCCTTATGGGTGTCTTGCTTCATCATCGGGCTTTTGCTCCCTTTGGGGCTGGCCCTGCAATGCCCAATTGTCCCCGCGAGAGGGCTCTTTGACGGAGAACCTTTTGTTTCAGCCATGATGATGTGTGCGGGTGTGTGGGGATAATAGTTATAATATGGTGAAAAGTGCAAGTGGTCTAAAACTACATAAAGGGTACCCAGGGATATATTTATTCAAGGGTCCCCTTGGCAGGATTAAAATCAATAAAGTGTAAATTGTCAAGGCAAAGTTAGGAGTGTGACAATCTAGTGTGTGATATTTGAAACCTTAGGTTGATATGTTTCACGCCTTGCTGGTCCAGGAGGGATCCGTGGTGTTTCTTCAGGACCGAATTCAGTTAGATACCCTACCCTGACTCAGGGCGGGCAATGTATAGTTAGAACTGGGTTATATATAACAATCTGTAGTGGTGAAGCAAGAGGTCAATAGTACCTAAGAATTGTTCACCCTGTCATGTTCTCATAAACCAACCAGTCGTGGCCGACATGACTCGGGTGGGGAGGCCGGGTGGGGGGGATGGGGGGGTCGCGTGGGCCAACCAAACAGTCAGCACCCTCAGCAGTGAGCAAGCCACTCCTCCCCTGCCCTCGAAAAGATCCCCCCCCACCCACCCCCAATCAAACCCTTCTGCTTTCTTGCAGAGCGAGAAGCAGAAACATAAAATGGTATTTATACTACCATTTTATGTTTCTGCTTCTCGCACTGCGAGAAAGCAATGGGGTGATGCTCCTCCACCTACATGGAGGAGGCGCCCCTGAATCCAACCTGGAAAGTAGAAAAAGAGAAAAAGAAGAAAGTTGTTTCTGCAAGAAAGAAAGTTTTTTCTTTTGCAATTGAGAGAATCTTAGGAAACAGTATGGCAATATTTTTCAGGCAGTCGCATTAAGCTGTGTCAGGCTGTGCTTGGAGCATAACGCAATGCTCCTTTGTGGTGAATGCCGCTGTTGCCCATGCTGGAAAGTGACATCACCGTGAATGAAAACATTATTTGAACACAAAAAGAGACACACATATATGGTACAAATATTTGTAATGTCAGACACTCATGCACCAGATGGTCCAGCCATGTTAAGGGTAGGGATATCTCTTACCCCGTTCAACAGGACCAGCAGAAGAGGTTGGAGTGAGGAAGATGTCTCCCGTCACAATCTGGTAAGTGTTTTTCTTTGTTTTTTTTTATTTTGTTTGCCCGCGTATCTCTCCCCCCCACCCCCTTCCCCCCCACCCCTCATTAGATGCCAGCCGCCAAATGTCCACCGATTTTCCTTACTGTCCACCATCCAACAAACGAGAAACCTCACCCCGATTTTGTAACTGCAGGGAGAAAGGTAACTTGTTTATACTTAGCTGGTATCCATTAACGGATCCAGGTTAGGTTTTTTGAGGAGTGGTGTTGTATTGTGTTAAAACGTGTCGTGGAAGGTAATGAGGTCATAATGGGAAGGTTAGAAGGTTGTTGGGGGTATTTATATTGTAGGTTAGAATGTTGGTGTTAGATAGAAACCTGCACCTATGGTGTCATCATCTGCTTAAATGCGTTCCCCTTGTGGGCCTAATTATATGTATCAATCAATCAATCAATCAATCATAGGATTTGTAAAGCGCACTACTTACCCGCGAGGGTCTCAAGGCGCTGGGGGAAGAGGGGAGGGGGTGCTGCTGTTACTGGTCGAATAACCAGGTCTTGAGTCGTCTCCTGAAGGTTAGCAGGTCTTCGGTCTGTCGTAGGTTGAGGGGGAGGGTGTTCCAGGTCTTGGCGGCGCGATGGGAGAAGGATCTGCCTCCGGTGGTGGTTCTCTGGATGCGTGGAACGGTTGCCAGGGAGAGGTCTGCGGAGCGGAGACTCCTGTTGGGAACGTAGAAGGAGTGTCGACTGTTGAGGTAGGCTGGGCCGGTTTTGTGCAGTGCCTTGTGTGCGTGGATCAGGAGCTTGAAGGAGATTCTCTTGTCGACGGGGAGCCAGTGTAGGTTTCTCAGGTGGGGGGTGATGTGGTTGTGGCGTGGGACGTCGAGGATCAGGCGTGCAGAGGCGTTCTGGATTCTTTGCAGTCTGTTGATGAGCTTGGTCAGGGCTCCAGCGTAGAGGGCGTTTCCGTAGTCGAGTGTGCTGCTAACGAGTGCCTGGGTGACAGTTTTCCTCGTGTCTGTCGGGATCCATCTGTTGATCTTGCGTAGCATGCGGAGGGTGTTGAAGCAGGTGAAGGAGACTGCGTTGACTTGTTTGGTCATGGAGAGTTTCGAGTCGAGGATGACTCCCAGGTTGCGTGCGTGGTCGGTTGGAGTCGGGGGGGGGGGGTCCCCAGCGATGAGGGCCACCATGAGTCGTCCCAAGCTGATAGGTTGGGGCCGAGGATGAGGATCTCCGTCTTGTCTGTGTTCAGCTTGAGTCGGCTGTTCTCCATCCAGTCGGCGACGGCCTTCATTCCTTGGTGGAGGTTGGGTTTGGCGGTGATGGGGTCCTTGGTGAGGGAGAGGATCAGCTGCGTGTCGTCGGCGTAGGAGATGATGTTGAGGTCGTGCTGTCGGGCGATGCGTGCGAGTGGGGCCATGTAGATGTTGAACAGCGTCGGGCTGAGGGAGGATCCCTGGGGGACGCCGCAGATCATCTTGGAGGCTTTGGATCGAAACGGGGGTAGACGGACTCTCTGGGTTCTGTCGGAGAGGAAGGAGGTGGTCCAGTCCAGGGCCTTGTCTCGGATCCCTGCGTCAAGGAGGCGGGTGCGTAGTGTGCGGTGGCAGACGGTGTCGAAAGCGGCGGAGAGGTCCAGGAGGATGAGGGCCGCGTCTCGTCGTTGTCCAGCAGGATCCTGATGTCGTCGGTGGCGGCGATGAGGGCGGTCTCGGTGCTGTGGTTGCTGCAGAATCCTGACTGGGAGGGGTCCAGGATGCTGTTGTCTTCGAGGTATCGGGTGAGCTGGGAGTTGACGATCTTCTCGATGACCTTTGCTGGGAATGGAAGCAGAGAGATGGGCCGGAAGTTCTTGAGGTCGCTCGGGTCCGCCTTGGGTTTCTTAAGTAGGGCGTTGATCTCGGCGTGTTTCCAGCTCTCAGGGAAGGGCGCGGTCTCGAAAGAGAGGTTGATCACGTTGCGCAGGTGGGGTGCGATGGAGCTGTCGGCTTTGTTGAAGATGTGGTGCAGGAAAGGGTCTGACGGGGAGCCGGAGTGGATTGTGCACATGGTCTTGATTGTGTCCTCGATGCTCACGTTGGCCCAGGTTGTCAGGGGGTCGTGGTCGATGGGGTGCGGTGGGTCCGGCGTGTCGGGCCTGTTTGGGTCGTCCGGGAGTCGAAGCTGTCGTGGATGTCGGCGATCTTGCGGTGGAAGAAGGTGGCGAGGGAATCGCACAGGGCTTGCGACGGCGGGATGTCGTTGGCGTTGGCGCTGGGGTTGGAGAGTTCCTTCACGATGTTGAAGAGCTCCTTGCTGTTGAGTGCGTTGTTGTCGAGGCGGTCTTTGAAGGAAGTCCTCTTGGCGGTCCTGATGAGGTGATGGTGGTTGCGGATGGCGTCTTTGTGGGCTGCATGGCTGTCCGGCGTCTTCTCGCTGAGCCATTTGTTCTCCAGTTTCCGGCAGGTGCGTTTAGATGCTAGGAGTTCCGGGGTGAACCAGCTGGCTCTCTTGCTGGTGTCTTTGTGGGTTGGTTTTTTCGGCGGGGCTAAGGTGTTGGCGCAGTCGTCCATCCAGCGTCTGAGATTGCGTGCTGCATCGTCGGGGTTGGTGGGGTCGGTCGGTGGGTTGAGAGCGAGGTTTGTCTGGAGCTGTTCTTCGCTGATTTTGCTCCAGCAGCGGCGGGGGATCTGTAGGGTGCAGTGGTGTGCTGCGGGTTTCCGGAAGGTGACATGGATGCAGTGGTGGTCGGTCCAGGTGAGTTCGGAGGCGTGGCTGAATGCGACGTGGGGGCTTGAGAAGATGGCGTCGAGCGTGTGTCCGGCAATGTGGGTCGGCGTCGTGACGAGCTGTTTCAGTCCGAGGTTGGCGAGGTTGTCGATCAGGGCGGAGGAGTTGCTGTCGTTGTTGTTCTCCAGGTGGTAGTTCAGGTCTCCGAGGAGGATGTAGTCGGTGGAGGTCAACGCGTGCGTGCTGATGAGGTCGGTGATGGAGTTGCAGAATTGTGGTCGGGGTCCGGGTGGTCTGTAGACGAGGGTGCCTCTTACGGTGGTCTTGGGGTCCGTGTGGATCTGGAAGTGCATGTGTTCGGCGGTGCTGAGGGTGTCATTGGCGCTGGTCGAGACCCTGATGGTGTTCTTGTGGACGATCGCGATTCCTCCTCCGACTCCGTTGGTGCGGTCTCTGCGGGTGATCTTGTAGCCGTCGGGGATGGCTATGGCGATGTCGGGTGAGGAGGACTCGTTCATCCAGGTCTCGGTCAGGAAGGCGACGTCCGGTGATGTGGTGTCGAGTATGTCCCAGAGCTCGACGGCGTGCTTGCGTGCGGAGCGGGTGTTGAGCAGGATGCATCGGAGCTGGTTGGGTTCCTGCCTGGCGGGTTGCTTGGCGTCTTCAAGGCAGGAGAAGCTGCAGTTCCGGCAGGTGAAGGGACCGTGGGTGCGCTTCGGGGCGGCCTTGCAGCAGGTGGGGGTCCGTCCTGGGTTGAGAGCGATGAGGGTGCTGGCGGCGTATCGGAGGCGGTCTTCGTGGCTGGTGCGGGGGCCAGGGGTTCTGGCGCTGGGCGCGGTCCAGGCGCGGACGGGCGCAGACGGGCTTGCCTTAGGCGCGCCAGCGGTGCGCCCACTGCGCGCGGCCGCCATATATGGGGAGGTGGGAGGGAGGAGCAGCTGGGAGGCGGGTGGCAGGGGCAGCGAATGGGCACTGAGGTGGCGGGCCCGCAGGGGATGCAGTGGCGGGAGCGGCGAGGTAGGGCGAGCGGGCACAACAGGGGGCACGGGGTACAGAAGAAAAAATGGGCACAAGCACAAGGTCAACAACAGGGCTGGAGGCACAAAGGGGTACAGAAGGAAAAACGGGCAGTGGGGGCACAAAGCACAGAGCGCAAAAGACAACAACAGGGGCTGGAGGCACAAAAGGGGTACAGAAGGAAAAACGGGCAGTGGGGGCACAAAGCACAGAGCGCAAAAGACAACAACAGGGGCTGGAGGCACAAAAGGGGTACAGAAGGAAAAACGGGCAGTGGGGGCACAGAGCGCAAAAGACAACAACAGGGGCTGGAGGCACAAAAAGGAGTACAGAAGGAAAAACGGGCAGTGGGGGCACAGACACAAAAGACGCAGGAGATGATCACACCAGCAGAATGGGCACAAAGCAGCGCAAGAGGTCACAGCAGGGGCTGGAACGCAGGTGGTGCTGCAGCAGGGGGAGGGGGGGGAGCGACCTACCTACCTGGTATTGTTGCTTTCAACAAACCATCAAATATAGTAGAATTGAACCATGTCCCTGAGAAGTTATTCTACTACAACGGGTTAACAGCAACTTTTCCAACCAGTGGGTTTTACGCCTGCCGCAAAGGATGAATTAATAATGGTTGTTAGCGGAGAAATAGCAGAAAAGGGGACAGAGAGAGGTACCTTTGTGTCCATTGTGTTTGGGCTGAAATGCGTTGTCGCACTTGCACAGATCTGAAGGGGAGATTGACTTGCAGTGAAGTTCTGTAAGCTCTATACCACAAACATAGTTTTCCAGTGAAAGAAAATGTCTGTATTCACTTTTTTTCTGGTCACCGATATCATCAGAGCACTAGTTTGAACCATTCATGATGACTTAATATGCATGGAACCCAGATGAAGAGGAGCCGCAGCCCTGTTTTGACCATCGTTTTTAACGAATGGGGCCGGTTGTTTTATAGTCAAAGTTGCGATATAGTATTTACTGTAAATGCTGCATGAACGTAAGAATGTATACATTGTATTCGTGCGTAAACCACATATACACGAACCATCTACCTGTTGAAAAGGTTTACTGTTTTGCATTCACAGACAAGCCAGTGTACAGTAAAAACGTATGGCCTGGCTGTCATAGAAAAACAACAAATAAGTGTAATCACAAAGGAATGGGAAAATAACATTTTTGAGCTCAGTTTTTACTTTTTATAAATCACGTATGTATTCCACATCAATGTGAGAGGATGTGGCATAACTGATAGAGCGGCCGGCCTTGAAGTTGGAGAACCGGGTTCGAGTCTGCGGGAGGCTCCACATCCTGTGATTGTGACAAATCACTTTATCTCCCCGTGCCTAAAAATGAATGTGCCTGTCTGTACTATAATGCAACTGTCCCTACTGTAATGCAACTGGTGCTCATGTAAAGCGTTTTGATACCTTCAGGTCGAGTTTGCGCGATATAAAACTACTAAAAAAAACTTGTTCAGGTAAGTTTCCGCACCGTGTTTGCTAATGTGCACGTCCCCGTTTTGTTTACATATTTAGAAAGCCACAAGGGGGAGTTGGCAGATGACTGAACCCCACAACTACTAGTGGCCGTTCTCTAACTCTGATAGCCTTGTTGGTACTTGGTAGCTGCAAAAAGTGTCTATGCAAGTTCCTGTTGTGTTGTCTGGCTGAGGGGACTGTCGCTGCTGTCCGAGGAAGCCGGGAGCACACACTGGATGGCTGATGGCAGCACGCGCAAGGGCTGGTTCCTGAGATGGATCGCGTGCGTCTTCTCCCCAGGGCAAACTCTTGCTCTGCAGCCTGTCCCTCCGAAATTGTGGTAGTATTTTCCGGTCTCTGATAGTGTCCCTCCCTTATACGCTGGTATATTATTTTGCAGTTGCACCAGTTTTACTCCGCCCTATTCAGCGATGAAGGTGATCGGTTGGAATTTCATTCTGCAAGGTTTTCTGATCGTGCTGGCTGTTGTATGTCTGCAGGGATTAAATGCAGTAATATATATCGCTCCCACTGCTTTATAAACCTTGCTTTTTCACTAAATTCATTAGCTTTCAAATGCACAATTTGTCAGTCTTGTTTCAGTTTTTTCTCGAGAGGAGGAACCACCCTGGACACCACGTTTGTCCATTAAGCTTGCTCACTACATTGTCATACCCAACGTTTGTGGCTCACCACTTTAAAATGTCACCAGCCGCCACTGCAACGTGTACTAACAGGACAGCACAGATCTCCCGTCTGAATTCCTGCAGAGCATCTGGCATCAAGAAGGAAGGTCCAGGTGCTTGGACCGTGGATGGTGAAGGATCAGCCACACTCGATATTGAGATTGCAGCATGGAAACTAGTTTATCCCTGGTAAATTAGAGACTAAACAGTTCTAGAGCCACCAGAGCAGTAAGTTTGGTTCTGCTTTTGGCTCTAAGAATAATGACATCTGATTAAGAATTGTTAAGGTGATGGATTTTAGAAGTCCCTGGGACTAGAAACGTGCCTGAACTGCTAGTGTAGATAGCCTTTTGCTCACTCCAAAGAATTCAGGGATCCATGTCCTGCCACCAATGCCTGCTCGCTTCTGTGGAGATTCTATCCTGTGACTGAAGAGTACAAAAGGTTACTTGAAGATACGAAGCCATAGCCTAACTTAAAAAAATACAGTGGACCAGTTAGAACTGGAACGTCCTCCTACCAATGTATGTGGAACTGCTCTCTAGTGACTGTGCAGAAGGTCCTTTCGTCAAACAAAGGTGAAGCTGTTGTGAGAAAAATCAGAGGGCAGGGTGGAACTGGACATTCTGCAGTGTACTCCCATTGAAGACACGGGGAGAACCCTGCAACTGACAAACGTATGCTTGCTTCTGAAAAACCAGTCCGAGTGATTTGAACACTTTTTCTTTTAGTAAGGCACAATAACATTTTCTGTGACCTGGATTAAGTCGGAAACAAAGGGGAGGAAATGGTTTCAATATATCTTTCCTGAAAACATTTTAATTCTCTAGTCTCTTTGGGGACAACACTACCTTTTAGTGCTGAAATGTGAATGCACTACTACCCCAATGTTCCTTTTTTGAAAAAAAACCATGCTGTGACAGAAAAGAACAGTTTTTTTCTTCTCAAAATGACCCTCTTAGGTTTCTACATCAGATTACAACATATATATATGTGTGTATATATATGTGTGTGTGTGTATATATATATATATATATATATGTGTGTGTGTGTATATATATATATATATGTGTGTGTGTATATATATATATATATATATATATGTGTGTGTGTGTATGTGTATATGTGTATATATATATATATATATATATATATATATAGTGTAAGTTCTTGTCATTTCGAGCTGCATGGTTTGGACCGTTTACATTCTCAATTTTCTTAACTCTGTTGATTTGATTTGTTATTGCACTTGTACCACAAGCATATCTCAGAGAAGAGCATTGTTGCCTGAACCAACCTACCTGAAATGCACCTGGGAATCCTCTTAAAGTATATTTTTGGAGGAGTTGGTTTACTTCGGCCTTGTGAAGGTCCAGTCACAGCTTACACCAAGACTGGCCTCTCTTGCGTAGTTCATCAGTCCGATTAACTGCAATGAGAGAGATAGAGACATGATATTAGATTATAATGTACAGTGACCGTTTAGTTAAATGGATGGGATACCTATTGTTCTCTGGACCAACCACTAAGTAGCACTTGGCTAAAATAGACACTTTTTACAGTGCCATTAAAAAAGTACAGATTGAAAACTCTAGCATTAAATATTTTACAGTGGCATTAAAAAAAAAACAGATTGAAAACTCTAGCATTAAATAATTTACAGTGGCATTAAAAAACTACAGACTGAAAACTCTAGCATTAAATAATTTACAGTGGCATTAAAAAAGTACAGATTGAAAACTCTAGCATTAAATAATTTACAGTGGCATTAAAAAGTACAGATTGAAAACTCTAGCTTTAAATAACTGGCTGTGTGTGGTTGTATCAGAAAGAATGGCAATGATTACAGGGATAGTTCAGACAAGTGGTTCAGCTGATACTAGAGACAGTTTCTGCCCCTTGCCTTGCCCTTCTGGTGGAGAAGTGACATCTGTGTATTAACTTCTCGGATCCTGATTGTCAAAATCAGTATCTGCTAAATTTTGCATGGGGTGATGCCGGTTCTGACTGCAAATTTCAGGATTGCAGTAAAATTCCCCAGTAGCACAGGATTTCAAAATTAGGAAAAACATGTTGTTCCTTTTTCATTTTATGGCTAATGAAAATGCTTCAATTCATGGCTACTCAAAATATGTGAATGATGTTTAATTTTTTTATTTTTATTGCAGAAAAACAACTGCTCGCTACCTGAAGATCTCAAGAATTTTTATCTTATGACTGATGGTTTCGAAATGACCTGGAGTGTAAAGTTTGATGGTAAAATATGATTGCCCCATTTGTTGAATATTCATATTAACTGTTGTTGTTCATACATTTCAAGATATGAAATGTGCTTCTTTTTCAGTTCCATGTACTTATTTTAGTTATATTTTTTTGTACTCGCCACAAATGCATGTACTTTTCTAGTGTCTTTTGAAGCAAATACTGACTCTTCTTTATTTCAGGGGCGGGATGGAGAGAGAGACTCACATAGAACCCCTTCCTCTGCGCAATCATTTTATTATTTTTTTTACTATAAGATTTTGACATCCCGCTCACTTGTGGTGAAGCACTTTCAGCGCCCTAGAGTTTACTTAACCTAATTTTAAAAAGGATGCGGCGCTAATGAAGTAAGGCCTTCCTAATATGTTTTTGAAGGTCATGATAGCTACTCTGAAAGCAAAATAATGGTATAGATCTGCCCTTACTGAAGTCCTGGCAATGATGGCTAATGTCTTCCTGCCAGCATTAAATCCAAACGTGATGGCCCATCACAGGCAATGTTGTTTCTTTTTTATGGGGCCAGGTGCAAAGATGGTCCAAACCATTACTCCACCAGAAACAAAATTGGGATTATGTTACCAAGTGGTAAGGATCAACACTGGACAAAAGTAGAAACTGCATTTAGGTTGTCTTTATTTGATTGATGTATGAAGAGGGCTAATGTTATTTTTGAATTGCCTGCACCAACAAACAGGAACCAAATAAGCTTCACTGAGAAGACTGATGTCACTGAAATAAATTGTCAGATTGTGCTCTGTTCACTGCCACCAGACGCGTCCATTCCTTGTCAATATCCATCCCTTATTTAGGTATCGGGCAGGGTGCCTTGATTACCTTCTCTTTTGCATTCTCTCTTTCCTAGAAAGATCAGGTTTTTATGCATTCTATTTTTTCCAATTTCCGAAACTAAAAAAAAGAGCGTGCATCCGTCTTCTCTGCGTACCTTTCACTGTGGATTTCCAGCAGTGCCTAGGATGCGTGAAGCAGTTGTTAGTTGGATACTCATCTAAAATGCACCACATGAAATCTTCTGTCTTCTCTGTTGAAGTTCATCCTGGGTCACCGACGAATTATCTCTTGTTGATGAAAGGAATCCATAATGAAGCATTACCTGGAGCTCATATCATTATGGAAGCTGCTGCATCTTGGTACAATGGGTCTATTATTAGGCATGACACTTTACTACTGTCTTCTATGGTCCTCTTCCACCATATATCAGTATATCAGTATCACTCATAGGGGAAGCCCTGAGGTGAAACACTTAAGAGTCCTGTGGTATGCAACAACCTTTTCGAAACAGATCTCATTTAAAAAGTACTTCAGAGACATGCATCTGTCTTGAACTGCACTGGCCAGGACTATAGGGAATTCCCCAGCTTGTTGTTTTTTTTTCTCAAATTTAGATATATCCTGCCACAGAGTCACAAAATATTTCTGATTTTGAAAACCTCACTCCTGCTCTGTGTCTCTGCAATGCATATTTGGTATGGCAGTAAGGGAGGATAGGCCTCCTTCACTTCAATTCTTAAGCGACAAATTTAACTTATTTTCTTTGTTCAGCTGTATTTTTAAGAACTGCTCAATCGCCAGGCACTGTTGCTTGTAAAGTGTATTACAGCAGAGTTAGTACCTCTCGTTAGTTCTATTTTTGCCATCTGCACCTCCTCCTTTTTCTAGCAAAACTGCTACCTCCACAGTGTCTTTGGATGAAGAGGGGCTGTCTGATACTCCGCTATTCTGGCTACAAATGCAGTGTAGACAGTTATGTCACCAGTATTATCATGCCCTTTATTTTATATGACCTGGTAAATTGTTTGGAAAAAAACATTCATGTGTCTACAGCAGGTAGTTGGTTTCTGATACCTTACCTGATGACAACGAGCCTCTACCTTCACCACACAACAAGTCGAAGGTGGACTTTAGCACAACACGTATTCTAAAACTAAACAGGAGCTGCTGACTCTAACCAGATAATATATTTTTGTAATATAGCAGAGGCATACAATGCACTTCGTTTTCAGAACCTGCTGCTTTTAAGTTTTTCAACATTAGCTCCTTCTGCAGTTGTCGAACCTTTTCTCGCTATGGGACAATATTTAGTTTTACAGTCCGTCATTCCCTGGCCACAAGGATGTAAAACAGTATTTGACCTGCTGCCTTCTTCAAGTACATAAATGCAGCTTTGATTATGGCAACTCAAAATTTTAAGAATTGAGAAAGCTCATAAAGATTTTTTCTCCCTGAGGCTGCAGAAGTATGGATCTCGATCGAAGCGTAAATCCGTTGTTGCTTCAAGCCAATACTACAGAAAAAAATGTTAGTCTGACTTCTCATTAGGGATGCAAGAAGATCTCTTAAAGATCTTGGAACCTGCATCATCGTCATGAGGCAGTCTCATCCAGTCACCATCTCTGAACACTCATCACTGAGGATTAGTGGGTGATCAACATTATCAATGATGGTTATAGCGTACACCTTCCTTCAGTCCCTCCTTCATGTTCCTCAGCATTACCTAAACATCTCCTGAGTTGCTGGAAGAAGTGGAAAAACACCTACGAGTTACTCTTCAGAATGAAAAAAGGCCTTGTATTTTATTCACCAAAACAAATGTGTCAGGTTAACAATATATCTTTAAAACCTCGGTGTGTTTCTCTTAGCCCACTCTTTCCTCAGGGGGGGTGCTAGCGGACATTTTTTATGGCCATCCATATATGGGATAACATCTACAACCAGGATGCATACATCCATGTGTCCAATCAATAAAGGTCAATACTTGAGATTGTCCATAGAATATCATGAGGTACTTGAATTTATACACTCATGTTCCCCATTTCGGACGATCAGCTAATCCAAGCCAAGCTTCACCTGCTTGTTTAGAGAATCCACTACCAATGTTTGATCCAAAATATTTCATTAATCCGAAAAAGTTTAATCTGATTCCATCCCAGAGGTTACATACTTGGATATAATTCTGCATTGGGTGATGTATTTCTCCCTTAGACGAGGATTATCTCCCTGAAACCGCCAGAAGTGAATAGATTTTATTTGCTGCATAGTAACGTCCTAGACTCTCAGGTCTGATGGCCTCTTGCTTCCATGTTTTACCCTTTGCTCAACTTCAGATGAGAATTGTGCTTTTCCAGCTATCTTGGAACCGTTCATTTTCTCGATCCATAATAAATATAATAGTGCCATTCATCTGTTACTCTGTTCACCTATGAGCATTAAAGGCCAACTCGTTGACTGGTCCTTTTTCAGGCTCGAATCACAACTTTACGGTTACTTTGTCTTTATCCCGGTATATCTTTGGAATGTCCAGAACAAACACCAGCACATCAGTCACCTGGAGTTCAGGATATTATTTGGGGCTAAAATCAATCAATCAATCAATCACTCAGTTACATTTGTACAGCGCACAGCTGCTTCAAAAGTGGCATCTCTGAGCTAGTAGGAAGACTGAATACTATTGTGAGCAAGCGCAGGGCAATTAGCACTAAACTTCATTAAAGAGGAGTCTTTAGCTTCTTTTTGAAGATGGACTCTAAGGGGGCCAAACGTAAACTAATAGGAGGTGAGTTCCAAAGTTTAGCCATAAGAAAGGCAAATGATCTGCCGCCTTTTCTAGCTTTAAGAATTTTTGGAACTTGAAGCAACCTGAAATAATGAGATTTTAAAGACCTAACGTATATTTAACATAACGCAAAAGTGAGCGCTTTAAATTGGATGGGTTTAACTACGGGCAGTCAGTGTAGGAGTTTCAAATGAGGAGAAATTGGGTGCCTACGTGGAATTTTCAAGCTCAGTCATGCTGCAGCATTCTGCAAATCTGTAGCCTTTGAATCAAAAAGGTAAGAAGGCGCAGATATAGAATATTACCATAGTCCAGTCTAGAAGTTACAACAATGTGACCAATAATTTTTTGTGTATATTCAGGAAACAAATGTAGCATTTATTTGAGCGCTTTAGTTTCGTGAAACACACATCAGAAATGTGTTGAATTTGGGTTAGAAAGGAAAGATTGGAATCCAATATTATTCCCAAGTTTGTAGCCGAAGAGGCAGGGGCCGTAGGAGGCCTGAGTCCATCTGGCCTCCAACTGCTTGGATCATGCAAGCACTTAGACCCAAAGAAGAGAATTTCAGTTTTGTCTGAGTTTAATTTCGGAAATTTGAGTTCATCAAACCCCCACACTCCACATAGGCATTGCTTAAAGGGCCTCATCTTTATGTTCCTGAAACGACAGGAGTAGTCGGGTGTCATCTGCATAAGATACTAGTTGAATGCTCCAAGATTCGATTAACTTGGCCAGAGGTTCCAGTTATAAATTAGAGTAAGGCTCAAGGCTGAGCTCTGCGGAACTCCATAACCAAGTGGTTTCTAAGTAGATGTAAATGGATGAAGATACACCGACAGATCTGCCCTCAAGGAAGGATTTTAGCCAAGCAGAAGCCTGACCTTGAATACAGGGAAGAGAATTTAGCCTTGCGGCTAGAGCGGTGGACCTCTAAGCTGGGGAACCGGGTTCGAGTCTCGGCAGGGAGGCTCAACATCCTGTGATTCTGGGCAAATCACTTAAACTCCTCGCGCCTAACAAAAAAAAATGAATGTGTCCATATGTAATGAATCTGGTCCTCATGTAAAGCGCTCTGATACCTGATATCTCTGGGTCGAGTTCGCGCTATATAAGACTCTAAAAAAATAAAAAATAAAAATACCAGCCATTCTGACCCTATCCAGAAGGAGCGAATGTGAGACAGTATCAAATGCGTCTGATAGATCAAGCTAGACTACGATAGCCAAACAGCCCTGATCAAGATTTCCTTTAATGAATTCAGTAACTTCCAACAATGTGGATTCAGTACTAAAACCCAGTTAGACACCAGATTGGGAATCCAAGAACTGAGTTTACTGCCTGGTAACCAATTTCTCCAGAATTGTAGCAGTAGCAAAATTGGTCTAAAGTTGCTTAGTATTGCAGGATTAGCCGTTGGCTTCCTTAATAGTGGAAGCCAGAAAGCATCAGAAAGCATGTTCCAACAAGAGGGGAAACGAGAGGATTCCAGGAAATTATTTAACATTTTATTGTGTACTGGTTTAATAATAGACGAGGCAAGATTTTCAATGAATAGCATACATGGATCGCCAGGAGATCCAGATTTTCATTTAGCAAGTTCCTTCGCTGAATCATCCACTGATATAGGGTCAAAATTAAGTTGTTGAGGACTGAAGTTGCTCTAAGAGACTGATAGAGGGGTATCCGCAGGAAACTTCAAGAAAATGTATTGAATCTTCTCATAGAAAAACTGAGATAAGTCATTCCAGAAATCAACTGACGGAAAAATTCTATTTTCCATTGCCTCCGTGGATAAAAAAGAGTGAACAATTTTAGACAATTCACGAGAGGAGTTGGAAGCTGTTGCAATTTGAGAAGAGAAATATTCTCTCTGGGTTTTTCAAATACATTTCCGAAAGTTTTTTATGCTAATTTATATTTAAGTTTTGCATCAGTACTATGAGATTTTCGCCACTTTCTCTCCAATATTTTACAACCACTTTTTATCCTCCTACAAGGAGGATGAAAACCAGGGGGCAGTCGATTCAGACCTTCTGGCTACATGATTTTTAGCAGAGCAATGCGATCAAGAGCGTTGATTATCCAGTCATTAAAATGCATCACATCCGTATCTAGAGAGCCTGTTAAAGATGGAAGAGAAGATTGCAAGTTATGTAAGAAAAGCACGTCAGACATTTTATGCCAGATTGATGATTTTTCTAAGTCATTCTGATTTAGTCTAAAATTGAGTGAGACAGGCACCAGAGAGTGATCAGACCAGAAAACCTTGCTGCAAAGTTGAAACTCTTAACACACATTCTCTCTGTGGTGTCTTTCCTCTGAGGAAGATGAAAGTGGAAACTGACTTTCTCATCATACTGAAGACGAGAGAGAAATCAGTTAAAAGAGGTTAATGTATTTTTTCACCTTTGGTTATTTGCAAATAGACCTTTTACCATGAGAAACTACTGTTTGAGTCATGACTTTGCATCTCACCTGGAGCTGGGAAAAAGTCCTTCGAAGATGCTCATATAAAAATCAAGGCGTTCTTAACTTTCTGCTTGATATTGACACTTCATTTTCAGTTGCATCATGTTTGGTTCATGGATATCCTACTTTCTTGCAGTACAGAATCTGGATCCTTGGCAAGGAGAGTTGAATCTTCTTTCACCCCTCCCTTTCACTGATGAACCCGAGTGCCTTAAAAGCTAGCTTACTTTAATGTGTGCTTTTCCAATGAAAATATTGCTGTTATGTGTGTGGCTAAAAAGCGTTTACCCAGGAAACAGTATAAAAATATGTGGCTACGATTCTGTCAATGGACTCTGAAAAGGAATCTAAACAGTATTGTAGGTTTCATTGCATATTTAGCTAGATGCTAGTGGGCACTTTTTTCCAGGCTTTGGTTCTTACTTGGATACTCTCAATGACCTTTTTATCCTTAAAAAGAAACTGTGAAGCCTCATTTTCAGAATCCCCTATATCTCCAATTTTAGTTAAGGAGCATGCTTCTCAATGGATTTAGATTTTGTCTTGGCCATTTAAATCTCACTCGATTTGCGTCTGTGGCTTCATGTGACAGATTTGTTGACATGGAGGATGGCTTGATGCCGATCACCTCTGCCGTAAGGTCTTGATAGCATTAGGCTCTTCCATTAGAAGAACCACATATTGTCTTACAAAGGGATACAGTTTTTCTTTGTAGGGTTCCGTCTGTTATTTTGTGTTTCACCCTAATCAAGAGTATTTTTTCCAGTCTACACCCATGCATGTTCGACTGAGGCAATATCACAGAATCTAGAGATTGTAAGTTTGTGGCCAAAACACTTCAGGTTCTCTGAGCATCTGTTTGTGACAGTTGTTTGTTTGAACCACGCATGCATTTACCACGCATGCCTTTACAACGCGGTCCGAAACATTAATGCGTCTTTACAACGCATTCCTTACCCACGCAAGTCATTACAACGACTTTCCTTAGGGAAAGCGCTGGACTTTGAATCATATTATTTACTATTCCAACTCCAGTCTGCACAAAAGTATTGAAAGTGTTGGACTTAAAGTCCAACATCAGTCCAACAACGCTTTCCCTAAGGCAAGTCGTTGTAACGACTTGCATGGTAAAGGAATGCGTTGTAAAGGCGCATTTGTGGTTCGGGCCATGTTGTAAAGGAACAGCGTGGATCGAGCCACGTTGTAAAGGCTGTTTCCCATTTCTGACATATACTGTTCTTTCACTAGACAATTAGTCAGCAAAACCCATTCTTTCTGGTGGGTAGTCTCTTGCATTTCAGAAAGTTTACCCAGTATAAGAGATCTGGTCTTCAGAGACTTCATGTACATTCCACTAGAGCAAAAGCATCATCGGTGGTGCTCCAAAGGCATGTTCCCATTGCAGATGTAGGTAGGGCTGCACCATGGATGCTTTTACAAACTCTATTGTCTGGGCATATGTTCAGTAATGGATACAGCTTATGGCCAGAAAGTTTCACACAACCTGTTTGATTGAAGACTAGGAGCAATATGCATCTCCCAGTATCCATGTGTTAAAAATGCTGAAATCTGATTCACAACCAGTACGGAAAAAGGACGATCAGGAAGACCGAGTAAGCAAACATTACTTCAATAGGGAATGTCATACTTTTAGTACTGGCTGTCCCTCCATCATAACACGACCCCTCCATCTCATGAGTTAGCATTAGCTTTGCTGCAACCTTGCATGACAAAAAAGTTCTAAATGTGGTTGGTGAGACATCAGTAGTGAGTGGAGTTTGTGATGCTTATAGGGATCTTTATAGTGACAGTGAGCTTTTTAGAGAATTTTTTTCCACTAGATCAATAAATTCCAACTAGTTTTGAAAGAGAGACGGTAAGAACTAAAATTACCAAAATGAATACAGAGATAACCTTTACTGTTTATCATATTAACTGCATAAATACAGAGAAAAGACATATAGGATCTAATTCAAAATAAGTTATCAGACTGGAACATCTGAGATGTTCACAGCATCTTTCAAATTCCAATATGCCAAAATTTGTAGCAGTTTACTTATATCTTGTAGATGCACCATGCCTCTCAAATGTGCTTCAGGCATCTAAAGTTTTGCTCCTATGGAAATTCTTAAGAGTATTGTGTAAGTATATTGCAAGACAGAGTGAATATGTGATGCTGCTGGCAAATATATGAGTCATTGCATTCATTACTGTAGCTCATTGATCTATTGGCCTTGGCTGAAGCGTATTAAGCATTCTTTTCGATTTCAGCATACAAGAGGGGTTGCTAACATACACTGATCCTTCGGGTAGCCATAATGGTAGCTAGTTCCTAGCACAGGTTCAGAAGCACAACAACTTCTTTGAATCAAGCTGCTCTATGTATGTGGACCTGGATATCAGAATAAGCGGTAATTTAATCTCCTTTTACATCACAGGTAACCCTATGCAGCTGGGCTCCATGGTGATCAACAGTATCTCTAAGTTAAGCCGACTTGGGGAGCCTGCAATCTATACTTTGCCCAATGCTCCCACACTTGCTGACCTTGAAGATGATACAGATGATGAAGGTATGAATGGCTGGCTACAGCTTGTAAGCTTAGATGACTAATTTCTTTGTAAATGTCAGGCTACACATGTTCTTGTTATGCTAAGAAATACTTGTCAGAATGTTCTAATGTAAAGCAGCGATATTCAAATCACCTGTGTTAGCATCCCACCAATTGGAGGCGCTCCTTTGTGTGGTCATTGAGACAGTGGTGGCATCCTGCGAATAAGTGGCCATTCTTTTGCCCGTTGTCGCTTCTACCGTGGCCTTGGGCTGCCATTTTGGAACCACCACACACCAGCAACTCAGAAGTCAGTGACGCAAAGTCACATCCAGCCTCTTTAATGCCATTTGGAAACTTCTGTTTTTTGCTTTAACCTTCCTCTTGGCCTCTGAGTAGTGTTTTGCCTTTATCCTGAGCCTGCTTTACCCACCTCTGTCTCTACTCTAGCAACCTCTGTGTCTGCTGTATCTCGTTTGCCTGTGGGTTTGCCTGCTGTCTTCTCTTCAGTCTTGTGTTCTGGCCTCCTGGAAAAGACATCTCCGAAGAAAATCTAGTAAATATATGTTGTTTGTTTTTGCTATAATAATCTATTTTGCTGCATGTGTATGGATTGTGTGTTTTGATCTTATTCACTCCTTTCCTATTGCCATATGTTGATGTGCACCATCCGGCAGTCCTTAAGTATCAATTAACTCCTGCTTGGGTGTCCCAAAGTCAATGGTGTTTTGAGCAATGGATATAGCTGCTGAAATGTGTGGCTAGAGTCTGGTTAGACCCGACTCCTGGATGTAAGGTCCTCATATCAACAAGGTACTCACGGTTGACAGCACCCCCACTGCTACAGTAGGTAGAACCAGTAGGATGTGCATAGGTTGTCTGAGAAAGCAAAGGCCCGCCTAGTTGCACCAGTGAGGTAGTGTTGTTCATTGCTCAAGGACAACGGTTCCTTGGATTCTTATTGTTTTTCTTCCCAAATGTTTGGGTGCATTGGCTGTATCGAGTATGGGGCTCTCAAGGTTGTGGCAGACAGATAGCCTGCACTGAGATCATTTCAAGTAAAGACAATGTTGTCAAGTAGTACATTTGCCATTTGGAGTTGTCTAAGTCCCAATAGTTTTTCCTGGGTAGCATTTTGAGCAGTTGGATAGACTTTCAGAGTTGCGGAGTCACTACACAACCAGACACTTCTTATTCACCTGGATAGGATTTGCGTTGAGTGCCCTTCCTGGGACAGTCTATGCAGATCATCTTTTTCTGACCACAAGTAAATATAGACCTGATTCTTATAAACACACCTACTTTGTGTGATTCTTTCCATTGTATCTTTAAACAAACCCATTGCTCTAGTATTGGTAGTTATTCTCTCA
Organism: Calotriton arnoldi; assembly: GCA_963921515.1. NCBI lineage: Eukaryota > Metazoa > Chordata > Amphibia > Caudata > Salamandridae > Calotriton > Calotriton arnoldi. The sequence continues at coordinate 1,450,275 of CAWUFW010003475.1, forward strand.
TGCATAGACTACATGGGCAGTGTGTCTGGTGCAATTACATCCGGAGACTGGACAAATTCTAAAGTGTCCTAACAGTATTCTTCCAGCACTGGACCATGATGAGAAGTAGGAACAAGCTGGAACTGGGCACATGAATTAGAAGAAGAATAAACATTGAAGCAATAAAAGGGATGCAGGATAAGTAGGGGAGGAGGTGACAGGCTGCACATTGCTGGGACATACTGGAGCATTTCATTTTTGTTTTAATTTTGTTTGCTTCCTTTCGTTTGTTGCCTCCTGGTTTGCTCTACATTGTTTCTTGTTTGATAACTTAGACCAGTGGTTCTCAGCATCTCCAAGACTCGACGTTCTCCTATCTCATGGCCGCCTGGCATGGTACTTTCTTTTGGTTATATCATGTAACGAGGGCAGGGTGAGTGGGTGAATGAAGGGATGCTAAGGTAGCTACTGGGCCCCCTCTTGAGTTGACCGTGTACAGATGACCATCCAAATACGGTACACCGCAACTATACTACGGTTCTTCATTCTAAGAACACAGGGAGATTGACCCAAATTATTATGGCTGCTTTTGTTGTATTTGTTGAAATGTCAATATAGAAATGAAACACAAAAAAGACATCATGATTAGGGGGAAGAAAAAGACAGTACAACAATCTATCGTATTCAGACTAGTATATAGACACAAATAGTTTGTCCTTCTTATAGCAATGTCATACACAATACCCTTATCATTTAAAGGCTGGGTGAATGAGAGAGATAGTTAAATGGGTATACGTTTGCACTCTCCCTTGAAATATCACAAACAACAACAAAAAAAAGTACCACAGCAAGTATAGCTCTCCTCTATGGGAGCCAGACATCCTCATAAGTGAGCCATTTACTCAATTTGGAAGATTTGCGTCCCAGTAACTGAAGATAGGATCCCTGGGGTATTTCCAAAAAAGAACAGGATGACCTCGCACACCCCCTGGGTGTCTTGCTTCATCATTGGCTCGCCTGAGAATGCTCTAGTGGCGGGAGGTCTTTGTTGTGGATAGAGGGACTATTCAGGGATGATCCGGGGAATAGGGGATCCTGCCAACTAAAAACCTTGTGCACCTACCCATGCTTTCAGGAATCAGCCATGCAACTCGGGGGCAGCATAACCACCTTATAGAAAAAGTGTGCGTGTGTGGTCTCACTTGTAAAACATGCATGGAACGCAGGGTGACATTGTGGAAATCTCACATGAACCCGGATTCACATTTTAACTCTTACACTAACTTCAGGGCAACCTCATGGAGGACGGGAATGAGGGAAGCTTTGTAGTCAAACACTTAAAAAGACGGAGAAAACAGACAAAATTGTCGCACCATAGGTGCAATAAATATCAGCGGGGTTGATTTTTTTCATTACTGTAAGCATATGGGTACGCACACACAATTTGTCTTACTTCATCAAAGGTCTCTCCCTGCCATCAGCACCTACTCGTACGTCTCCGTCCTCCCGATGTTGCCATGCATTGTGGCAGCCCGGTTTTTGAGGACAAACACAGCGGAAATGCGCATGGGTGTGGAGGGCGGTCACATGTGTAATGACGCGGCCGTCTATGTAAGCATGCTGGAAAACGTAGTCCTGTGCATGTTCTCATGGCATTGCCACTTATTGCATAGTCTAGTCTTCAGCACATGTGTGCGTGTAGAGGCATCGAGGCCGGTCGCATAGGCAGTAATGCAGTCGTCAATGTGAGCATCCAAGGGTTGCATTATGGAATGTGTAGTCTCATGGTCGTAGAGTTTATATAAACCATAACACAGACACTGGCACATAGTTTAAAACATTGTTTAATGAGCTACCATATGTAGACATTCCTGGGACATATGGCTTTTCACAAGAGGGAATGGGTCAAATATCTGGGTTCCCTGCTTGTCAGGAGATCGTAGAGTGAAGGCAACTAATCGCTTCATTTGTAGCCAGGGTATATCCCATTAAGTCCCTTTATATGATGTTTTAGACTGTACACCCACCGTTGTTACCTTTCCAGGAGTACCCTGGTTATGTTGGTGAAAGCGCGTGGGGGGACCACCTCCAGAATTCGCCATGTAATGTCTTTGACTGTGTGCTGTTTCTCCAGATAGTGTTTCGTCATACGGGTAGCACTCTTCTTTTACAACAGATTGTACTCCAATGTTCATTGATTCTCAAGTGAATCTTCTTAGTTGTTATACCCACATAAGGTTTTTGCAGGGTCATGTGATCGTATAGACGGTGTTTTCTATATTTCAATTTGTGTGGTGTTTGATTACCCAGGACCGGTCTGTGCCAATGTCAATCTCCTTGTAGTGTTTAGTGAAGGGGCATGCAGCGCATGTACCATATGGGAAGTGGCCCGTCACCTGTGGTAGCCCCCATAAGGTCTCGGAGGTTTTTTTGTAATCTTATTAAATGTAGTAAGTGTATGCACCAATTTGTTCCTCAGACTAGTACTCCGTTTGAATGAGAACACAGGTGTTGGGCAGTCATTCCAGGTTTTTGTAAGATTCTCCAATGTTTAGAGATTATCTTCTTTACTGTATTTGAAATAGATGTGAAAGTGGTCACACATGATATTCTTTCATTTGTCTCTTTAGGGTATGACTCAAGTAGTGCCTCCCTGTTGTTGTTCCGAGCGCATTTATTGGTGCGTCTGATGATCCTGGTTGGGTACTTATGGGCTTTCAGTTTGTCCGATCATCTGTCAGCCTGTTCTTCAGAGGCACTGATGTCAGAAACGTTGCATCTGATCCGCAAAAACTACCTAATGGTAAATTCTCCCGTAGCGACCTTGGGTGATGACTATCAAATTGGAGCAGGCTATTCTTATCAGTGGGTTTTTCATGCACCTTAGTAACCACTTGATTGTCTACAATCTTGATATTAAGATGCAAGAAAGGGATGGTGTCCTTATCAATAGTGTGGGTAAATTTCAATACCTGGTCCCTTGTATTAATCCATAGCAAAAATCTCTATTCAAGGTCACCCCGCCAAATGATCAGTACATCGTCAATATAATATCGCCATAGTACAAAGTTGGTATTACAATGATTGCTATTGGTGTAGATATTGTCACACTCAAACTGGTGAGCATAGAGGCATGCCATACTTGGTGCAAAGGTGCAGCCCATCAGATTTCCCTGTATCTGATGGTACAGCTTGTTGTCGTATTCAAAGAGTTTTCAGTGAGGGCTATTCTGGTGCAGTTGATTACAAACTGAATGGCGGTGATGGTATCCGTATCAGCATTGTTGAGTAGATTCTCTATTCTCAAGATTTCTTTTTTACAGTAGGACATACAGATAAATATATTTAAATGAAAGGGTCCATATTAGGGCTAAGATCTTATATCTGTTGCACTATCAAAGATATAGATAGCAATTTGGCAATTGAGTAGTTTAAAACAGTTGGGGCAACTGCCAGAATTTTTTTCCTGGCAAGTGGAATTAAGTTGTAGAGTAAAATAACGTTTTTTCATTCTGTAGAATGAGACTTGGAATATTTGATACAGATTGAAGATACTGATTATTGTGATATTTGAGACAATCTCCTCCTTCTCATCTAAAAGAATGCTTCCCGTAGGCTATAACACAGCTGAAAACCCACATTGTGCAGCACTGTACCGAAGCACCAAAGATCGAAGCAAGACTTAAGTGCTGATCTCTGGCAACCACACCTCCCCCTGGAACGACACCTGGCAGCCCATCGAACTCAGGCCGACTCCCACACTCAAAGACTATGCCCACAACATCATCATCCTTGACAGCAAACTCACCATGAAACGACACATCAATGCAGTCTCCTCCACCTGCTTCCACACTCTCCGCATGCTCCAAAGAATCTTCAAATGGCTCCCCATCAGCACAAGAAAAACAGTCACGCAAGCCTTAATCACCAGCCGGTTGGACTACGGCAACGGACTATACGCCGTAACCACCACCGAACTTATGAGAAGGCTCCAGACGGTACAGAACTCAGCGGCCAGACTGATCGATCCTCCACCTACCCAAACGGACCGAATCACTCCACATCTGAGGAACTTCCACTGGCTCCCCGGCCAGAAAAGAAGCCAATTCAAGATACTGACACACGTTTACAAAGCCCTCCACGTCCAAGGACCAGCACACATGAACCACCACCTGAATTTCCCCCAACCATCCAGAAAACTTCGCTCTGCCTCCCTCGTACAGACTCCATGCATCCGCTCTAGCCACAGCGGAGGCTGCTCCTTCTCCCACCTCGCCACCAAGTCCTGGGACGCCTGCCCCCTCCACCTCCGAACATCACCCGCGCAGACAGACTTCACGAAGAGACTCAAGCCCTGGCTTTTCGACTAATACCAGCAACCCAGCACCTAGATACCCTCACGGGTGATAAGCTGCGCATTACAAGTACTGATTGATTGATTGATTGATTGATTGAATGCTTTCCACTAGAACAACCCAATTTCCTCTAATTTAAAGTTTCAGCAGACAGGAAAATGAGGTGCCCCCTGAAGAAAAGCGGGGTGAGCACGGTGAGAGCAAGCGCTTACTGCACCCAGGGCGTGAGAACACTAAAGAGGAAAAAATTAATTTAGTTTAACAATTTACTTGTAACAAATAGATCTGAGACCACTAAGCACTTGTGTCATTCTAAAAGTGAAAAATACCTCAAGCCTAAACAATGTTATCTGACTGTTCTGAAGCTTGAAAAAGGATTAGTGGTAGAGGTGGGAGGAAGTAAATTTGCTGTAGTGTAATAACTCAAAATTACAGAAAACCTATGCAAGAATATGCAGAATGTCTTGAGGAGCGTAACCCAGCATTTAGCTCTATTTTCTTGATGCAGAATGCATCCCAGCATCCAAAATGGACTCAGGGGTGCATTTTGTGCTATGAAAATAGCGCTAAATGGTACAGAACATGAACAGCAGCAGTCAGCAGCCGCTAGCGATTCCAATGTTCGTTGTTCCTTTGTTCCCAGATATTTGTGCCAATTTACTCATAATTACGGGAGCGGGCATAATTACGTAATTTTTGGTAATTTCACATCAAAAGAGTAATGCAAAATTACTTCAATTACTCCGGCGTATTTAAAATTACACCCCTGCCTAATTATTGGTCCATGGACAGATAGAATAATAGAAAACCTTCCTAGAAGCTTCACGATTTGATTGACGATGAAATGCAGGGCAGAACTCTTTATCTTTTGGGCAGATAAACAAATTAAATGTAGGCTGTACATGAATATAATAATAACTCTGGAGAGTATCTATTATGCATGGTTATGTTCACGTATGTATGAAACTTCATGGTTTGTGGGTCTCCTGTCAAGACTGATCCAGTGCTAAGGCCAATTTATAATCAGTGGTGAATTTAACCTCCCTTCAGATTCCCTGAGATTGCTAAGAGCAGCAAACACAGCAAGATGATGGACGGAGTGCTGAAACTTTTCAACCACTCAACCCCAGTCAAGTGATCTGGGTTTAATCTATCGTTCTTTTGCTCACTATGGCACCCCAGTTTGGACCCAGCCATAGGGAAATCAGTCTTGACTCTGCTCCTCATTGGACTAGTCCAGCCCGAACAGTCAGGCCAGGTCCTCCCTGGACCGGAAACAAGTATCCTGGGACTGGTTTCGGGATATCAGCCAGGCTAGCTTGAATCCAGTGGCACAGCGAGCCCAGTACCCAGGTCTGGGCATACCCTTGGCCACTTAGGGCAAACACAACAAGATGATGGACGGAGTGCTGAAACTTTTCAACTTCTCACCCCCAGTCAAGAGATCTGGGTTTAATCCATTGTTCTTTTGCTCACTGTGCCACCCCAGTTTGGACCCAGCCATATGCAAATCAGTCTTGACTCCGCTCCTCATTGGACCAGTCCAGCCCGAATTGTCAGGCCAGGTCCTCCCTGGACCGGAAACAAATACCCTGGGACTGGTTTCGGGATATCACCCCTCATCAGCCAGGCTAGCTCGAATCCAGTGGCAGAGGAAGCAGGGGGCCACGTCTGGGCATACCCTTGGCCACCTAGGGCAAGCATAGCAAACACAACTAAGAGCCAAAGCTAAGAGTCAAAGCAGAAAGTATGATGCCAAATCAGTACTTAAATGATATACAGAGAATCTAAAAAAAAAACATAACTCAGGAAAGCATAAACTTGTATTGAGTCTAGATTTGTTTCTTAGCAGCAGTGTATTAAGAGACCTAATTGGCACAAATAGACCATCTTGCTAAGTATATCTGAGACCACTCTCTGATAGCTTTATAGATTAGTACTCCATCAAAGCCTCGTTGTTTAGGAAAGCAATCTTTGGAAAAGAAATAATTGAATCAAATCAAAGAAGCAGAATATTATGTTATCAGCCAGGGATAAGAAGCTAGCAAAATAACTGCTAGGCTTTTAAAGCTTGGCATGTTGAAAGACATTGTTCCCATAATGAATTCAAGAGACTGTACAATAATGATGTGGGATAGACTATTGAGAATTGAGAATCATTTTGTGCCATAAGAAGATACCTTTTCATACTGAATTCAAAAACACGTTGATCTCTCACAGTTGCAAATTCTCATCTAGCCGTATAAAATAGTACTCGGTCAAGAATTCTCAGTGGATTAATCACTAGCAGTTAAAAAAAAAAAAACTCCCATATATCAAATTGCTATGGTCAAACGGGTTATGCTTTAAATAGGTAGAATCTTTCAAGGATTATTAATTTGTCAGGTATTGCAGAAGTGGCAGCCTCCCCAAGAAGATGGACAGCATAGAAGTAAAAATAATGGCAGATAGAGGGAAGATTAAAGGCTCTCATGATGATAGGAATTGGAGTGGAGATGACAAGGTGAGCACTGGAGAAGGTTGGGTGGCAGAGCTTTCGATACAGCTATACAATTTTCATGACTCCACGGTGACCTTCAGTATCAATATGGAGAATAGACTTGAGAAGCTTGGAGTAGACAGGACAGCCAGTAAGTACTGCTTCAGGGCTTCATGTAGTGCAGACGCCGATTTACGCTCATCTGTTGATGCTTTTTTGAAAATGAGTTTGCTGTTATGTTAAATATTGCTTATAAAGCGCACGTACACCGAGTTGGTTTCATGGCGCTACTCTAAGGGGTGCCGAGTCCTGGGGTTTTACTCATATGCCTGTCTAAACAGCCATGTCTTAAGGAGCCTCCTAAAGCTCATAAGATCTGTACAGGATCTGATTTCGAGAGGCAGGGAGTTTCAGTATCTGGGGCCTAGTACGGCGAACCTCGTTCCACCGAAGCGCTTCAATTTGAAGGAGGAAGTAGATAAAATATGCATGTGAGCAGATCGCAGATTGCGCGTAGGATTGTGCCTTTGAATGAGACTGTCAGCAAATTTAGGGCTCCTGCCATTCAGGGATTTGAAGATGAGACATCCCACCTTGAAGGCGCATCTCTGAGTTATAGGGAGCCAGTGCAACTTCCTCATAAGGGGCGTGACATGTTGACGCCAGTTTTGCTGAAAAATCAGTCTTGCTGCCTGGTTCTGTACCAATTGTAGTCAATAGATTAGGTAGGCTGGAATGCCAAAGTATAGAGAATTGGCGTAGTCTATGTGGGATATTACCATGGCTAAGACTACCTGTATTTTAGCTTCCTTTGTGAGGAATCTACTGATTTTTCTTATTTTTCTCAACTGGAAGAAGCACGTTGAGATCACAGAGCCAATTTGTGCCTTCATTGTGAGATCGCTGTTAATTGTTACCCCCAAAGTTTTGGCAGAGAAGGAAGGGGTGTGAGGCTGTCCTAATTCCTTTGGCCAAAAGAGAGGACTCCAAGGGTTCAGTGATCCTCCCGTTAGGATCGCTTCCGTCTTGTCTGGATTAAGTTTTAAGTGATTGCTATTCATTCAGTCGCGGATGAGTAGCATAGTAGTCTGAAATTCGTGGATGGATTCAGGGGGGTTGCTGATGGAAAACATGAGTTGAAAGTCGTCCGCATAGTTAAAGGGGCGCACTTTCCTTTCTTTCGGGGCACGGATCAGAGGGAGGAGGTATAGGTTGAACAGGTGAGGGGAGAGTGAGGAACCCTGCGGAACACCACAAGTAGTACTCATCTTGGGGGCTGTAAACTGGCCTATGCGGACCGCTTGAGATCGGTTTCCTGGAAAGGAGCGGATCCATTCAAGAGCTGAGCCTTGGATTCCTGCGCTTCCGACACGATCGACCAGTGTGTCGTGGTCGACCGTGTCGAACGCTGCGGAGAGATCCAGCAGCACCAGAGCCTGCGGAGAGCCCCTATCGGCCTCCTTCCGAAGAGTGTCCAGTACTGTTAGTATGACCGACTCTGTGGAATGTGCTGGACGAAACCCTGCTTGATGGGAGTCCAGATATTCAGACTGTTCCAGAAAGGCAGATAGACACCTGGCCACATGGGCTTCAAGTACTTTGGCCAGATAAGGCAACAAGGAGATAGGACGGTAATTCGTCAGAGTTTTAGGATCGACCCCTGGCTTCTTCAGGAGGGGAATGACAATGGCCTCCTTGAAGGTGTCGGGGACATAGCCTTGGGACAATGACTCATTCAAGAGGGACATGGCTGGGCCAGGGAGAGCAGAGAAGGCTTCCCTTAGGATCCAGGGGGGGCAGCAATCCCTGGGTGAGCCCGATTTTACTTTGGTCAACAGGTCCAGAAATACTTCATGACTTATTACTGGGATCTGTTCAATAGTGCAAGAGTTCATTAGCGCGGTCGGGCATGCAGGGGTGGAACATATGGGGATACTAGCCTTAATAGCCTTAATTTTGTCAATGAAAAAGTTGTTTAGAGTGTCACATAAGGTTTGAGAAGGTGTGGGTTTTAATGTCACTCTGTCGGGATTGGATAGTTCATTAACTATCGAAAAGATTTCATTGGACCGATTTGTGGAGGACACAATTTTGGAGGAGAAATATGCGGCTTTTGTGGTCAGGATAGCTTTTTTGTAGTCTTTTAGTGCAGCTAAGTAGATGCTTTTTTCCTCAGGTAGGTATTTACTTCTCCACCTCCTTTCGGATTGTCGAAGGGCTAGTTTTAAGGTTTTTAAGTCGGAGGAGAACCATCTCTGTGCCTCGTGGCGTCGGGCTCGATGTATTTTCTTAAGGGGTGCATGTTTGTTACTGGCTGCTAGTAACCAAGCTGATAAGTTTCCTCACTATGATTAATAGAAGAGTGGGCAGGCGGGACTGTGTTGGTCAATTTCTCGAGGAATTGACTTTTATTGGTATTGTTCCAGCTCCTAGCTGCCCCACCATCAGACGTGGGGGTTTTGGCCCTAGTGAGATTTTTGATAGTAAATTTGATCAGATGATGGTCGGACCATGGGCAAGGAACAACCACCGGGTTAGACATAACAAGGTTGGCTGTCCATACCTGGTCGATTGTGTGCCCTTTAATATGTGTAGCAACAGTCAACTGTTGATTAAGATTTAGCCCTGTGAGTAGGTCAGTAAATTCGGCAGTGAGGACCACCTGATGTGTCATTGGCCCAATAATTAAAATCACCGATCAATAAAATTTTTGCGTGATTTGTTATTAGGTGGGCTACCTGTTCGTTGTAATGGTTTCCAACCTATATCAATGAAATGTACTGTGAGACGGCCTAAGTGAAATAGACTTGATAACTGCAGCAACTGTGGGACAATTCTACAATTGTTTCGGGATAAAATGCATCATCATATGATCTATAGTGGGCTAATAAGACTGGGAAAGTAATGATTCAGAACGGGAGATTATTGTTTTTTTCCCGATGTATCCCCAGTGACTGGCACCAGGAGAAATACATTTTAATCGCCTAACCCTTTAACATGAATCAAAACCGACACACTGATAGGCATCTTATAGTTGAGAGAACTGAGTGGGGTGCATACCTTCTTGCTGAGAACATTGCCACATACTGCAGTGTTGTGCATGTATAGTAGTACCATCCATTCAGAGTTGTGGGTGTAACTACTTTGGAAAGCAGTTTCTTGTCACACCTCGCAGGACAGGAACAGAAAAAAGGTGTGGATCACCTGCCATATATGAAAGAAAATAGAGGTTTGTGTTGCTGATGTTTAGGAGCCACCTGTCCTTATTAATACACTTCTTCCGTTGATTTGAGATGGGGCCAAAAGTACTAACACACAATTTACTTGTGTATTTCATCTCACATTTCGAAAATCTTTCTTTAATCCTGGAGTTTGTGCTAGCCACCCACAGGAAATTTTATAAGGCATCGCGAGCTGTATTTCTTAAAAAAGTGAACCAAAATAAACCTACAGTTGGGAGGGGCCATAAGTGGTTCAACATAGAGTGTAATTCGGCAAAGAGTGAGCTCACGAAGGCCACCAGACAGTGTATCTCGGATACAGAAGAGGCTGCGCGTTCTTCTCTGCACTTGGCACTTTAGCTGCCTTTCTATTTTAAAACACTGTCATTTGTGGCGCTTTTTACTGTGTGTTGATTGAGTGTTTTTAACATTGAAATACTTTTAATATGCTTATGTGACCCCCAGTGCTAGTTTGCTTTTATTCCTACCTTTACCCCTCTGAGCCTCGCTCGGGTCCACCGCGGCTTCGCCGTTTGTGTGGAGGGCGGGCTCTTTCCTCCTTTGCGGCGTAAACACCATCTAAGACGCGCTTCCGGTTGGGCTCCAGGAGGGCGGGACTTGCTTGCGATCTCCTCTATTTCAGATGAGGAGATCGCGACCGCGCAGCGGATACAGAAGAGGCTGCGCGTTCTTCTCTGCACTTGGCACTTTAGCTGCCTTTCTATTTTAAAACACTGTCATTTGTGGCGCTTTTTACTGTGTGTTGATGGAGTGTTTTTAACATTGAAATATTTTTAATATGCTTATGTGACCCCCAGTGCTAGTTTACTTTTATTCCTACCTTTACCCCTCTGAGCCTCGCTCCGGTCCACCGCGGCTTCGCCGTTTGTGTGGAGGGCGGGCTCTTTCCTCCTTTGCGGCGTACACACCATCTAAGGCACACTTCCGGTTGGGCTCCAGGAGGGAAGGACTTGCTTGCGATCTCCTCTATTTCAGATGAGGTGATCGCGACCGCGCGCAGCGGGCGCGCCTAAGGCAAGCCCATCTGCGCCCGTCTGCGCCCGGACGTCGCCAGACGCCAGGTATGCTGCCAGTTTCACCAAAATCAGGCTCACCTATGCCCCGGCTAGTCTCCTGGACATCAGGAAAGTTGTCCACTCTTGTAATCATTCTCCAGGCCTCCTTCCAGAGGGCCCATTCTGCTGCCTGCATTGTGGTTTTAACTCCTGGGCACAGACCCCCCCTCTTTTACACCTACTGGGGAGCAAGTGCCACCCGAGGTAGTAGTATTTGAACAGGTGGTACATCAAAAAATGATTGCTGCGACAAAATATGTCCAAAGAACACCGTACAATTTACAACAAGAAGAACATCAAGCTCTAATGACTCTAAAAAATTCCCCAGATATCACTATAAAAAGTTGTGATAAGGGTGGAGGAATTGTTGTCCTGGATACTATAAACTATGTATCTAAAAAAGAGGCAATGTTAAGCGACACCAATTTCTATATGAAAGTCACAAAAAACCCCACAGACAAAATTAAAAACAAGATCCAAAGATTGACTAGCAAGGCGCTTAGAGATGGATATATCTGTGATAAAGAGTATGCCTATTTAAATATTGAACATCCAAGAATGGCCAGCCTCTATGGTGTACCTAAAATACACAAGAATGAGACTAATCCACCATACAGACCTATTGTCACTACAATAGGTTCTATCACAGAACCTCTCTCCAAATATTTGGATGCAATCCTACGTCCACATATTAACAAAACGCCTGCCTATGTCCAAGACACAAGGCATATAATCAATCTAGTGGAGAACATTCCTTTCAACCCACAACAACAATGGCTTGTAACTATGGACATCGAAAGCCTATATAGTAACATCCCTATATTAGGGGCCCTTCAGGCAGTCCAATGGTTAATTGAAATCATGTATATTGACTGCAATGTAACCTTTATAATCCAGTGTCTGAAAATAGTCCTTGAGGAGAACATCTTTGAGTTCAATGGCCAATTACACAAACAAGTGAAGGGTGTAAGCATGGGCGCATCATGCGCACCTACTATAGCAAACATCTACATGGCCCGATTTTAATATATACACATCTATAATGAAGTGGCACCATTTTTTGAATCCGTCTGGAAGTGGTCCCGCTTCATAGATGATATCTTCTTTATCTGGACAGATACAGAGGATATGTTACATGAATTTCTAGCCTGGATAAACTTATGTGACACCAATATACGGTTTACTTCGAACCATAGTAATGTCCAAATAGAGTTCTTGGACATTTTCATCAAACATACTTCAGGGAAACTAGCTGTCGATTTATTCACCAAACCAACGGCACGTAATACGTTGCTGCATTACGACAGCTTTCTCCCTACGTCCCAGAAAAATAGCATCCCTTTCGGTCAATTTCTGCAGTTGCGCAGAAATTGTACCAGTATCCGGGACTTTGACTTAAAAGCTCAAACCATGAGAGAGAAATTCATGGCACGTGGTTACCCTCACAAATTGGTAAGGGACTCATACAAGAGGGCAGATTTTACGATCGTCAGCACTTACTAACAAATAATAAGAAAACAGACAAGGCTGAATTAGTCTTTGTTACACGACACTCTATAGTAAATGCCCAAATTAGACAAATCATCTCATCTAATTGGCATATTCTGAATATAAATAAAGAAAAACAGGACAAATTACCAAAACCAATGTATGCTTACAGAAAAAACAAGAATTTGAAAGATCTGGTAGTGAGGTCACGCATGCCCCCAAAAAACAGCCAATACAGAGAAGTATTGTAGGGTCCACACCAGTTATAGGAAACTTTAGGTGTGGTACATGCAAGGTTTGCCCACTAGCCTTAGAAACGGACACTGTTGAACTAAATGGAAACATTATTAAAGCCAAAGGCATCTCCAACTGTAAGACAAAAGATATAATATATCTTTTAATTTGCCCGTGCAGGTTGGATTATGTGGGCGAAACAGCACGTACTTTGAATACACACTTAACTGAGCATCGCTCGGCAATTCGTATAAAGAAATTAACAGCACCACTAGTTGAACATTACATTACAATGAACCACACAGAGGAAGATATAAAATGGTTTATAATTGAAAGAATCTTATCTAAGCAAGGTTATAGCAATGAAGCGATAAGAAAAAAGCGTGAGGTCTATTGGATCTTTACTTTGGACACCGTCAATAGAGGCCTGAATTTGGAAACACTGTGGGAACAGGTATTATTGTTCAACCACTAACAGATGGCCTTCTTAATACACCTCCTGCGTATAATATCTAATGAAGAGATCTCAACACACAAATATGTAATAATACCATCCTAAGACCCAGAGACATAGGAATTTGGATACCATTTGGGCAAAAATTTAAACCACCAGCCTCAAAGATAGCCTTTTTAATATGCATGACCTTCTTTACATCATAATATATAAAGATGCTTCTAAAGAGGCGCCAATATTATTTCTATATTACATCAAATGGCCAAATAGACTATAGATACATATGCCCACTATATGAAACTTAGAGCTTTATACATTGGTATAGATATCTAAATACTTTGTCTGGAGTTCTCCTTTCTTTACATCGTTAGTTCACATTTCTCCACAGTGGCAGCTAATACTCTGCAGTGGCAAAGACCTCACCCGCACATATGACATTGATGTCTCAAACCCCACACCAACATGGCGCTGATTCATTCAGCCCGTCATTTATTTTCACAACACTCGCTTGCCGCATACGTTATGTACGTCGAATTCGACGTCATTCACTTCACGCCGGAAGACCTATAAAACACAGTATCAGCGGGTTAGCAAATTTCCCCCGGATTCCCTGCTATAGCGGCCGAAGGAGACACGAGCATTTCATGTCGGTAAGTACCGTGCCTGCTATATTAGGAATACCAGATGTGCTAGGCATATATATATTTGTGGCTCGATATACCCATAATCGTGTCACGTGTTGTAAGGTAGCTTTTTTAAGCTTTTTTAAACTCTGAAAATCACTTTTATAAATGAGGAAGCGATGTGCCTACCATCCACCATTAAGGCGTAAAAAAGTGGGAGTTCTGTTATACGAAAGGGAATATCATTCCAACAAGCATGCCGAGTTCGTCCATAATACCGACAAACTTGTAACACAATAAGTAGAACCCACACTAGTAGAACCCTGCAAGAAATAAGGACAAAATAGCATTTGATAAGGAGCTAGTCCCTTAATACAGGATTATAGACCGGTATTTTCCTGTTCCGAATTAATGATACTGTTTGTAAGGTAATGAATTCTCTATCCTCAGCAAGTAAACAGAGTACTGTTGCTCTAATTCATTGTAGGAGATGCCATTTACTGATCATTAAAGACCAGCAACATCATCTTCCCTATTCATATTATCGTCACATTAGAAGGAAAGACGTAAATACATGTTTACACTGTACAAGTAAGTCTCTATCTATACTATAGTAGTGAGCCAACTAAGAGAGCTATTTAATAAAATAAAATATATCCTTAAAATATGTAATAATGGTAGTTTCTGTTGTTTACATATATACTGCAAACAGTGATCTGTACTGCTTTTAAAACAAAATTTCCAATAAATATCAACTATGAGTACCTATTAAATGGCAGTAAGTATTTACCCACCAGTGCTACTAGTTTTTATCGTATAGCATCACTAAGGACCTAAAAAGTAACTTCGCATCTCTTTATTGACAGATATGCATATGGTCGACATCTGGATAAATATCGAGAAAGTAGAAAGTTTTAGATTTTTTACATTATAAACACGCCTCGACGTACCCGCTAAATAGGCACGCATCTTTAATCTATTGATTAAATAATCCTGTATCCATATAGATAAGAATGCTCACATGCATTCTTTCAATCAATAATAAAACTAAATTCCAAATTGTTGATTTCGTTTAATTATTTCGCTTGCCCCTATATAGATAACATCTTGTCTACGCAGGATTCTCTATTACAAGAGAAAGAGCCTTTGCTCATATCTACAACAGGTACAATCGTGAAATACCTTATTGCAATACTGTAACCATTAATGTTACATCTAGGAACTCACTGAGAGTTAGACATCACCAATATGGGATATTGATTATTGGATGCTCTTGCAATTCAGTATGAATATAGCTTTCACGTTCTTTTTCTCTTTTTCTTCACCTTGTATGCACAAATATATCTCTCTGTCTGGGATATAAGGACATCTGTTCAACAATTGAGGTGATGGCAACTGAAATCTTGACATTGTGCACTTTTAAATTTTTTTTGTTTTAAAACTTTAGCATCCCTTTACCGCACCTGCATAGGTTATTTGCTGTTGAAGCATGATCTGCTCACAATAAATAAGAGTGTCTATTACAGGCTTTAAACCTAAAGTTTTCTATAATGTTAATTGTATGTTTTTGTTATAGAGAAAATTGAGACTGTTATTCCTGATGAAGGCAATACTGCCGAAACGCGCGTAGTGTTCTTATCTACCGCCTGCCTTGGAAATCTCTTTAATAATTTACCTTCTCCATCTCTCATGCTGTCGTGTTGAACAGAATGATGTATTTTTAAATATTTTATGTAATTGTTTGTATTCAAAATGTACGTTTGTCTATATATGTTCAATGATCGCGTATCACTGCATTGTACAGATAACTTCCTTACTGAATTAAGTTATTAAATGAATCATTGAGAAATAATATAAATAACAAAACAAGAATAATAATAAAAAAATAATAAAAGATTTTTTGGAAAAACAAATAGGATTTTTGGTTGTGTATATATATGTTTGGTTTTGTACTTTCATTGACATTTGTGTTGTTGAATCCATAGCCTGTATTGAAACACCAAGAACAACTGTATAACTTATATCTAGCTAAACTTTTACCCCCTACACAGACCCCCCCTCTGCCTTCTCCTACCTCACGCTCCAACAACGTCATTAAACTATTTAGCCTCAATTGTCGCTCATTAGTTAAACACCATTCTGACATCTATGACTTGCTATTTGAGGATCCCCTGATGCCCTTTTTTTAACCGAGACCTGGCTTTCCGCTGACTCAGAGTCAGTGCTAGGACTAGCCCTCCCCCAGGGCTTTAATATCATGACACTTAACAGAGAGTCTAGAGGTGGCGGCATTGCCCTGATTTTCAAATCTTGCTACACCTGCTCTTTCGTTAAAGAGACGCTAGTTGGCTGTGAGTGCGCTCGCTTTGGGCTCTCTTTGAACGCCTGCTATACCATGTCTGAGTTACTTATATACCGTCCGCCCGGACCCTCTAAAAAGTTTAGATCGTTGCTTGTGGAAACCGTAAATATCCTGGCCACTAGGACAGCTAATTTCAGTGTCATAGGGGATTTGAACCTGCACTTAGAAAATCCCCAGGATATGGAGCTGTGCAACTTCTTGGCTGATTTGGGTGCCTGTCAGTTGACGCAATTGGTTCAGGGTCCCACTCACTCTGCAGGACATCTGCTGGACCCTGTGTTCTTAAATCTTCCTTTTTTATCAATCCACACTCCTATCCCGGTCTGTTGGTCAGATCACTATTTGATCTCTATGTCTCTCTCTGGGGTCCTCCCTTTGCGGAAGCAATGTCAGAAGGTTGTTTTTAAACGTCTGTGGCATAAACTTGATCTCGCCCAATTTCACGACCTTCTATCTAGCAATGCCTTCAGCTTGCCAGATGACCCTGATGCTGCTGACAAAGCTTTCTCAGACTGGATTAGCAGACCCCTTGATGCACTTATTCCGGCTAAGTGGTCAGCTAGCCGTAACTCCAAAATCCAACCCATGGTACACCGACGATCTGGCCATTTTGCGTAAAACCTGCAAAAGGTTGGTACGGGTATGGAGACGGGAATATGACCCTTCGCTGAAGAAATGTTATCAAGTAGCAATGAAAAGCTATCACAGGGCCATTCACACAGCGCGTGCAGCATATTTCACTGGGGAAATCCGGAGCAGTGGCAATCCTTCCAAAACGATTTTCTCCATAGTGAAAAGTCTGAAACAGCCTGGGGTTCCAGCAGTGCCTCCTATATCATCCAACGAGCAGTGTGAGGCTCTTGCCACCTTCTTTGTTGAAAAGGTGGAAAACATCTACTCGTCCTTTACCCGCATCGTTACGAGTCCTGACCCTGTGCCGGATCCACTCCCAACT